>JAPDOI010000222.1:600000-1190188 GCA_029168955.1 Aplectana chamaeleonis | reverse complement strand
CAATTACCATCAAGAGTAGGAAGAATAGGGAGAAAAACTCGTCTGAAACGGACTGAAGTGTAGGTGAGCTGGGCCGGCCTCATGCTCAGAACAGAGTGAAAAACATCTCGTGCGTTCTGGCCCCTCTCGACTGCCACATTCATCTCGCGTCGTTCTTATTCGTCTAGCCGAAGTGCACTGCAACCGACGGGGTGTACTTCTATTAGAAGTGTGTCTCAAAATTGAAGTGTACTCGACGTATTTCTTAGCCTTCTCTTCTCGGTGTACTTCTATAGGAGATGCACTACGCATGGAGATGTTTTGAGCTCTGCCCATGCCTTCGGAATGATAATACCCGTTTTTAATTAGAATGGAATGATGGAATATCTGGGAATTGGAATCGATGATAGGCAGCCCTTATGGACTTATGGGGCGCTGGGAACCGAGAAAAATTGGTTCTGGCGTCCCAAAAATCTATAGGGCTCCTCTCTCTACTCTTGAATTTTTGAACTAGTTGAAAGCGAATTAAGGACTCTAAACATGTTATCTGCAATCTTTCCTTACAGTTTTTAGTTACATGTGGCCTTCACCCGAGGAAGTATGTTGCACGGTGCGAGTTGACATATGGCTTTGTAAACTTTCCGTAATTAGACTTTTAACGGATATTTTACATGTGATGTTGCGTGTGACATACATTTTTAGAATTTGACTGTGACGTGACAGGATATTTCCAGGAGAAGTATACTAGGCACTCTTGAGTCAGCACTCCGATGTCGTCATCCTCGTCCGCTCAGTTATACTCTGTTTATCTTGAATTGCACAAAACACGGTCCGCCAATAGTCCTCTAATTGGCCCGCTAGTACCGTAGTGTACGTCCACGACGAGTTCTCGGCAGACCCGGGTGTGCACCCGGTGTGCAGAGCAATCGATTCGTCAATGCCGTCACTCGGCCACCCACCCTGCCACCCGGGTCTGCCGAGAACGCGTCGTGGACGTACACTACGGTACTAGCGGGCCAATTAGAGGACTATTGGCGGACCATGTTTTGTGCAATTCAAGATGAACAGAGTATACCCAATTTTTAGGCAGTTGGTTCTGTATAACGGTTGGAGGCGCTGTCCAACCACTGGCGGTCCCAAACGGCGCTCGTGGAACCGGCCGCGTTACGTGTTGGTGTGCCGGCCGCGTTGCGTGTCGGTGTAACGTTACATGTGACAGTATTGCATTTTGCTTGCAATGTTGTGTAAAATACGTGTAGTATTGAGGCAAGTTACACGTGACTTTCATCGAAAATCATGTTAAATTACACGCAACATCGTTTCAAGTTACATGTGAATTCAGATCAACTTGCGTGAAGCGAGCACGCAACATGCGTCAGAATCACCGGTAAATTGTCCAAAAGTTCATGAGTATTACACTCAAGAGGTTGAGAAAAATTCCAGCTCAAACATTATACAGAAGTGTTATTTAGGCGCTCAACTCGAATATGAGGTTCTTTTTCAGTTTTGGTTTATGGCGTTGGGTTGTGGCAAGGTATGGTCATTTACACCCTTAAACTCGCAGGAACTTTTGCACGTGTAACCCGTGACTTTAACGCAAGTTACCTGATAGCTTCACGTAACTTACTCCGAATTCGCATGTAACTTGAAACGATGTTGCATGTAACTTGGCATGATTTCCGGGTAAAGTCACGTGTAACTTGCCTCAACATTACACATATCTTACACAACAATGCGAGTAACTTGCAATTTTGTTTATGTAACTTGACACTGAGACGCGACGGCAGCCGGCTCGCCGAGCGCCATCAGTAGCCACCAGCGGTTGAGCGAGACTAATTACCTCAAACTTTGGTAATTGAAACTTCGACGAATCCGACTTCTGAGTCCTTCCTCAGGAGTAGGTCATATACTTCCCTCGAAAATGGCCTGTCATGTAAGATAACCGCCAACAGTCTAATTACATACAACATTCGTTAGCCTAGGCAAGCTACATGGGAGATAAAGTAACACATTAAAGTTACACTCGAGTACTTGACGTCCAGTATATGTCAAATCGCACCGTGCAACATACTTACTATGCTGAAGGCTACATGTAACTTAAAGTTGTGAAAATAAGGCGCAGGTAACATGTTCGGAGTTTTTATTTCGCTTGTAACTTGATCGAAAAATCTCGAGTTCTTATTTCCGTTCAATGTGTAACCTGGTTTTGGAATGCGCGTCATCTGGACGAATTAAATATATGAATAATGCCGCACCGGCCGGTAGTGTGAAATCCTATGCAGACCCTAGAGTGAAGCTGGGACGTCCTATTAATTTTGAAACATTTTTTTTTTAAATTTCAGAATAATTATCGGAAGGATAGTGCGGGGCGACTACTCGTTCTATACGGCTTGTGGACGGGCTCTCTCTTATGTTCCGGTTTGCGTTCTGGACGACGTTCGAAACAGCAATGGAATTGTTCTTCTCCGAAATTCCACTTCAAAATATTATCATCCAGCTAGGCTAAATATTTTGACAAACTTGTTAGAAATATAGTTTTCTCGCAAATCTCTCCTGTCTAGAAGCATCTCCTGGACAGTATGTAACTTTGTGAGGCACCACTTCAGAGAACCTACCGCGGCGTCAAACATATTGTCGCGGAAAGCTGATTAGCGTCGCTTCATAGAGATGCCTTTCTGCAACTAAGATAGTAACGCTGGTTTCATAATTCAATCGCGGCGCGCAGCGTTAACATGGAATTGGTGAGTACAGATGTAGATAGCGTTACGCCTTGCTCCGCGAAGGAAGTATAAAACCGGGAGGACGGACACAACAGGGCCTGTGCCGCGATCCGACCGCGCATTGACCGAAAACTTGTCCCGCCGTTGAACTGGCTATATATGGTAATTGAGCGTTCTACAGGCAAGAAAGCCGGAGGCTACCCTCGATTCACCTCGATCTTACCGGCGAGGCCCCATCAGCCAGGCAATCCTCCCCTCTCCTTCCCCTTTGACCGCGATCTGTTTATCATAGACGGTATTTATACATACGCTGCCAAGCGGTGCGGCGAAATCCATTTCTATGATTGTGCCGCTCTGAATCGATCAATATTATAGGACTGTACTTCGCCGCGCTGCACAGCGATGGGAGTATAAACGACGCCATACAACCCGATTTTCCCGGTTACACTGTCAGCGCCCTTGGCCCATTTAGCGACATTGTTTAAAAACTGTCGCTTCCAAGGAGTATAGGGGTCCGCAGAGTTGACGTCGCAGTGTTGTTCACAGCGATTAACAGCACTGGGTGATGTATTATCGATTACATTCGGCGACGATGGCGACTGACTCGGCGTGAAGGGCGACGAGGGGGCACCGCAGAGTGTATTGACGCCGCGACGGCCCTACATCACTGCCAGCAAGCGGCAACCGACGCCGCGACGATAATGTTTCGAAACACTTTTGTCACCGCGTTAAGGCTGACGCTCGGCGACCATTCGCCGGTCACTGCAACTCTGCAGACCCCCTATCGAGATAGCGTTTTTTGAGGCGTTGAGCGAGCTACCCTTGTGTTGCTGATGGACAGCACGACATCCTGATCAATGTCATAGAATTGCACTTCCCGGCGCCGCTCGGCGATGGAAGTATGATCAATCCTTATCGCGTCGTGCTTACTTCCACCGCTGAGCGGCGCGCCGAAGTGCAATTTGAATAATATCGATCGTGCCGCGCTGCGAGATCAATATTACAGAAATACCCTGTGTCGCGCCGCTCGGCAGCGGGAGTATAAACAGCACTTAACGCTCTCAAAACGTCGTGCGAGCTACCCTCGCGTTGCTAATGGACAGCGGGATATCGTGAGACTTCGCGGTAGGCTCTCTAAACCAGTGCTCTCTTTCCATGTTCAGTTGTTCTTGTTGTTAGAGTTGTTTGTTGATGTTTATTGTTGAATGAATTTTTTCCATTGGTGAGCTTCAAAATGTCACTATCAGTTCACATTAGCTGATAATTATGTGTGTTTTTCAAGAAATGTAAGCATTTAGTTCATTTTTTTTGTCATTCATCCTGGGTCAGGGGGCGTGGGCCCGCCTCTTGTTCCGTCTCGGAATATTGATGACTTTACGTGTGGTATGAGGAAGTTTCTCGTGCTAGGTAGTCTTGGATGTGAGGCTCAATGATACGTTGGTTGTCACGACTGGGTTCACCTAGCCCGTCGCCGGGCTCTAATTCGTCAGCCATCAACGAGTCTCCTCGGAAGGGTGAGTGCGGCACATATATTGACTCAGCGATTTTTTGCGCATGGTTATATGTGTTTTTATGATATTGTTTTCAGAGTCGGTTTCTGAGAACTGGAGTGTTGCCTACGCGTCGGATCCGACGGAATGGGAGCGGAAATTCGACGAGAGTTGGAAGGTGGCTGAGAAGATTCTGGATAGAAAGATCTTAAGTCCAGAGCATGACATCACATACAATGAGGTATACATCGTTGACTGTTCTACGCGCCTCTTTATATACTGCTACCTAATCTTATATCCTGTCCAAGAATCTGAGTCTTCAGTTTTTTTTTTGCTTCTGACGATTATAGACCCGTATTAGCTCGCCAACTGTCGCAAGCTGTCGCATTTATCTCTCAGCATTTCCCTCTGCCCTGCCGGCCTTGACTTTGCGTTCCCTATTGTTTGCGCTCGATATCGCTCATTGTTGCATTGTATCACCTGCCCTCTGTCGCTCGCTTAGTATCGCCAAGTGTCAGCCGTAGACTTCAGATTCGCTATAGCTCGCCTGTTGTCGCTCGTCGTCGCCAAACGTCGTCAGCTGCCGAATATAGACTTCCATATACTATTGTACTTCCTATATCCCATCCTTGGACTTGCGAGTGATTCTACTTACTACCGCTAGTTGTCGCTATATCGCCAATTGTTACCCGTAAACTCCAGATATCGATATGCCTCGTTTTATTACCTATGTTATTTCCTCTGAAACTTCTCAAATTGCGTGCATCTCGTGGTCTCTCCTTGTCGCACACTGTCGCCTACTGTCGCTTGCGTCCTATCACCAAGTATTACCCGTAGACTTCAGATGGCAATATTCCACGCTTCATTTCCGAAGATTTCTCCCCTGAAATTTTTCAACTTTAGTGCAGTCTGTGGTCTCGTTATGTCGCACACTGTCGCTTATTGTCGCCCTCTGCCGCTCGCGTATTATCGCCAAGTGGATACGTAGACTCCAGATGTCGACGTACCTCATACCTGTCGAAGTGTCGACGTTTTATCACCTAAATTCGCTCCTTTGAGGCTTCTCAACCCGCGTGCAGCTCGTGTTCTCTCCATGTCGCTCACTGTCGCCCTCTGTCGCTTGCGCTGTATCACCAAGTGTCACTTTTAGGCCGGGATCATACTGCCAGTGACCAGCGACAGCGACAATGCATATCAAGCATATCGGTTTTTGTTAGATATTGATGGTAAACATAAACATCGCGTTGCGTCACTCGTCGCTGTAAGCATGATTCTAGCCTTAGACTCTAGGTGTCGATAAACCACGCTTTATTTCTTAAGATTGCTGCCCTGAAACTTCTCTACTGTAGTGTAGCCAGTGACCTCTAAGTCGCACACTGTCGCCGGCTTTCGCTCGCGCGGCATAGCCATCTGTCGCCAGTGGACCACATATGTCGATTTCACTGCTCAATTTTCTCTGACTTCCTTTTCGAATCTGTTCCTTTGCAGCTCGTCTAGCCCGAGTTATGTTTCAGAACCATGTCTCCAACAGTATTCCCATCGCAGATTGAGTCCCTCAAGGCGGCGACCCATCGCCAGCCCTCTACAGCCTGTACCTCGAGAATATGCCTTAACCGCCACAGGATATCAAGGTTGTCGCGTATGCAGATGACATCACTATCATGTGTCGAAATCAGAACGTAGAGGTTGCCGCCAACAAGATCAAGGAGTACCTGAAGACGCTGAAGAGGTTTTTCGACGACAAGATGCTAAAGATCTTCGCATCTAAGTCATCAGTCTCCGTCCTCACAACGGACCCATCCGAGCACAGAGCTCATCCGGATGTAGAGCGGGATGGAGATCGTTTGCCTGCTTCTCGATTCGAAAACTGCTTGGTCTTGTGCTCGATCCGTCGCTCAAGTTTCGTAAGAACTTCGAGCAGAAGCAGCTGTCGTCAAAGCGAAACTCAAGGTCCTCAGGGCCCTAGGCGGTACCTGATGTGGTAGCAGCAAGGAAACGATACTCACGATGTATAAGGCGATTCTTCAGCCAGCCATGGAATACGCCGCACCGCTCGTACTAAGGTGCTACGCGTACAAAATGCCGCTCTTCGCATTGCCATCGGATCTGCCAGGAGTTCTCCAGTCGAGCACCTGCATGCAGAAACCCGTCTACTACCAGTGAAGGAGCACTGTCAGCTTCAAGCCCCGCGATTCCGTGTCAATATTATTAAACAACCAAACCACCCGTCTTGGAGAGTGCTCAACCCCTTTAGAGAGAGAACCAAAAGAAAGCCACTTGCCGATGCTCCAAGCAAAGTCAACTTGCAGAGATGGCACGACTCACAGCAAGAACGACTCCGTCTTCTGCGCGAGGAGCACACCAAGTCCGTACGGTGTCATCTTGAGAAGGCGGCGGTGAATCCTATACTAGGAGAAGTACCGCCCCCAGTCTGCACATCCGAGACTCAACTTGGAAGAAGGGCTAGATGCACACTCGCATGGTCACTGCGCTGCGGTCACTCTACAATGCTCACGTCCTCCGTCAGCAAGATTGACAGCAGAAAATCTGAAGTTTGTCCGGACTGCGGTTCCATCGGCCATAATACGGCACATTTATTTAACTGTCCGAAGAGACCTAGCACGCTGACTACAATGGATCTATGGACGAATCCACTTCTGGTCGCTCAGTTTCTCCACCTATGACAAAACCCTCGATGTGGCTGCAAAGAAGAAGAAGAAGTAGTAGCTCGTTTTTCTATGTCGCCCACTATCACCTTCTGTCGCTCGCGCAGTATCGCCCTGTAGGCCAGAAATAGAATATTTCTTTCTTTGTTGCCCACTCTTGTCGATTGTCGCCTCATGTCGCTGACTGCGCCTATGGCCATAGATTGTCTCAGATCCCCCTATTTAACATTCTTGAATTGATTTCTACTACGCTTGATGTCGCCCAATGTCACCCTTAATCGCCATTGTTTGCTGGTCCATTGTCGCCTTCTGCCATAGGTGCTCTAAATTTCCCGGCTTGGTTCCTTAGTTTTTTTGTCCTCTGCCGCTCAATATTAATCACTGTTGCCGGACATGCTTCATGCTGTAAAAAGATGGTTAGAAATAGATTCGAAAATTAGACATTTTCACTAACTCTTTTGGATGCGGTGCAAATGGCTAAAAAATTGTGTCGGTTAAGATGACCCACCTTGTGGCCCAGCTGACTCGCATGTGTCAGCTTCTAATGATGGAGGTGAACGCCCAGCCAGAGCCAGCCATCGGACCGATTTTGGACCGGTATTTCACTCAGCAAATCATGGAGATGGTTCTCGACTGGGCTATTCAAGTTCCGGACTTTCTGAAGCCGACCTGTCAGGTAAGATCAGTCAGTCGATCTGAACCCCTATCTTTCTCTTAACTTATATTTTAGCTGGCGCTAGTTCGAGTCTACGAGTTGATCATAGCAGAAAGTCACACCCAGAATCACTGCCTACTTGTTCACAAGCCGATTCTGAATCCCCTTCTGCGACTGTTTGACTGGTAATAATAGTATTTATTTTTTGCTTTATGGATAGAAAATTCGAAGCTTCAGAGTAATATTTTCAGGTGTGAACGCGCTGAAGGACTCCGACCCAACAAACTTGGCCATCCGTCAGCTACTGAGAAACACTTTGTCGTGCTCCTGAATCAGGTAACACACTTCGGAATGTCCGTTCTCGATGGTTTTTACGTTTCTGATTCTGAAAAAAAATCCTAAATAGTTTCGTAACACCTTATCTCACCCAGACAGGGAGTGAGACAAACCGAGTGTAGCGAAGTCTAAGGGGCCAACTGGAGCCCCTTCGCTGAATGATGCGGCAGGATGCAATAGAGGGGAATCGATCGAGCGCGCTTTATGGTCGATACTCCGTTGCATGCTGCCGCGCCTTTCAGCGGCGGGAATCTAACCGGCCCCTAATGGCGGGTCGACGAACCTCGATTTGCTGGTCGTCGGCCCGAGATCACCCAGGGGTGACCACGTGGAGTCGTCATATCGACCATTTAACCCGAAATTCGTGGCTGCTCTAAATCCGTCCATAGCATTCTTTGTTGCTCGCGATTAGCCCTGCAAGCCATCCGTTCACCGCCATCCGCCGAGCGTGCGCTCGCGATCGACCCGGAGAGGCTCTTAGCGCCCTCGATCAGCCCGGGTTTTTGTCTCATGGTTTTTGTTGGAAATATTGAGACCCAATAGTCAAAGAAGTACTTTTACCATTTTTAGCTTTGATTGTGTTGGTATTGAGATTTTTTATATCTAATTTTTATTGTGGATTCTGCAGATTTGTACAAAATTGGCTGAGGACAAGACGCTGCTACATTTTTTCTTCTCGTGTGCGGATGGTGCTGATCAGTTCATCGTGTTTTCGCTGCTCATTCCATATTTATATGAACAGGTATTTATGCGGAATCTCGTTTATAGGTAGTGTTCACGAAGGAAAATTGTCTCGCTCTCAATGTCCTCACGGAGATAAGCCAACGAAGTAGAGGACGTGAGCGAGAGAGCGTGCAAAATCGACAGTTTTTAGAGGAAAAATTCTAGCAACACCTAAAGTTTCCAATCCCCCCCCCGTCCACGTAAATTTTGTGCTTTTGGTGCAGCAGAAAGAGAATCAACGGATTTTGCGCCTTAAAGGCAGTGTTCACGATAAAAGTCGTTTTTCTGTTTTCCCACCTATCTTTAAAACGGTTCCATTCTGATTCCAACGATGTCCCTGGAATCGTACGAGACCTTCTGGGAACGGAGTTATGGTCCCTCAAAAATTGGGCTAGGGAAGCATTGTGGACGAGTTGTCCGAGGCTTGTAACTTCCGTATTTTACAGCCGATGTGTGCGAGCTGACCTGAGTAAAGAGAAAAGTTGAGAATGAAGGGAAGAACGGGGCTTCTGATCGGAAACCATCGGTCATTTTACGATCTCGACTGTTCATTGGTTCACATCGAGGGAGCACGGGGCGGTTCTGAAACACCAAAACGCTTGTTTATAGCCGATTTAACTGTGGAAAGTCACAGAGGGTGATCATCGTGAACGCTGCCTTTAAACCCTTTTCTGGGTTTAGTGTAGTAGGACCTACTAGAAAAATTCTCGAAAAAACCGCTGTCTCGGGCCAATATCGGCCTTTATCAAAGGTCAAGAGTCATGTCCCAGAACCATGTCTCCAACAGTATTCCTATAGCAGCTGGAGTCCCCGAAGGCGGTGTTCTATCGCCAGCTCTCTTCAGTCTGTACCTCAAGGATAAGCCTGAGCCACCACAAGATATCAAGATTGTCGCGTACGCCGACGTCATAACAATCATGTGTCGAGACCGGGATATACAGGTTGCCGCCACCAAGATCAACGAGTACCTTAAGACGCTGAAGAGGTTTTTCGACGACAAGATGCTAAAGATCTCCGCATACAAGTCATCAGTCTCCGTCCTCACAACGGACCCATCCGAGCACAGAGCTCATCCGGATGTAGAGTTGGATGGAGACCGTCTGCCTGCTGCTCGGTCTCCAAAACTGCTCTGTCTTGTGCTCGAACTGTTGCTCAAGTTTCATAAAAATACCGAGCAGAAGCAGGCTGTCACTAAAGCTAAACTCGATGTTCTCAGGGCCCTGGGCGGTACATCATGGGGTAGCAGCAGGGAAACGATACTCACGATGTATAAGGCGATCCTTAAGCCCGCAATGGAATACGCCGCACCGGTTTGGCGACATCTAGTCTCAGAATCCTCTTGGACTAAGATGCAACGCGTACAGAATGCCGCTCTTCGCATTGCCACCGGATGTGCGAGGAGTTCCCCAGTCGAGCACCTGCATGCATAAACCCGTCAACTACCAGTGAAGGAGCACTGTCAGCTACAAGCCCAACAATTCTGTATCAATATTATTAAACAACCAAATCACCCATCTTGGAGAGTGCTCAACCCTTTTAGAGAGAGAGAGAGCCAAAAGAAAGCCATTTGCCGATGCTCCAAGCAAAGTCAACTTAAAGATGGCACGTATCACAGCAAGAACGACTCCGTCTTTCGCGCGAGGAGCCCACCAAGTTCGTACGGTGTAATCTTGAGAAGGAGGCGGTAAATCCAATACCAGGAGAGGTAGCGCACTCAGTCTGCACATCCGAGACTCAACTCGGAAGAAGGGCCAGATGCACACTCGCATCGCTGCGCTGCGGTCACTCGACAATGCTCATGTCCTACGTCAGCAAGATTGACAGCAGCAAATCTGATGTTTGTCCGGACTGCGGTTCCATTGGCCATAACACCGCACACTCACTTACCTGTCTGGGGAGACCTACCACGCTGACCACATAGATCTGTGGACGAACCCACTACTGGTCGCCCTGTTTCTTCACCTGTGACAAAACCCTTGATATGGCTGCAAAGGAGAAGAAGAAGACTGTTATCTTTTCGGACGGAGCTGTGCACGTTTGCGCGAATTGACATCTTTGGGACCTAGAAATTCTGGATGAGGATCCGACACCAGTCCTCACCAGTCATCTAGCACTTTTTCATAGAATGCTGATGCAGCCGTCAAACAACATGAAAAACAGTTGCGGCACAAGCGTTATATGCAGAAAAACCTTCGAAAATGACAGTGACGAAGCCTCCAAGCGCAGAAAAACTGCAAAAACGAATTTGGCGCGAAATTTAAATTCAAAGTTTATTAAGGCAGAATTTTCCTCAAAATTGAAGGTATTTCATGAGCTCTTTCACATTTTCGTTCACTGGAGAAACCAAGCTACGCAAAATCATCATAAAATAGTATATGGTCTTTTGCGCGTTCGATGCCTTTAAGTTGGACAACTTTTTCTCGTTGTGGGCAGGATCGATTCAGCTCATTTTTTTTCAGCGAAAAAATTGTTTTTTATCGTTGTAGATACTGCTCCATTCATTTATTCTGTTTTTTTTCTGCTTTGAAGAAATAATATTCGAAAAATTTTCCCTCCTGAAGGCAAAAAGTTTGAAATCGATTGTGGCGCAAACATCAAATCCGCTCTTACGTTGTATTCAACCTGACTTTTCTTTGCGATTCAGGTTTTTTGGGCCCTTCTCCGACATTTTCCTTTTTTGGAGAGGCCTAGCTATTCAAAAACGTAAAAAGTAGCTTACGATTTTTTTTCGCGGACGATGCATTTACGGAGCTTATTGATTCGCGTTAGTGAATCACCTTCTTTCTGGTCTACACTGACCTTGAGACTTCTTCTGTTCCAGAATGATGTTGGTCAGCTGGCTCGTGATGCTCTGCTACTTATCCTGTCAGTGTCGGCAAATCACGAGCAGATAGCTGAATTTGTTGCTTATAAAGTATGTTTCCTCCAAAGATTTTACTAGCTTATGTAGGCTTTCTATAAGGAGGGAAACTTATAGTTAGCCCATTTTCCGCTCACTAAATTAGTATTACAGAGTGCCTTTTGCCCTGTGGTGGCCACTGGTCTGTCTGGATGTTTCTCGCAGTTGGGTCGTATTTTTACCGGTGACGGAGCGGAGCGGATCATTCCCGACCATGCCGCTGATTCATTGGCTAATTTCCACTCATCGCTACTGTTTTGTAATGCCGTGGTTCAGGTATAGCTCTGTTTTTTTACTGAAATATGGTCTTCTAAACCTCTCAAAACTCAGATTTTCGAATTCACAGATTTTTTTAAACGTTTTTTAAATTCAATTTTCCGCGTAGTGTGGTTTTCATACTTTTTTGAGGTCATTTGCGCGTAAACAAAGTGATTTCAGGCTGCACATCCCTCTGTGGTCGAGCAGATCTGCAATTTTTTCTATTCCGGGTTTCTGATCTCTGTGGTGAAACCGGCGCTGCTGCAGGTTTGAAGGCTAAAAAAAGCTAAAAGAAGAAGTTATTCTGATGGTTTCTACTGTAGGGGTTTCAGGACGAGCAGGAGAGCGTCGCGGCGGCCACTGTGTATCTGCAACTCTGCGTGGAGACCATCACAGAGGCGTCCCTTCTCCGAACTGTCATACGGATGCTTCTATTGGAGAAGGACGACGAGCGACGTGTACTCATGGACGTGATTGTTGGTCGGATAGCCAGTGGAGATAAGGTTCGTCATGAAAATGAAGTTAAATCTTCGATTAGTACCAAAAGCACAAGAAAAATGGTTTTGAGAAGGGCCAGTGGTTTTGGCTCATCCTTGATTTTGCCGATGTGGAAACCGTTTGCCGCTTGCAGGTATCGTGCCGTAACTCAGTTTGGGTGGCTCCGTGAATACATTACCTGGAGGTAATCTCAAGATGAGATAACTCTGCGCAGATTGTTTTGCTGAGTTTCGCATTCGTGTTCTTGGACAATGTACGATCTGGTTGTGGGTGGTCCGCGCATTAATTCATTGTTTATTTATTTGATATACGTCGCATAAGGCAAGCATTGTATAAAATGCATGAGTCATGAATTCATTGAAATATCTATTCGCAGAACTTCTTTGTTTCAAAACAAATTGAAAACGAAAGAAGTCAGACATACTGGAAATGGCTGGTCATTGTCAGAAAGGGCGCTGTGGAATATGAACTATGTCAATATGAATATGAACAATATCAATGTCAACTGGAAGGCTTATTTCCTAAGCGCTCAGTTCTTCCAGCAGGCCCTTCCCAATCAGCAATGGAGATTACGGGTGGATCGACGCACCCTCAGGCATTTCTAGCTCTGGAACCGCATCTTTCTTCTTCTTCTTGCAGCCACAGTAAGGGTTCTCCCCTTACAGGTTCAGGAAACTCCGGGCTACTGGGAGCGTTAACCTATCCACAATTCCATTGCTGTCAATGAAGTTGGTCTCTTCGGGAGTATTTGGAACAGGTGTGCAGTAGCATATGTGCCCTGGCTACCGCAACTGCACCATTAAGCTTAGCTGTTATCGATCTTATGCAGATATGACATCAACATTGGGAGGTCCACAGCGTAACGAGGGCAAAGGGGTGCACCTGACACGCCCCGCCAAGTTCCATCTCGGTGTCTCGTTGACTTTGGGAGGTGCGGACTCCAAAAATGGAGCCGGAGTTTATGAGGCAACCGTGTGTTCAAGTGCTCCCTTCACGAATCGGGTATGCCTCTTGCGCGCAAGAGACGGAGGCGCTTCTTGTTGTGCTTCAGTCCATCTCTTTTCTAACATCTACTTTCGGACGATATGGCGGCGAAAGGCTTTCTCTGGGTACATCTCTCTCTCTCACCGGGTTTAGTACTCTCGCGACGGATGACGGCTGCTTAACGATGTTAATGAACATTTGTTGCGCCTGGAGCTGGCAGTGGTATCTAACAGGCAATATGCAAGCTTCTGGCGTGTAGGTACTCAATTGGAGAGCTTCAGGTAAAAACTAGTTGTCCTGAATATGGTAGTATTTATCCCAATTCGTACAGAATTCAATTCTCAAGTCTGATTCTGATTCTGGTGAATTCCCGATGAATTCTCGAAAACATCTCACCGTTTTCTCCAGAATTTTAAACCAATTCAGTAGATCTCTTTGCAAAGAATTCTCGACAACTTTTCCTGCATTTGGCATCGTGCACAGAGCTCAGTCCATATCCGGAACCGCCATAGGAGGTCATCCCATGCCGTCGGCATCTGGGACATGATGCCCCCGCGGTCTCCGCGTGCGAGACCACCCTCGGAGCCGAGGAGCCCATCCTCAGCGACCGAAATTTATTTTCATCTCTGAGGAGATCCGAGGTGACTTGATACTCATCATCACTTCAGACGAATCGGTCTTGAAAAGCGCTGAAAGTGAGCAATGGCAGTGAGATGAAGCGCCTTCATACTCCCTTCGGTTTGTTTGACTGAGCATGATAAATGATACCAAAAAAGAACTGGAATTCCCTCAACAAGCCTTTCAACATAGTCTTTCCCCAAATCCAGTTCTTGCCTGAGCTCATCTGTATAATGGAAGACTGCAACTTCTGTGTCTTGGTCTCAGGCGGAACGTGTGCGCTGGTGGTTGCTTGCTCTGGCACGATGTCCCTGCCTACTCCTGCCCGCATGTCCCGTCCAACTTCCTACCGAATCTTACCATTTATCACTGACGAATCGCGCAGGGCTACTGGAGCCTTGCACACAATGTGCTGAGTCCCATAGGAGAACATGGGCTGCAGAAATGCCGCTACCTCGACTGTGCCGCGACAGTGCCATGGCGGTTCCGCTGATCGCTACCGTGCCGGGACGACTTCTGCAGAAGTGTCATAGGTCTTGGATTAACGCTGGCGATACATTGCCGCGATAGTACTCTGGTGCAGTTCAAACGGCGTTAGATCCGTTCCGACTCGAGAGATGCGTCAAGCGAACCTGAGTCAACAGCGATACATTGTCGTGTCGTGATAAAACGAGATTTTCTGCCAAAAATCACTCAAATGTGAGGTACTTCCTCCCGCATGTCCGGCTCTACTTTGTGCAGATCCTGCGCGCACTGCACCAAAGTCCTGCACCCTTCTGCGCATGTCCGTACCCGCACTGCACAAATGCACAGTCGTCCTGCGCACTTCGTGCAGGTTGTCCCACACTCCTGTTCAGAGTCCTTTTCGATCCTTCTCCCTTGATTCCCAGCTCAGCGTTCAACACAGCCCCGCTTTGAGCTGTGTACATATTTTGATCGCTGAAGCGCAGATGCTTTGCTGACGACATGCAAAACTGGTCACCAGAGAAATTGTCAAAGATTGACAATACTTATCGAGAAATAGTCGAGAATTCCGCTGAATTTATGAAGTTTGAATTTCTAGGGCAGCTGTCCAGAATTTTTCAAAAGCTTTTCGACGAAATCTGGAACAAATTCTTTAGCTGGCGAGAAAATGTCGTGAATTCTGCAGCATTTCCTCTCGACAAAAACACGATTTCCCTGAATTCTCGACACAACTTCTCCCTGAATTCGGAACAACTTTGGATTCGTCGACTCCATTCAGGTTGTAACTGGTTTTACCTGAGCTCCAGAGCAGCCCGTTGTGATTCGCAGAGCAATAATTTTGCACATGCTTGCAGCTTGGACCAAGAAGAGTCCGACACGATGTCTGGTCCAGACTGGCAGCATACTCCAAGGCGGGGTTGCACAACAGCTTCTCCTTATACGGCTTCACGTATCGTTTCTTTACTGCACCCCCAGGATGTTCCACCGAGCGCACGTAATGTATGCTGAGCGCCTTGTTTCCAATCAGTGGCTTGCTTCTGCTCAGTGTCGTTCTTATGAAACTTCAACGAGGGATCCAACACGAGTCCGAGTAGCTTGGGAAGCGGGCGGCTGGTACGATTGAGTTTCGTCTCATTTTACCATAGGATGGGCACTCAGCTCCGCATATCATTGGGAAAGACGGTAACGATTTACGATTTAGAGGCAGAGACCGTAGTTAGCTGTCTAGAAAACATTCTCAGCCTCGACTGACTGGTCGATCCATTGGCGGCTACCTTAATGTCGCGCAGATCTCAAATAAGAATAGTGATATCATCCGCATATGCAAACGACCTTTGATGTCTTGAGGAGGAACGTGGGCAGTTCTTCAAGGTATAAAAACCGAAAAGTGCCGGCGATAAAACCTCCTTGAGTGGAAATAATTTATGTGGCTATGGGATGCTCCTCTTTGAGACATGTCCCTGGAATAGCATAGTGTTATCGGCTCTGACGTCTCTTAGTGAGGTCGGTTATCCACCGTTTCTGCCAGGGCTTAATGGTAGACTCCGGAACCGCATCGAACAGGAATTTCGAGCCGTCTGACAGATGGGCTTGTTCTCCCAATCTCCGAACTGGAGGAGTTCGGGAAGCAACAGCGGGGGCCAGGACAGCAACAGAAGGGGACCGGAGGATTGAGAGAACGAGTCGAACTGTCAGGAGACTCGGGGCCGAAAAACGCTTGAGCCCGGCTGACCTTACGCTCCCAGGCGGTGTTATTGGCGTGTTCAGGACCTGGGATAGAATCCACGACGAGGTGGCAAGCGAAGAGTCCAAAGAATCATCGCTTTCTCTGCATTCTTGACGTTTTTGCATTACGGTAAGACGTCGCGTACGCAAATCACGTGCGCAACACAACATCTGTCTTACCGTAACCCAAAAACATTATCCAATTGCCTGAAACGCCCTACCTGCCCGTAAATGAGAGTATTTACTTCAAGAGTGAGTATTAAGGGCGAAAAAAAAAGAAGTATGCGAAAAAAAGAAACGAGGGTGCTATCGCAGCGGGGGGGGCATTGCGGTATCGCACTCGGCTACGCCCATGTTTTCGTGCCGTAACGACCGTCCTGATTTCAGCAAGGGAGGGAAACCACATGTAGGTGCTCAGATTCAGTGCGGCACGGTAAAATAGGCGTAGCCAAGTGCGTCGCGCCATAGCGACCCCCTCCGCTGCGATAGAACCGAGGGGCCGCGGGGGAAACCCGATGATCTCTGTTTTGGATTACAATAAGACAGATGCTGTGTCGCGCAGGTGATTTGGGTACGCGACGTCTTACCGTAATCCAAAAACGTCAGAGACGCAGAGGGAGCGATGCTTCTTTGGATTCTTCGCTTGCCACTTCGTTTGGGACAGAGTATACATCCCTCTACTATTCGACCAATGAATGTTTTTTTCCAGCTCGGTGTTGTATCACTGTCCTTACTGGATTCACTTCTGCAGATCGGCTGTGAGGATCTTATGCTCGGTAAGACCCATTTGCTTGCCTATTTTTTCATTCCAAAAATTACAGATCAATCAAATGAATATTTTTTTAACAAAAAAATTGTTTGAATTAAAATGCGATAAAAACCCTATTTTTGTATTATTCAATTTCAAATTTTTGTGTGCCATTGTCAACTACAAAAATTCAATAATTTTTCAGTGCTGGTTCTTCGGCACCTTTTATCCATGCAGACCTTAACACGTGCTCAACTCAGCAAAGTACGAGATCGAGCTCAAGCTGTGTCGTCAGCGGAAAAGTTACTGGACTGTGTGCCGAGCTGTATGCTGACATTCCCTGAGGTGATAGTTTTTTTCTGTCGTATGAGTTTGGATTGCCTGAGTGAAATTCTGAATTATTTTAGATCTGTTCGGATGATACGGTGGCACTGTATATACATGAGGGAGCTCAACTGGTTGAGCGACGAATTCGAGCTTGTTCGGTGTGGAAATGGCGCTACGACGGGGTGAATCCGAGTCCAATGTTGTTCCGAGGAGACAGTGATGAGGAGCCGAATTCGCATACGGTAGCATACTGTAGCTAGCGAATACGAAAAAATTTGGAGTCTGAGTACATAGTTGTACTTATTTTAGCCGTTCACCCGTCTTTCATCGTGTAGGTCGTCGATGTCATCAGCGTCATTCGGTCTGAATAGGTATTTCGCCTCGAAAAGCGCACATCTCACTGCCGAGTCGTCTGTAGGAGTTGGTGAGAGTTTTAGATTGCACAATTTTTTAAAACCAAAATCATCCGTTTTTTATTGAAAATAGCTATTTTCTAAATCAAATAAACGTTTTCATAGTATAGTGAATACTTTCTTGGGCGATTATCGGCCCCTAGCCGCACCCAACAGAAATCGGAGCCGCCTGACAATTTGGGTAGTTCTCCCAATCTCCGGGCCCCTGCTGTCGTTGTGCGGGCGAATTGGAGTAGCCCGGACAGTAACAGGTGCGGACCCGCAGATCGAGAGAATGAGCCGAACTGTTAGGTGGCTCGGGGCTGAGGACCATCTGAGGTTGGACTATCTTGCGCTTAGAGGCATTGTTCACGATGTTTTTCCCTCCCGAGTTTTTCACATAAAACAATGCGTTGACCTCCAAATGTTACCAAAATTACAGAGAAACGGCGAGAAACGCATTAAACTGTCGTATTTCAGTGAGATTATTCTATAACATGGACTAGTTGTCCGGTTGAATGAACATGTTCATGGTGGTTGTCATCGGTGGAAAATTGGGTCAACCAAAAGTCAATCAAAAATAGAAGAATATTGCATGCAGAGCAGGATTAGTTAGAGCTCTAAGGCAAGAACGGAGCAATACAGAGTAGAGAATTGCAAAGGACGGGTTCTTAAAAGATTTCAGTGTCACAACAAACACTTCCTTTGATACTTAAAAGGCGGGGTGATACTTAAGGATTTCGTGTACTTCTAGTGTGTTTTCTCAATTTACATCATTTTTGTTCTACCCGGGGGCCGCTTTATCAATATAGCGAGTAATCTCAAAATTGAAGAAATGAAGAATTGGCCGCATTTTTCGTGTTATTTTCATTTCTAGGTTTTCTCGCTGATTTGGGCGGTTCTTCTCCGCATTCCATCGATGGTAGTGTCAGTCCGGTGGAGGAGGATTCGGAGTTTATCTTGCCTCCAATCAAGTTCGTTTTAGCAGGATTGGTTACGTTATTCCCCCGAATTCGTACTTATTTCCGCCATTTTTTCCAGTACCTCATCGATTATGACGTCATCAATGGTTGACTACTTCCAGCTGTGTGACGACTATTCGGAAAGCGAAGAATCGCCGAGTAGCTCTGAGCGGAAAGAGGTATTCAAATTTGATAAGGTTAAAATTTCTGTTGTTGAAATCGTTCTGAGGAGGAATTCTAGGATCAAGATCTGCAAATTGTTGGGAAGAAAATATCCTGTCAGAAACAGGATTCTGTCTCTGAGGCCGAGTCTGTTGCCACTGGACAGGGTTTCGATACGGATGCCGAGATGGCGCGATCCTTTGTACTCAGTGGATGGGCTGATGTGGAGGTTTGGTTCTTGAGTAGGTGCCTTACCTGGCCCCACAACCGTTAATAATGTATGATTATTAAAGGATCTGGATACGTTCATATCCCTCCTGGATCGAAGGTCTGTGCCGAGCAAGCAGAAGTTGTCTGCGGCAGAGACAATGGCGTTCATCGACTCGAAGTTGCAGTATATGAGGGAGATGGCGAGTGAGAAATTGGAGGTTCCGCAAATGGAGGAAGTCGTCAAGGAAGGGGAACGGGTGGTGCCAGTGCATGGACAGCCGATTGAAGGAGGAGTTGGTGAGTGGACAGGTCTGTTCACGCCCTAATTTTGGTCTGAATTGAGCCTTTTGTCCTTCCAGATGGTTCGCTCCTTCTGGACTGCTTGCTGATGCAGCTGGAGTATATGTCGGAGCACTCGCTGGCCTTCAATCTGCAACTGGCGAACGTCCTCTGCTCACTGGCGGCCTATCCTCAACCACTTCTTGTGGCGAGCATCTTCAACACGAATGGGAGTGAGAAGCACCCGAATCTGATTCAGGTAGCCGTCATTACTTGTACCGCGAGAGACAAGGGAAGTTTTTTTCTGCTTTTACAGGTGCTGGGTAAGCTGAAACAACGGATCGACGCAGCAGCTTCAAGTATAGAGGGTCTGGACGTGTATGTGGGAAGAGCGCTCCGAACGCTGAACGGGAGAGCTGAGAAGATGGAACGCCATTCGGATGGGTACTTGGCGCGGTTAGTGACCATTAGGACGTTACTGACGGGACATTCTTGATCAGGGTCAAGCAGGCCGTTGTCCCGCACGTCGAAAGGGCCCTCCCTCGGTGACCCAAACTTTGAAAATTTGTCGAAACCTAACGTCCTCACCGACTTTGACTTTTCTCGACCCGACAAATGTGGGAATTTCTTTTGAATATTTGCAATTAACATTACACTCCTTACTGAATAACCTGAGGGAGTTTCAAGTTTGCTCCAGTTGAAAGCATTCCCCAACATTTTAAACTCCAGTCTTACGTTTTTATGCCCCCCCCGTGAAATCCCCCTTTTTGGGGACTTTTACGTCCACTTCGTGTCCCGCTGGACATTAACCGCTTGGCCGTGTTCTTGGTGCTACAGTTTATTGAACACTTAGGAAGATACCTCAGTTCTTCATGATACCCTCTGACGATTATCAGCTCCGAGCCGCCAGGTATTTCGATTTGCGCTTCGCCAATCTTCGGGCCACTTTTTTTGCTGTTCGGGCCGGTGCTGTCGCTGTCCCTGCGAACTGAAGGAACCCGCACAGCAGCAGCAGTGGCCTGAAGGTTGAAAAAACAAGCTGAACTGTCAGGCGGCTCTGATTTCAGTTGGGCGCGGCTCGTGGCCGAGAATCCTCTGAGATATAACTGTGAACTCATCGGGGATCGAAGCCAAGTGGAAGTAGATAAACTCTTTTTCTTATGACACAAAATAGAATGTCCTCGGTTGGATGATCGACTTATGATGGCCTAATGCTTCATTGTTGACCAGCCAGAGAGATAAATATGGAGGAGAACCTTCCGAGAACACGAGCAAACCAAGACTGGCCGGTGAAGCATCGAGACTCCAACCGGGTGTGACACCAGTCCAACAGGTCATAACCGAGGAATGGAGCAAGATCGACTCGCAAAGGCTGACCAACTTGGTCAAAAGTATACTGATTCGAGCACTCGATGCAACAAACGAGCGAAGATAGTCGACCATTTGTGATCACAGAAAATTTCACAAGGTTGCTGAGTTGAATACAACACTTTGGTGTCAGGCAGGAATCGAACCCGCATCGCATCTCTTACCGGGCGAGTTTTACCATTAAACTACCTACACCCCGCTCTGCATTCCTCAGCTATTCACACATGAACTGTGTAAGCACAACAGCAATCACAACAGTTAATGGGTATGATCTGGTAAGCACAAATCGGCATTAAATCCAAATAGGCTGGGGCCTTCTAAAGACAAATTTTGATGTTTCTGAATATTTAATGCCTTTTTATGCCTTAGATACCATGCCATGAAAGGGCATTAAATATTCAGAAATATCAAAATTTGTTTTTAGAAGGCCTCAGCTTAACTGTATTCAAGTCACGATGAATATCGTACTCGAGTTCGACCCAAAAATGGGATTGTTTGGTCGAGAGGGTACTAATAGTGAAGAAACAGCAAAGAAAACCTCCAGTATAAGCTAAAATAACGGTTTGTAACGTTCAGCACGTGGACGAGAATAATGGGCCCTGCTGATTACCGCGAGCGCGCGCTAGTCGCGAAATCTGCGCGAATCGATCCGGCTGGTTGCGGCAGAATTGCTTGGCAATTCGCCATCGAAACGAGTGCGGCGCCACAAGCTCATCCGAATATGAGGCGGACCGGGATAGGTAGGCGCATTGGGATAACTTTCAAAGCCGTTTTTATCGATTGCCGGCCCGTTTTCGCTGCTTTCTTCGACCCTATCCTCTCCAGCATCTGCCAACTTAGTGTTTCACCCTGAAGCCTCGAGAACGAGATTTATCGTGGACACCGCCTTTATTGCCGATTGACACTTATCAGATCATACCCGTAACGGGTGATTGCCCTTGTGGTTACACAGTTCATGTGTGAATAGCTGAGGAATGCACAGCGGGGTTTAGGTAGTGTAATGGTAACACTCCCGCCCGGTAAGCGATGCAATGCGGATTAGATTTCGGCCTACACCTAGGTTTTGTATTGAATTCAGCATCCTTGTGAAATCTTGTGATTATATACAGTAGCGAACAAAAGTCTTCGGACGAGGCCTTTTCGCGAATAATGTTTTATACATATTTTGGCTCCGCCTTAGCGAAACTTGATGAAACTTTAGTATGTAATGGTGGGGCTTCACAATTTTTACTTTACACATACACAAGATTAGTTTTTGAAGGTGCAGTTTTTCAATAGGGAATTTATTTGATTTCGTGGTAATACCTAAAATTAAGACCATTTCCTCAAAACATGGCTATTACAATTTCAAACCCGTAGCAGTTATTCGCCATTCTAAGGTCTTCGGAACAGGGGTGTGCGGAAATTTTTTAAAAATTTTCAGAAAACAGAAAATCGAGTTTGTCAGAAAACAGAAATCAGAAAACAGAAAGGCCAAAACGGCCAGAAATCAGAAAACAGAAAATTTTCGGAAAAAAATACTCATTGCATTTTACCTTTTTTTTTCAAGAGAAAAGAGTGTAGTTCTAAACATCTCTCCTTTACATGTAATACAATATCTACGAGACTGGACAAATAATTGATAAGACATTGATAGTAGCGATGGCACGTCAATGACAGGTAGATCATCATTGAAGGCACTCACTCTGAGAGTTTTAGGCGAGAAATAGCCCACCAGGCTCCACAGCGGTTCTTGATGTGTTATTTCTCGAATGTTTCTTGATTGTTTCTCGATTATTAGGCGGCTAAGATCATGTTGTTCACGGAATAGTCTAGAAGTAGCCGAGCAATAACCGAGAAATAACCAAGACGTGACAGGCACACCAACACGCGACGCGCTCTTTCCCGGCTCGCCGAGCAGCCGCCTTGGCCTCCTGCAGCTCGGCGGGGCTCAAGTACCGTAAACTTGAGTAGTTCAACCGACCGCGGTGTTGATATCCAAATCATCCCTCAGGAATGCCTTGTGTACAGTTCAACTCCGCATTGCCGTTCAGTCCGCAAAGTACACGCCGATTGCGGAAGCGTGCTGCGACGCGGTTGCGAGTATTCTCAGACAGGGATTTAAGGTCACCCGGGCGGTTTTTGCCTTTGGTGCCCATGTGATCCCACATCCCTGTCTGAGGATATCTCTCGTGGTGCCGCTGACAGCTAACAGCAGTATTAGCCATTGATATCGATTGGTTCAACCCAAGCAAGTGTTAGAATCATATACCGCTGTCAGCAGCAGCTGCAACTGCCGCGCAATATCAGTAGAAAAATGAGAAATCAAATGTTTGATACCGTTACCGAGCATCTGATTTCTTATTTTTCTATTGATAATCCGCGGCATTTGCCGCTCCGCAAAAGTATGAATACGGTGTAACAGCAAGGCGAAAGACGGCAAAACAAACATACATAGAAATTTATTTAATTGTGGGCAAGGTGACAACCAGCAATGTTTTGTTCCTGAGCTGTCCAACAGACCTGGTTTTTGTTGTTTTTTGCTGATTTTTTTTCTGATTTTTGCAAGTTTTTCAAAAAACAGAAAACAGAAATTTTCGCACACCCCTGCTTCGGAACCGTGTTTAAACTTGTGAAAAATTATTCTCTATCGAAGTTTTTTTTAGAAATAAAGTCGAAATAAAATTAGGCGATATTGCACTTATTAAGTATATCTCTTTGACGTTATCGAGAAAGAGCGAAATTCATGTACCATTTGTACATTGTCAAAGCTTATGAAGCTCATACATTGGAATGGTTATGGGGCGACTAATTTTATAGGGATGAATTCCCAAAAATTAACTCCAACCTGTCCAGTTTTCGGTCTTCAGAAAAATTCGGATAGAGACTATTTTTTCACAAGGTTCTACAACGGTTCAGAATAGCTTCAAATGGTGAATAACACGGATTTGAAATTGTAAAATCCATGTTCTGTGGGAATATTCCTAATTCAAAATAATACCAAAGAATCATAAATAAATTCCACATTAAAAAAACTGCATCTTCAAAACCTAATCTTGTGTATGTGTAAAGCAAGAATTGTGTTGCCCATTACATACTAAAGTTTCATCAAGTGTTGCTGAGGCCAAGCCAAAATATGTATAAAAACATTATTCGCGAGAAAGCCTCGTCCGAAGACTTTTGTTCGCTACTGTACCATGCCATAAAAAGTTATTAAATATTCAAAAACATCAAAATGTGATCACACAGTTTTATCGAACGAGAATTCCGATATAGCCAAGGATGTCTCATCTTTTTGATACGCGACGTAAAACATAAAGTTATTCTGGAGAAGTGCACAATCACCTAATCTCACCCAAAAGAGGTTCACGGGAGGAATTTTACACCCTAATCACAATAGTATCAACGAAAAAGATCTACATTGCTCAGCAAACAGGAGGCCCTGTACAAGTCGACGAAGTTGGTGTAACTCAAAATATGAAATCGAAGCCCTGATGAGGGTAAAACTGCGGTGTCTTTTTAACTTTTCACCCCAGTCCATATTCTCCCTTGCTTCTGTAAGGAAGGAATTTTCTGCTCTAATCAAGGCATGCTGTCGTCCATCTACAGATTGCCTATGACATCATTTATGTGTGTGTCTTGGCCAGTTATTTAGTTATCTGTTTACTTTTGAAGACTGTCCGATTCTCCACGTGATGACGCATTCGGACCGGTCACTTCGCTTCTTAGAGGACGTCCTTATGGAAACTCCGGGAGGAGATCACATGGGATCAGGTAGAATATGACTGAATTGACTTGAAGTAATACGTAACGTTTACGAGATACTTAATTTCAGGTATCACAGTCACAAAGCGGTGGAATCAGAGGCGGCGGCTCGCGACGATGCCGCTACGAAGAACATAGTCCACGCTGCAATTGTGATGGCGAACCTCTGTCAATATCTAGCCGGAATCGCTTTGCAACAGTCACTTGTCGTCCTGAATAATTCACAACGCTAACATGCAACTCATGTTGTATAGGTTATAGTCGTTTCTACCATCTTGAGTTTACATTACGACCCCTAAGAATTTTGGCCCCTTGATTCCTCTAGCAGCTTTGCACATCCATTCTGTACTCACTCAACCAATTTCAACTCGAACGCTTGACTTTGCGCTCGTTTATAGTTGTTAGTTGCGACCCCTCGCCCTTCACCGTTGACCTCCCCTCACCTTTCCTCCCCAACCGCAATAATCCTTTATGCAGTTGCACAGCGAATCCCAACTTAAAATATGTATTTCGCGCTTTCTTGGACCCGACAGCTCACGAAAGTGTAAAGACCCCTCTTAGGCATCGTTTATACTCCCGCCGCCGAGCGGCACGGCATTTTACATTTCTGCGATATTGATGATGCGGCGCGCTGAACGATCGACATCATAGGATTTTACTTCGCCGCATCGCCCGGCGACGGAAGTATAAACGACGTCTCAGAGTTTTCTGCTGCGACGCGGCGTGGTGAAGTACGATGCATCCATATCGATCTCGTGGCCTTGCGCTGCGTTAGTGCATGATGTTTTCAGTTCATCCTCGTTAACAGCTTCATCGCCTAGCGCCGCAGCGAAAAGCTATTCCATACGTATTGCCGATTGAGCTGCGCCTCGTTATCAATTATTTTAGGTTTTCACTGCTCCTCACCGCACCCCCCCCCCCATATTCGATATCACAGAATTTTCTTGTCTCCATCTTCGAGTACACGGAAGGGGCGTTGTCTGCGAAGAGGAGCCGTTTCATGCCGCAAACGCTTCCTTTAGCATCGTATACGCGAAGGGGTCCCAAGATGGACTAGCCTGCTCAGCTTAGCGCAGTCCCCACCTTTGTGTCAATAAAGTTGTCCCGTGTCGCCCCCTAAGGCGTCGTTTATACTAGTGCCGCCGAGCGGCGCTGCACCGTGCTATTTTGTAATGGCGATCACGCGGCGCGGCACGATCGATATAGGATTGCAATCTGCCGCGCCTCTCTGCGGTGGGAGTGTAAACGAAGCCTGCTGGAACTATAAACGACTCTTCGGGAATGTTAGGCGGCGCTGCGGCACGGGGCAAGCGTTATCTGACCAGTATATCACAGTGGAGCGATAGAAGTAGTGCGAAGGACGCCTAATGCTTAGTTTACACTTCCTGCGACTAGAGACGCGACATGACGCATCTATATATTGGTGAAAAGTCCATATGCTCCCCGGCGTCGCGCGTAGTGATAAGCAGGCATAAGGCCTTAGCCGCTTGTATGCGATGATTCGCATTTGAATAGCTAGTTTACCGCGTGTTCATGGGGCGAATTTTTTGTTCCGCTTGAGCCGGAGCGCGGCCGCGCGCCTGGGGCGTGTTCAGAACTTCAGTGCGCGTTCTTCGCGACAAAACGTAGCATTTAACTTAGCACGATGAAGGCTCGTGAACCTATAAAAACCAATATGAGGGCATATTTTCAAAAGTACTAAAATCTCATGCTTACCCATTACATTCATAAGAGAGTAGTTTTCTAATTCCAGATGCAGTTGATCTGTTACGTCCCATACTCCCAATTTTTTTCTGAGAAAGGGGAAATATTAAAGGCAGGGTTGGCGATGAGAACTGTTGTTGTGTTATTTCTATGAAATTGTAGATCTGGCCATCAAAAATATGAAAATTAGTGAAAGGTCGGAGAAAAAACCGGCAGAAATAGGCTAGAGTAGCTGATTTTCGGGTGTCGACCCGCCCCCGTTAAACGAGGTTTTTATAAATGCTTGTTTTTCCATCTTTTATTTTACTCTTAAAGTAGACGAAAGTCCTTCAAACAGTTGGAAACTACCTTAAACAAGCATTTGTAAAATTTTCGTTAGTTGTAGGCGGGCGGGCACCCTGAAATTAGCCGTTCTAACTTGTTTCTGCCGGGTTTTTCTCCGATTTTTCACTCATTTTCACTTTTATGACGGCCAGATATACTGTGCTTCTCTGGGCCGAATTCCGGTCCGCAATTGCGTCTCGACACGCTTTGCGGCCGCACGCGCTTGAATCAGTTGTTTTTGGTTTCCTGATTCCAAAGCCCACCTAGAGTCAACAGATCGGCGGCTGCGGCGCTGGAAAGGCTCTTGTTATACACCGGCGGGACGCTGCGGAAATAGCAAGACAACTATCAGTTGCTGTGCTTCTCGGGGCCAAATTCCGGTCCGCGATTGTGTCTCGACACGCTTTGCGGTCGCACGCGCTCGAGACAATCGGGTTTCCAGCGCCTAAGACGTCTTGATGTGGCTTTTTTATACAATTTTCTCCAATTTTTCTTAGTTTCCAGTTTTCAAAACCCACCTAGAGTCATCAGATCGGCAGCTGCGGCGCTGGAAGCTCTTCCGACTCGGGAGCGTGCGGCTGCAAAGCGTGTTGAGACGCAATTGCGGACCGGAATTTGGCCCAGATAAGCACAGTATGTGCGCCTTAACTGTGCCGAAGCATGCCAAAAGGAACAGTTGTCAGAGAAGAACTGGCCGGAAGCCCGCACCGAGCAGTTATTCAAGCCGCGGCACTATATACTGTATCGTTGCGGGACCTACTCTATTAGAAGTTTGCCAAATTCCGTCAGCTGATTATGTTTTAGACTCAAACTCGTTAAAAGTTTACCGAAACCACATTAAGTAGCACTGCTATGGCAAGAGAAATCAATTATTAGTGACTTTTAGCAATAAACAAGCGATAGGCGCGTAAAATATTGATAGAAGACAATTGAAACGGCCGGAAGTTTTCAGTCTGCAATATTGCGTCAAGCACGTTAAAGACGCAGTATTGCAGACGAGTCCCTGATTCACGCAGCAAGCGGCGGCAATGTCATCGCGAGACGTTTTCATTCCGCTGGTGTATAACTAGGGCCAAACTCAATAAATCAGAAGCGCGCAGCCGCAAAGCGTGTCGAGACGCGATTGCGGACCAGAATTCCGCCCAGAGATGCACAATACCTTTTCATGAGGATGAAACACCAACCAGTTCTATCGCGGACTCTGTCTTTGAAACTTTGTAGGTAATTGCCTTATTTAGCGTTACATTGGTGTAAGTAAAAGCTCTAATAATGTATTTATAATGGCCAAATTATGCTTATCGTCTGTGGCTATACAGATTTCCGGCGCTGGTCGTCAGTCTACCATTGTGTATCTAAATATATTTATTTATGTGATAATGTATGTGGCACTAAGGCCGGGATCATACCTCCGGCGACGGGCGACGCGACGCAATGTTTACCATCACTGTCGACCGAAAATCGATATAACTGATATGCACTGTCGCTGTCGCGCGTCGCCGAAAGTGTGATCCCGGTCTTAGGGGTATGGTATACTTTGTCGCTGTAGTGAGCGACAGGCATGCAATCTAACACAAATCGCGGCGGGACCCGCATGGGAGCTACGGCAACGGCCGTCGTAGGAACAGATGTCGCGTGTTCGTGTCGCAGCGACGTGTTGCGGGTGGCTGACATAGTGCAAATTTGCCATAGCCTGTCGCTACCACTGTCGCTGTGCAGTGCACTGCGACAGCTACAGATTTAAAGGGCGGGAGGATGTCGCTGTCGCCGTGCAGAGCGACGCGACCGTGTGTCGCAAAAGTATACCATACCCCTCATGCAGGAATGGTGGTCACGGTTCACGTATATAGCTTGATAATCAATTATCGATCGGCCCATGGCCACCACTGGTACTGCAATAGTGCCCATTTCGCTAACAAAGTCTTGCAGGTGATTTCCTTTCATTGGTGATGGAGTGTCTTTTCTTTAATCAAATTTTTATGCTAACTGTATGAAATTTTAGAAGTTGTTCATAGTAAATATTAGGTCTAGAAGTTAATTTCCGCGTTTTGTTGTTATTGATATTTTGTAAAAAATAAAATTATTTTTATATAACGAATTTTATGTTATAATGCTCACTGTATTATCAGCTTTCTATTGATATATAACTTGCTTCACGTACCTTATAAAAAAAGTATTATTTTAGTTTCAGAATATGTCAACTTTTGTGCCGGAAAAACGCCATTTGGCGGAAGTTCTCCTTTTCCTTTTTCATCTTAACAAGAAAGCCACTGACCCGCACCAAATGCTTGCCCAAGCTTACAGGGGATGCTGCTCCATCCATAAGAACCTGCCAAGAATGGTTTCAGCGTTTCAAATCGGGTGATTTTGACGTTAAGGACAAAGATCGACCAGGACAGCCAAAAAAGTTCGAAGACGAAGAACTTCAGGCTTTGTTGGATCAAGATTCGGCTCAAACGCAAGAACAGCTCGCGGCATCTCTCGGCGTCACCCAAAAAGCAATTTCTATTCGATTGAAGGCAATGGGGAAGAATCAATAACATAATTATATTGTGATACTCTTGCGTTGGGAGATTGACTTTTGATTTTTCCTTTCCGCTGTTGCTTCATAACGTATAGTTGGTCATGTCTAAAGATTTGAATAAAAAGGCTGAAATTACCTACATACGTGTAAGTTCAAGAAGTATTGTACATCATATCTGGGTATTCGAAGCCATTACACCATGTCTTTTTGGGCTTCGAAGCTCATACCGTTCTCCTCGTAGTGATCGATTGCTCAACGCTATGCGTGCCGATGGAGTACGGGAGAAGTATGTTGGACTCATGGGGGACATAAACAAAGGAACAGGAATATTAGGTCGTAAACTTGTCGGGTTTACGTCGGTTTCCGGGGTGAAAACAGGAGTAAGACGAGGAGCTGTAGCGGGACCTTTTCTATTCAACTCCGCCGTTGATGACATCATGCGTACTTGCAGATCAGTTTCCTGCGCACGTGGTATTAACACCATCGAAACGTTCCCTTGTCAACTTGGAGTGCGCCAACGGCAACGTGCTATTCGCTGAAAACACAAAACTGCAAGGAATTATGAACCGCGTTTTGAAGTATTCCGCAGCTTATGGACTTCGTTTGCGTCCCTACTATTGCAAGTAGATGTGGGTCTCTCAGTGGCCTACAACGGGAGTTTGTTTAGATGGACGACGTATCGAAGTGGTGGACGATTTCTGTTATTTGGGCGTCCTGCTGAACAATAAGTGTAGTTATGCAGTGGGTATTCAACAACGATGTGCGAGAGCTACATTTGCACAGATACTCGCGGCTTAGTAAGGCAGCACGGGGGGATTACTAACGCAGTTACTCGTCGGGATGTAAGCTCCTTTCGTTCCCCCAACTGCTGCCCAGGGCAGCACGTTGTGTCCTTTTGCTCCGCTCATTGCCCCAACTGCTGCTCGTATAGTGGTCTCATTTGCCGCTACAGTGGCCCCTAACTGCTCCAGTCGTCTCCCCAACTGCTGCTCCTCCTTGTGGCCCCAACTGCTGCTCCTCAATATGGCCCCAACTGCCGCTGTTCTTTCCCCAATCGCTGCTGATCATGGCCCCAATTGCTGCTCAATTGCTGCAAAAGTAGCGATTCGGTAATGGTCGAAAAAAAGTTTCAAAAATGTCTTGAAATATTTTTAAAAGATGATTTGGCGTAAAATAGCATGGAGTAATAAAAAAGCTAGGAAATGAAGTGAAATAACCAAAAAATACGATTTGGTGGTCAATCATTTCACAAGCTTCTCCGTTAAACTTATCAAAACGAAATCAAGCACGATATGGAATGGAGCGTTGCCTTCACCCAGCATGACTTATGCTGATTCCCTTGATACAGCTTACAAAAATGACTTAATGTTTCCGTCGATTGATTTCTTTTGATAAGTTTCCCGGAGAGGCTTGTGAAATGATCGACCACCAAATCGTCTTTTTTGGTTATTTCACTTGATTTCCCAGCTTTTCTATTACTCCATGCTATTTTACGCCAAATCATTTTTTTTTAATTTTTCAAGACATTTTTGAAACTTTTTTTTGACCATTACCAAATCGCTACTTTTGCCAGGAAGCTAAATTCTTAGAAATTTCACATATTTTTCCCGAAGGTTCCCTTTCTGACTTCAATTTTGCTCAACGATTTCAATTTTGGAATGATGAAACATCTAAGACGATGTTATCGTATGAGTACAAATTTTGAAACCTATGACTTACAACCATAAAAAATAAAACTCATTGCCGCATTTGCTGCAAAATGTGAAAAATCGATATTATTGATCATTAATATTTGATTTTGCATGGTGAGAAGAATTTCTCAAACAAATGACTTAGAGCCATCAGCAATCAAAAATCAATACGGCATTTTATGCAACAGGCGAAAAAATCAATATTATTGATCGGCATTTATCGATAATGACTGATGAGCAAAATTCGTCAACCAAGAAAACCAATCCCAAAAGCAATCACCACTGTTCGCAGCATTTTGTGCAAAAAGCACGAAAATCAATAATATTGATTATCGATCGATGACGTGTCATGAGTACGAATTCTGACACGTTCAATACTTACCGTCGACGATCTGTGTTGATTGACTGCGAATTCACCCACACACCCCGGTCTCCAGAGCCGTAGCAGAAAAATAGGAGTTTTTGTGCTCCACGGCTAATTTTGTATGTAAACCCACGATTTTGAGGTACCCTTCAAAGTAAAGGTATCGAGTTCAAATTGCAATAGGAGCGACCTGCATCCATTTCCAGCCTCCTGTCCAAAAATGGAGCTCCTAGCTCAATTTTAAGTGTACCAAAAGATCGTGTACGGTTTTTAACAACAAATAGTCTTTCAATTTTTACTCAGGAAACCATTCTAAACCATTTTTGGGTAAATATACCAACTTTTTGCGCTCTTTTCAACGCAATTCAGATCTAATTTCTACCTTCAGCCTGAACCTAGATTTCGAAAAACGGGTTGCGCGCGTGGCCGATTCAAAACCAGATCTGGGCTAGAGCCGTTCAACACAGGCCTCGGTCAGTAGTAAATGTTAGTCTCAAAAAACATTTCTTGACATAGAATTTCTCTATTTATTGAACGAGATATGTTTTTCACTCGGTTTCGTGACTGCAGAGATGTGAATTAGACGTGGTAATCTGTTTCTCTCTTTGATAAAGAAGAATTATGACTTTCTCTGTACAAAAAGTTATATCCATATATTCAAAGAATGAAGTTCTCAAAATATTCTCAAGTCGCTGAAATTCACACTGTTTAGAGGAAATAAAGGAATTCAAATATCAGAGTATTCATCATTCATTGATCTTAAATGGTGATTTCTTTTCGTCCAAGAAACAACGATTTTAGAATTTCTTCAAAAATTTTTCTTCTTTCTGATTTATTGTCGTGAACATTTTTTGGATGGGTTCAAAAAAATTAATTTCATTGGAAAGCTGCTTTCGAGAATTGTCGGTTTCGAATTCTGTGAGCATCGAGCTTTTCATGAGGAAAAGGTACATATTGACCATTTCGCCTAATTTTTGGTAAACCATCGCCGCTTAGCATTTGAAAAGTACAAGTCTTCGTCCAAAAGCAGAAAAATTAGTTTTTCTTTGGAAAATGCGAGTAAAAAGGTTCATGGAAACGCATTTTAGAGTGAGAAGGTGATTTTTTAAAATTTCCGACTTACACCTTCCAGAATCAAAGAAAGGCAAAATGTTGCGAATCTGAAAGAACACGCCAAATAAATCATTCCAGAAGAGTCGAACATCTCTCGAATTTTTCGCCGGTTTCACATAACCACCATCCAATAAGAATGACGACTCATCCCTTTTTTTCCAGAATAATTAATCAGTTTTTAGCCGAGCTGAACCGTTCAAATTGCTCGCAAGGAACTACCAGGTTGTCCAATAATTCTTGTCCGAAAATTTCATCATTTTTAATTTTTTTTCAACTTTATTGAAAAAAAGTCTAATCAACAATATAATCAGCACAGTTATTCACAACAGTGGCCGATCGATTGGGCAGGTCGCCGATGCCCTTCGCCCAGAACTCCGGGGCTGCGACTCGAAGAAGTCCGCGATGTCGGATTTGAGGTTGTCGTAGTTGGTGAATTTTCTTCCGGCCAAATGGTGCTTCAGCGGGCGGAACAAGTGGTAGTCGGAGGGGGCAAGGTCCGCGGAATACGGCGGATGGGCGACCGTCTCCCACCCGAGCGTGACCAACTTCTGCTGTGTCTCCTTCGCCACGTGGGGGCGCGCGTTGTCGTGCAGGAGGTGGACCGAGGCCCGTTGGGGACGCTTTTCTCGGATGGCGGCGGCTAGTTTCTCGAGCTGATCGGTGTAGATGGAGGCGGTGACCGTCCTGCCTTGCGGGAGCAGCTCGAAGTACAGCATGCCCTTGGTGTCCCACCAGCAGCAGAGCATGATCTTCAGCGGGTGCAGGTCGGCTTTCGGCGTCGTCGGCGGCTCTTCTCCGCGCGGGATCCAGACGGCACGGGGGGCGACGTTGTCGTAGAGGACCCAGCTCTCATCCCCAGTGACCAGGTCCTCGAGAAACTCCTTGCAATGCGGACGAAGGAGGAGGCACTGGCAGACGGCCACGCGGCTCTGCTTGTTGGCGTCCGTCAGACGGTGGGGGATACAACGGGCCAGAACTTTGTGGTAGCCGAGTAAGTTGAGTCGATTGTGGATGGTGAACTTGCTGCAGCCGAGCGTCGTCGCCAGTTCACGGGTGGTGGCTTCCGGCTTCTCCTTGATACAGCGACGGACTTCGACATCATCCACCGTAGAAAGCCTCCCGCTGTGCTCCCTGTCCTCGAGGCTCGTGTCGCCGCTCTCGAAACGATTGAACCAGCGGCTGACTGTGCGTTGGAACACTGCATCCTCCTTGCACGCTCTGCAGATGTTGGCGACCGCGGTGCCCGTGTCGTTGCCCAGCAGTCACTCGCAGTACACGAACGTACGAATTCGACCTTGGTCCATTTTAGCTTGTACTGGTAGCTAGACGCGGCGACTGCGCCTTATATACCCCTAATGTAGAACTTTGGAGAACCTTCTAGAAGGTTCTTACACTTGCCTGATATTATAACACTTCTAAGGAAAATTATAGAATTCTGAAAATTTTCGGACAGGAATTATTGGACGGCCTGGTACTTTTCTCGAGGGTGCAATTTGAAATTGACAATTTCTTCAGAGTGAAACTGCGTCTGAGTTATGATTAGTAAAATACCAAACGTTTTTTTTTTGGAAGACTCGATGCAACGAAAATGTCAATATTGCATAAAAGTATCAAGTTTGAGGAGGTCGCGCGCTTATAAAAGTGAGCTCTCCTCGCAATGGGTTGCCCCACCCCCCCCTGCACGTTTAGCCAGCGATAGAGTCATAGAAGGGCGACCAGTTGGAGATGAACTGGATGTGTTGAAAAAATGGCATCTAGCAGTTGGCAGACAAACTGGGATTAAATGGTTAAACTTTTGCTGCAGATTCACGAGTAGAAATCGTTTCATTCGACTTCAACTCCCTCTATTGTTTTTTGCGAGCAACAGATACTGGTACACTCGACCTGATAACAGGACTTTCGAAAAAGTGTACAGCGGGTAAGGTGTGCAGAAACCATTGAGATGCACTCACTGATCCGGAAATTCGAAAACTCCAGCAGTGTCGAAAAAACGGCTACGAACGAGCACAAAAAGACCTGTGCGGCCCTAAACCTGAGTGTTCCGCTCACGCCACGCCCACTCCTTTCAACCGATACCTATCCGTAAACTACTGAAAACCCGGCCTTAGGGGTAACAACATACACCCAGGAGGTTACAGTCCACTCCGCTCAACAAAACTTACCCCCATTTGATAATCGGTTGCCTTCTTATATTCGGGTTTTCAGTTAGACACCTTTATCGGTAGCAGTTGAAGAAGTGGGCGCGGCGTGAGCGGACATTCAAGTTTAGGGCCGTACAAGGCTATTTTGTGCTCGTTCTTCGCCGTTTTTCAGCATTATCGAGGCAGTGACCCCCGGGTCTTTTGACTAACGTTGATAATCCGATCTGTTTTAATCGTGGACACTGCCTTCAAGGTATTCCGGGTGATATGGCTGACGATCGATTGGTTGTGTTAACACTAAACAACTTCTCAGGGGATGGGCATATTTATGTTCTCAAAAGGAAGGAACTCTGCATATCGATTATGAGTATGGCCGTAGTTACCTAAGGGACCACTTTACATAGAGCAGCAGCTGAGGCGACGAATGGTGGACGAGGGCAGCACGTGCTCACCGAGAAGCAGCTCGTCCCCTTGTGCTGCTCTCGCTATTCTAGTAGAAGTGAGAGTTATTTGTGCTCCATGACAGCCCACGATCGTCTGAGATGAAGACCGTTTGATTGCTTCAATTTTTTACACCTTGTTTGGGGAAAAAGAAAAAGATGAATTCAGATATTGCTATCCATATGATTGCAAATATGCTCTTGGCTGTCCAAATGGACCACTTCGAGCAATGTTACCACTCTGCGATTGCCTCAAAAAAAGAGCAGCAGCTGGCGCGACAAACGGAAGACGAGGGCAGCACGTGCTGCTAAGAGCGGCACAAAGGCAGCACGTGCTGCACGAGCAGCAGCTCTTCCCCTCGTGCTGCCCTCGCTATCCTCGTCGAGGTTAAAGTCTACTGTGTTCTATTACGACCCCGCGATCCTCGGAGTGCTTTCAATTCCCTAACGAATCGTTTGTGATCTATAATGTTTAAGGAGGAAGTCAATTCGCGAGTGTACCTCTACCATTCACTCTATCATGACGCGCCGATCAGAGATATGGGCAGCACCGGAGACGCGGATGGAAAAGTTGGATTGCTTGGAGAGTTAGCTATTAAGACGTTTGCTTGAATATTTCTGGCGGTGGATGTGAAGATCTACAATGAACCAGACCTTTCATAAGCAGTGGAGCTATCGGTAGTGAAATTTGTCGTGAACATTGCCTTCGAAACAGGAGACAACGAAGTCCAAATTGGTCCAGAATTTCAGTTACAAGAATATATAACTTTTAAAGGCTAATGTTTTAATTAATCGAAAAAATCAAACAAACCGGCCTGGTGTGTGACGAATCCGCGACAAACAGGTTAGGCGGCGCTTCCGTAGAAAATTTTTTTTGAAAGAAAGAAATTGAATTTTTCATACCAAAACTACTTGTGGACAAGAAAATGCAAAATATCACAGTTACGAGGAGGTTAAAACAAGAAATACAAAAAAAATCTAATCTGATAGTTAAGATTCGGCAACGGTTGGGGAGAAAAACGGCGGTCATTACCTTGAATAAAAAAAATGAACAAAACACAGAAACCTAGTTCGTGGTACAAGAGCTACCGAACAATGATAATCATGAATCCTACGTTTGGTTCAAGTCAAAGACAGAATTAAAAGAAAACCTCCTGGCCAGGTTCCCGGACGTTTGGCTGAAATGTGTGGAGCCCACCTCAACATCCGATGCTGCGGGGGAAAAATTCGTCCCGATCGAAGCGCGTGCGGCCGCGCAGCGTGTAGTCCGCAACATACGGTGAGAAATTGAGCGTTTTACTGCTTATAGACTTTCTGATGAAACAAATGATTAATTGTGTACTTCGAGCGCCACAGCAAACTGCCCTTGCCACAGGCGTTGATCAACTGCAACCCGAAAGTTAGACTGAGGCGTTTCTCGGCTCCGAGCCGCACCGAACAGGAATCGGAGCCGCCTGACAGTTCGACTCGTTCTCACAATCTATGGTACACTGCTGTTGGTGCTCGGGCGGACTGGAGGAGCACTGACAGCAATAGCAGCTGTCTGTACGACAACAGAAGCCGACCCGCAGACTGAAAAAAAACGAGCCGAACTGTCAGGTGGCTCGGGGCACAGATTTGCTGAAGGAGAGGTATAGGCCAGCAGTTAGGCTGTAACGTGAACAAACTGGATTTCTGTGAAGGGAAAACCGACACGACTTAAAGGCACAGTACACCCAGAAATTTGTTTTTAAGTTTTCATGCTTGTATTAGAGACGGTCACACGCTGATCACAGTGGTATCGTTGATATCGTTCAAGACCCCCTACGAAAGGAGTTATGGCTCCTCGAAAAAGCCTGTTATTTGAGGGCGAAAAATTGGTGGACGAGTTGTCCTAGGAGTGTATTTCCTTTCATTCGCAATCGTTGCACGAGAGCGAGCCAGGATTATGAGAAGGGCCGGTAATGGACTCAAGAACGTATATTCGGTTGAAATTTATCCATCCATCCAGCCGATATCGAGGTCGAAAAACAGGAAGGGGGCCGGGCCTGTGGTGGTCGCTTATATCTCGCTTATTTGGAGGAATCGAGATCTCGCACTTGGCAAGTGTTATAGGGAAGGGGTCTACTACACAAACAAATGAAAATCACAAAATTCATATCTGAGGGTGTACTGTGCCTTTGAGTGCGCTGTCGACCAAACTAATTTGTTAAAAAAGGCGAATTGTAGACACTCGCCTTCGTTGCTTCGAAAGTTATTCGAAGGATTCCCGTGCCTGATAGTGCCGCCATAGATTCCACAGATGAAGCTGACAAAGGTGACATAGGGGGGAGCAGTCGTATGGTGCTCCCTAGGAAGCACCAGCTTTCTCCTGAACATTACGTGAAAGCTTTAGAGAAGAAATTATTCCGCTATATTCGGCAGTTGGATTGCAATCGAAAATCAGGATAACCGGAAGGCTCAGTGTGGTATTCGGAAAACCGAATATCCGAGAAGTTCGATTTTCTATTAGATATATTCGAGAATATTGTGATCCCAGAAGTTCAATGGCTCGCCATAGTCAAGAAGTCGATTACTCCAAATAGTGGAGAATTTCGTAAGGCCTGATATCCGAATAGTTCAAAATTCGGCCAACGATGTCGAATATTCGAATAGGCCATAATCTCGGATGATGCTGTTTGGGGGGGGGGGGCATTCATTTAAAGGCAGTGTTCACGATAATTTTTAATCCCCAATTTTCGACTTAAAACTGTGCGTTGGCTACCAAGTATTACCAAAAATACGAAGAAACGGCGAGAAACGCACTAAATCGTCCTATTTCAGTGACACTATTCCCCGGCCTGGACTAGTTGTCCGATTAGATGAACATGTTCATGGTGGTTGTCACCGGTAAAAAATGGGGCTTATCAAAAATGGAAGAATATTTTAGGCAAAACAGTATTAGTTAGGCCTGAAGGAATGTACGAAACAACAGAAAGTAGAAAATTGCAAAAGACGCGTCCACAAACGATTTCATTGTCACAACAAACAGTTCCACTGAGAGGAAAGAAGCGGGCTGAGAGTAAAGGATTTCGTGCGCTTCTGGTGCGTTTTTCTCGGTTTCTTCGTCATTTCAGTTCTACTCGAGGGCCAAACAATCGATTTAGCTAATAATCTCAAAATCGAAGATTATCGTGAACACTGTCTTTAAAGGCACAGGACACCCAAAAAATTAATTTTCAGATTTTATGCTTTTCTTGGAGAGAGTCACACGCTGATCACTGTGGTATCTCGAAATCGTCCAAGACCCCCTTTGAACAGAGTTATAGCTCTTCAAAGATGCCTGGATTTTGAGGGGGGGGGGAATTGGTGGACGAGTTGTCTCACGCTTGTATTTCTCTTCATTCGCAGTCGTTGCGTGAGAGAAAGCCAGGCTAAGGGGACAGTCCGGTAATGGACTGAAGAACGACGATTTGTTGGAATTCATTCATCCATCGAGCCGCTATCGAGTTCGAAAATCTGTTAGGGGGTCGGGCCTGTGGTGGTAAGCGAAAGGGGTCGGGCCTGTGGTGGTCGCTTATATCTCGCTTATTTGGAGGAAATGAGATCTGGCATTTTGCGTGTTATACAGGAGGGGTCTTCTACACAATTACATGAAAATCTCAAAATTCATATCTGAGGGTGTACTGTGCCTTTAAAAAATGCATCAACAGGGTAAAATCTACCGTTGTTACGTGGGTTTTTCTACTGATTATCCTTTTTATTGGGATTTTCACGATTTACGCCAGGGCGGGATACCCGAATCTGAGTTGCCCAGTCGGCTAATTAGATATGGGATAGCCGTTTAATAGGACCAGATCTGGTGACGTGGCTGTGTGTACGAATCACAGCTGACCTTGTGGCAGGTTCAATGATCAAATGACCAAATGACCACGCGGAACCCCCCTGTCCCATGTGACTGCACGAGACCACATGTTGTCTCGCAATCGTGTCTGACGCGCAGTATTCCTTCTAGGCAAGCGTCTGCTCATTAGCATCCTCATCTTTGTATATAGTTTCAGTTGATTTCAATCTGATGCTTCCGTATTACCGCAGTGCTTTGGCCTTCGGAATAAAAAATATTTTTCTTGAAGTTTCATTTTAAAATTTTTTATTACCTTGTATTCTGGTTTAGTGCCTATTTCAGGTTAGTTATGCTACTCTGAAACGTTGATTTGGTCTAGAATTTTGACTATTTAACCACTTGAGTAATCAACGACAGAAAATGTTTTATTCAAGTTTCCATTTAGGCTACTACATATTTGCTGCTTATAACACTGGGCCGAATCGGATGATTTAGTCCATTAAAGTTTGAATCATACGAATATTTGAGCATTTGTACATGGCAATATTTTTTTTGTGAATTTCAATTTTTGCATCGAACGTTAAATTTGAATTTATCTCGAAAACATCACAATCCTTGTTCTGAACAACTTGTTCAAAAACATCTATTAATTAATTCAATAATTCTCATTTTTTTCATTTAGCATTCGATTCAAGGGTGAATTTTTATTGCGTTTTTTTTTTCGAATATTCGGCTTAATCAGAAAATTGAAGTATTTGACTTTTAGAAAATCCAGCCAATTTTGGGTGACGAGATTCAAATACTGAGCCTTTGAAAAAAAAACTGTTTAGAAAAATTATATATAACAAATTGTTTATATATATTTTTAAATTTGACATAGGGAATAATTGAATAAGTCTTATTTTTACTCTAGTATTCAGATAAATTTACCAAATTTGTGTTCTATTTTTGCATTATTTTTATTTATTCATTTGAGAAATGCTTTATTCGAAAATTTAATCAATTCGGAATTCTGAAAAATGTCTTGTTCGAGTTCACTCATTTGTTCGGTAATTTAAAAAGGTTTCGTTTGAATAATTCATTTATTCGAGATTTTTCGATAGCGGCGAATTTTGTCTATGTATTAGCTAAAGGTAATCAATATAAGAACGAAAAAAAAGAGAATGCTTTGACGAAATTTCTAAATCAAGCTTTTTTCTGCTTATAAGACTTAGAACCGCATCCAATTATCATTTCAGTAGTATTCGGATAACTTGAATATTCGAGCATTCCAATGTTTGGATAAATTTTGTTTGTAAATTTCAATTTCTGACTTTTTCGAACATTTGATTCATGCGGGAATTTATGGTTCGGTTTTTTTTTTCACAAATACGGTTTATTCAGAAAATTGAAATATTCGACTTTCAGAATATTCGGCCATTTCTGGGTCACGACATTCGAATATCAAGCCACTGAATTTCTTTGAAAGTTATATATAAAAAATTATTTATACATATTTTTAAAGTTGATATAGGGAATAATTGAGTAACTCCTATATTTACTCGAATATTCAGATAAATTTACCAATTTTGTATTCTATTTTTGCATTATTTTTATTTATTCATTTGAGAAATGCTTTATTCGAAAATTTCATCAATTCGGAATTCTGAAAAATGCCTTGTTCGAGTTCACTCATTTGTTCGGTATTTTAAAAAGGCTTTGTTTGAAAAATTCATTTATTCGAGACTTTTCAATAGCGGCGAATTTTGACTATCTATTAGCTAAAGGTAATCAATAAAAGAATGAAAAAAAGAAAATGCTCTGAACAAATTTCTAAATCGAGCTAATTTCTGCTTATAAGACTTAGAACCGCATCCAATTATCATTTCAGTAGTATTCGGATAACTTAAATATTCGAGCATTCCAATAATTGGACACATTTTGTTTGTATATTTGAAATTCTGACCTTTTCGAACATTTGATTCATTTGATTCATTTGGGGAATTTATGCTTCGGTTTTTTTTTTGCAAATACGGTTTATTCAGAAAATTGAAATATTCGACTTTCAGAATATTCGGCCATTTCTGGGTCACGACATTCGAATATCAAGCCGCTGAATTTTTTTGAAGTTATATATGAATTATTCGCTGATAATTCAATTTTCATTCGAATATTGGGATAATTTTACCGATCTTGTATTCTATTTTTGCGTTATTCTAATATATTCATTCGTGCAATTTAGAAATGCTTTATTTGAAAATTTTATCAATTCTTATTTCTAAAATACGCCTCGTTTGAGTTCAGTCAATTGTTTGGTAATTTCAAAGGGTTTTATGCGAAAAATTTATTTGCTCGTGATTTGTCGAAAGCAGCTATCCGAGTTATTCATTCATTCAAGGTGTTCTTTAAGTCCGATTTTCGAATTACTCAACTATTCGAAACATGACTTCGAATGCTGATGTCTATTGCATATTATTTCCAAGTGCTCGGTTTTTCGGATATTTGATATATTCGATTTCCGAATATTCGACGCATCCTGGAACTCAAGAGATTAGATTTTTCATGTGGTTGGCCAATTTCAAGAGACCACATTCATACAATCGTCTGTCGATTCGAGACTGTGTTTTTCGATCGAACATAAAATTTTCGTTTGTATTCAGTTGGAGATTGTACCATAAATTCCGGAGAAATTTTTGTATTCGGGTATCAATCGTGTTTTCCTTCCTATAATTCATTCAAAAAGAATAGAGAATAAATAAATGAAAAAAAAACATTTTTATCAACAAGAAAAATGGTTTAGTGCCGAAGAAGAGAAGAAACTTGTATGATGTTGACTAGATAATTTTTCGGTCATGGAATAGTAAAAAGGAATCTAAAAGTTATGAATGAAGCTGATGAAAAAAGATTATTTTCGTTAAATTCATCATTTCAGCTGTTTTAGTTCCTTTCCCAACTACTATTTCGTCGTTTCTCTCTCGGAATACTTGTGTACTGTATGTATACTGTCTCCGAGGAAGGTCTGACAGGTGATTCCTCGCATAAACCTAACAAAAACGTCCTTGGAAGGTAGCGCAAGGTGACATCACTGCCCCCGTCGCGTCAGCTGCGGTGTGTCGTACGTAGTCATCGCTGGGGCACGGCATGCATTTGACTTGACGGCTGAATCTATTTTTTTCAATTTTTTTCTTCCCTCTTCATTTATTTTTCATTTTTTTTTGCCGTGCAACTTTGAGTAGAACTTATTTCACTGGAACTTAAGCTTGCTTAGAGAGTTTCCACGTTTTTGGGTATACTTATTTTTCTTTTTGCTGTAATTAGTTTCAAAATTAATTTTGTATCCCTGAAATTATTATTGAGGCCTTCCAATCTTTGCCTTATCTTTTTTTCCCGTCAGTTTCTACATTCCTAATGCATTTGCTGATCGCAGAATCGCTCCCTTTATTTCCCGATGTCGACGAAACAGTTTTTTGTATGCCACGAGTTTCACGTGAATTTCCCGGGAATTTGCTGGCTTATTTAATCAGTTTGTTGTTAGAAAGAAACAAGCGCAGATGCCACTGCACTCTTTCTGTTGCAGAAATATATTTAGTGTGCCTGCACAAAAAATCTAAATCTGAGATTTCGTATTTTTCAGTTTTTTTTGGCTAATAAATTTGTTTCCGACTTGCATTCTTCAATGCTTATTGATAAATGCTTACATAATTTTCATTCTTACTTCTTGAGATCACTCTTGCCATATTTGTGGGTGAATTCCGCGTTTTCTTGGTTCTCATCAATCGATTTTCACGGCATGTTGATCGAATACACAGAATGGGGGACGCCTAGGAGCAAATGATTCCCATAAAATATATCATATTCATTGAAACCAGGCAGCGAAAGAACTCATTCTCAAGCTACCGAAAGACATGCGCCTTTATGAACTACATGTCTGCTAGATTCTTGCTTGGTTTCTGTCACATGGTAGGTAAGAGGTGAATGAAACTGTCTGCCCACGCGGCCGGCGTGCGTGTCGTGCGGCCGGTGTGGAGATTTTTCGGGCGAGCCTTCCTACAGTTGCAAACAGCTGGCTGGGATGTCACTGTTATATCCGTCTAATATCCGCGCTGATCGATATAGAGGTCTAAAAATGCCTCGGCGATGGACGCTCCGCGTGGGCGGACAATCCCATTAGAACCGACTTTAATTAAAGGGAAATGACTCAATCAATGCCAGTAGTGAGCACGCGACACGCAACGCATACTAATCGTGGCGCGTGGCGTACCATCTGGCCGCCGCCCGTGCGCATAGCATGTACCAGCCGAACTGCTCCTGGGCACCTCTCGCTCTGTATATTCGGTGAACCAATCAATTTCCATTAATTTGTGTGGGCATTTTTAATGGATTTCGGTTTTCGAATACCCCTCCATGTTGTTATTTAATCGTTTTTTTATTTGAAAAAAAATCAAACTACTTAATTTTATGATTGTGAAAATATCTAAAATCCCAATATAACTAGTAACCCCTCTGAACCTTTTGAAACACCTTCTAAATTTTCTTTTTTTTTCGCTCTTTGACTCCCAGAATGTCAGCAAATTCAGGCATTTTTGTTTGCTTTGACACTATCACACTTCTCGGAGTTCAGAGGTCGAACTCCTTCGTCTCAGCCTTCGTTCAGAGCAGAGATAAGCGGAGAATTTTGTTCACAGTTCTAACAATTTAAAAAAAGGAAAGCGGAAGCTGGAACGCAAAAAAAGCATCGGTCATGGTAAATCGGAATACCCTCATCATGTATTCTGGCCCCCCATGGTATTCACATTTTTTATTATTTTGGAGCATTTTTGGAAATCCGGAAATTGGAGACCGTAAGTCCGAAAATCATCGGAAATAGGATTTTCGCTCATCCTGGGTCCAAACGGGTTATTGGGGGGGGAGGGCTGTGTACGTCTATGAGGTTTGTTTCAAGGTTTATGGAATAGTACGGTAGGTATATGGTAGGTTTGTGAGAGTTCCCGATTTGATAGAATGTTTTTCGAGGTGCTGGTTACGACCCCAATATCTCTTTCTTTAATTCTGAAAGATTACGGTAGGTTACGATACCCGTTTGACGTTAAACCTACCGTAATCTGCCCTAATCCTTCTAAAATCGAAAAGAGGCAGTTTGGATTCATGATCAGCACACCAACGAACGCCATAGACACTGTGTCAGCTAAGGCGCTATTCATACTCCTCAACGCCAGCGCGGCGAGTGCAGATGGGGCGTTGGAGTATGAATACTTTATGCGAGCGTGACACGCTTGAGGACACTATGACTACTTCAGCAGCGACGCTATGGTGGAGTAGATTAAGGTGGGCCTTAACTTTACCGAGGAAGCAAAATCTGTACATGCGTTCACTATCAAGGTAGCAGAGGATAATACTGGAATTACGTAAGCATTATAGAGCGGACTAAAATTGATGATGTTTTAGTAATGGAAATGACGAAAAAGTTATTGCGGCCGTCCACGCCATGGCGGAGCAGACGCGCGGGCGATGCGTCAGGCCATTCATACTCCAACGCCACGCCCGCGCGTGATGCGCGTGCCGCGCTGGTGTCTAGGAGCATGCATAGCGCCTAAAACTGCATCATTGAGCTACTACGGTATACTTGTGGTAACCTGGGTCAAGCGCGCCGTAGTGTAGGACCTCGGAGGGCAGGGTCTAGCGGGGCGTTGCGACCAACCTTGGCTGAGCTACGGCCTCCCTTGGTCACCAAAACTTCCGAAAAATGTCAGAAAGTTTCTCGAGCCCCCTGTCGGTGAAATTGTAGTGCAGAAATTGTACGATTCCCTTCCCTCATAATTCACAAAAAATTGTTATTTTGACAAAAAACGTTTACGATACCACTTCTACCGCGTTGCGTCTGGTCGCAACCTCGCTGGACCCTGCCAGAGGAGCTACGATCTACAACATATAGTGACCGGAAATTTCGAAGTTTGTACGGTCCCCTCCAAATTTTCGTTTTTGTGATACAGTTATTCAGATCTTCACACGAAATGTTCACTTTTCCGCTTTACTCTGAGCATATCCTACCGGAATTTTTCCAAAGCCGAAAAATATACCTTCTATTCGTGTTCAGCACCCTAAAGAATGTCCCCTTCCCATTGTAAAGTATGTATGTCTGAATGAGACTGTCCGCCCACGCGGTCGACGTGCGTGTCGAGCGGTCCTCGCAGAAGCATTTTCTCGGACGAGTCCTGCAAGTAGCTCACAGGTATATTATTCACGTTTGGTCTAGTGTTCCTGAAAATCTATTTACAAGTCTGGAAAAGTCTTTTCGACGACCCCTCGACTCGGAAGCTGACCGCGTGGGCGGACAGTCTCGTTCGGACAGACTTTATAAGATTATGACAATTCTTTTTCAATCATTGATGTTCAAAAAGTAGAATACTGATGTTAAAACCCCTATTTTCAGTAGCTTCCCACTTAGCGCGCCTTTGTCTCGAATGCTTCAATCCCCAAAGCCAGGGTTTCGCAATCGCATCCGTTTGCTGATGGATGGATGTTGTCTCGGCCCCTGCACAAAGGCACACACATATCACGTGTCCACAATCTGTGGGGGTGCACCTGTTCACACCAAGGGGTAAGATGAGACAGTGCCAGGAGCAGAGAGACGGAGAGTATCGGGGCAAGGCTATCCCCGTTTGTGTTCGGTGGTTATGACTGCTTTAACGAGCCCGACGAGACCATTCATACCCGGCAATCTTGTGAAGATTAGGATAGCGATGGGACCAAGGATCCTTAAACTATAGTCGTTAGTCTAACCAAAGGATGGCAATTGGTAACAAGGTGGCGATGTATATCATAGTAGTACATATTGTGATAGGACCAGCCGGGTTTGTTTCATGCTTATCTTATCAGTGGGCAGACCACGTTGTGTCGCATGTCTGTCACATGGCGACGGCTGTCCCCCCGTCAGATTCACATCGTGGAGTGGAGTTTGTGCGAGGCTGTGGTCAGGTTCTTGTCCCGAAAAGGGTACCAGGACTAGATTCGGCCCCAGGGAACTGCTGTTAGTCAGCCTGACTATTTCGGATGAATTGTACTATTGTAGAACAATTTTGGGAGTAGAAATCGAGAATGCTCTTCGCAGCTGCCTAAAAGAAATCTGAAAAACCAATCGCTGCCAGGTAAGGGTATCTACCAGGTACTATGTTATATAGTTACCGCTTTAACGGGTCAACGCGTTTTTTTTTTGAAAATTAGCGATTAAGGCGCAACGAAAAGTCTTGGAATCACGTTAATTTAGTCCGTTGATTGTAGTGGATTTATGGAACTGATCAATATGGGACCTCTCATGATTTTTTGATTTTTCGATGTGGTCAGTTGATTTTTTTAACGAAATCTTATATTGACGTGTTCATCCATTAAATGGTGACCACGTTTTTTTTTTCGAAAATTAACGATTAACTCTAAACGGAAAAACATTTTCCATTAATGCACACCACTGACACCTACAATCAGGGAATTTTTAGGATGTTCTGAATTTTTTAAATAGTTTGCTCAAAAGCTGTATGTAGATGTACTCAGAAAAATGAAAACAAGTTACTTGTAACATAAAAGGCCGAAAACAAGTTACTTGTAACATATCTGAGCCGATGTAAGTTACTTGCGACTTTTCTCAGGTCATTTAAGTTACATGTAGCATATCGGCGGGATACTGCGCACGGTGCGCCTCCGATATGTTACATGTATCTTAAATGACCTGAGATAGGTCGCAAGTAACTTACATCGGCTCAGATATGTTACAGGTAACTTGTTTTCGATTTCTGAGAGGACACTGTGTGCGGTGCGCATCCGATATGTTACTTGTAACTTAAATGGCACAATATAGGTCGCAAGTAACTTTAATCGGCCAAGAATATATTTCCAAGGCTGATGTACGGCGCACTCGCGGGGTCACCCATACGACTGGCGTTGCTGTTGGTACAGTTACCCGAGTTTGAGGTACTTGACCCTATAACAGCAGGGAAGGCCCCACACAACATTTTGTTGCGTAGCGTATGGTCTGGGACGCGCCCTCTGCGTCGCGTGTCGTCTGCGTCACGTGATGGCGACCCATAGTGAAGATTCAAATGGAAGTTACATGTAACATAAGTGTAACTTACATGTAATATAAATGTAAGTTACTTGAGGCATTCGAGTAAGTTACATTTATATTAGAAGTAGCTTGTTTTGATTTTGCTGAGTAACCTTGGATGCTGAACACCAATCTGGGGTCCGCTTGTCGAAATTCTGACATTCATTGTAGGAGGCGGTAGGTGCGATGACATTTAGGGGGCGAAATCTACCTTAATGTGTCGAAAATCGACAAATGAACACCAAATTCGTATTCAGCACGCAGAGTAACCCCCGCATAGCAATTTCGAGTCAAATCAGAGACTTTTGCCAAACTACCGTGTGCTCACCGTAATCTACCGTGAGCTGGCGAAAATCGATAAACGGACATCAGATTCGTGTTAAGCACTCCAAGTCCCCTTCAGAAAGATGTCGAACCACATCTACCTTAGCGTTCTGGAAATCGTCGAAGGTCGCATTTTGGGCTAAATAATTGCTCCGATAAGAACCTACGAAAGTAATGAGTCTTAAACTTTGAAAAATCGACGAATAAATCTCAGATTCGTGATCAGCAACCCAAAGAACCCCTATTGGGAAGTTTTAGGTCAAAACTGAAACATTTTTCCTAAACGCTTTAAGAACCTCCTAATTGATATATCCCTCTATTACCGAAAGAAATTTATTTCCGTTCAGCGCGTGCGGGCGCGCGCGAATCGTGCGCCTCCTTCTCCCCACACTTACTCGCGGTATCTGTCTCGCTCCGCAGAGGGGTCGTTTATGCTCCCCCTGCCGAGCGGCGCGGCGCAGTGCATTTCTGTAATATTGATCACGCCAGCACGATCGATTTGCAGGATCGCACTTCACCGCGCCGCTCGGCGGCGAAAGTATAAACGACGCCTTAGGCGCGAGGGAATAGAGCAAATTTGGCTCAGAAATAAAGGATAAGTAAACGCTCAACCAGCAATCCGTATAAGTTCAAAACGCTGTTACTCTATGCTAAGTTCGAAGAATGACCCACTGCGAAAATGAAGAACTATCCACAGGAATTATGCAGCGATGTCCGCGACATAGCCTACCCTCTGACATGGAAACTACTATGAGCTATACTAGAACCATGTTTTGCCGTAGAGTCCGAATATGCCCTTCTCAGCTGCCCAAAACCAATCTGAAAAAAAAACTTACCGACGTCCCCCCCCCTGGTTTTCATGCCCAATGCGCCTTCCAAAACGCGCACTAACCTTTCCAAAATCTGAAAACGGACCTCATAATCTTGTCCAGCACCCAAGCTGCGTCCAAGGGAGTCATTTTGGATGCTGGACAAGATTATGAGGTCCGTTCTCAGATTCTGGAAAGGTTAGTGCGCGTTTCGGAAGGCGCATTTGGCATGAAAACCAGGGGAAAAACGTCGGTAAGTTTTTTTTTTCAGAGTGGTTTTAGGCAGCTGAGAAGGGCATATTCGGACTCTACGGCAAAACATGGTTCTAATATAGCTCATAGTAGTTTCCGTGTCAGAGGGTGGGCTATGTCATGGACATCGCTGCATGATTCCTGTGGATAGTTCTTCATTTTCGTATGTAACTGAAGTGTCTGTAAGAGTGACCTGAAGGTATTTCTACCCTAAGCACCTAATTAAGCTATAATTACTTGGTCGTGGGAACAGTAATGTGATCAGAATATTGATTTCCTGTGATGTGTCCAATTTTGGGTAAAACGATTGGCGTGTTGAGAGGGCGCGGACAGCTCCCCCCTGCCGGGAACGAGTTCTGTGTCTTGACTTTTGATTTTCGATTTTGTCCTTGTATGTGGTGTGACTGAATTCTCCATAAAAAGCTGTTACATTCCAAGGATGGAGAACCGTTGAGAAAGAAAAGACTGTCAGGATCCAAGCACCAACCAAAGTGGGCATTTGGTAAGACTTCCAAAACAGCAGTTAGAAGGTTCCTGTTGAGCAGTTGTAACCTTAGTGGCACGGTCTAACCTCAGAATTGCTTTCGAGTTCTCTTGCTTGGCTTGGAGAGAATTTCACGCTGATCACAATGGTGTCTCCTGAATCGTTCCGAACCCGCTGCGAACAGAGTTATGGTTCCTCAAATATTGTTAAGTTGAATGTGAACGAGTTATCTCGGGCCTGTTTTGCCTCGTCTTGCGCAGCCATAGCTCTACCGCGAATCAGCAGCGTTCTTACCGTGAACCTGCCGCGAACATTTCGGCATCGCGATGTTCACTTCCATGTTTCGTAGCGCCGGGACCCTGCTGCGAGTCTGCTCAATGTGTTGAACGTCCAAGAGAGACCGCGCTATATACGTTGCACGAATCTGGCACTATTCAGACGGCAACACCGGTCGGATCGCGGGCGCATGGCGAGTCGAACAACACCCATCCCGCGATTCGACCGCCATCGTCCCAGGATGAATCCGGTATGGAGACACTGCTCCACTATTCCCTGCGATCCGACCGACGAACTCTGCATGGACCCGCAATCTGACCGAAACTTCAAGGGCTGTTGACGGTCCGACTCTGAGAGAATCTGCCGCGTCAGTGTCGGGAAAGTACCGCGATCCCCGTCGTTGCCGCGATAGTTTTGCGATAGTACCGCAGCGGCTCCGCGTTAGATTCGCGCCGGCTCCGCGAGGATGCAGCAGCGACCCCCGCGTGGAGTACGATGTACTGTCCTGTGTGGTGAAATGAAAATATAGCCGGTTCACTTACCCAAGTTTGAGGTACATTCCGTATTTCCTTGGGCGCGAAAACGGTGGTAATCTCAGTCCTTATCAGACAGAGGATGTAACAACCGCAGGTGCATATTTTTGTTCTTAGGCTCCCTTAGTTTCATTACATTTCTTAATTAACATAGCGTAAAATACTCTCAGGGAGCCGCGGCGGCACTATCGCGGAGCCGCAGCAGCACTGCCGCGTTGCCGCTACGGCTCCGCGCTATCGCCGCCGCAACTCCCCGACAATGCCGCTTCGGTGCCTGTAGGCTCCGAAGCGGCACCATCGCGGAGCCGTAGCGGCGATTTCTTTCAGAGGACCGTCGCCGTAGCATCCTCCCGCGTTTTTTGCTTACCGCCATTCGCCCGCCATGCTTCCGCGGCCAGCCTGGAGAGGCCTTCAAGCGCCGTCGGTCTGACCGGTGGTACTATATGAGTAAGGATGCCTCTGCCGCTGCCTCAGTAATCCGGAACAGCGACGCTTAAGAGCCTCACTAGAGAAGCGTGCGAGAAACAATTATAAATCCTTAGGGAAAACGATCAAATCCACTCCCTGGTTACCCTAGGCGGCACAGCTTGCACTATAATTGCGTCGGGGTAGAGACGCAGGATCAGTGTCGGCTCTCTGCTCTGTACGCTGTCGGGTGCACTGAAGTACTCCCGCCGCAACGTGGCGAGTCCGTCGCGCAGTGTGGATGGGCACAGAAAGTAATGTCAAACAATACTCAAGGCGTTATGATTGGAGTGCGTTAGCGTGCACCTGAACATTTTGACAATTACGAGACCATTACCCGGCTAAGGCCGGAATCATACTTCCAGGGACGAGCGACGCGACGCAATGTTTAGGGGTATGATATACTTTTGCTACAAACGGTCGCGTAGCTTTGCACAGCGACAGCGACCGCCTCCCGCCCTTTAAATCTGTCGCTGTCGTAGTGCATTGCACAGCGACAGCGACAGTGGTAGCGACAGGCTATGGCACATTTGCAGTATGTCAGCTCTCCGCGACACGTCGCTTCGACCCACACGCGACATCTGTTCCTACGACGACCGTTGCCGTTGCTCCGATGCGGGTCCCGCCGCGAATTGTGTTAGATTGCATGCCTGTCGTTCATTACAGCGACGAAGCATACCATACCCCTTACCATCAATATCGAACAAAAATCGATATACCCGATATGCACTGTCGCTTTCGCTGGTCGCGGGAAGTATGATCGTGGCCTAACTGCTGATCTCCCAAAAAAATATGACCGTTTCTCAAAGTCCTTCTCGTTGTTCTTTAATGAATTCCGTCTTTATCGATACGAGCAATAAGTACGTTCTATACAAAGACCCTTTCGGCTGCGATACTTATTCCCGCACGGTGGTACATTATTCCCATGGGTAAGCATTGGGTAAACAAAGCGGGAAGTGGAAGAATTCACAAATACAGCAATGGGTCGGAAAGGTCATCTAATTGAATATAGTGCAGTACGCTGTAACCTGCTCCAATTGTAATCATCTCGAAAAGGGCAACTCGTCCGAATCTCGCCGCGACGCGACCGGCCTGACCCTTATCCGGAGAACTGCTGGTTTCCCGTACGCTGTCCGATTCGATGGAAACAGAGTATAGGGCCCTGCAAAGTTGCAGCGACTTTGCCATCAGCGTCGCAGGCACCTCTGTAACTTGGGACTGATCGCAGCGCAAACTGGAGTTTCAAAAAAATGATCTGTTGAATTTTTTTTTGGGGGGGGGATGAAAAGAAACAATTTGGAATTTGATAAATTTTCTTAACCCGCTTGAGTACAGTTTACCGCAATGTTAATAGGCCATGGTGCGGTTGCGGTCAACACACTAACACTGCGGTGGAAAACCTGGCGCTTTTATTTTTTGTTTCTTGTTTGTTTCTGCTTTGTTCTCTTTTCTGACTCTCTTAATATTGCATATATGGGCTTTTCTTAGTGCATTAGGGGAATTCGCCGTTTTTTTTTAAATTTTCGATTAGATATTTGCTAAAAAACGCCACTAAGCCCGAATAAACGACAAACTCCTCTCACACACTAAGAAAAGTCTCTTTTTCAATATTGAAAGAATCAGAATTGAAAATAAAACAGAAACAAGCGAGAAAAAAGGAAAAACCGTAACACATTTAGAATATCAGCTGTGCTGTCGATCGATGACGAAATCTGGCAATGCGCCAGGTTTTCTACGGTAGTGTTAGTGTGTTTACCGCAACCGCACTATGGCCTTCTAACATTGCGGTGAACTGTAGATCGAAAACGACAAAAACATTTTTGTTTGAATTTCAGAATTTCGAACATTTTCAGTCAAAACTTTGTACAGGGGTAATTTGGGGCGCTGAACTCGATCATAGGGTCCATTTTCAATTTTTCTGGGAAGATTATGGTATGTTACCGTAGACAAATTATACTTTTTCTACAGTAACTTACAGGAATCTTCTTATAAACTGAGAATGGACCTTATATTCGTGTTCAGCGCCTCAAATAACACTTCTGGACAAAGTTTGGGCTGAAAATGTTCAATTTTATGGAATACAAAAGTTGTGGTTTTTGCAGTTTTTGATTAACCCAAACATTGAGTTCTTTTTGTTACCTTCCCCACAACACTCAACGGACTATTTCTCATAACTCCAGTTTGTGTTGGGATCCGTTCCCCACTAAGGGTTTCCGGAACACGTGCCTAGTCCTGGCCGCATGGTGCAGTTTGCTCTTCCGGAGTTATTCCAATGATTAGTTGGTCGTCTTGTTGTGACACATGCGTTGTGATTTACGATTGTGGGGCGTCATTGGAAGCACGTGGATGGCGACGTCAGGATGAAGACGCAAATAATTGATAGTGAATCGAACTGCTGTTGACTCGATTCACCCACTCCCGCAGTCTGCTTTGGGTGGTCAGTTCATCTGTCATGGTTCATCCTCACCTCCCAATTTTTCCACCTCGAAAACTATCTTTTAAATTTCGACCTTTTGAAATATTGAAACATCAGGATTTTTCTAGTTTATAGAAAATTGCAAAACTAAGCGCCCCGGGGCGTGTTTTTCCAGTCAGGGTCCTGCTGTAAGTCAGCGGCCCAACAGGAACCAGCAGGAGCCATAAATACCAACTAGGCATAAACAGTAGAGTATGTCAACGAATATTTGGAAAACGAGTACTCGGCCGAGTGAACGAATAATCGAATATTCGAATAATTCGATTATTCGGAAAAGTCAATTTTTCGAATACGTTTTTTCGAATATTCGAAAAAGTCTATTTTTCGAATAGTTCGTTTATTCGAATATTCGAACGGCCCAATATTCGAATATTCGGCCGAATAAACGATTAATTCCAGAAAAATGGGAAGCAGAGTCTCCGTCACATGTCCATTTTAGCGGTCCAGAGGTGAAATGTCTCCAACCACACTGGGTGCTATCTCATCGGTGGGGGACCACTATGGCTGAATGCGCTTGACCCCGCCCATTTTACCGTGCCGCCCTAAATTTGAACATCACCCGGGGTTTCCCTCCCCTGCCAAAATCAGGATTGCAGCACGGAAAAGTGGGCGTGGCCAGGTGCGATACAACAGTGCCCCCCCCGCGTAGATAGCACCCCAAACTGATAAGAAATTCGGATATAGTTTAGAAAATCCAGAGACGTTAATCGAATCGTTTAGCAACTACTCATAGACAGGGATAAATGTAGGTTCAAATACTCTTATGATATAATGTGAAATAACTTTTTCGTGGAAGTACATTGGCATGACTTATACTCGTGATTTTGGCCGGATATTCGAATTATTCGTATTCGAATAATTCGATTATCCGAAAAGGTCAAATTTTCGAATAATTTGTGTATTCGATTATTCGAAAAGTCAAATTTTCGAATAATTCGGTTATTCGAATATTCGGAGAAGTCAATTTTTCGAATAATTCGTTTATTCGAGTATTCGTAAGGGTCAAATTTTCGAATTATTCGTTTATTCGAATATTCGAAAGTTTTTATTCGTTTGAAATGCTCTAATAAACAGGGAAGTGAGGCTACTCACCTCTTCCTGTAGATTCCTAAGAACTAGTTTCAGTGTTTTTTGTGAATGGCCCATGTAGGGGGGTTTTTTCGTGTCTTTCATCTGCTGCTGCTTGGTCTGTACTGCACTAAAACCTGTTTTCTAAAAAGACCTTAAAGTCGTGTGATTTCTCTCTACGTCTTCTCCTTTAGGTTCGTTATTCCGGTGTTTTTGGTCTGTTGCTCTTTCTTCAATGTCTATCTACTGCGTCTCTTCTCGCCTCTATCATACACATGTTCTTTATTCGCCCTTCAATCAGTCGAGTCACGTGGTTTTACGATGTGTATGACTGCCTGCCTGTTGATTAATCACCCGACGACTATCGTCTACGTTTCCTGTCTCAATTTTTCCCCTGGGTTACTCCAGATTTTATAGCTTTTTTTTCATTTAGAAAACAAAATCTAGAATAAAATGATTTTTTAAAATTCAGTGAAAGGACCACAGTTTCCATTCGACCGAATCGATTCCAGATATCTGGTCCAAATACATATTCGTAATTTGACCTGGCGCTAAATCGGAAAACTGAGATTGCCCTGAAAACCGAATCGACGTGAAAAAAAAAACATGCAAATTGACTTATTTGAAATTTGGGTTTTGAAAATATGCTATGCGTATAAGATTTAGTCCTATGTATTTACTGGACTAAATTGAATACAACGACTCGAGAAGATTTCGATGGAATAGAAACGGAGAAAGATCGGATAAAACGAATATAAGGGTGACTTTGGGACTTGGGATCGTATCGAATAACTATTCTAGCAACTCGATTATTTCGAGATTTTGACTTTTTTCTTTTCTTGCAGATTCGATTCACTAGAAGTCTTAGGGGTTTTCGGTTTCTTCAAATATTCGATTCTTCCGAAAGTTTAATTCATTGGGTTCTTCGAATATTCGGCTTATTCGGAATAACAAATTTTCGACTTTTCAAATTTAACACCTATTTAAGCGAAGGAATTTTGAATATTTGATCGCAAAAAAGGTTTTTAAACTGCATTTGAGAGTTATTCGAAAATCATTAAAAACATGAATCACTGTTGGATTTTTTTTGGGAAAGTATTCGAATGGTTTCCCGAATTATAATCATTTCTCTGACAATGAGCTGGTGGATTGTTGGCGATTGGCGGGCGGATTTCAAGCAGGGACGTGCGTGGATATCCGGTCTCTGTCCGCTGGTGAGTTTTGCATAGTCCTTCACTGGCCTCAAGAGGAAAGTTCAAAAAAAAAAGATTGGGAAAAACAAGTTGGATTTTTAAAGATTTTTCTTTCCATTTTTTTCAGTTTAAATTTTTTTGCCTATTGTCAGCGACCCGTCTGTTGTAAGCTACAGAGCAGATTCGGTTCAAGAGTAGTTAATGAATTTATTTTTTCATTTGAAAGACAGTAAAATCAGGATTAAAAAAGCTATTTCTTTCACATTTTTTAGAAGTCTCATCTGATAAAGAAGATTTGTTCCCTTTCTTTTGAAAATTAATGTAGTTGATGTCTAGTGAATACTCTAAAAAATTCCCATAATCGGCGAAAGGTTCAGCCGAACTGATTAGGCAAGGCCACTTGGAAAAAGTGGCTATCCTGAACGGAATGCATTTTTAGGAACAATTTTTGACGGTTTTTTTAGTGGGAATTTTTCTCGTCCCTTGGAGTCCCATAAAGTCCAGAGGTCGAAAAGTCCATAGTCCTTTGTGGATTTTCATAGCGCAGAAAATAGAATTTCCCCCCTAATTTTGTTTAAGGGGCTTATTTGAGACGTTTAACTTGATTATGTATTCATTTATTCATTATGGAGTCCATTTACCGTTCAAAAAAAGGTTAAGGTAGATTACGATGGACATTAACTCTGGGAAACTAATAAACGCCTATAATTCTTTGTAGGGAAAGGAGCGCAGCTATGAAGGCCAATTTCGAATTTCGCGTCAAAAACTGGTCTCAAAAAGGTGCGTTTCGATCGGATAGCCAATTTCTCCGTTTGACTTTTTCCTGTGAGTAAGGGTTATCCAAATGGATATTTGGAGCTCGAATAGGCGATAAAAACTCGCTCCGGATACGCTCGGAAATCTGATTATCTGATCTTAAAAAAACAGTCCGTGAACAACCTTCGGCGATATTTTGTGACAGGCAGACCAGAAATTATCAGTCTAAAGTTTGCATAAGTTGTTTATTTTAATCAATGAGACGAACATTGGTTATTAAAATTTCAACGAAGCGTGTTCCGGAAATTTTATCGCACATTCTAGTACATTATTCCTTATCACTGTGGTAGTTGGTCCCATAAAAATGGCTGTACGTAGTTAAGGGAGCGGGTGGGGTTGAAGTCCAGTTTGTGCATAAAAACGCGTGTACTCGCGAGTAAAAAGTGTTGCAGCTTGATTGGAAGTTGGACTGCATTTTGGTTCAATTTCTTTATAAAACTACTTTTGTTGTCGCAGTTCCCGACCCTAGCAGAAGTCTACATTGCCTGATCATTGTCTGATCGCGGGTCCATTGTGGTCGCGCGATGTCACGCCATTCCTTCGCCGCAGCCAGCCGCAGGCTCACCTGTCAGTCAGTGCAGGTCTGCTTTGGGTGGGGTTACGGGCTTATCTTTGGAAGACATTTGTTGTTAGACTGCTTTACGAAGGACCTGTATTCATCGATGAAGATCCCATGGGTTTTGGTATACATTCAACCAGATTTTCTGCATTTTTTCCTACGAGATTTTTTCTCCAAAACCACATCTGCATCGCTGATAAATCCGTTTCCAAAATGCTGCTATTTCACACTAATTTGTCTGAAACCATATTTCGCCTCCTCCATACTGTATATCCGAGATTAATGGTCTGTCCATCAAATCCCTAGCCTCCTCCTCCCTTGGTCAAACACTTATGGCTAAGCTCTGGACAAATATTTGTTCATTGGTACCCTGCAGCGCTACCCTTCGCATTATGGTGGTTTCTGCGATGGACGAGGCTTACTTCCTATATGTCTCCTTGCTACTCTAGGTGAAGCATGGAATAGGTAGAGTTCAAACAATTTCCTTGGTTTGCGTCGAATTTGGACTGCATATTTTCTAATTTTAATTTATTGCGAGGCAGCGTATACGCGCCAAAGACTGTATCTTATTTTCCAATGTCTTTTTTTGCGCAAATCAGCACACGAGGATGATAGCGATAGTGAAAAGACATCTCAAAACCTTCAATTTTTAGAGAAAAACTCTTACAAATATATTCCACAGCAATCCTTCTGCTACACCTATCTTGTGTGTTTGGCGTCAAGCCTAGTTTTGACTGCATCGTTGCTGTTTTTCATCGCAGCGATTTCGCACCCGCTGCAGCAGCGATGTAGCAGCGGCAGCGATTCTGTTCATAGTGCATAGGCCCACGGATGATAGAGAAAATTAAATCAATTAGTGAAATTAATGGCTGGTATTCATCAATAACGCGTTTCGACTCGAAACACTGATCTTGTCATGTGAAAGGGTCAACGTTCACTAGACGAAACGTGTCATTCGCTGGCAATCGCTCCATCGCTGCCATTTTGGCCGCGACGGAGCCATGGTCAGCGACCATTGAGAATCGCTCTTCAAGCAGCGATGCAGTAAAACATAGGATTTCGTCGCCGCGACCCAGCGATGTAGGACGTTTGCCACGAAGCGATCACAATTGGAGCGACTTTCCATTACGCACGATGAAAAAGGAACAGTTGTCCCTCGCATGGCCGCAGCGACCACCTGCAGTCAAAATTAGGCTTCAGGGTAAGGCATGGCGCTGTGAACGGCCCGTGAGAGGTGCGCCCCCCCTCCGTGCGGCTTGGAAATTTTTGTGGCTCCCCCTTTAGCATAACAGTTTTTGCGGCCTCAGGTGGGTCATTAGTGTGATCGACGGAAAATTAGCAAGGTTTGATGATGTTGAGGATAAATTAAAAATATTGTTATATTTCTAACAAATTTTTCAATATTTTTTCATTGCAGTCTCATTCTCACAACGCCTTGCACCGCCGAAAGCCAACTAAATTTGCATAGTGAGCAGCAAGGGCTGCAGGCCCCTCCCCTGTCCGGCATCCAAAGCTGCGGCCCCCTCTGTGATCATCACAGCGTAAGCCTAACCCCGTTTGGCGTTACCGATTTTGCGACGCTGGGAATGATTTCACGCTTCAAACTTCTTGTGTACGTAATTTCCTTCCGATTATTTTCAACAAAAAATACCAAAAATGGGAAGTTTTAATTGCGCTTTTTTGGACGTTAGATTCCTCGATTTCCTTATCGGCAACTGTCATTTTTTATGGACAACTCTTCTTTTTGTGGGCGGGCTGATCCGATGAATCGGCTCATCCACGCGGTTTTCATCCACGTTGTATCCGTTTCTGATCGTTATTTACATACCTTCTCCTCTGAGGGGACCCAGAGCTCGCGTATTGAGAAGAACGAGCTTTTTTTGTGGTAACACTGTCCTCAGCTCATTCGTTCAATTTTTTTGTGTTCCGGGCTTTGTATTCACTTTGTGATTTAAAAAAATTTTTGTTCCCTTCGACTATTCTGTATACTTGTTATCAGGTGATAATTTTTCGGATAATGGGTCGGTTCGGATAATGCCGATTTTAAATTTTCCGGATATTGGTTCGATTCAGATAATGCGTTTTTTCGAATGTTCTGATATCGGATTATCCGAATCTCGGATATCCGAAGTGGAGTGATTCGGATACAAAGTATACTATTCTGCCTATTCGAAAAATTATTATGCTATATTTTTGAATATCTAGTCCATTCGGAGAGTCTAAATTTTTGATTTTGCAGATATCGGACCGATTTCAGACCGCGAATACGGACTATTTAGTTTTAAAAAGTTTTCAATCGCAGTCCTCTATTACTCGAGATGAGGTAATAAAGGACTGCGATTGCGAAATTCGAATAAGTCCGTGTATTCGTAGTCAAGTCTCTGAATATTCATTCATACCAAATCGGAGACTGGTCTAGGATTTATTCATTCATTAAAACTATTTAAAGACCTCATTTTATTCAATTCATCTGGTGAGGTTTCAAAAAACAAAGTCATTTTTGGAGAAATTCATTGATTTGAAAATTTCAAGAAAGTGATATTGGGGAAAAAATGTCTTTTTGAAAATTTCGTAGTTAGTTTTAAAAACGTCTGAACAATTTATTCATTTGAAAGCTAGCATACAATGACGTGTCAGGTGCGAGATGAAAATGTCCCGTACTTCAACCAAAGCTGGAATCGGTCATATTTCAAATAAAAACTCCCTACCCTAACGATTACTTGAAATTGTCGAGCAAGAATCCCATTCCGAGTGGTGATTTCTGAAAATAAAATTGTGAAAAATATTAGGAATGTGTCAAAAAAAATCATTTTTGGTCCTTTGGGCTTCTGAGGCTCCGGCCACCCTTTTGTGACAAAGTTGTGGCCCCAGTACAAAAACATGGAGTTTTCCTATCTATTGCAGTTCGAATTCCACTCGGGACCACTTTGCTCGGTTGGAATAGCCTGATGTTGCAAAGTACAAAAAAATGTTTGAACTCTTCCATTTTTGTGTATTGAGACCACAACCCGTTTTGATACTTTGGGCCTTGCGCCGCACCCCGTTACTGAGTTTTCAAATGGTTAGTTGGACTTTCTTCAGAAAGTAGCGTCGAAGTGTTCTTTGCTCGAACTGTTTGCAGCTTATCTATATTTTGATGTAATGTTCATTTCATGGCTCGCTGTGTTCGTGGAAAGCGGGCGGAGAACTTCGACCTCGTAAACAATTTTCTGAACGACTTTTGCGCCGGCCGCTGCAGCGCCATTTCCTCCGTTGTTGGTTGATTCATCGCCCCGTGTGTCTGGCTGTCAGCAAAATCAGCCGATTTCAAGTCACTCTTGAGATTGGTCAATGACCTTGTCTTCTGCCCGATTTGACATTTCCGGCTACAGTTACTGGTTGTTTTCGTGGTTCTGCAGGAATTTTTAGTGCTGAGGGAGGGCTAGCGGGGGAGTAGGGGCATATAAAACAGGTTGAGTTGTTTAGACCGAGTTGCTTCCCACGCAGTACTCAGAAAAATCAAAACAAGTTACTTGTAATATAAATGTAACTTAATTGAATGTCTCAAGTAACTTACATTTATATTACATGTAACACACATTTATATTACATGTAACTTAAATTTATATTGCATGTAAGTTACATTTGTTACATGTAACTTACATTTATACTTATCCACTATGGGTGGTCATCACGTGACGCAGGCGGCACGCGACGCAGAGAGCGCGTCCCAGACCACACACTACGCAACAAAATGTTGTGTGGGGCCTTCACTGCTGGCGTGGGGTCAAGTACCTCAAACTTGGGTAATTGAACCAACAGCAACGCCATTCGTAAGCCTGACCCCCCGTGTGCGTCGTACATCCCCCTTGTAGATATCTTCTCGGCCAATTTAAGTTACTTGCGACTTATATTGTGCTATTTAAGTTGCATGTAACATATCGGAGGCGCACTGCACACAGTGTCCCCTCAGAAATCAAAAACAAGTTACTTGTAACATATCTGAGCCGATATAAGTTACTTGCGACTTATCTCAGGTCATTTAAGATACATGTAACATATCGGAGGCGCACAGCACGCAGTATCCCGCTTATATGTTACATGTAACTTAAATGACCTGCATATAAAAGGGGTTGGAGAGGTTATTTATAGCATGCTACCTCCCATGTAGAGTATGTCAACACTAAATTTTCTTCTCAGTACCTCATAGTTGTTAAAAACAGCCTTTGTAAATCGAAAAAATCAGAAAAATCGATCAAAAAGTTTGCAATAGTGTTTTGAAAACAAATTTGATTTTATAATGATTAATTATATAAGGTTTAAAAAATATTAAATAAAATAAAAATAAAATATATTGATATAATAATTCATAAATTGAAAGGAAAAATATGTTATGATATAATTTGAAAATATAGATAGTAAGTTCGTTATGATCAATTCGGTGGTCGGACGTTCTCCGTGAATTTATTTTTTAATCGAATTTCAGTTGCCACACCCTGCCCAGGGTACGAGGTGTGGGAAAGGCCAATTTTACTGTAACCCCTTCCCTCAGGGGTGTGATTTGTTCAAATTTTTGGTGATTTTTTATACTCAGGACTCTTGGGGTCCGTTACTATATTTAAAACCTTAACTTTGGCTTATTTGATACAAAATTAGATGGAGTCGGAAGGTATAATCGAATTGTTTGCAAAAAAAAGTGTTCGTAAACAGTGTATATCTGATTCAGAATGATCCACTTGGTCTCCCGGAAGAGTTCGGACCCGCTCCATCCTTCTACAGCTCAGTCAGACCCTCTTTAGGGCAGAATGAAGCTGCTGCTGTCCCGCAGAAAAACGAATGGCTTGTGAAAATTTCGAAGAAAGTTTTGGGGAATGTAGCGTTGAAATTCTGGGCCAAAATGGGAAGCTCTATCCAAGGTTCGTCACTAGAGTAAAGAGGATAGTGGCATTCAAAAAAAAATTAAAAAGTTACAAAAATATTTTTGTGGCGTATAAATTGTGGAAAAAATCTATTTGAGTGAGACTTGAAAATTTTCAACGTTTTTCGAAAATTTCGGTCACCAAGGGGCGAGGGGACGTGTCTTCGTTGAGGTTTTTGCTGGAGAGCTTCACACCTCGCTCCGAACCCTGACCTAGCCTGTCCTTTATGATCTTGTTGAGGTCTGTTGTCTGAGATTTTTCAAAGATTTCAATTTTTTTAAGTTTCCATTTGGCTAACTTTTTCACGGAGTGTTCATTTTTCAGATCCTACTGGAACTTAATTTTACCATTTATTCACGCGCCCTCTTATAATATGAATTAAGGTTGATCATATCAATTCCCTGGCCGCACCGACGAAACTGACGTCATAAGCAGTTTCTTGTCCGCATATGTAGTGTTTGACCAAAGCGGCGCGGCTAGACTATTTATAGACTGTACGCTATCGAATGGTGGCGAACATCCTAGTTTGATGTGTTTTGTAAACAGTAATATTCATTAGTATTTGGAGATTTCTCTTTTTTTGGCGTCATCGCCTTTTTTTCGTTTTTTGCTCTATCTTACTTGAATGCATCGTTCGCGCAGGAAATCAATTTTCATTATTTTACAGGCTCAATTTCATGATTGAGCCCGGTAGAGCACACTGGTAAACTTTGGATCGTCAAAAACGTTGGGCAATGAGGTTGGGAGGCGTCAATGATGAAGATCCGCCACCAATTCTCACCAGTCATGTAGCACTTTTTCCTAGAATGTTGGTGCGACCGTAAGACAACTTGAAAAATAGTTACGGCACGGACTCCACATACATGCAGAAAAACTCCGAAATTGACAGTGACGAGGCCTCCAAAAGCAGAAAAACTTCAAAAAGGATTTTGGCGCTAAATTCAAATTCGTATTTACAATGTTTCTTTACAAATGAAGGTGTCTCATGAGCCCCTTTGACTTTTTCGGTCACTAGAGAGGCCAAGCTACACAAAAACATGAAAACATAATATACGGTTTTCTGCGCGTACGATGCCTTTAAGGTAACCTGAAGCGTCAACAGCGAAAAAATGTCATATTCTGCATTACTATGTAGAATTGTCGTTCGAGTGGCAGGCAACTGTCGCGAAAGATTTTTGGTCAAGATTGCGCCTTGTATTGGTCTGAGTTGACCCAGTATTGTGTGCTCGATTGATTGTTAGGAGGTCAAATATGTACATATTATTTGGTCCAAAAAATTTGAAAGTTTTCTTTCACTTGAAGCCAGTATTCGCAATAGAAAATTCAATAGTTTTTTGGTTTAGCGTAAGCTTTGGGTCTTCTTGAGGAAGTTCAGGAGGGAAGAACGGCGAAAAACGGCCAGGAAGTTGTGAAAATCGCGCGGACCTGGCCACTTTCTCAAGGATTTCTTGGTATAGGAAACAGAAACGGTGTTCGCACACATAAAAAGTTGAAATTTAAAAACCATTACCGACTTTACGAATACTGCTGCGCCGAGCGCACAAACTAGGCGTAGAGAGCGGCAGTGTTTCGAAAGATTTTTTCCAAGGGTTTTTACATCTTTGTAAATGGCGGGTCTCGTGGGACCTTTTCGGTATACTATTCTTCATCGTGGGCTTACTGTGCTTATCCGGGCTAAATCCCGGTCCGCAATTGCGTCTCGACACGCTTTGCGGCCGCACGCGCTTGAGTCAGTCGGGTTTCCAGCGCCAAAGCCGACTCGATGTGGCTTTTTTATACAATTTTCTCCAATTTTCTTAGTTTCCAGTTTCCAAAACCCACCTAGAGTCAGCAGATCGGTGGCTGTGGCGCTGGAAGCTTTTCTGACTTGGGAGCGTGCGGCCGCAAAGTGTGTAGAGACGCAACTGCGGACCGGAATTCGGCCCAGATAAGCACAGTACCTTCCCAGAATCATAGAAAAATAAAATGTATTTATGGTCATGCAGGAGTATCAGCTGTATTCTAGAACATTTTAAAAACATTGTAATTAGAATGATTTGCAGGCAGTGTTTAAGATAAACATGGTTTTCGAGCTCTTATCGGAAATCGAAGGTTTCGGGGTCCGTTGTAACAGGAATGTTTAAAAAAACGGTTTAAAACGAGCCAGAAATAGCCATATTCCACCCAAATTCGGGATATGATATGCCCACACCGCCCACTTCCTCGCTGGCTACCGGGTAAATGGGCGGGGCGGGCATGGCGCATTCACGTTTAGGGCCTTATTGAGCCTTTTTTGGCTTGTTTAAAACCGATTTCTTGAACATTTTTGTTGAAACGGACTGGGGAACTTTCGATTTCCGGTGAAAGCTTCAAAACCGTTTTCATTGTGAAAACGGCTTTCTAGGTATTTTTTGTAAGTATGAATGCTGGAACCAGAAGGACGGTTTTATTGTTGGAAAAAATGATGTTTGTTGCATGTCAATCCCAGCGCTAGGAAAATTTCTAGTATAAAAGTTTAAAAAAATCAATGTTGTGGAAGTTATTCCCAGCACGATTCCTGTGAGAGGTTACGTGGTAGGCTCGACATCTTAGCAGGTCCACTGGACCAGTGCCGAATTTTCATGTTACCCTCTCCCATGCTGGTGTATAAATATTCAGATAATTTTGCGAGTAGTAATTTAAGGGCACTCTGTGCTGAAATCTCTCGGAGTAACGAAATGAAGGACCTTTGCCGATTCTCTCTGATTTGTGCCGTTGGGTACGCGGTGTTCCGTTATCAGTGAGGCATTTTTAAGACTACGTGACATGGTGATATTTTATGAAAGGTCAACACATGATTTGCTGTTCGCGGCTGTTCGACTGCGAAAAGTGTGCGATTTATCTGCAGTCTGATTCGTTCATTGGCCGGGGCGTTGTTCGCTTTCCTATTCACTTGGCCTGTTAGAGGTCGTCGAGGAACGTTGATTCATGCCTCGACTGCAAGAAGGAACAATCGATTGTTGCGAATTTCGCTGGCTAGTTTTCGTATTTGGGGGCTTCTGGTGCTTGGCGATGTTATCTGCATTCGATTTTTCTCTTTTACTGTTTTTGTTGTTGAGTTCGTCAGTCTTTGGGTGTTCTTAAATTCACACTACATGCGGAAATAGGCCGTTGATAACGGTGTTGACGATACTTTTTTACCCATTTTCGCCATTTTCTCTGCTCAAAAGAAAAAAGCGGAGCGTCCTCATTTGTCTATATTTTCGAACTTTTTGCGTTTTTCAATGTTTTTGCCGTTATTGGGCCTGAGGTCATGCTTTTTTTGCGACCAGCGACAGTGCATATCAGGCATATAGATTTTTGGTCAATATTTATGGTGAGCATAGCGTCGCGCCGCTCGTCGCTGGAAGTGTGATCTCGGCCTAACGCTCGTTTGTCGTGTTTTTTTTATTTGTAGGATTAGGTTGGTCCGAAAATCCTGACTTAAATTTGGGTCAGTGAATCCTTCCTTGCTCGTCTGGAATCCTTCGATCAGTTGTAGTATAAAATTTGGAAGCTCAATCTTTTCTCTATCTAATAGCGTTTATCGCTGCTCCAGAATCTTTACCTGCTTCGAGTTCTACATCGAAATGAAGAGGAAGTTATGTGGTACCCAAATCTTTATACTTTTCTGGTTCTCCCTTTTCTATCCATCAGGACTGTTTCAGTTAAAGGCATCGTTCACGATGGATTTCGTTTTCGAGTTTTCCATATATAATGACAGCTATAGTCCCCTATATAACATCTACGTTGGAAAAACCGCGAAAAATTCACTGAAAACCCCTTTTTCAGACCAAAAATGTCTCAATCGACTTTTGACAAAGGAAGAGTCGACCGTTAGCGATAGCTGTTTTGACCGACGATCTCACGATCAAATAAAGTTTATCTTTCTTCCAAGTGATTTGTTGAAAAGGGAAGGTTAATCGATGAGTGTACAAAGTCGTTCTTCACGTAATCGCTTGGTATATTCCATCAACTTCCCCTGAGTTGAACTGTATCAAATGTTGAAAAGTTACTAATATGATGGCTGACAGCAAATTGTGTCAGATGACTGACGGAGGGCCGGCCTCTTTAGACGGAACTTTAGACATTCAACCTCAATTATATTTCACAATAAGGCGTTTTCAACCGAACAAACTCTCCCTACGTTCTTAGGTGGGCCCAGACAATCATTTGAACCTAAAAAACGGTGAGTGGTTTTCAGCGCGTACGATGTCTTTAACTAACACTTGAAGGCAGTGTTAACGATAAAGAATCTTGTCTAAGATTTCGATGTTTTTTTGTAGGTAAGACCACGAAGGAGAGGTGAATAGGAAAAAGTCCCCACAACACTCTTTTAAGTACTGGAGAAAAACACATAACTGCCCAGTACCAGAGAAAAACTGTCCGAAGAATCTCTGAGAACTTAAATTATGCTTTGGTGTGTTTTGGAAGAATGCAGACAATTGCAAAACTAACGTTGGAAATGGTTTTGCGCTGCAAAATTCTTTGGTAGGTGACATTGTTTTCTGTTTCTTGCATCGAAAACTCCTAAAAATAAGGCGGGCCGCCAATGCGCATGCTTGGATGTTAGAATCTTTCGCTATTAAAATATTCAAAATTCGGAACTGTTTCTCTGGCCAAAAAAAAAACTCTGGACAACTGTCATATGACGTGTGCGGGGCGGTTCAATGGGTCGGCTGGTGCACAAGATTTTCACCCTCTTCATGGCCGTTTTTCAAGTTGCACTTTCCTCCCTTCTCTTCTTGAAGAAAGAAGGACCTAAAGCTTACGTTTTTGCCGAGAAAAAAAGAGGGCAACTTTTTTTATCGTGAACACTGCCTTTAAAGCCACAGTCCGAACTCAGGGGTAATTTTCTGATATTATACTCCAGTCGCCGTGTATAGCAACCCTGCCCAGCGCGAAATCTCAATTCGCTCAAATAGGCGAGAAAAAGCAAGGAAAAAGTTGACCCCGCCCCCATGGAAGAAAAAATGGGTAACGCCCATCGACAAGCTTCCGGTCTCATTAGGGAAGAGAAGCGCGATCGATTTTGTTCCAAATCTATGTTCTTCCATTCGTTTTCGGTCTGGCTTTAACTTGTGATCTGCTTCAAAACGATGGCTGCGAATAACGAGAAGAGACAGGTTTGAGACAACTCGTCCGTGAACTTCTCGCCGTTCAAATTCAGAATCTTTGAGGGGCCATAACTCCGTTCGTAGTGACTTCTGAGCGATTCTGGAGAAACTTTTGTGATCAGCGTAAAATGTTCTTCAAGATAAGCAGGAAAACAAAATTTCGATTCCGAGGTTGGACTGTGTCTTTAAGTGATCTACGTTATCTTCCTTCTATCGATTTGTTCTTTTTAGGCTGATAGAAATTTTGAATCATATGAAGATCAGATTATTGTTGTACCAAGACGGGTTCACGAAGTTTCTTCAGTTGCGGATTTTACAATTTCGAAAATTCCAGAAAAGTGGAAATCCCTTCCATATCTTCATTATCCAACGACCTTAGGGCACCCAGCTTTAGGGTTAGGTATTCTGGACAGTGGGTTATTCGAAATTTTGGAAAAAAAATATTGGCCTTATTGAAGAAATTTCGTGAATTTCTTTCAGTGCTATAATACAGCTTGACATTATGGTTGTAGACGAAGAAGGAAAGATTCGCTAACAGACGTTTGCTGCATGACTCGGACTAACCTAGTTATTCTGTCATTGTTGTATAAAGTAATCTTTTCCAGACCTCAAAATGACTATGGTAAATAGCGTTCCCGAACGAATGAATTTATCTTTTTCCGGATGCGGGTTCTTATGTATATATCATGCTGGAGTCGCAGCAGCAATTAAAGTGAGTAATTTTTCTTATCTCTTAGCTCTTCAAGGGGTTTTGCCGCGAAAAACCTGTCTGTAGTACGAGAGGCCCGCCTATTGTCCCGGAAAAAAAGTATATCGAACCCTACTCTGACTGGAAGTCGAGCTAAAATTTGCTTGAAGAGGAATTTCTGTGCTCAGGCCACTCACGTATTTTCAGAATTTGCCATCAGATCTACAGGATGCAAAATCTATTCGAAAGAGGCTGTCCGCCCACGCGGTCGGCGTGCGTGTTTCGTGACCTTCTCGAATGCATTTATTCGGACCACGGCTGTGAACGGTCGACTTGAATATCGTACAATATTTGTCTATTAATCCTGCTAATCGATTTGAAGGTCCGAAAAATGCCTATTTTGCGGCCGCTCGACACGCACGCTGACCGCGTGGGCGGACAGTGTCGTTCGGACAGACTTCAATCTCATGAACCATTTGGTAGCAAAAAACAAAAAAATCTATATCCCGCATGAAATACTAGCCGCTCCGAAAGACCTGCCCGTTGTCCCGAAAGCTGCTAATTTTCTGGGTCTTCGGAGTCGTATAAATCGTAAAAATTTGTGAGTTTGCTGGGGGACGTGAAATTTCTGGATAGAAAACTTGAATTTTGGGGAATTCTTCTAGTAGAACTCATATTTTAACTCACCAAAAAAAACTCTTTAGTAGAAGTGTATTTATTGATAATCTTTAAAAAAATGAAAAAAAAACATTATGTTAAAAAACTGAAAATATTTTTCTTTATAATTTTCCAAAGTTGTAGAAAAATTTCACTTGTAGAGGATAAAAAATTTTTGGGCTTTATTCCCAAAAATTTTGGTCACCAGCTTCCTCGTTGCACGGAAAAACGGTCAGCTTAACCCCCCCCCCCATTTAATTGTAGCTTTCTGTTTTTTTTTTCAAAATTGTGTTTGGAAAATGTGCCTCCATTTCCAGGAATATGCTCCACATCTAACACAGAATAAGATATCCGGTGCATCAGCTGGTGCTATTGTAGCTGCTGGTCTCATGACGAATGTTTGCATATCTCAAGCTACTAGTACGATATTGAAAATAGTCACACAGGTATTAGCTGACTTTACAAAATTTTGGAGAAAAAATCGAATCAGCATAATTTTTAGTCAATCTATGAGAGTTTAGGCTCGTTCACGTGCACTTGGAGCGTTACATCCGGCTTTCAATCTGCTCAAATTGGTTAGGGAAGAGATTGAACAGACGTTACCACCGGATGCTTACAAGACGTGGGTTTAGTAAAAATTATCTTTGTTCTTTTTTTGAATTTTTAGATAAGGAGTGGTTGCTGAAGTTTTATGGGAAGTTTCAGATGTTTCCAGGGCTGGGAAGCAGCAAACCATGGGTTATGATTTTAAGCGGCAAAGTCTAGAAGTTTACCCGGAGAAGTTCCAGGTATTGAAAGGCACTCATCATATTTTGCATTTTGGAAGCCTTTGAAATTCTCAAAAGACTGCTGCAGCCGCTATTTCACAATTTTAACCCTATGGGTGGTTAAAGTCCATTTTTTAGATGTTCTGGCCGGCTACAGATATCGCTGACTAGGTGGAGTGATAACAAGAATGTGGTGGTCACGAAATACGATTCGAATAAAGAGTTGATAGATGTAAGCTTATGAGTTGGAAATATTCGTTTTATTTTCATTGAGCCATGCACATTCAAAAAATGGGAAAAATATTTAAGGAACAATGGAAAAAAAGTCACAATTCAGACATTTAGGCCAGGAAAAATTTGGCTCAAAAGCTGCTTCTGTGGGAAGCTAAAACTAAATTTTTTACGCTACTTTTTTTTTCTCAATCTTTTCTCTCTTCTTTTTCTCAATTTCTTTCTTCTAGGCCATAATCTGCAGTTGTTTTATTCCGGTGTATTGTGGACTTACTCCGCCGACGTATCGAGGGGAGGCCTATATCGATGGCGGATTCACCGACAACCAGCCCTCTTATGACGACCACACTGTGACGGTGAGCCCGTTTTCTGGAGAGTCCGACATTTGCCCGCCAGACTGGGATAGTGCCAGGTAAAGAGGTTTTTCATGACAACTTTTTCACTTAACTCCTATGTAAATTTTGAGATTTTCCAGCTTTTTCGGAATCTGCTTCTCCCGGACGTCCATTCGCTTCACCACACGGAATCTGTTCCGATTAACGGCCTGTTTGATGCCTCCATCGACAGAAGACTGCTCGAAAATGTGCCTGCAGGGGTTTGAGGACGCGCTGAGGTTTTTGACCAAGAATGGTATGTTTACCCCCACTCGCTAGTTGGTTCAGATCCATGGCTCACTGACGCAGCAAATCTTCTGCCCTTTTCAGCCATGGCGCCGTGTATACGATGTTTGACCATTCAGACAAATGTAGATCAGGGATTCGGTGAGATTTATAGTCCGGTGGAGGAGCGACAACTGTCGCCGATGGGAGGGCGATTTCGCAAAAGGACGGCGTCGAACCTGGCTAAGTGAGTTGCTGCTCCTTTTGATGCTGTTTAGAGGCCAAAAATGATATAATACTACTTTTTTGAGTGATATATCGGTATTTCGCAGGAAGAGGCTGGAATCCGAATGCGATACGTGTTGCGAAAGTGAGCATATGTATAATGCAGCCATAAGCGAGGTGTTTCCGTCGATCATTACTAGAAGTAAGTGGTTGTTATCATAATTTTTTCTCCCAAATTTTGAAGAAATTACAGCATTTCTGAAAAATTGCAGCGTTCGATGAGGCGTTTGCGGCTGAGGACTCGTACTTCAAGTATCTTCTCTCATTTCGACTGTTTCGGTTTGCCCGCACGGCTCTTGGTGTTGGAAAACTGCCATGGGATATGCTGGTGATCTTCACTAAGAAGTGAGTTTCTGGGTGGGACCGGTAAACTTTTTCTTCTTAGTTGGCCTAGACCAGGGGAAAGCGTTAACGTGTTTTTTTTAAATTTTGAAAAATGGAATGACGGTTACGATTCCGGAAAGCGGAAATCGTGAAAAGCATAGGGGTAGCCTATGTCCGCCCATCTCTGGCCTAGACGCTTCAGTGACTAAGGCCGCGGCATGCTGCAAGAAAGGCGAGCTGGTTCAGAGGATCTATTACTACTTCACAAATATCAAGGGCGAAGGTGTGCGTGCAAACGATGCGCCGATGCTACACTGAAATGACGGCGTCATGACGCCGACGCAAATAGCGAGCGCGGCGTTGTGCGTGCAAGCCATGCGACGATGTTACATTGACATGACGGCGTCATAACGCCGACACAGATAGCAAACGTGACGGTGTGCGGGCAAGCTATGCGGCGATGTTATACTGAAGTGACGGCGTCATGACGCCGACCCAAGTATCAAGCGCGAAGTTGTGGGTGTAAGCCAAGGGGTGATGTCACACCTAAATGGCGGCGTCATGACGCCTACCTAAATACAAAACGCGACGTTGGTGGTGTAAGCCGTGGGTTATGTGACACTGTAATGACGGCGTCATGACAGTCACGCAAACAGCAAGCGCGACTTTGTGCATGCAACCGATGCGGCGATGTTACGTTGAAGTGACAGCGTCATGACGCCGATGCAGCAATGTGGGATCTTCATGCGGCGTCGCATGAACCTATCTACATTCGCGACGGAGCGGTAGGTTCCGTAAACTAGTCAGAAGAAAGCCGGAGAGGCTGTGTTAGAGTATACTTCGGATGATTTCTCGTCGTTTGGGCTGTTTTAAGCTTGAAAATGTGAATTTATTCGAAAATTCACGGTCTTCGACTGTTGTGCCCGCCCTTTTCTCCGAGTGGCAGGATTTTTTCTCAAATTACTACTTTTCAAAAACCTTCACTGAATACTAATTATTTTTCTTAATACGATTTTCAAAATTTACAATTTCGTTTTCTTTTGGACTCTCAGGTCCATTTCTTGAATGGTCCATTTCTTGAATTCAATCGAAAAAATGGACTGTTTTTTTTGAACGAACATTTGGGTGTTTGGTATTGATATGATAAGTTCACATTTTTTCTCAGAAAAATTGATTTTTTTGTGTTTTTATATTCGGCTAAAGTTATCTGAATTCGGTTACATATTAGATGAAAAAAAAGAATAATTAATGTTCTGAAAATCTCGGATTAATTCAAGGAATTGTAGTTTTAACTATAGTATACATATCAGAGTGTGAATCGTTAAAAGCTTTCAATGGAGGAATATTCGAATATCCGATTGAATCGAGATTTCGATCACTCGAATTTCTCACTCAACTTTTCAGTGTTGCGTCGTGGTTGTCGGCTGTCGTGGCTCCGGAATGGTTGACTGTGAAGATTCAGTCGCTGATAGATTTCATCTTGATGGAGATAGAGTATCAGAAGCTGAGATATAGCCGGTAGGTTTTGTGAAGACTTGCCCATCTTGGATGAAAAATTGTCGAATTTCGGGACCACCGCGGAATCTTGAGAGGCTTACTTATTGTCCCTTCTTTTATAAATAAGCAAAGGGTTTTCGTTCCCATAGACCAACCGCCGTGGAGCTTTCTTGCCTTATTGAGGTCGATTTTCTTGTCTTGCTCCAGAAGTACTTTCTGTCGCATCGAAATACGAAGACATTAGTGAGCAGTGTTAGATTTAATCTTTGGGTTTGTGTGCATATACTTCTTATCTATACTCATGCGACTTTGTTTACGTCTAGTGGTAGTGATAGAGTTGTAAATTTAATCGCGTTTTCGATTTGTGGGAGGAGAATGAAGATCAGACGACTCGAAATTGAAGTTCTTTGCAGATTCTCCTGCTTGTTGCCGGTTCCTGATATGTCGGTTCGGTCTCCACAACGTGATCCCGAAATCGAACTCAGTGAAGCTGCACGCAAAGAGCTGACGATGATCCGAGAAAGTGACAGGAGGAAGATGGCTAAGGTGGGTTGGGGTTATCTACTTGCTTGTGGAAATTTTTGCAATTAAATTAGGGTAAAATTTTTACAACGAGTATTGGTCAGCTTATCTGAAAAAGACGCGTTCATCAGGCTGAAACTGTTGAAGTAACGTGGGACATAAATGAAGGCAAAAAAATTAAAAACATGCTCCATACAACATAAAAGTCGATAAGAAAGTTACATGCAACATATCGGGTGCGCGCTAGACTTTCACTAAACGCCGAATGTCGGGAGTAATTTATCTTCGATTCAATGTGAATCAAATCGAAATGCTAACAAAGTTGAAATTAAAGAGTTAAAATACGTACAACGTATTTTTGCCCTAGTAAGTTACATTCAACTTATCGACTACGCGATAAACTTTCATGGAGCGCCGAATGTCGTACGTAATTTTCAGCTTCATGACATTTGGGCATTTCCAAAATTGAATCGAATTGAAATCTTCACAACATTTGAACCAAATCAAAGTTGAATTCTCAAAACATGCTACATGCCTCATGAAAGACGTAGAACTTGTTACACACATCATATCTCGTGTCATGTAAATTACTTGCGACTTATATCGGGTCATGTGAATTACATTCGACATATCTGCCACGTGCAACACTTTTCCGTGGATGCTGTAAGTAACTTGCACATTGACGCATTTCAAATTAAATTTTCAAATCAAATTGAAATAACTACAGATTTGAAACCAAACGGAAGTTCAAGATTTGAGCCATGTTATTACAACATAAAAGACTGAAGCAAGTTACGTTCAACATATTTTTGCCCTTGTAAGTTGCGTTTAACATATCCACTGCGACACGCAACTTGAAAGATCCAGAACAAGTCACACCCGTCATCTCGTGTCATGTAAGTTACTTGCGACCCAATTCGGGTCATGTGAGTTACATACGACGTATCTGCCGCGCGCAAGATCTTTCGGTAAGGGTGTATATCGCAAATAACTTACATATCGATGAATTCTCTGCGTTTTCAGTTCTGGAAAGATTTGTTGTCACTGATAAAGCGCCAGAAATTTCTGTGCCGATATTGCTGTCCAAACACACAACTGCGAAAAATATGGCCTCAAAAAGGTTTGAACTTGTGGGGTGAGGGGTAGCAGCACTACCACTGCGCTATGGGTCCGTGCAGCTACTCGTGGATGTTGGGACCCCTCCTGGAAAGTATGGTCCAAAAAGTTCTTCTTTAATTGCATGTACTACTGAAAATGGGGTTCTTTGAAGAGCACAAATGGCGGCGGATCCGAAAAACATACTGGTGTTCATAAATCAGACAAACGATATAAGTTGTTAAGTTTCGTCAACTGAGGTATGGGTATGACCCAATAAAACTCTTGGCGTTTCGGTATTTGTGATTTGCTCGCCTCTCCTGCTACGGTTTTTTCATGACTGTAAAAGCGGATGGACCACTAGTTGAGCTTTCTAGCCAAATAACATTTATACATTTGTACTCGGTGAACACATACGATTCTCACCCGATTTTTGTGATCAACTGGCGATTTTCTAGGTCGAGAGGGCGACATCGATTTCCAATACATCAAAGGATTGGACTCTGCTTGATGATACCGCGAACGAAGATTCGCTACAGCATGTGATTGAGTACAGTAATTCTCATGATGCCATGTATGAGTTCCATTATCTGGATGAGAATCACCAGGTTGGTTGTTGGGACTCTGGTGGCCAGTCGTGCAGTATTGATTTGGCCACATTTTTTGCACTTATACCATTTTCTATTCGAAATGTATTCAGATGCGCACGTTCGAACTGTTCAACATGGCGAATCCGTACAAGAGACATGATTGCCATTCGCACCTGAGCGGTGCCAACGGATGCACGTCGAGGCCTGTGTCGGTGGGTTACCTGTGGGTTGACCTCGCTTCAGAACTATTTCTTAAACCTGTGTTTTAGATGGTTGTTGAAGAGGAAGCTGGCGTAATTGAGGAAGAGGCCGCCTGCTCCAGTAAGGCTGAAGAAGCCGATTCCGGCCTGTCAGGTGTCGAAGGTCAGACAGACTCAGGGTAGGTGGGTTCAAGTGGGAACTGCTTATAGGGTGCCTAGCCGCTGAGTGGGTGATCGCCTAGCTGCAGATAGCGCGAGCGGTTGCGTTGCGGCGCGCTCCGTCATATGTCTTGGGGCGAAACAAGGAAAATGAGCCGACCCTACTCCCCGGCCTCACCGCGACCGCTCTCGTTGTCTGTAACAAAGCCAGCGGACCAGTTCTCCGGCAACGAAGGCCATCATCCCCGGATTTTCTGGATTAGGGCTGTTTTTTTTTCAGAATATTTTGAAAAATCACAAATTTAAGGAGACGCGACGCATGCTGCTCGCCGGTTCGTCATTTTCCCACACGCATGAGCTCTCGAGGGAAAGCGCAAGCCCGACGACATACTGGGTCGAGCGGGGCACCTTCGTCAAGGTAGGATAATCAACTTTTTTTTAAAAAATTTGGAAATTACATGAAATATGGAAGAGTTCATATATGCGGTAACAGTGGGGTCATGCAGGATTCATAGGGGTAGTTAGCGCTGTTCAACGGTGCAAATAGCGTGCAAAACATTTAGAAAAAAAAACGAGTTTTTTCATAAGAAAATCAAGTCGGGCTGGAAAATGCGGAATTAAGTTTTATTTTCCAATTGTGTCAGGTTTTTTATAGCGATCTATAAATACGTAGTTGTTCTCCCCAACTCGCGTTTTTCCTTATTTGGAGAAGAAATAACTCGTTCGTTTTTCCAAAAAATTAGTCATAAAAAAGGCCTGAAATTCATTTTTTTAAACTAGTCCTTTTCATCGGACTGAAAAGGCCGACGTTTCCCCTAAAACTTTGTCCAGGGAGGGATTACATATTTTGGGCTTTGAACACGAACACAGGTTTCGCTTTAGCTTTTTGTAAGGTTGCGGTAGATTACGGAAGGTATACCTTAGTAGGTCGATGTTTCGGATTTGGCTGAAGCCTTGCCTTGTCGTGATGAATAGTTTAGGGGCCGGTATCAGGAACCCAACACACTCTTTTTCGCTCTCGGAAGGATTACGGTAGGTTACTGTACGATTAATGGCATTAACATACCGTAACCTACAATAACTGTTTTAATATTAAAAAAATGGACATTCAGTTGCTTATTAGCTTCCCAAAGAATCCTTCCGGTAAATTTTCGGCCAAATCTCACTTATACCTCCTATACGGTATACGTACCGCAACCTGCCGTAATTTTTCGAAGGACCGGAAACCGAACTCGTATCTGTCCAACGGGCCTCATGGGTGTGCGAATTTCGAACGAAAATTTTGTCCGGCCTTCGGGTTTTTAGAAAGAGAAATTTTCTTAGATTCGCTTCTTTTCATCAGAAATTTTATTCAAGGCAGCCTGAAAATTTCATTTTCGGTCGCTTCACAATTTTACTCAGCGATATAAGCTTTTTTTCGGCTAACGTTTCGGCGTTTTCGCCTTCGTCGGAGCGTGGAATGGGAAAGGCACATTAGGATTTAGCCGAACAAGCGCTATTTCACAGCAAAAGGAGAAAGTTTTCAAGAAAAATAGGCGAAAAACAACGTCGTAAGGCATTTTAAAAGTACTAACCTCCTGAAAACAGACCAAGGCCTGCCAGAAACCCTCAGGGCTGGGATTCATGAACGCAGCCGGCCAGGTTTGGGTTTGGTTAGGGCAGCAACCCCAGCGGTAGCCAAACCGCGAACCGGCATTCACAACCGCCCCATCGCGGTTGGGTGGCTAACCATTCCGCGGCCACGTACTTGCCACTCAATTGACGCCGAGAATCTCGATTGGAGAAAATCAATATTTGCACTCGGGTCGGAATTTCCCTAACCCGTCACTGTTTTTATTGCACATGATTGCTAATTTCGCTTGCTTTTTGAATTCTTATTTTTGTCTACCTTGTGCTTTACCTTCTTCAATGGATCGCAGGCATTTAAAGGGATTTTCCTCAACTTGGAGCTGTTTTTTTCCATTTTTAAGTTTTTCATTTTTTCCTTTTTTTTAAATCCTTTTTGGTTTTTAAAAGTACATAAAGTGATGCTGCTCTCTCACGATGAGCCGCAAACCTGCTGGTGAAATTTTAACCCCCCAATTTAGCTTTTTTTTCTCGCATTACTAGCCTTTCAACTTTTTTTTCGAAACGCCCCTCTATTTTTTTTGTGTTTCACATCGCTTAGGTGTTGCTGCAGGGATCATCATCGTCCTCTCGATGAGTTTTTGGCTTCAAGTTCTCCGTCTGTCGTTTGAGTTCCGAGTTTTTTTCCATCTCTTTTTTTGTCTAAGAATCCCTTTTTTGTTTTTTTTTCTCTTTGTCATTCTCACACAAGCTTACTGTCGCTCACAACAGGAGAAAACTAAAACGACTCCTTAGGAAAATCATATGGGAAAAGCTCAAAATGCAAGGGAAAAACAAGTTTGAACTAAAAACATCGAGAAAACCCAGGTTGATCACAGAACCGTGTAAAAAATATTAACATTTGAAATCCAAGTGGGCGCTTCGGAAAAAAAGTAGAAGAAAACGTTGTAAATGCAAAAAACCAAATCATGCATCACAGTACCAAGCCAAGTTAGGGTTTTCCAACAGAAAAATAACGAAAACGTGTACGAAAAATGCTGGGAAAAAATTCTGAGGAAAAAATGAGGGAATTCGGAGCCGAAATGGGAAAGAAACCCCAGCGAAGAGCCTGTGGCTGCTCGATAAATGGTCAGCGCACGGAAGACAAGAATTAGGAACAAAAAGTTGAGGCAAAAAGAACAACGATGTGCTATAAAATAAAGAAGAGAGCGAGAGTAGGGAGGACAGGTATAATGATTTTAGTTAGCCATGGGCAACATACATAAAACTTACAGATGAGGTTGATGATTCTGAGAATTCTCGTTGTTCTCGAGAGGAACACATAATGGCTAGAGGGCTTATAATGTGGCAGTCAATAACGGCGGCATTCCTGTATTTTCAGCTTGCCTCGAAAATATCAAGTTTTCATGCGTATTCGCAAAAGGTGCGTTTCCTCAGTGTTTTGCACTAATACAACACACCATCAATTCGACGACTAAGCCGCAAAACCGCTGCTAACCGCGGTTAACCGCAGCTCCGAGGTGCGGTTTCGCGTAGCCCAATCGTAGCCCAGCCGTAACCAAACCGGATTTTTCGTGAATGCCGGTTTCATCCGCTAGCCCAGCCGTAACCGTGGTTTGCTTTTCATGAATCCCAGCCCAGATGAACTCAGATGGCGGGTGAATGAGCGGGGCCACATCAGACCACCCACCTCGTCAGCCTTCACAAGGCCGATCAAGCCCATAGGCAGATCAAAACCCGCAAAGGTCAACAAAGGGGGCTAGCTCCTGTGTGGCCGCCGCATATTCGTCCTTTCTGTTAATTTTTGGGTTTCTGGAGTTTATCCAGAATGCCTCCAGAGTTCTGCGAGCAGCGATATCTGGTTCCCGTGCAAGGATCGAAACCCTACATCGAAACGGCTGTTTTCATGCACGCGCACCCGGTGTCCCACCAATGGAGTGAAAACCTTGGAATTGCTAGGGCCATCCAAGTGCTCTTTAATCCTTACACAAAGATGCCAGCTGGTTTCTCCCACATACACCTCCCTGCACATCTGACAGGTTATCAGATAGACCACCCCTGTGCTCATACAATCGCCTTCCTTTTCATATGGGCAAATTACGCAAGATGCCGTAGTGCAAGCGCGGTCATATAGGCGGTTCCTCACCAATTGTCCCTTCAGGTTTTGGGGCAGACTCTCGATCAGCTGGACCATGTCTTGGAGGTCTGCTTTCCGAATGCAGGAGCGTATAGCCGCGCTTAGCTTATCAGGAATGAAAGGCGCACAAAACCCTATTTTTGACTGCTGCTCGACATCGCTATTCGCTCAGGGTGGTCGCCGCCTAAAACGATTCAGACCTCTGATAGGATAGCCGTTTTCTGGAGCTATGCGCTGCGCCATTCTCACCGAGGCGGTCTCTGCGCGCTATCTGAGGAAACTGCGATGGCCGTGCGGAACATGTTTTTGATGATGGCTTTTTTGGTGTTTGTGGGGTGAGCAAAATTGAAGTGGACAATAATGTTTTTATTTGTTGGTTTGCGGAATCAACTAGTTTTGTATGACCCATAGGAAAGTTTGACCTGGGCATTCAAAAACGGAAGCCACCCAGCAGTCGATGGTTTTTTCCCGTGTAAATTTAATGTGTTCCGATTGCTTGTTCAGAAGATGAAAACAGGTGTCCATCTCGGGTTGAGTAGGGCACACTATGAAGCAATCGTCGATATAACGACAGTAGATGAATCGTCGATATAACGACACTGGGAGAAACCAGCAGGCATCTTTGTGTAAGGATCAAAGAGCACTTGGATGGCCTTAGGAATTCCAGGGTTTTCACTCCATTGGGGGAACACCGGGTGCGCGCCCATGAAAACAGTCGTTTCGATGTAGGTATCACGATCCTTGCACGGGAACTAGATATCGCTGCTCGCAGAACTCTGGAGGCGTTCTGGATAAACTCCAGAAATCCACAAATTAACAGAAAGGACGAATATGTGGCGACCACTCAAGAACTAGCCCCTTTTGTTGACCTTTGTGGGTTTTGATCTGCCTATGGGCTTGATCAGCCTTCTGAAGGCTAACGAGGTGGGTGGTCTGATGTGGTCCCGCTCATTCACCCGCCATCTGAGTTCATCTGAGGGTGTCTGGCAGGCTTTGGTCTGTTTTCTGAAGTTTAGTGCTCTTAAAATGCCTTACGACGTTGTTTAACGCCTATTTTATTGAAAACTTTCTCCTTTTGCTGTGAAATAGTGCTTGGTCGGATAAATCCTTATGTGTCTTTCGCATTCCAGGCTCCGACGAAGGCGAAAACGCCGAAACGTTAGCCGAATAAAACTGTATCATCTCGGACAATTGCTCAATCCAGTGCTACTACAATACCATAAAATGCCGAGATTTATTGAAAGTCGAACGTGAAAAAGTTATCACATTTTTTTATGATCTTGGCGCAATTGAGTACTCTACAATAATCATGGCTTTTTTTCAGTCGGAAAGTCCATACCGCACCTAGGGGAGCCAGCAGTGTAGCGGCATCTGGGGGTGACGTGAGGTCAGCGTCGTCGGATTCTGAAGGAGATGGTGCGGATCGGTTGTTTGTACCCGCGAGGCGACAAAGAACGTCAAGCGTGGAGTATGATGGAGAGCCGGAGCCGAGCGACACTGACATTCCAGCTTGAAGACAGAAAACTCGGAACTCTGAGTTTTTTTCCGGTCATTTCCAGAGACCTGCATATGTAGTAGTGAAACGAGTCATGGAACAATTGTTTTCCGTACATGATTCCCCCTACCTCCGATTTGACGGTCAATTTTCACTGATGAGTGAAAGACCCGGTCCAGCAGTGGTATTTATGCATCAATCAATTCACTTTCCTATTTTTTGAGAAGGAAAGCAGCCAAAATCAGACCGAGGAGGGCCGCGTTCCCGACTAATAGAGGCGGGGGGCCGCGGTGGGCCGCACTCTTGCAAAGCAGCGTCTGTTGGTGCTTTTCTCATCAGAAAATCAGGAAAAAAGTGGAAATAGGTCTTCTGAAAAGTTTTATCAGAGCTCAATATGATCCGTGGGTTGTACAGCTGTATAAGTAGTTTTTGTAAATAGTTTTATTATTCCCGAAAATATTAATACCTAACTTTTTTTTTCTTATGGATGTATTAATAGTTCTGAGTAGTCGTATGTCGAGTTTTAATAACTTGTAAAGTCCTACGGGTATAACTACTGACAGATGTGTTGATGTTTTTCTGTCATTTATTGGCACTGGTTTAGGGAACCTACCACCGCTTCGCGGTCTAAGCTGCGTCGCGCTGCTGGTCGCGTAGTCTGAAAGATTTTGCCGCATCTCATTCGCGACTGCTCCGCGAATCCGCCGCGATACTCGACTGCCCCTCGACTCTGAACTCCTTCGCGACTTCTGCTCGGCGTCTGTCGGCGCCGAGCCGGAGTAGTCGAGGGGGAGTCGCGGCGAACCTTCCCAGAGGTTTCCGCGATATTGTGATAGATTCCCTAAACCAGTACTCCTTCACATAATCTTTTTTATCATTTGCCGGTGGGTCGTGCTCTCTTCATTTTGTCGTGTTAATTATTTGACATTATGCTGCTGCTTGACATGTAATATTGTAATTAAATACATTTTTATTATCATAATCACTTTCATCTGGATACGATTTGGAGAGAATTGATTTTGGCCATCTGATACTGTGGTGCCCGCGAGGACCTCCTCCGCGATTTGTCTGTGCACAGACTTTTGTCGGTCGAATAGAAGACCGGAAAACCACCGTAAACCCACAGTAAACGTTCAGAGAACGGAACATTAACCTTTGAAGGTTAGGAAACAATGAAGTCGGATATCCCAGAAGTCCAATAACACTGTAACAAATTTTCACTTTTTTCTGTTCCTGGAATCAAATTGTAATTTCCTAACCCGTTAGGTCTAGAACAGACAGAAAATCGCTGTTATCTCAGGAAAACTGTGCTTTTGTGACTAGGACAATGAAATTTGGAAAATCGCGTGTTTATTTAAGAAAATTTCTGTTCCTGGCTTCTAAGTGTTATATTCCAATTGTTTATGTCTAACGAATGTGAAAAAAGACTTCATTAAACACCAACTTTGCTTACACAACGACAGCACGTTTTTTTTGTGAAAATAGATTTTTATTCATTTTCGGCACTATGATCAGGTAAAAACAAAAAAATGCACAGGGAATAGACGGAAAACCCTCAACAAGGTTCAGCAATGTAGATTTTCTAGATTTACGACTTTGCACCCAAATGTAGTCCCCCCTCATGGTTTCGTTATACTGTCCTTGGTAAAGACGTTCAAAGTCCACTATATCTTGATGAAAGGGATCGCCTTGCTCGTTAAATTTCTCAGGATGCGAATCAGTGATATGTAATTTCAGAGACATTCTGCATCTCATTTTGGCGTAATTGTTTATGAGAGTGCACCAACTCCACATAGCTTTTAGCTTTGTGATCACCTAGCAAGTCGTGAACAACTGCAACGAAATTACTCCAAGCCGTTCTCTCCATCCTGTTCAACAGCTTACAAGGGAACCACAATAAGTCATAGTGACCATTCCAAATGAAATGCACTTTTCTGGAACCATTTTCGGACGAAACGTCCGAATATGCCCATCGCAGCTGCCTAGACCCTCTCTGAAAAACGTTATGAGCGTTTTTAAAGCTTCGCGGCAAGGTAAGGGCCCCCATTCAATTTTTAGGATGTTTATAAATTTTTCTCCTGATTTTGCTAAAAACATGTGTGTAGGGGTAATATGGGGTGCTGAACACGAATCTGGGGTTTGCTTGCCCAAATTTTAATGTTTACTGTAGGTTACGGTAGGTAACATGCCATTTAGGAGGCAAAACCCACCTCAATATTCCGATAATCGACAAATGGACGTCAAATTCGTATTCAGCACCCCAAATAACCCCCACATGGAAACTTTGAGACAAATCTGAGACTTTGACCATACTACCGTATACCCACCGTAATCTACCATAAGCTGCCAAAAATCGATAAACCGACATCAAATTCATGTTCAGCACTCCAAATAACCCTCAGGGAAATAACTTGAGCATATTCTTCAGAAGCACTCTGGAAATCGTCAAAAGTCGCGATTTGCCATCAAATTCTCCCCCGATGGGAAGCTGTGAACGAATACAGTCGAAAACTTCGGAAAATCGATAAATGAACCTCATATTCGTGATCAGCGCCCCAAATAACCCCCCAGTGAATTTTTAGTCAAATCTGGAATATTTTTCTAAAACGCTTCGAGAGCCCTCTAATTGGTAAAAATAAACGCCCAACCGAGAATCCGTTCAAGTCCCAAACGCTGTTAGTCTGCGCAAAGTTTGGAAAATGTTCTTTCAACTTAACTTTCCTTAGTGGGGTAGTTTTGGGCGCTGAACACGATTATGAGGTCCGTTTCCGAATTTTCGTAAAAATAATGCGCTTTTTGGAGGGTACAATAAGTACGAAAATCAGAGAAAAAATTCTTATAACTTTTCAGAGTGGGTCTAGGCAGCTGCGATGGGCATATTCGGACTTTTCGTCCGAAAATGGTTCTAGAAAAGTACATTTCATTTGGAATGGTCACTATGACTTATTGTGGTTCCCTTGTTAGCGAAATCCTCAGATTTTATGATCCTCTTGATCTGTGGTCCGACGAATATACCAGCCCTCACCTTAGCCTCGAACAGAGTCGTTACCGAGAACAGTATAACGAAAATATGATGAGGGACTCCATTTGGGTGCAACTTCGAGAGAGTGATTCACAGTACAATCGTAAATCTAGAAAATCTACACATTTCTGAACCTTGTTGAGTGCTTTCCGACTGTGTTCGTCTATTCCTTGTGCATTTTTGGTTTTTGCCTGGTCGTAATGCCGAAAATGAATAAAATCGTTATATTTTCACAGAAAAAACGGGTTTTATTCGTGCTATTATAGTGTAAGCGAAGTTTGTTCTCAATGAGGTCGTTTTTTCACATACTTTGGACATAAGCAATTGAAATATGTAGAACCCTTGAAAGCCAGGAACAAAAATCGTGTTACATTGTGTAACTACTGATTATAATCGAGCGGCCGGATATTAGGCCGTATTCGAAAAGTCCATTCGAAAAATTCAGCTTTCGGAGTAGAAAGTGTAACATTTCGCTATCTACCCGAAAAGTCGGATATCCGATAATGGCAATAATCGAAGAGCACGATATTAGACTGTATTGTAAGAGTGGACTATCTGAGAAGTTCAATATTCGAGGAGTGTCCGGAAAGCCCAAGATTCCGACATATACGAAAAGTCCATTGTTCGAGAAGTCGGATGCCCGAAATCCGAAAGCCCAGTGGTCGACACTATTTCGTAGTGCGGATATTCGAAAAGTACAACTTTCTCTTTTTACATAGTCAAAAATCCCAACTATTGAGAAGCAGGATATGTGAATGTATTCGAGGAGTGAAATATCCGATCACATTCGGGAAATCTGATTCCCGAGACATTGGACTGTGTTTGGAATGTCATATACTGAGAGTCCGGCCTTCAACTGGATTCGAATAGTCGGATATCCGAGATCGATGATCTACCACTTCTGGGTCGATCATCGAGCACTTTTGCATATAAGTTGATGCCCACGTCAAACAACGGAAAACAGTTATGGTACAAGTTCCACAAGCAGGGAAACTCAAAAAAATGGCAGTGACCAGGTCTCGAAATGCAGAAAACTTCAAAAAAAAGTTTTAGCGCGGACACCAAATCCATTTTGGCACGGTGCGGATTTGAACGGATTTTTCGCAGGGTTTTCAGGGGCTCTTTTGACCTTTTTGTTGACTAAAGAGGAGAAGTTTTACAAAAACATGAAAAATATATGATTTGCTGCGCGTACGATACCTTTAAAGGCACAGAACACCCATAAAGTTATTTTTCAGTTTTTATGCTTATATTGTAGACGGTCGCACACTGATCACAGTGGTGTCTTCGAAATCGCTCAAGACTCCTTATGAAAGGAGTTGTGGCTCCCCAAAAAAGCCTACTATGTATTCAAGGGCGAAAAATCGGTGGACGACTTGTCCTACGCCTGTATTTCCTTTCATTTGTTATCGTTGTTGCAGGAGAGGGCGGGTCAGGATAATGAGAAGGACTGGTAATAGACTGGATAACGTAGACTCGGTTCAAATTCATCCATCCATCTAGCCAATATCAAGGTCGAAAATCAGGAAGGAGGTCGGGCCTGTGGTGGTCGCTTATATCTCGCATATTTTAAGGAATTGAGATCTCGCACTTGGCACGTGTTATAAAGGAGGGGTCTACTACACAATCAAATAAAAATCACGAAGTTCATGTCTGAGGGTGTACTGTGCCTTCAAGCGGTTGCAGCATGGAACTGCACAGAATCCTGTTCAAATTCGTCCTAAACCGTCAATTAATTTGTCCTCTTGGCATTGGAACCAATTTCATCTAAAGATCGCGATTTCCGAGTGTTTTCTGTTTTCTGTCCATTTTGCCGCATTCTTACAAAAAAAATAACTGGAAAAGTTGGGCGTTAAACAAAAAGAAAACAGAAAATCCCGTACACCTCCGATCCGCACATTATTCAAGTAAAGAAGATTTTTTCTGGAACTCGTCCTCAAAGTTCCTTGTGTACAAAGTGTAGTGATGATAGAGGTTGTAGTCTTATCGTACGTTGCGGTTCAAGTGGCAGCAGGTCTGGTGCGGCCGAGTCCATAGCGGCCGTTTATTCGGGGTCTGGAGAGTAAACATTTATTTGTAGTGCGCTTTGTAGAATTTGCTTTGCACATCAATTGTTAGAGATTCTTTTTTTTCAGTGAAAATCCCATGATTTTTACATTTGAACATACATACCGTATTTTCTCTTTTAGAAGTACATGTACTTCTAATACTCAGGCTTCTATTTTATATGTACTTCTATTAGAGAAGTACTTCAAATAGAGGCTGTACTTCTAATTCTCAGCCCTTCTTTGTTGGTGTACTTCTATCAGAGGTGTACTTCTAATAGAGGGTGTACTTTTATTATTCGGCGGAATTTTCTGGTGAACTGTTCGCATTTCTGGCAGAGATTTCCAGTATAACACCGGAAATTTGCATGCATGTAAATTTCAGTTCGTAGCAACGAAAACTTAGTCACTTAGGCCCATCCGAATTGAGGCTTCCGCAATCACTAATATCATATTTTCAAAGCTATTATTCACACCCTTCCCAAGTTAATTTCTTCCTAAACTTGCATGAGTTCGGTATCGCTTTTGTTGACACGTGCTTTAAAGGCAGCATACACGCTCGCAACCATAGTCGAGATGACAGCATAGATAGGTCCGCACGGCCCGTACTATGTCGTCAACGACGTTTGAAGCGCTGAAAACTGTCCAGGATGACAGTATTTGACAATGTTTGAGCAATCTTGCCTTCCACGCCCGTATTTTCACACCCCTTTGAGTAACAGAATGAGAATCGATACTGGTGAAAACGTGTGATAATTGAGAGTGATAGCACTATCAAATGGGAGTGCACGAGAGAAATAGCTTGGTTTACTTGAGTATAACATGTTTGTGCTCTGATAAAATCCTCCATTTCAAGAGGTCAGCCAAAGTAGAGCGGCATTCTCGAAAGTGGACGAGAGTCAATAGGTATGCAGACATGTTATACTCAAGTAAACCAAGCTATTTCTCTCGTCCACTCCCATTCGATAGTGCTATCACTCTCAATTATCACACGTTTTCACAAGTATCGATTCTCATTCTGTTACTCAAAGGGGAGTGAAAATACGGGCGTGGAAGGCAAGATTGCTCAAACATTGTCAAGTACTGTCATGCTGAACAGTTTTCTGCGCTTCAAACGTCGTTGACGACATAGTACGGGCCGTGCGGACCTGTCTATGCTATTATCTCGACTATGCTTGCGAGCGTGTATGCTGCCTTTAAGAGGAAGAGAGAGACCAATGGGATTCAACTCGTTAGGCTCAAAAGCAATGAAACTGATCGGCTTTCCACCCCACCAGAGCGATTAAAAAACGCAATTCTTGTACCACCTGACAACCGCTCCCCCAGAGTCGAGTTCTTTGCGTCCAAAATCTACTGTAGGTGAGGTCTACCATTGGTGGTTCCTGATTTCTTCGTCGTATAAACGATACCTCTGCATGAATGATCCAATCTTCATAATGCTGGGGAATCTTGACTTCTCAAGGACCGTTGAATTTATCGTCCTGGGCCAAAACAAGTCATCAAAACTCTTTTAAATTACCTAAATGAACTCTGTGCATTCGCCGTGAACAACAGCAATATCAAATTTCGGCTCTGTAATTTTTCTTGTTCATTCGAAGTTCGTTGAAGTTTCATCGGACGTTGTCCCATACAAGCAGAATTTGACCGAGAAAGGGGTGGCCAATAGATTTGTTGTGAATATTTAAACCTCACAAAATTGAAAAGCATCTCGTGCAAACATGTAGCATTCGAGAGAGACGAGAAAAGCATTTCGCCTCTCTCAAATGCTACATTCGGATTGCCAAACATTTAAACGAGTACCGGAGGTCCGATCCGAAAAGAGGTGTACTTTTAAAAGAGATGTACTCCAAATAGAGGTGTACTTGTAATACTCAGACCTCTATTTTACATGCACTTCTAATAGAGGTGTACTTCAAATAGAGGGTGTACTTCTAATACTCAGCCGTCCCTTTTAGGTGTACTTCTATTAGAGGTGTACTTCGAATAGAGGCGTACTTCTATTAGAGGAAATACGGTATATTCGCGAGCTAAGGGATTTTTTTGATGTTTGAAAAAAGGGCACATTTTGAACCGAAACTCGGCTTAGAATGGACCGTCTAGTTTTCTAGGCTCTCTAGCTCTATAGGAGCGTCCCAAAGTTCATGTCTTGTGTACTTCCCGATTTTGAGACATCGAAATGTTCCTCAGCTTTTCTCCAGATTACAACGTGACCGATTAACGCTTTCTGAGCTCTAAGAACGGGACCATTCAACTGGAAAGTTTCTCCGATAAAAAAGTGAACCGAACGTGTGATGGTCATTGCTTGCGTATCGTATTAACACGCTTCCGTGGCGGCCGGCTGCTTCCCGCACACCGCGGAAGCTCAAACATAGGAGTCGCGTCACGACATCTAAGGTTTTCAGTGACGTGACGTCAGATGTCGACGAACGGCGCAGCGCTGGTAAGTTGAGGAAAAGCTGGACTAATAGATCTGCCACTGCTAGCGACGGTCTGCCATCGAGTTTTTTGAGACTGTCCGCCCACGCGGCCGGCGTGCGGGTCAAATCGGCCGCCGCGAATGCACTCTTCCGAGGAGCTTTCGACGAGCCTTTTCAAGGCTGCAAACAGCTGAATCAGACGTTTTATTATTCGTCTAATGTTCCAGCTAATCGATTCACATATCCGAAAAATACCTTTGCGACAGCAGCGCGAAACGCACGCAGACAGCATGAGCGGGCAGTTTCTTCCAGACGGATGTCAGAAGATCAATGAATTTTTTGTTGAGATTTTTGCGCAATTTTAAAGGCATCGTACGCGCTGAAAACCACTCACCGTTTTTTGAGTTTGAATCGTTGGTTTAGCCCGCCTGAGAACGTGGGTAGGGTTTCTTGGTCACCGACGCATCCTCAGACTCTGCGGGGGGGGGCAAGCGCCGGAAAATAGAGCCCGTTTTCGACTTGGGGGAGCGACAGCGCGGGCTTTCCCCGAGGGGGGCTTCAGGGAAGGCCCCTGCTCTCCTCCGGCGCTCGTCCCCCCCCCCCCCCCGAGAGGGAGAGAGGGAAAACATGGGAAGTAGTCGTAGAAGGTAGTTTACGACAACAGAGGCCAGAGAAGGCATAGTAGGCCAAACGCACGCATCGTAATTCACGTCAATAAGTAAATTAACTTTTTTTTCAAAAACTAGTAAGTCGATCTTGTTGTAAAATCAATCAGGGTATCTATAAGTTGAGGGCAACGAGTTTACATTGGTTTCGTTCCTACCCTTAGACCAGTGTAAACGACCTACAAGTTTCGTCCCGATTTGACGTGATTTCTCCTGTGATCTATCACGTGCTCAACCGGTATAAAAGGCGCCTCACCTCATAGAGAGCCGCATTCGGCCCAACAGGGCCGGCCCTGGGGTGCGTTCCAAGAATGTTTCCTTGATGCCGTGGGAGGGCAAACAGCCTTTCCATGGCCAAACTTGTTTCCCATGGCTACGAATTACAACTGCTAAATGATTCCACGTAGCCGTTGCCTACGTTTCCATGGAAAACTTTTGCCATGGGAATGTTCTTGGAACGCACCCCTGGACGGGGACTTCAAGTCCCTGTCAGAAAAGGATATTTTTGGAGGAGAGCGGCGACCCTTTCCGGAGGGGGGGGGGGTGACGTCGCTGCTCCGGGGCCGTGACATCAGTGCTCCGGGACAGTGAGAAGGGGGCTTCAAGGCAGTGACAGGGGGGCTTCAGGGCAGTGACAGGGGGCTCCGATCAAGCCAAATTGTCACTTCGGCGGTAGCCCCCGATTGGGGGGGGGGGAAAGTGCCGGTGCCCGGGGGGTTGCCCCCCTGAAGAGCTGCGCTAGCCCCCTCCAGTGTATGAGTAAGAGCCATTAGGAAGATATGGGTGATCGAATGTCTCGAATTCCACCAAAAGAGGCCGGCCTTCTGACAGCCATGTGGCATAAAATGAAAAATAAAGAAGGTTTTCAACAAGCGATATCGCGTAAATGAGTGGGAGTGATGTGTCATTTGTTGATAAGCTACCTTCTTTTCTCATTTGAGGCCACATGGCTGTCGGAAGGCCGGCCTCTTTTGGTGGAATTCGAGGCATTCGATCTCCCATATCTTTCCAATGATGCGTCGGTGACCCGAAAAACTCTACCCACGTGCTCAGGCGGGCCCAGCCAATGATTCAAACTCAAAAAAACTATGAGAGGTTTTCAGCGCGTACGATGCCTTTAATTATGCCCCACTCCAGAAACGAAAACCGTGGTTGAAAAATCAAGAGTGGTTTTTTTCAGAGAGAAGGGTACAGTAGTTTTAATAGACAAGCTAATACGTGTGGTATTTTTTCCTTACTTTTAAAGGGTTAGACGTTTTTCTGAGTCTCCCCGTTGTCCACTGCACTTCAGGAGAGAAATGGTCTGTGGGGTCGTAAACGAAACCGAGAACTCGATTGTTTACGCTTGAGTAGCCAGTGAACAACAAAGGCGACATAGGCAGTTAGTAAGGATGGATTGTGTGTATGTTGTGGTTTCCCAAATGTTTTTTCGGACGTCTACTATTCATCATACTGTTGACAAGGCGGTAAGTGACTGATGGTTAGAAAATACGGACTGACGGTTGAGCGAGAGAGCGAATGTGGAAAGTGTGGTGACTAATAGACTTGGGGTTGCTTCGAGAAATGAAAAATACTCGAAAAACCCATGGGTTAGACTCGACAGGCGGTAAGGATGACCAGGGCCCGGATTCATCGACGACGAAACCACGGGTTTAGGATAAGTTTTACTCAGTACTCTGCACTCCTCAGTGATCTATGCCACTACATATATCGCCACTCCAATCTTTCTTAAAGGCAGTGTTCACGATGAAAATCGTTTGTCTGTTTTTCCGCCTATTTTGAAAACGGCCCCATGCTGATTCCAATGATGTCTCTGATATCGTAGAAGACCTTCTGGAAACGGAGTTAGGGTCCCTCAAAGATTGAGCTTAGGAAACATGGTGGACGAGTTTTCCGAGGCTTGTAACTTCCGCCTTTTGCAGCCGATCTATGCGAGCCGACCTGAGTAGAGAGAAAAGTTGTGAATGAAGGGAAGAACGGGGCTTTTGATTGGAAACCATCGCTCATCTCACGATCTCGAGCATTCATTTGTTGACGTCGGTGGGCGTGTGCTGCGCTTTTGGGGTTTGCCTTGCGCTCGAAGTGGCAACTTCGGGCTCTTTTGGAGCTTTTCGTGGCTCGTTTTGATGCTTTCTTTCGACGTCAGCGTTACAGTGTGCCCCTCTACTACACATTCCTTGTGGAAACTGAAACACATTTTTCATCGTGAACACTACCTTTAAAGGCAAGGTTCGCGATAAAAACTATTGCTAAGTTCTCTTCTTGAGAATGCATGTCTGGCCACCACAAAATTGAAAATAAGTGAAAATTTCTCATAAATGCGCGTTTTTCCGTCCAATGTTTTGCTGCTAAAGTGGTTGGCAGACTCTTTATGGTCAGCTATTACTTTAAAGGCAGAGCAAAAGGCGGCAAAAGCAGCGTTCAAAAAATTCGCTAATTGGGGGCGGGCGCACACCCAGCAGTAACTTGTTTCTGAGCGTTTTTCCCTGATCTAGCACAAAAACCGTTTTTATAGCCTTTAAGCCCCTTTCATAGTTTGCCGGCCGACGTCGGACGACTCGTTATCAAATTTGATAAGTAAAGATAGATAAGATGCGTAGGGTAGGGTAGATAGATATTACACATTCGATAACGAGTCGTCCGGCGTCGGTCGGGCAAGTGTGAAAGACTTTTTAAACAACGGTTTTATCAATGATAAATTCGAGTTTGCAATAGAAACGCATTCTGCATATTGGGTTGATGCAAAGGTTTCCGGACTTCTGACGACTTTGAATAGAAAACATTCATTTCAAAAACAAACAAGGCCCAAAAAAATAATTTCGATCACATTCAAGGATCCTTCGTCACCGATTGGGCAGATCATGAATTCCCGGAAAACTCTGGCTTTTTCGAGTCGAAGTATTCTTCTAACAAGGGAAGTATAAAAAGCGTAGGTCGGATCTGCCAAAACGACTAGTATGGTTAGTATCTCTTCTGGCTCAATAGTAAAAATGCGCAGTATCCCGCCGCGAGCCGCAGGTTCAAAAAAGTTATGAGCATTTTTTAAGCCTGGAGAAAAGGCAATACCCATCAGGCATTTTTTTGGAGCTTCAAAAAATTTTCTCGGATTTAGCTCAAATGTTGTATGTAGGGGTAATCTAGGGTGGTGAACACGAATCTGGAGTCCATTTGTCGGAATTTTGAGGTTTGCTGTAGGTTACGGTAGGTAACATGTCATTTAGGGGTCAAAACCCACCTTAGTATTTTGAAAATCGACAAACGGACGTTAAATTAGTATTCTCCACCCCGAATAACCCCCGTATACAAATTTTGAGTAAAATCTGAGATCATGACCAAACTACCGTATACCCACCGTAATCTACCGTAATCTGCAAAAAATCGATAAACGGACTCCAGATTCGTGTTTAGCACTCTAAATAACCCTCAGCAAATTATTTTGAGACATATCTATCGTAGAAAACCGGAAATCTCGAAAGTGGCGTTTTTCCTTCGAAATTTTCCCCGGTTGGGAAGCTTCAAACGAAATGAGTCGAAAACTTTTGAAAATCGACTAACAAATCACAGAATCGTGATCAGCGCCCCAAAAGCCCCCCCCTAGGAGAATTTGTAGTCAAATCTGGAACAGTTTTCTAAAACGCTTCCAGAGCCCTCAATTAGTAGAAATAAGCGCCCAACCGAGAATCCGTACAAGTCCAAAACGCTGTCAGTCTGGACAAAATACGGAAAATGTTCGTTCACCCAAAATTAGCTCAGGGTGGTAGTTTTGGGTGCTGAACACATTTATGAGGTCCGTTTCCGGGTTTTCCGGAGAATAACGCGCTTTTTGGAAGGTTCAAAAAGCACAAAAAATGAGATTTTTAAGCTTGTAACTTCTTGGAACCTGCGGCTCGCGGCGGGATACTGCGCAGTTTTACTATTGAGCCACAAGAGATACTAACGACACTAGTCGTTTTGGCAGATCAGACCTGCGCTTTGTATACTTCCCTTGTGAGGCCAATTTGACTATGTCATCGTTAGTGAACTGTTTTCCATCCAGGAAGTGCTGCATCGAGCGGAGCAGATGGTAGTAGGAATGGGCAAGATCTGGGCTATATGGAGAGTGAGGAGGAACTTCCCAGCCAAGGTCCAGCAGTTTCTGTTCGCCCTGTTCACGACAATGCTCGGCCACACGTACATATCTCGGATAACCCAACAGAAACTGCTGGGCCTGAGCTGGGAAGTTCTTCCTCACCCTCTATACAGCCCATATCTTGCCCCTTCCGACTACCATCTGTTCCGCTCGATGCAGCACTTCCTGGATGGAAAACAGTTCACGAAAAATGACGAAGTCAAAATGGCCTTAAAAGAATACTTCCACTGGTAACAGCCAGAGTTCTACGCGTCGGGAATTCATGATCTGCCCAATCGGTGGCCAAGGATTCTTGAAAGTGATGGAAATAGCTTTGTTGGGTGAGCCTAGTTTGTTTTTCAAATAAATGTTCTTTATTCAAAAACGTGAAAAGTCCGGAAACTTTTGCATCAACCTAGTAGTTTTCCATGTTTCTGATTGGGTAAGTTCACAAAGTAGAGATTATTAGGGAAAAGCCCCGCAGAACTCTTAAATACCCGAGAGAAAAGAAATATCTGAAACATTTAATTACGCCTATTCGATGTGCTTCGGTGCACTGCGGAATGCTTCTGCGCTTCGAAAATCTTAGGTAAGTGACTTTGTTTTCTGTTTCTTGTACTGGAAGCTCCTTGAAAATAATGTGGGCCACTGCACATGCATGCATGTTAGATTCCTTCGCGATAAGGAATACTTAAAGGCAGTGTTCACGATGAGAATCGTTTTTCTGCTTTTCCGCCTATCTTGAAGACAGTCCCATGCTGATTCCAATGATGTTTTGGGAATCGTACAAGACCATATAGGAACTGAGTTATGGTCCCTCAAAAATTGAGCTGGGGAAGCATGGTGGACGAGTTGTCCGAGGCTTTTAACTTCCGTTTTTCGCAGCCGATGTATGCGAGCTGACGTGAGTAAAGAGAAAAGTTGAGAATAAAGGGAAGAACATGGCTATTGATCGGAAACCATCGCTCATCTCCCAATCTCAAGCATTCATTTGTTCACGTCGGTGGGCGTGGAATGTGCATCTGAGGTGTGACGAGCTGACGGATGTCCAACTTAGGGGCCGTAGGGGACCGTTCCGAGCTCATTTTTCTTAATTTTTCAACGTTAGGGTTGCGCTAGGCCCTGCAGCTGCCGATCTCCACCAAAAAATCAGACATGGTTTTTATCGTGGACACTGCCTTTAAAATTTCGGCAAATGTTCCGGTATTGAAACGAACCTAGGACAACTGTTATGTGATGCGGTCGAGGTGATCCAATGGGTCGGCTGGTCCACTAGATTTTCAAACACGTCCTGGCCTTTTTTTCGACGTGCCAACCTATTAATTTGGGCCAAGTCGGGTAACCCAAAACCTGAATCTTCTAATTATTAAAAAAGTCGAACAAGGTAAAAAGTCGATCAAAAAAAAATGGTTTGCCGGAATAGATTCACTGACTAAGAAGTCGCTTCGAGACCCAAGACTCCCTCCAGACTGCCCTGAACTCTAACCAAAGCTTTGAAGCCGTCTTTGGACTTCTCGTAAGGAGCCAGGAACTGCACCGAGATTTTTCCAATATGCAGATTATGAAGGAATATCCGAGAAAGTATGGGGATGAGTATCTTACTCGACTGGTCTTGAGGGGTTCCAGAGGGAAATCGTCGAGTTCAACCGTGACATCCTCCACAAATCGGCTTTACGACCGCGATTCGCACGGGGCGAATGAGACGTCTCTGCCAGCGGATTCGTCTAGATGATATGCCTCTGTCGAACCGCGGTTTTCATTTTGCGAAATTTCTCGTAGCTACCTCTTCTCCCATTGTTTCCTCGAATGAACCCTCTTGAACGAGCTCGAGAAGTTCTTGGCAGCAGCGCGACAATTGCGGTGGGGTGAGCGAACTTTTGGCCTCCAGTAGACGAAACCAGTTCGGCAGCAGTTGAACCCGCAAAGGAAGAGCTCCCCTCGGCAGGCATTGTGCCCGCCACGCGCCTCGAGGTGAACGAGGTGTGTTTTTCATTCATTACCCTTACTCCTTGAGAAGAAAGTGCTGATGCGTGTGTGTTTGTTGGTTTTGGAAATAAGCGCGACGGACTAATCGCCTCATGTCAAATGTTGCCATTTGGGGGTTAGGGGTGGCTGACCAGTTTCCCTACGATGGGCGCAAAACCTGTACCTCTCTTCCGAGTCGTTCCCTTTTTTCTGGAGACTTTAGGCAGGTGAAGGTCTCATCATAGCAAATTGAGCAGTCATCTTACCCTCATTTTCACTCTCGTTTTCCTAACCCTCCCTGTCAATTTGAACTGTTGATTTCTCGGCGTTTTCTTATTTTTTAATTTTTTTCGACATATTTTCCGGCACTGTATCTGATAACGAGTGGTGAAGCCAAGGTATGGAGACGTCGGATTTCCATGAAATCTGTAGTGTGTATAAAAAGTTTCTTGATTCTCCTCATGGATCAAGGCAAGGAATGAGCAGAAACATCCGTTTTTCATCCTTCGGACTTGACCAGTTAAACTCCTGCATTGCTACGGTTAAACTGAAGTACAAAGGTGATCCACGGCTAGGTTTCTAGATTTAGTTGGTCAGCCTAAACAGGTATGTAGGCGCGAAAATTTTTCGAAAACTCAAACTCAAAATCGGGAAATAAAGATTTTTGGTCCGAGACCGAATTTGTTGGTGTAGATAGTGCACTTGGAGTGCGGCCATTTTTGAAAAATTTTTCGGTTTTTTGGGTATTGATTTTTCGAAAAAACCAAAAAAAACGCAAAATCCAAAAAAGTGTATATTTACCAGGTAGCATTGTGTAGCGAAGCATTGTACAAGTTTCTGACCGGAATTGTTTGGTCTTTCGTTTTTCGTTCTCGAAAAAATTTCGCACACCCCTGATTCGAAGAAATGTCAATTCGGCGTTTTTCGAATTATTAGAAAAGTCTATCACTTAAAACTGGTTTACCCAAATTCGTTGGGTTAACAATAAGTTTTTAAAAACCCTCTCTGAGTTACTCACCAGGAAAACGTTTATGTACACTTACGGAGTGTTGTTGAACTGTTGGCTAAGCTCAGACCCGGCCGCGATCGCCACGCCCATCTGATTTTGACTCGGCTTATAAGGAAACGAGTCCCGAGGTCTTGTTTTCCCCGAAAACACTTCGCTGTCTCAATTTTGTTGTCGGTTTTTCACTGAAATCGCTTTTTTATCCTGAAATGTTCTTATTGCTTATCGAATGGAAGAAAAATATCCTAAAAAATTATAAGTCGTCTAAACTGTGCTGCAAGTGGAGTAAGTTTTGAAGAATTCATAATCTATGGGAGTTGAAAATGCGCATTTTTCGTATCAACCGAACATTTGAAAATTAGAAGTCCAGCTTCCTGAACGCATCAAATACCCAAATATTCGAGTGGTTTGAGAATTATTCGATCAATAACTCTATTGACTCGGACCTGAATATGTCAGCTACATATGGGGCATTTCTATAGAGCTCTCGATTTCATTTATCACCAGCAGCGAGCGGTCGGCTTTTCTGTCCGAACATCTTTATCAGCACATATTTCTATTTTTGCAACCCCCACCGTTCCGTTGCTGGTGATAATCGAAAACGAGAGCTGAATAGAAATTTTCCAGAGTTTACGTAAACATTCGACTGTGGTCTCAGTTTAGGATTCAATAAACGCATTCGAGAACTGTTCTCTATTTCATTCAAAAAATGTTTAGGCAATCATTAAATTATTTATTCGCTTTAAAAAAAATATGTGAGTTTTGGAGTGGTTCCCGTGTAATACTCAAAATCGATTGTGCAGTTTTGAGACTGAATGTTAGAATATCGTTGGGCAGTTTTCTGAAAATTTTGCCTGCAAATGTTTGTCGCAAGCACCATAGTATAGTTGACCGCAATGTTAAAAGGACACGGTGTGGTTGCGGTCACACACTAAAACTACGGTAGAAGATGCCAGATTTCGTTATCGATTGACAGCACGGCTGATTTTCTGGGTACAATACGGTTTTTCTTGTTTGTTTCGGCAATATTTTTGTTTCTGAGTGTTTAAATATTGCGAATAGGGGCTATTTTTAGTGCGTGAGGGGAATAAGCCGTTTGTTCGGGATTAGAAGCATGTTTTTTTTTCAAAATTCCGTTTTGAAATCGAGAGAAACGGCAAATTCGTCTCGCTCACGAAGAAAAGCCCCTATTCGTAATATTACAAAAGTCAGAAGCAAAAATAATGCCGAAGTGAACAAAAAAAAAGAAAAACTGTGACTCACCCAGAAAATCAGCTATGCTGCCGATCGATAATGAAATCTGGCGTCTTCCCCCGTAGTTTTAGGGTGTGACCGCAGCCGCACCATGTCCTTTTAACATTGCGGTAAACTGTATAAATGTAGGGGGGTGGGCGAAGGCAACCACTTCGCAAACGTCCGAATCTCGTCAACACAGAAGTTCCGAACTCTTGGAAAGCTTAATAAGACGTGTATAGGGACCGTTCACCTGTTTTACCAAATACGAAAAAACTAAGTCATTCAAAAAGCTCGCGCAATCTTCAACTCTAGGGGCGCAATCAAACGAGGTGAAGTTGATCAATTACGAAAAACAGAGTTTGCTTGGTTTGGACGTGGACATATCCACTTGATTTCGAGTTGCCCGCAACCTTTACATTTCGTGAGTTGACTGTGACTACACATATATAGTGGAGCCCACCAAGGACGTCTCATTTACTGATCAATAAAAAACGGTCGGCTGGGGCTGAATGTGCATGAATCCCATACCAGCACGCTCGATACCGATTGAGCGAGGGCGGTTGTGCTGCAACGAGTTTCATGTTCATTGATCTCTAATCGACCGCTTCTCATTGATAAGTAAATGAGACACTCTTGGTGGATTCCACTATAGCTTAGGCCCCGGTCAGAGTTGGTGTTATTTGCGTCTGTATCCCCCCCGCACCCCCCAACACCCACCCGGTCGATACGTATGATCAGAATGATGGAGCGAGGTTGAGAAAATCACTCGACATATTCAACTAGATATGACGATGATTACGTGGCCAACAGGATTGCACCTGTTCAGCGAAGTAGTAAAGGAGAGTATGGTGAAGTAACGGAGGTAGCAGTAAGGTTAGCTTTCCAGTGATACGCAATGTTTTATCATCGACCCGCCCACCCGGTGATTTTCTCATCCACGCATTGCATGGATATCGACCGCGTCGGATACATCGAGTTATTTTCCCAACCTCACTCCATCATTTTAAACATACGTATCGACCGGGGGGGGGCGGGCGTTGGGGGGGGTGCGGGGGGATACACCGAGTGATTTTCTCACCTTCATCTCACCATGTTGTTCATACGTATCGACCGCGTGCGTGTTGGGGGGTGCGGGGGGGATACACCGACTGATTTTTGCATCCCATTTCCAATGCACTCTGTGCGTATCGACCCGGCTGGAGACGTCGGCTCATCGAACTATGACCGGGGCCTTAGGTTGCTAGGATGAGTCCGGGCGGAGCAAGCAGCGAAGCGGTCGGTCATGGCAAGAGATAACAATGATAAGGAGGTTTTGACGTGATAAGCTCGATAAGCCCTACTTCGACCGAATCAAAATGAGCGGCCTAGACTATAGATTAGGCGCATAGCCGGAAAATGCGTTTATAGGAAAAAATTTGACTCCGAACATCTTTCCTAGGAACTAGGTACTCTTGAGAGCGTTTCTATTTTTCATTTCAAGTTTTTTTAAATTTTGAAAATTTTCTAAAAAACAAACTTTTCGAGTGACCGGCTCTTTGAGTATGTCGAAAATCACACGTTTCCCGTATGATCGACTATTTAGAATGAGTCGAAAATTGCCATTCTTGTAATGATCCACTTTTCGATTTATCCGGAGTTTCGAGTTTTGGATAGCCGGCTAAACCGACTCAAAGGCAGTGTTCACGAAGACAAAGTTCGGGAAGTCGGGAAGTGGGCGAAAATCTCGTGGGCCAGCCAACCCTTTAGGCCACCTCGCACACGTCCTGTAACAGTTGTCCTACGTTTGTTTTACCATAGGATCAGGCTTTGAATTTTCGCTTATTCGTTATCGCGAAAGGTTCTAACACTCTAGACTCTACATTGGCCCCTTTTGTTTTCGAAGGATGTCCGGTACAGGGAACAGAAAGGAAAGCCACCTACCTAAAATTTCTGAAACGCGAAACCATTTCCCCGACGTCAGATTCGATGTTTTGTCCGCAGTCTCCCGAAACACACAAATAGGCACATTTACTCTTTTTCAGATTTCTTTAAAGGCAGTGTTCACGATGAAATATGATTCTTGATCGTTTCCTAGTTAATTCTTTTTTGGCTCGCTGCAGTACGATACACAAGAAAAAAGCACGCAAAAACTCTATCTAAAGTTAAAATAACAATTCAAAATCGGCCGACTTTTGCTGTTCCACGACTCTGGTGATGTTTGGTAGCATCAGTGGTGATGAACTGACTTGAAACTGATGATCAGTAATTGAATTCTGCTCGTCGATTTGGTCTTTCGCAAACTCCATTGCTTACATTTAGTTAACACCAGCATTTTGTATATGTTTTTGTTGAAAGCATTGTTTCTTGACGCTGCTAAACTACTTTGTTAGTTGATGTGCACGTCGCAAAATTTTGACCAGTCACAGCAGCAAATTCGACTTTCTATGGGCGGAGCTGTGCACCTGTGCTCGGATTGGCACCTTTGTGCCTTAACTACTTTATTTTTGCGCGTTTTTCGCCGCGCAACCTTCGCAGTCCTTCAGCTGTTTTCGAATAAAACAGATTTCCGTTGTTTTCTCGAGTACTTTTTTCATCGTGAACACTGCATTTGATCAGTTTTTATCCGATATTTTAGTGTTTTGTGGGGACTTTTCCCCATTTAACCCTACTTCGTGGACTTAACTACTCAAAAACATCGGAAACTATAATATGTTTTTTTTTTCAAATCGTGAACACTGCCTTCAACCGAAACCGACTTTTTTCTGTTGGATGGTGATTCTGTCATTACCAAATATAGTGTGCTGTGAGTTCTAGACTCTTCAAAATGTTTCGCACCGTCTTAAAGGCAGCAGACACCCTCGAAAAAGCTGTTGACATAACTACATTCTTGGGGTCGTATGGCCCCTAGCAGAACGCACACGCCATTGGAAGCGTCCGAAACGAGCCAAAACTACTACCATTGAGCAATGCAAGACGAAAGTTTTCGACAACTCCTCCTCACAATATACGAATACGGTCACTTTGGCTGGTTTTTGATGCATCCTACGAGGTGAGCGTTCCAGCACAGGCTGTCAGAGCCTATCGACTTCGCTATCTCAACCGCGCGGGCATGCTGCGGTGTAACTCGTCCACTTTGACCAGATAACAAAAACAACCGGTATTCCTGTATTTGCATGCATTTTTCGTCGCTTTTTTTCGTTAGTTTCCCGTACTACCAACTCAACTTCAAACCTTCCATTTATGTTGAAAATCGGATATTATTTTTGAGCGTGCCTTTCGGGTCTGACAGAATAACCCCGTCTCTTCCTGACCCACCCGGTGGGAATGTTTCCCTTTTGTTCGAGTGCACTGTCGTGTGCGGCAATCTGTTGCCGCTATCGAATGCTAGCAATCGAATACACACTCTCACCGCAAACGTTTTTGCACTGGGTCGTTCCAGCGTCCATTTCGTCGTCTAATCCCCCACTACCACCTTCCTACTACCTCTTCTACGAGCCTATTATCAAACGCTACTATGAAGTCATCTAATGTTGTACCTTCAACGTCATTGAATCCTGATCAGAAAGAGAAAATGGGTCAGAAGGAGTTTGGATCAATTGGATTCCCACCTATCACGAATGCCACACTGCCGTCCCACTTTGTGCTAGACTACAAGGAACGCGTCGAAGAATGGTTCGATCGCAATGATGAGTACAAGAAGAAAAAAGGAGCCGAAGGCAGCACTACATAGTCCCATCGTTTTAATTAGGAGAAATGAGACTATAAAAAAACGATTCGATAATCTGATATTTCCGTCTCAATTTGGTCATGAATTGTGGCATCTACGCTTTCAACTTACCTATTCTGAATTGTTTTTCCTACCAATCAATATATGCACATCTCGGCTTGTTATATCTATTTTCTATGTACGTTTCCAACTTTTTAAGCTGATCTTCAAACATGCCAAATAAATGATATAGAATATCAGTTGATACTCTAAGTAAATAATCGATGCTTCTCTAAGAAAGCATTTCTCTAAAATATTAAATAAAGAAAAATACTCGGAGTTCCTGACCATTACTGACATGTGCCGCACATTCGTCTTCGTATTCGCCGAGGCCGCGGATGGAAAGGTGGGATTGCACAGAGAGGACGTTTTTAGACGTTTGCTTGGCTATTTCTGGCCCCTTGTAGGCCATGACGAAGATCTTTACAAGGAAATCGGTGAAGTACATCAACGCTTGACACGAGGTCCCAGCACCTCTCAACGCTTTCTCAAGCAGCAATGGCAAGTCGACTTTGCCTGTTCGGGCATATATATATATATACCCTGTTCATCTTCAATTGCACAAAACACGGTCCGCCAATAGCCCTCTAATTGGCCCGCTAGTGCCGTAGTGTACGTCCACGACGCGTTCTCGGCAGACCCGGGTGTACACCCGGTGTGCAGAGCAATCGATTCGTCAATGCCGTCACTCGGCCACCCACCCTGCCACTCGGGTCTGCCGAGAACGCGTCGTGGACGTATACTACGGTACTAGCGGGCCAATTAGAGGACTATTGGCGGACCGTGTTTTGTGCAATTCAAGATAAACAGAGTATACTAAGTAGGTAGCCTCGCAGGGCCACCCCACCATTTAAAAGGTGATGAATGTGTTCTCTGATTGATTCTAGCTCGCTGTCTCCGAATCTGACATCGGGTTTTGCTACGGACACCGCTGAACTAAAATATAAGCGTTTTTGAAGCTTTGCGAAAAGATGAAGGTACTATACTTTGGTATTCGAAGGTTTTTTTCGAATGAATGAATAATTCGAATATTGAAATTTCGAAATTTTCAAATGAATGAATTTTTCGAATATTGAAATTTCGAAATTCTCAAATGAATGAATTTTTCGAATATTATGCTTTTCAGGATTTCCGAATGAATGAATTTTTCGAATATTCCGCTTTTCAAGATTTCCGAATGAATGAATTTTTCGAATATGGTTTTTTTTGGGAATTCCGAATGAATGAATTTTTCGAATACTCCGCTTTTCAAGATTTCCGAATGAATGAATTTTTCGAATATTCCGTTTTTCAAGATTTCCGAATGAATGAATTTTTCGAATATGGTTTTTTGGGAATTCCGAATGAATGAATTTTTCGAATATTCCGCTTTTCAATATTTCCAAATGAATGAATTTTTCGAATATTCCGTTTTTCAAGATTTCCGAATGAATGAATTTTTCGAATATGGTTTTTTGGGAATTCCGAATGAATGAATTTTTCGAATATTCCGCTTTTCAAGATTTCCAAATGAATGAATTTTTCGAATATTCCGCTTTTCGAGATTCACGAATGAATGAATGATTCGAAAAATGCTCTCTATTTTCGAATCAAATGAAGATTCGGAATTCCACGGAGGATTCCAAAAAATGCAAGTCTGCCACGGCAGGTCACGGCGTTTTCTCTTCGACTAACTATAACTGAAGCCTGAATCCTCCGGCTGTTCGAATTTAGGCCTGCTATGGCCGATCCAGTCGATACGCGGACGAGGAAGGTTGAAAACACAAAAAAAATCTCACGGGTGATAAAGGCATGACCAAATCGGGCCCCAAGCATGGAAAACTTTATAAAAGAACTACTAACTTCAGTGAGAGTTTGGTGATGATGGTAAATTATGATCTTGTGCAAAAAAAATCTTGTTAATGTTAAATATTGGTTAACGATTAGGTATACCCTCTCCCAAACGAGATGGCAAGCGAAGAGTCCAATGAAGCAGCGACCCTCTGCGTCTCTGAGATTTTCGCATTTTCGGGCGTCGCGTACGCAAATATAGTTAGGCCCGTGGCCTGTTTCCTCGAAAAAACGTTTAAATTCAAATCGCGGCTGGCAGGGCGGTTCAAGTCTCAGAGATCAGGATTTAAAGGCAGTGTTCACGATAATCTTTGATTTTGAGATTAATCGCTAAATCGATTGTTTGGCCCCCCAGTAGAACTGAAATGACGAAGAAACCGAGAAAAACGCACCAGAAGGGCACGAAATCCTCAAGTATCAGCCCGCCTCTCAAGTATCAATGGAACTGTTCATTGTGACAATGAAATCTTTTGTGGACCCGTCTTTTGCAATTCTCCATTCTGTGTTGCTCCGTTCTTTCCTTCGGGCCCTAACCAATACTATTTTGCCCAAAATATTCTTCCATTTCCGATTAGTCCCATTTATTACCGGTGACAACCACCGTGAACATGTTCATCCAATCAGACAACTAGTCCAGGCCTGAGAGAAATGTCTCTGAAACAAGACGTTTTAGTGCGTTTCTCCCCGTTTCTTCGTGATTTTGGTAACACTTGGTTGCCAACGGATTGTTTTGAGTGCAAAACTTGGAAACGAGAATCATCGTGAACACTGCCTTTAAACCGCCACGCCAGCCGCGGTTTGAATTTACACGTTACGTAGCATGTCGTACCGTAATCTGAAAACAGATGACTTTAGGCCCTCCTACTCAAGCACTCGGGAGCTACGGCCGCCGCACCATTGGCCGCCGAACCGCGCCTCCGATCAGCGAACTGATGTCGAAGGGTGCGCGGATCGGCGTCCTCCGGTAAAATCTGTCGGTCCCGGCCCCCGAGCGGTCCAAAGTTTAAGGGCTCAAGAACTGTCCATGTCCATTTTTGGCGTTTCCAGGGGTGCGTTCCAAGAAGATTTCCGTGGGAGGAAAAATAGGTCTGATAAGATATAACGAATTATAGTCTAGCAGATAGGCTCATTTCAGGCTGTCCCTCAAACTATGATTGGTCGGCTCTTATCAGATTAATTTTTCCTCCCTTGGAAACGTTCTTGGAACGCGCCCCAGATTCGCACAGAGGACCCGGGGACATCCCACAAGGATCACCCACGTGGGGGGGGGGTGACCCCACCGCCACGGTTCACAGTGGGGCGCACCCATCATGGACCCTGGGTACATGGCAGCTGCATAGGGGCGCGGATGGCCGAACGACTCTCAAAGTCTGCGGTTCGCCGTTTCGGCCTTGAAAGTGTGGCGGGTCGTCCCCCCGAGTGCCTGACACTTTCCCTGCCACGTAAAGAAGAATATCTGTATTGGGAGTGAGTACCACGGGCATTTCGAAAAGAGTAATGGAGTATATGTATGTGAAAAAGAGAAGTGGGTGCGTGAAAAACTTTCCGAATCTTGTTTTTGAACTACGGTAACAAATGCTACGCATTTGCGTACGCAACGTCTTACTGTAATCCAAAAATGTCAGCCGCAGGGGGAGCGCTGCTTCTTGATTGGGACAGCGTATAAGTACACCTCACATTAAAGTTACAGGGAAAAGGATGAAGTCTCCTCAATGGTCGGTAGGGTATGCGACCAGCAAACTTATTTCATGGCAAAATGGTAGAATACTGCACAACTAGTGAAGGTCGCTGTCGAAGATTTTGTTTTTCCGAATGAACCAAATATTCGAAAAAACGAATATTATGATTCTCCGAATGAACCAAATATTCGAAAAAACGAATATTATGATTTTTCGATTGAACCGAATATTCGAAAAAACTAATATTTTGAGTTTCCGAATAAACCGAATATTCGAAAAAACGAATAATTGGATTTTTCGAATAAACCGAATATTCGAAATATCGAATATTTTGCTTTTCCGAATAAACCGAATATTCGAAAAACGAATATTCTTTTTTTCCGAATAAATCGAATATTCGAAAAAACGAATATTTTGCATTTCCGAATAAACCAAATATTCGAAAAACCAAATATTCTGCTTTCCCGAATAAATCGAATATTCGAAAAAACGAATATTTTGCATTTCCGAATAGACCGAATATTCGAAAAAACGAATATTTTGCATTTCCAAATAAACCGAATATTCGAAAAAACGAATTTTCTGATTTTCCGAATAAACCGAATATTCGAATATTCGAAAATTCGAACATTTATTCGAATATTATTCGATTCGGACCAAAGTATAGAAGGTACCCATCAACCAAATTTTACCATGTTCGAAAAAGGTCATTCAGATTTGGCTCAAAACCTTCAACTGGGTGTTATTCAGGGCGCTGAACACGAATCTGTGGTCTATTCCTCGCCTGGCTTTGGGTTACTGTAGATTACGGTAGGGTTAATGCCTTTTAACTGGCGTTACCTACCTTAATACTTTGAAAATCGAGAAATGAACCTCAAATTCGTGTTCAGCGTTCCAAATAACACCCAGAGAGGAATTTCGAGATAAATCTGAGACTTTGACCAAGCTACCGTACAACCACAGTAACCTAACGTAAACTACCGAAAAGCGATAAACGGATAGCAGAATCGTGTATAGCACTGCAAATAAGCCCCAAAGCGGCAATTTGAGCCATATCTACCGTAGCACTCCAGATATCGTCAAAAAGGCGCGATTTGCAAACAACTTTTCCCCCGATGGGAAGTTTTGACCAAATGAAGTCCAAAACTTCGGAGAATCGACAAATTAACCCCTGATTCATGATCAGCGCCCTATTTAACCCACCTGGAAGGATTCTAAGTGAAATCTGGAACATTTTTTTGAAACGCTTTCAGATGCTAAGTTTGGAAAATGTGCCTTCGCCCGAAATTTGCTCTGTGGGGTATTTTTGGGCCCTGAACACAATCGCGAGGTCCGTTTCGGGATTTTACAAACACTAATGCGCGTTTATGATAGAAAAACGGCGCTGAACAAAAAGTTAGAATCTTCTGGCCTTTTTAAATCTGTAACTCACGTATCCCCTGATTATTCTTTCGAAAATAAAAAAAACCGACTCAAAGTTAAAGTTCAGTACGTGAAATAACCCTTCATTGAACTTTCTAGCCAAATTCATCCAAGAATTGCAAACTTCACGTTCAGCTCAGCTGCAGGAAATACGAACTCTGCCAGGCTATAACTTTTTTCGCAAATGCCCGTAGCGAAATCCGAGCTCAAATTCGAAGAGAGCGCGCCAGAGGTGACTAGAAAACATTCATCAGTTTCTGATCCGGGGGAACGCCATGTTAAGTTCCTTAGTAAGAAGAACGCTGGATCGTCTCGTACAACACGCTCTAAGAATGCGTCTAAATCTTCGGGAAACAGCCACCTGCAAGTAGGCGAAAGTTCTGGACCTAAAGACGGTTAAAGAGGATTCGAAGTCACTCGGCATCGAAAGACAGTTCAGGCGTGATGTTTTATTTTGCTGAAAATGGATTAGTGTCAGATGGTGGAATGTGTTCAAATTGTAGCTAAAGATCGTGAAAAATGGACACGGCTGACTAATAGGATGGCACACCTCGGCAAAGATGCGGACTGACCGCTCCAGGCGGAGGCCAGCTGAGGAAGTGATTAAGTCGATCGTTAAAGGCAGTGGTCGCGATGAAACATACTTGTCTTCTTTTCCTCCCTAAACCCTTTTCTGGGTATAGAGTAGTAGAACCTATGAGAAAAATCGCGAAAAAAAAAACGCTGTTCTGGGCCAAATTTGAAGCCTGAACTTTCTTTTCTTTTGATGGTGAACGAGCCCACTCTACATCATCGGCAGCGATGATCTCTGATATCAAGAAAATCAGCTGGCTTGAAATTGAATTTCAATCAATGAACATTGACTCATCTAGTCAAAACATTGACTGAAGTGCTTGCTTTCATTGTTCAACTGTTTTTATTCGGAAAATTTGCATTCATTTCTTCCTCTGAATGTCGATGATTTTTGACCGCTTGGCATGAGACGGCGATCTTTTTTGAGACGCGCTGTGCACGTGTGCACGAACTGGCATCTTTGGGCCCTAAAAACTCTAATTCTAGCCCGTTTTTCACCGCGCTACCTTCATAGTTTTCCAGCTGTTTTCTATCTAAGCTGATTTTATGGTTTTTTAGATGACGTTTTTCATCGCGACCACTGCCTTTAAGGCTGGAATACATGTAGTGGCTACAGTACCGCGCAGATTTCTTGCGGAAACGATGTACTGCGGTGTTCTCTGAGCACACTAAGCGCTGCATCGCCTTATAGGCACATAACACCCAAAAAATTAGTTTCCAGAGTTTATGCTTGTCTTGGACAGAATCACTGGATCATCACAATGGTATCTCTGATATCGCGCAATGTTTCATAAAACCGAAGTTACACTACCGCTCGTAGGCTTTGGTCAGAAAGAGCGTGAGGACGCGTTTTCGCGTCTCTTTCGTCTTTTTTGAATAACATGCTTCAAAATCAACTTTGTACGAAACTAGGGTGACATCCTTGTTTCTGGCGTTGGGGGCTATGTAATGGTACAGCTATTGTCGCGGGTTTGTTGAGAACTATAGAGGTTCCGCAATCAACCATCGTCCGCAATCAGTGCTCTGGCGGACGCTGGCTAGAAGCTGTTAGTCACCAGGAATGGTTTCTGGTCGCCAGACAAATGTTGACGGTCCGCCAATCCCATTGTCTGAGGCCTACCGCTCCGCTATTGCCGATGCTTGCCACGGGCTTCACAAATACATGGCGCTTCTTGTCGACCTGGAATACGCCGACATCACTTGTGTCTGTGCAACTCGCTGAAAAGGACGCAACGGATTGTACAGCATCGTGCGCCGAACAATTTCCCAAACACGCTGGCGCCCTCCCCGTCCCATTTGAGTGTGAAATAGCTGCATTGCTAAGCCGTGGTCAACAGCTTGTGTGGGACATACTAATTCACATGATTAGAAGCGATAACTGCTACATCAGGCAACTGGATCCATCATTGTGAATCCTACCCGCTAATCAAGGGTACAAAGAATAGGAAAATTCATGACCGGCAAAAGAAAAGCCATGAGAATGGATTATTCTCGACTTCATTCCACAAGGTTCCCAGCAGTCGTCCTTCCTCCCTCTTCCATCCCAGGTGGCTCTCGGCTTCAAGCGGCACCGAATAAGTACCGAAGCCGACTGACAGTTCGGTTTGTCCTACCAAACTCAAGCCACTGCTATACCTGTTTGGGCAAACTCGAGGAGCCTGGACAGCACCACCAATGTTCCTAAAAGCAACAGAAGCCGACCTGCAGATTGTGAGAAGGAGCCGAACTTTCAGGCGGATCGGGGCTGTGAATCACCTGAGATGCTTCCCTTCTACTTCATGTATACTGGTTGAAGGCCTGCGATGTGATTTAGCTGGCTCTTCTGCATCTAATACTAACGGATCAGTTTGTCAACATTCTTCGTAACACGATAGGGTTTTGATCTGCCCTGAAATCCCATTCATTCCAATTAAGGAAACTTTACGATTGCTTAGACTTGCAAACTAAAGAAACCTTATATTTCAGATCGCCAAGAATGATCCTGAGCTGCTTCCTGATGATCAGTGTCTATATACGATGTGCCTATGGAGTTTCAACACCAGTTTCTTCAATAGATGTAGGTACTCTTTAACTTACTAGAAGGCCCAGCCAGAGTTTGGATTTTGAGGTTTCCTACCATAAAGACGCACTGGCACTAGAATTTCATCGAAATTTTGTGGAATGGACAAAAGAGTGCTGTTCATCTTGCGGTTTGCGCTGGGTCACCTCCGCTGATTCACAATTTCGCGACATTCGGAATGCGGCATGGTCCTCGCTACCCGTGCACCATTCCAACACGGTTAACGGCTGGCCTATCTGCGGTCGTTGTTGCACTCGCAAAGGAAAGATACACGGACAAAATGACGATAAAAAATACCGGGCCGTCCAATAATTCCTGTCCGAAAATTTTCAAAATTCTATAATTTTCCTTAGAAGTGTTATAATATCAGGCAAGTGTAAGAACCTTCTAGAAGGTTCTCCAAAGTTCTACGCTAGGGGTATATAAGGCGCAGTCGCCGCGTCTAGCTACCAGTACAAGCTAAAATGGACCAAGGTCGAATTCGTACGTTCGTGTACTACGAGTGACTGCTGGGCAACGACACGGGCACCGCGGTCGCCAACATCTGCAGAGCGTGCAAGGAGGATGCAGTGTCCCAACGCACAGTCAGCCGCTGGTTCAATCGTTTCGAGAGCGGCGACACGAGCCTCGAGGACAGGGAGCACAAGGGTGAGGCCTTCTACGGTGGATGATGACGAAGTCCGTCGCTGTATCAAAGAGAAGCCGGAAGCCACCACCCGTGAACTGGCGACGACGCTCGGCTGCAGCAAGTCCACCATCCACAATCGACTCAAACTACTCGGCTACCATAAAGTTCTGGCCCGTTGGATCCCCCACCGTCTGACGGACGCCAACAAGCAGAGCCGCGTGGCCGTCTGCCAGTCCCTCCTCCTTCGTCCGCATGGCAAGGAGTTTCTCAAGGACCTGGTCACTGGGGATGAGAGCTTGGTCCTCTACGACAACGTCGCCTGCCGTGCCGTCTGGATCCCGCGCGGAGAAGAGCCGTCCACGACGCCGAAAGCCGACCTGCACCAGCTGAAAGTCATGCTCTGCTGCTGGTGGGACACCAAGGGCATGCTGTACTTCGAGCTGCTTCCGCAAGGCAGGACGGTCACCGCCTCCATCTACACCGATCAGCTCGAGGAACTAGCCGCCGCCATCCGAGAAAAGCGTCCCCGACGGGCCTCGGTCCACCTGCTGCACGACAACGCGCGCCCCCACGTGGCGAAGGAGACCCAGCAGAAGTTGGCGACGCTCGGCTGGGAGATGGTTGCCCATCTGCCGTATTCCCCGGACCTCGCCCCCTCCGACTACCACTTGTTCCGCCCGCTGAAGCACCATTTGGCCGGAAGAAAATTCACCAACTACGACAACCTCATATCCGACATCGCGGACTTCTTCGATTCGCAGCCCCCGGAGTTCTGGACGAAGGGCATTGCCGACCTGCCCAATCGATGACCCACTGTTGTGGATAACTGCGGTGATTGGTGGAGTTGATTTTGACATCAAATGCACGATTCTAAGTCGTGAGGAGGATATTGGAGCTAGGAAAGCACTGGAGGCCTTCTATATCATGTCCCGCTCCCCCAGACTCAATAATAGAAATGAGTGCATTTCCATTACTAGTGACTTCCTACCATTCATACCGCTGTGCCAGCTATAGCCCGATCAGCCGTGTATGACCAGGCGGGTTCACTTGTCTCCTGGCTTGCGGTCTATCTGGTCGATACGGGAGCTCGTCGTTGGTGGAACTGGTGTGGGTGGGTTTCTGTGCTGATTTCGGTGGCTTACTCAAGTTTTTTTGGGCTTGTTGAACTTGTCGTAGAGGGAGAAGCGCTTGATGGAGCAACTCACAGGTCACTAAAGTTTTTAGCGCTTTCAGGCCTTCGAAAACGACGATTTGTTCGAAACGTCAGGCCACTAATAAACCAGTTTCACCGTTTATCAAACCTGCACGGCAAAGAATCACAAAAGTACGTTCAACTCATGCCCAGGTTTCAAGACAGCCAAACATGGAATCTCATTCGCAACATACCGCCACAATTGTTTGGTCTCGTTCGGGAAGCTTTAGCCCTCCGTCAAAAAGTGGTTCGCACTCGTCAGTCAATAATTTTCCTACGAAGGTGCAAAACAACCTGTGTGATACCGAAGTTCATTTTGAATAAGAAGCTAGGATCGATATGTAATGTTTCTGAGTCTCATTCTAGTATTGTAAATGTTTACCGTAAGTTACTAGGAGTCGTTCTCAGGCAAAATCAATACGTGTTGTATTCTACCTTATTGAAGTGTGTTTCAAAGGAATGTTCATGCCGTCGTCTCCTACCGAATAGTAGTTGGAGAATGATTGAGAGTGGCTCAAAGCGGATATGTGATGCTGTTCGGTCTAGGGCAAAATCAACTCTGTGTGCTAAGTACGACAGGCTCCGAAACGAACAGCGAGTTAGGGTTTTTGGTAACAGTGTCCAACCACCAATGGACCACCGACTCGGGTCTCTGAGTTGTGCGCCGGTAGTAACCGATGATCGGGAGGCAAGAGTCACTATAATCCGTAATGCGCAAATTTCGGAAAATGCCATCAATTTTTTGAGTCTGGGCCCTTCTTTCGCACTCACACAGGGAGTCAATGGATTCACGTACCGGAAAGTTGTTAAAGGATTGCATAATTTAAGGGATCAACTCAGGTTCAGAGCCAGGCGTAATGAACAACCCAACACCATGGAGGGAAGTAGGAGTTCTATTTTGACGTCTATACCATTTCCACGTTCGTTCTACAAGGAGCCCGACCCTCGTCCGGAAGTCGATATAAAGTTCAGAATTCTTTCATCCGGAATTCGCGACGTGCTCAGTAGGCATGGACGTGAAAGAAGAAAAAACTTGACATCACTACAGCAGGAAGGTTTCAAGGAGATTCGTGAAAAGCTGGAACGCCACGAAATTCGTCTATCCGTGAGCGACAAGGGTGGAGAGTTTGTGATTACACCTCTCTCATTAGATCAAGAAATCACACAGCTCCATTTGAATGATACCTCTGTCTACACACAAGCAACGAAAAAGGAATTTGCCGCACAGTGTCGGAAACTAAATAATACCTGGACGGCAGTTGGAAAAGTAGCAGGATTGGACGGAAAGCTTATTAGAAGGCTAAAGCTGGAAATCTCGTGATGTCCCGTTTTCTACTCTCTAATAAAGACACATAAATTGTCTCCGGATAACATCCGTTCCATGGCAGCCGATTCTTTCAAAATTCGACCCATTATCAGCTGTGTAGGGGGACCGACAGATCGAATTTCCTGGTTCCTGTCTAGAATAATCAGTCAACTTCTTCAGCACATCCCTTCTCACCTAGCCAACACAGGACAGTTTCTGGACCGCCTGCGCTGTTTAAGGGATCAACAGAACTGTGTTATCGAATCTTTCGATGTAAACGCGCTCTACACAAACGTGGATAATGGAGACGTGCTCCAGGCTCTATCTGGAATGCTGGACGAGCACACAGACATCGCGACGTCTGGCTTGAGTAAGGGCCACATCTTGACGCTAGTGAAGGAGTGCCTGAATTGCAATATTTTCAAGTGGAATGGAACCTACTATGCTCAGGTCAGAGGGCTCGCAATGGGTCAACGACTGGCACCTGTTTTGGCGGTGTGCTTCATGAGCAAAGTAGAAGAGCCAGTGCTATCCCGGCAACCTATCCTGTACTGTAGGTACATCGACGATTGCTGCGTGGTCACGTCAACTCAGACTGAAATGGATGAGCTGTTTGATATTCTCAATCAACGATCGCAGCACATACGCTTCACCAGAGAAGCCCCTCACGACGGATGGCTTCCTTTCCTGAATACGCAAATAAGTGTGACTGCTGGTGCATACAGAGTGAAATGGTACCGCAAGGAAACCTCCAAGAACATCGTCATTCACGCAACATCTGCGCACCCTGGAGCCGTGAAATGCGCCGTGATTCGGAACATGTTCAGAACTGCCAATCAAATCTGTACGGGAGTCGAAGAGCGAGAAGAGTCGCGCAGACTGGCTGGTGCTATTACTCGTCTGAATGGATATACTGCGCAGCGACGGGACCGTGGCAGAAGAGTGAGACTCCCGAATCGAATCGACAACAAAGTGCATCTGCAGCTACCGTTCTTTTCCGACAGAGTGAGTGCAGCTATACGGCAATGTATTGCGCGTGCGGACCTCAGCGATGATGTAGCTCTCATAAACATCCCTCGGGACAACATAAAGCGGCAACTTGTACGCAACCGGCTCTACGACCGCACTTGCGACACGGAAAATTGCACAATATGTCCAAACGAAGCAGAAGGCGATTGCTTATTGAGCGGTGTCATCTACCAGCTTCAGTGCACGTCCTGCTGCGAGATCTACATAGAGGAAACGGGAAGAATGCTGAACATTCGTGTCAAGGAGCACCTAGCAGGAAAGCGGTGCAAGAATACATTAACTCCCCTTGGAAAACACAGGCAAGAAGAGCATGGTGGAGTTGATTTTGACATCAAATGCACGATTCTAAGTCGTGAGGAGGATATTGGAGCTAGGAAAGCACTGGAGGCCTTCTATATCATGTCCCGCTCCCCCAGACTCAATAATAGAAATGAGTGCATTTCCATTACTAGTGACTTCCTACCATTCATACCGCTGTGCCAGCTATAGCCCGATCAGCCGTGTATGACCAGGCGGGTTCACTTGTCTCCTGGCTTGCGGTCTATCTGGTCGATACGGGAGCTCGTCGTTGGTGGAACTGGCGTGGGTGGGTTTCTGTGCTGATTTCGGTGGCTTACTCAAGTTTTTTGGGGCTTGTTGAACTTGTCGTAGAGGGAGAAGCGCTTGATGGAGCAACTCACAGGTCACTAAAGTTTTTAGCGCTTTCAGGCCTTCGAAAACGACGATTTGTTCGAAACGTCAGGCCACTAATAAACCCAATGGCCAATGTTTCACCGTTTATCAAACCTGCACGGCAAAGAATCACAAAAGTGCGGTGATTATATTGTTGATTAGACTTGTTTTTCAATAAAGTTGTAGAAAATTAAAAATGGTGAAATTTTCGGACAAGAATTATTGGACAACCTGGTAATGCAAAAAAACACCCCTTCTAAAACTCTTCTCTGACGCAGAGTCTGAATCTATCCTGCGTAGCTGCGAGACAGTTCTCCAGACGGATTTATTCGCGCTTTCAGCACTTCGCGGGTATCAGGCAATTTTAGGAGGTTCCAAGTTTTTATCAGATATTGCTCAAAACTTGTATTTGGGGTGCTGAACAGGAATCCCGGTTCCAGTTGTCGATATTCCTGGTTTACTGCACTTTACGGTGGTTATAATGTCATTTAACTGGCATGAACTACCTTAGTATTTTGAAAATCGACAAATGGACGCCCGATTTGTGTTCACCTCCCCAGTTTTGTATACCCGCACACAAGTTTTGAGCTAAATCAGAGACTTTGACCCAACTACCGTACACCCACCGTAACCTGTCGTAATCTCTCAAAAGCCAATAAATAACTGAAAAACCAACTCACCACACGAAATAACATTTGCAGGAAAGTTTTGAGCTGAATCTATCCTAGCATTTCGGAAATCCTCGGGAGGAGCGCTTCGCCCTAGAAATTTTTCCCGATAGGAAGCTTTGAATACAAAATGTTGAGGATTTCGTCCCATGGGAAACTTCTAACGCAGATCTCAAACGTTTTTAAGCGTTTTTGAAACTAATTTCTTGATATAAGATAAAAGTAAAAAAAACAAGAGGAAACAGAGGAAAAGCTTCTACAACGTCGTTTGGAGAACCGTTTTGCAGCTTCGGAGTACGGGAAAAAATTCGGATTCAACGTCAGATTATGGACCTATAAAAGTATATTTCGTTTTACTTGTCCACTTTCTCCAAGTATCTTTCCCGTGTTAGCGCGGCGATCATACGTGGAGCACTACCCCAAGGAGCAATAGTCACCAATGAAGGCGAGCGGAATAAAAACGCTGATTTTCGGAAATCGGAATTCTGAAATCGAAACAAAATTGAAATCTTGGAAACCGGAAATCGAAACAAAATCGAAATGTTGGAGATCAAAAATCTAAACAGAATCAAAATTTTGGAAATCGAGAATCAAAACAAGCTTCAAACATTCGGATATCGGAAAGAGGAGTTCCGAGGCCAAAAACCTGCGGAAATCGGAATTTCGCTCATTCCTGGTCATCGGTTATCCTTTCATGTTCATGTTATGCAGACGTGTCATAACTCCCCGTCATAGTCAGCGAAAACCGGACTGAGCCGTCCTGAGCCGTTCCCATTGATCGGCTGGAGGCCAATAAAGCGTTGCAACCGCGTCCCCCCACAATCTCACCGCGGCATACTCGAGCGCACTGCGGCCAGCTCCGGCCGGCCACAGCGGAGGAATTCCCCACCTTATTAAGCAATGGATTGCACACGTATCGACTGGGACGGCCGCAGCCGGATCAGGCCGAATCAGGCGGGCTCAAGCCGGCCACATCGGGGGTTTCTACGACCCGAGTGAGTAAAGTATTACATGCGTATCGAGCTGGATGGCTACTGACGGCGCAGGTGTGCGCAGTCCGGTAAAAACAGGTGGATAAAATACACCCGAGTCGCAAAGGTTAGAAGCTTATCGACCGGGCTGGCTACAGACGAGCCGACTATGACGGGAGCCTAAGAGTATTGAAACCTGACTCTATTTGTTCAGTACATGTCCATAAGTCTCAGACTTGAAATTGTGCTCCAAAGACACAAATTGAAGGTGATCGACAGCAGTAAGCCGGAGGTTGAGACGACTCTGACTGATGAGGATTTCAACAGTTTTACTTCACGTGACATCACGAAGTTGGGTAGGCATTTTGTGATATCTTGAGTTTACAACCATTTCCATCGTTTAGTGATAGTAGAATCCAAATTTAGGAATCAAGGTGAAAGACGATCCAACAATGGGTAATAAAATGGAAGGAGATATCGCAATCGATGATCTCAAGAAATTCGTGGCGGATAACAACAAGCTTGGCCGCAATGCTATTCGTCAGGCGTACAGGTGACACCTGACCTAAGAGACCGTCCGCCATCACGCGGTCGGCGAGTGTGTGAAGCGCATCGCGAAGACTTTTCAGACCACCTCTCCCTCGGCTGCAGACAACTGTTTATGATATTGTTTGCTATTTGTGTGATAATCCTGCTTATCGGCCGCGAGGTCCGAATTGCGCCACGCCTGCTTGACACGCACGCCGATCGCGTGGGCTGACAGTCTTAAACGAACAGACTTTAGGTGTTCTTTGGCCTGTCAATTTCCTTCGTTACTCCCTGTGTAACTGTCTGTGCAGTTTTCAAACTCTCATCTATAATTGATTTTCTGTAGTTCTTCGTCTCAAAATAACCTATTCACTATTTTTTCCAGGAGATGGCCAAATCGTGAAATTCCCTACGCACTTTCCTCTCAGTATGGATCGTATGCAAGATCAGTGATAGCCAAAGCTATGCAGGTACACTCTGTTCATAACAGAGTGCAAGAACTCATGGTCCGTCACTGGTCCTCCACTGGCTCTCTACTACGGTAATCGGCGCGTTGTGGGCCGACCCCGGTATGCAACGCCTACGCCGTAAGCGATCGATACGTCACTGCCCCTACTCACCCACCCACCACGCGAACTCCGCCGACCCGATGGTCAGTTCTGAGTGGCGGCAGCTATTTCTCGATCGCTTAAAGGCACAGTACACCCTCAGATATGAATTTTAAGATTTTCATCTAATTGTGTAGAAGACCCCTCCTATATAACACGTGCCAAATGCGAGATCTCAATTCCTCGAAATAAGCGAGATATAAGCGACCACCACAGGCCCGACCCCCTTCGCTCACCACCACAGGCCCGACCCCCTAACATATTTTCGAACTCGATAGCGGCTAGATGGATGGATGAAATCCAACAAGTCGTTGTTCTTCAGTCCACTGCCGGACTATCTCCATATCCTGGTTCGCTCTCGCGCATCGATTGCAAATGGAGAGAAATACGGGCCTGAGACAACTCGTCCACCAAATTTTCACCCTCAAATTCTAGGCATCTTCAAGGAGCCATAACTCTGTTCAAAGGGGGTCTTGGACGATTTCAGAGATACCACTGGGATCAGCGTGTGACTCTCTCCAAGATGAGCATAAAATCTGGAAATCAATTTTTTGGGTGTCCTGTGCCTTTAAGGGGTCACTGATGCATGCCGGGGTCGACCGAGAACGTGCCGATTGCCGTAGTAGAGGGTCAGTAGAGAACCAGTGGCGGACCATGAGTTTGTGCACTCCGCTATAAACAGAGTAATTTGTTGTCTGCTTGTAATATTTCGTTGGGAGCGTGCGTGCTGCGACGCGTGTTTTCGTCTCAAGTAAAATTCGAACGGGAGATTGAAACAAATAACATTGCTAACCATGAATAGATTTTTGAGTTTCATCGATGTCATAACGATTCCATTAAATCAACAAATATTCCCACTGGAGGCGTGCGTGCTGCGACGTGTAATTTTATTCAGAGAAAGCTCTACGGAAACGTGACTGTAAGGCCTATTTTACACTTCCATCGCTGATCTCCGCGATGGCATGTTTTGAATACAGATCGACCTGTGACGCAATCTCGTTCGATCTTCGTGGCTATCATCGCACGGCGATCGCCCTCTAAAGAAGGCCTAACAAGAAAAATCCCTGACACAGGATAAATTTTCGGCGAACCCTTATAGAGTAAAAGCAACTCTATTATCTCCATATCGGAAGAAAAAGGTGGTCTGCAGTTGCGGACAACTGCTTTATTGTGTGACGTGTTGGTACCAACAGTGGTTGTGTGCAATTGCGGACCGAAATTTCAAGCTGATAAGGAGAATAAATCGGTCGAATTGTCTTTGTTGAGGCGCGCGTGCTGCGTTGCGTGTTTTCTCTAGAACAGTCCATTCGAAGACAGGGTTGTAACAAAAAAGACTTTCTGAAGATGAAGAATCTTCCAGCAATGTTGCCTCCGTTCGTTTCAGTCCGCTAAGCTGATGGATGATTTTTCCTGTTAAAGGCGTGCGTGCTGCGGCGATTGTTTTTGCCTCAATTATAATATTTATTATTTATTTGAAGAAAGTATTGCTACAAAAAGAAAAAAAAATTCCGCGCAAATAATTCGAGAACATTTCCAGTGACAGCACATTTTCATTGAACTGGTAGATAAATTTTCCATCAGAGGCGAGCGTGTTGCGGCGCGTGCTTTCTCTACATATATGTAGAAGGGTATAAGAAGAGAAGGATTTGACTAAAAACGTTTCCGACCATCCCAAAATTCTCAAAGAAATGTTCACTGTTAGAACAGCTTCAAAAATTGGTTGATGATTTCTCCGTTAGATGCGTGCGTGCCGCAACGCCTGTTTCCTACTGTGCTTCTCTGGGCCAAATTCCGGTCCGCATTTGCGTCTCGACACGCTTTGCGGCCGCGCGCATTCGATTCGGAACAGTTTTCAGCGCCGCAGCCGCCGATCTGTTGACTCTAGGTGGGTTTTAGAAACTGAAAAGTAAAAAAAATTGGAGAAAACGGTATAAAAAAGCCATATCGAGTCGGCTTTGGCGCTGGAAACTCGACTGACTCGAGCGCGTGCGGCCGCAAAGCGTGTCGAGACGCAATTGCGCACCGGAATTTGGCCCAGATAAGCACTATACTAGAGTTTTTTTTTCGGCTGAGAAAGTTTTAGTTGCGATTCCTAACATCTACAAATATATTCCGCAGAAAATTGGCTCTGTTTACATAGCCACAATCAACATACGAATAAGATTTTCGTTGGACACATGCGTGTTGCAGCGCGTATTTTTTCTGCTGTGACAGGAACACTAAAGAGAGATCTGGGACTAAGGCGACTGCTCTGGCCTCATGGACTTTTTTGAGAATATTGTCGTCGTCAAAGCCAGTGATTACCCGAACCTTCCGTCACAAGCGTGCGTGATGCGGGGCGTGTTCATTTATGAAATGTAGTGTCACATTAAGGAATATCACGACAAGACGTGTGTTCGATTTGTCCCGCGGGATCCGTCACGACATGTTGACTACATCTTCATCCATCCAGATGACGGCTGCTACAGCCTGGTAGGGAAGTGGGTTTCTTGGAAGAAAATCTTATTCTTTCCTTTATTGCTAGAAAAATAATTTTTAAAAAATTTCTTGGATATTTTTGGCGTTCGTATGGAGAGCGCATACTCTGTTCATTTCGGAGTGTACAGACTCATGGCCCGGCACTGGTCCTCTACTAGCCCTCTACTACGGTAATCGACGCGTTCTCGGCCGATCCCGGTATGCTTCGCGATCAATACGTCACTGCCGCCGCCCCCCACCTTCGAGCCGAGCCACTTCATCGTTGAACTCGTCAGTGTTGAGTGGCGGCAGCGACGTATCGATTGTTTACGGCATCGCTGAGGCATACCGGGTCGGCCGAGATCGCCTGGATTACCGCATTAGAGGACCAGTTGTGGACCGTCAGTTTGTGCCCTCCGGCATAAACAGAGTATAAAAGGCGTGACGCAATGAGGGCAATGCGATATCCCGTTGACCACATGACCGCGTGATAGGTTTTCTATGCAAGTGTCTGGAAGTGACCGATTTTAGCCAAAAATAGTTCATACGGTGAATCAAAGGGTAGCCATTGTGATTTTTCTCTCATTTTCAGGACTGGTGGACGTCAGCCGGTGTCATTGGACTCGGGTTGTATACAAGTTGGTACAATTGTGCATGAACTTATGCATGCCGTAGGCTTCTTCCATGAACAGAGCAGGTTAAAACTCGTTTTCAGGTATTTTTATGAATAAAAATTGAAATGTAACACTTTTTTCCAGGCAGGATCGTGATGAATTCATCGACATCGTTTGGCGAAATGTGCAGAATGGAGCTGATGATCAGTTCGAGAAGTGAGCTTTTTGGACACGTTCCAGGAGGATACGGAAATGGGCGCGGCTTCTCAGGAATGGTACAATAAGGAAAGGAGACGTGGGGACTATCCTAAACGGGGGGGGGCACTCAAGTAAAAGTCAGAAATGAAAAGAACCACCTCATAGAAATGAATGGAGAAGCTGATAAAAGATGCTTGATGCTGCCCCCGCCATCCGCCCGCCAGTAGCCTACGATCCGCCCGCCGGTAGCCAGCGATCCGCCCTCCAGTAGCCAGCCATGCTCCCGCCAGTAGCCAGTAATCCGCCCGCCACTAGCCAGCGATCCGCCCTCGATGCCACATGTGGGCTATTCCGATGGTTCCCACCACGGTCTCCGTGTGGGGACCATCGCCTCAGCTGCCAAAAATTATTCTTTGGCTTCTAAGTGATCCTTCATAGGTGACTTGAAGTCACCTCCCAGGATCAGCCTCGAAATGCCGAGTGAGCATTCAATGCGATGGAGCGCCTTTTATAACCTTCGGTCTGCTTGCTCTGCGCATGATACTGATAGCAGAAAAGAACTCGTCAATGATTGACAAGTTTCACCGTGTAAAATTTGAGCGGTCGGATCGCTGGCTATCAAAGCCCTGACGAGGCGGATCGCTGGCAGGTTGCGGGCGAATAGCTGCATCTCATAGCTCAGCGGGCGGATCGCTGGCTAATAAAACCCTTGCGGGCGGATCGCTGGCAGGTTGCGGGCGGGTCGCCGCTTTAGAGCTTGTCGGCGATCCGCCCGCTAGCGTGATCAACTTTCCCAGGTGCCGCTATCCGCCCGCGGAGACAACGAAAGGCAGCGATCCGCCCGACGAGGCAACGATGGGCAGCGATCCGCCCGCAACTTGCTGGTGTATCGCCCGCAGAGGCCTTGATTGCCAGCGGTCAGTCCGCACCTATTGTTTGCGTACTTCGATTTATAGCGTTCTCGATCGATGGTTCATTTCATTTCTGACTTTTACTTGAGTGCCCACCCCCCGTTTAGGATAGTCCCACGAACGTGTTTTATTGGTCATTGCAGAATTCGTTCGAAACCGCGAGATAATACTGAACGCGTTATTGGCCAGGCGCCGCGTTTTTTTTAAGCCACGCCCATTTATGTGTCTTTTGGAGTGTGTTAGGTTTTTGACTATCACTCTAAATTTGCCACTGATTTCGGGTACAATCTGAACGTGATTGATCATCTGAATGAGCCTTACGACTACTCTTCCATCATGCATTATGGCCCATATGCTTTCAGTGGATCTGGCAAGAAAACTATTCTACCACGAAGGGTAAGGAAGGTTTCGAATAATTTTTTTGATATTCGAAAACATCCTGGAAAATGATTTGCTACTCATAACAATGTCTCGTAACCAAGAATGAAGGAACTCGTGGGCGTTTTGCTTTTTCCGAAAACACAAGATTCTTAATTCCAGTGGTGAGAAAATAGCCATCACGGTAAAATTAAGGCGTTTTCATATCTCTTAAGAAAACGACGAATAGCCAGCCTGGCAATCTAAATGAAATGTAATCTATGTATAATACCAGCGCTAAGTTTTTTAAAAGCGGGGAGCATCTGGAAAACTTGGCAAAAAAACGTCCGATGCATGTAACTTTTTTGAAGACTTTTTTGAATTCTGAAAACTCTACCATTTTCACATATTAAATTGCTACCTAATAATATGACTTGTGAGCCGAAGATCCCTAAAATCGCTTTGTTTCTCAAAGAAGTATGCGATCGTTCATCAAAAACGTCGCGCGCGGCGAAGTGCGGCTAAACTTTGAGCAGTATTTTTACAAGTAATATGAGAGTAATCTGTATGCTTATTTCATTAGTTAGGTTCAAGTGAGAGAATCTCAAGGTTTCTGTTGGTTGAATTTTCAAAATCCTTTATTAAACGCGCTTGTGAACGACCTGAGAAGAAGGAGTTTTGTTGCGAAAACCCTGGACTTTTAAAGGCAGTGTCCACGATAAAAACCATGTCTGATTTTTTTGTGGAGATCGGCAGGTGCGGGGCCTAGCGCAACCCTAACGTTGGAAAAACTAAGAAAACTGAGCTCGGAACGGTCCCCTACGGCCCCAAAGTTGGACACCCGTCAACTCGTCACACCCCAGATGCACATTCCACGCCCACCGACGTGAACAAATAAATGCTCGAGATTGTGAGATGAGCGATGATTTCCGATCAACAGCCGCGTTCTTCCCGTCATTCCCAACTTCTCTCTTTACTCAGGTCAGCTCGCATACATCGGCTGCAAAATAGGGAAGTTACAAGCATCGGACAACTGGTCCACCATGCTTCCCTAGCTCAATTTTTGAAGGACTATAACTCCGTTCCTAGAAGGTCTTGAACGATTCCAAAAACATCATTGGAATCAGCATGGAACCGTCTTCAAGATAGGCCAAGAAGCAGAAAAACGATTCCTATCGTGAACACTGCCTTTAAGTGAAGAATTTCGGAGACTCAACCAACATAAACCTTGAGATTCTCTAATCTGCACCTAACTTATGAAGAATGCACGCAGATTGCTTTTCCATTACTTGTACAAATACTGCTAAAAGTTTCGCCGCGCTTCTCCGCGCGCGACGTTTTTGAAAAACGGTTGCAAAAAGTATTTCCTTCAAAAACAAAGTCATTTTAGGGGTGAATTTTTCCAGAATTCAAAAAAGTCTTCATTAAAAAAAAATTGCATGCATCGGACGCTTTTTTGCCATTTTTACCAGATGCTCCCCTCCACGTTTTTACAAAATTTAGCGCGGGTATTGTACCCTTCTACATATAACCATTTTTAGACGTAAAGTCCGAATATGTTCTTCTCAGCTGCAGAAAAACCACTCTGAAAAAAAAACTCATAGAAATTTTGCTTTGATTTTCGTACACAATGCACCTGCCGAAACGTTCAGAAATTTTGGGAAAATATGGGAACGGACCTCATTATTGTGTTCAGCTCCTAAAATGACCCTGCTGAACGAAGTTTGGATAGACGGCCATTCCTAGAACTCAGCATAGAGTAACAGGGTTTAGGACTTACACGGATTGTTGGTTGAGGGTTTTCTATGTCAATTAGCGAATTCTTAAAGGCACAGTCTAAGCTCAGGGACGGAATCTGAGATTTCCACATAATTATGAAGTTCACCCAGCCTATATAGCCCCTGCCAAATGCGAGCTCTCAGTTTCTCCGAATAAGCGAGATATAGGGGGAAGCCACCCTGGGGTGCCCATACCAGGAAGCCACTTCGGCACGCCCCTTTTACGATCCTTCGAGCTCAACAGCGACGAGATAAGCGATGGTTTCAGACCAGTATTCTTCCCTTCATTCCCAGCCTCATTCCTTATTCAGGTCGGTTCTCATACATCGGTTGCAAATGACGGAAGTTACGAGCCTCGGATAACTCGTCCACCATGCTTCCGTAGCACAATTTTTGAGGGGCCATAACTTCGTTCATAGGGAGTCTTGTACGATTCAAAAGACATCATTGGAATCAGTGTGAGACCGTTTTCTAGATAGGCAGGAGAGCAGAAAAACGATTCTGAGGTTGGACTGTGCCTTTAAAGGCACAGTACACCCTCGGATATGAATTTTGAGATTCACATGTAATTGTGTAGAAGACCCCTCCTGTATAACACGTGCCAAATGCGAGATCTCAATTCCTCCAAATAAGCGAGATATAAGCGACCACCACAGGCCCGACCCCCTTCACTCACCACCACAGGCCCGACCCCCTAACCGATTTTCGAACTCTATAGCGGCTCAATGGATGGACGAAATCCAACAAGTCGACGTCCTTCAGTCCACTACCGGACTGTCTCCTTATTCTGGCTTTCTCTCACGCAACGATTGCAAATGAAGAGAAATACAGGCCTGAGACAACTCGTCCACCAATTTTTCACCCTTAAAATTAAGGCATCTTTGAAGAGCCATAACTCTGTTCAAAAGGGGTCTTGGACGATTTCAGAGATACCACTGTGATTAGCGTGTGACTCTCTCCAAGATAAGCATGAAATCTGGAAACTAATTTTTTGGGTGTCCTGTGCCTTTAAGGTGTCTAGGAAAAATGTTTCAGTTTTGAATTAAAACTTCCTGTTGGGGGTTCTTCGGGTTGCTGATCACGGATCTGAGGTTTATTTGCCGGTTTACCAGAGTTTTAGACACAATTCGTTTGAAGCTTCCCATCGGGGAAAATTTTTAGGTCATAACGCGACTTTTGACGATTTTGAGAATGCTACGGTTGGTGTAGCTAAAAATATTTCTCTTGGGTGATTGTGAGTACTCAACACGAATCTGGGGTCCATTTATCGACTTCCGACAGCTTACGGTTGACTACGGTGGGTATACTGTACCTCCGTCAAAGTCTCAAATTTGACTCAAAATTTGCATGCTGGGGTTATTCTGGGTGGTGAATACGAATTTGATGTTCATTTTTCGAATTATTAAGGTGCGCTTTGACCCATAAATGGCATGGCGCCTATTGTAACCGGTAGAGCCTCAGAATTTTGACAATTTTGACAAGCGGACCCTAGATTCATCTTTAGCATCATAGATTACCCTTACATACAAATGTTGAGTAAAATCCGAAACGATTTCTCAAATAACCCTGAAAATTTCTGCACTCTTACCCTGCGGCAAAGCTTTGAAAAACTTTTTTCTCCATTTCATAACTTTTTTAGAATGGTTTTAGGCAGTCCAGTTCCAAAAAATGGTTCTAAAAAAGTGCCTTTAATTCGGAATGGCCACGCTGACTATAAGTAGTTCTCTTGTCAGAGGATTTTCAGCTCTGAGGCGCTCGACGTTTCGGTTCGTTCTCCTAATCTGAGGGTTCGATTCTGTTGCTTTCCGGTCCACTGCAGTTGCCGTTCGGGCGAGGTGGAGCAGCCCAGGCAACAACAGCAGTTGAGAGAATGAGCCGAATTTTCAGGCGGCTCCGATTCCCCTACACTATGCGGCTCGAGGCCGAGAATCACCTGAGGCGTTCACAGCAGATTGTATGCTTCTAGAGATTTGAACCACAGAATACTGCTGTAAAATTTGGTGTCAACGTGTCAACACGTACAATATCTAATGAAAGGGTGAAAACGGCTGTGTACTGTGGTGCCTATTTACTACTAACTAGAATTTATAATCTTGTTCCGAAAACACAAAAACACACGACGGGATGAGGGGAAAATAGGGCTTATAAAGGCGAAAATTGTGATTCGGTGTTTTAGGATTTTTCCGGCTTCCGCTTTTCGAAAATCAAATCTGTGCGCGTTTAGCACCCGACTCTTAAAAGACATTTCCGGGTTTAAATTCCGCTCATCCCTGCTCGTAACCGAATTCCCACTGCATTTATCCTCTGGTTCGGAGCCAAATTTACTCTGTTCCTTCGCGCGCGCTTGCGCGGAGCGAGAAAGTGTGCGGAGAAGGAGACGCCCCAAGGACGCACGCGATGAACGGAAATGAATTTTTCACTTCAAAACACGGGAATATGTATGGTTCAAAAGGCTTGAAGTTGTGAGAACCAAACTCACAAAGTGAAATATTTTTTCAAGGGTGGCGCAGAGCGAATGGGACAGCGAATCGCGTTTTCTGAAGGAGACATAAGGAAGATTAACAAACTCTATCAGTGCTCGACGAACATCAATGGAAATTCCATTAATGACAGCGATCAGGTTGGTCATTTCATACCTAACTTATACCTTTTTCATCAGGATCATCACTAATTTTTAATACCTCACTGTCCTACCGTCCGTCAATCTCTAGATGGGAAAAGCCGCGTCGAAAATACCAAGAGCTCGCGTGTCAGGCGTTTAGGGTGACCCTGTTAGGCGATATGTTTATGCCTCATCCACCAAGCGGCGCGATGAAGTGAAGTCCTATAATATCGATCATGCAGCGCCGTGTGATCAATATTACAGAAATACCCTGCGCCACCCCGCTCCGCTGCGGGAGTATAAACGACGCCTTTCGGATAAAAACGATCGATATCGCTCATCGCTGATTTTCCCGTGGTCAGCATTTTCTCACTTCTTATTCTTCCTTTCTTCTCATTCCCCCCTTGTTGAACATTTTCGTCTAGTAACTTTCCTGTAATTGTTCGCTTGTGAAACTTGGAATAGCAATCGATTCGGTCCAGAACATTCCATGAAGAGAAAAAAATGTGCAACAACGCCCCGTATGTAAACACAGGATTACTGTAAGTGAAAAAAAGAGAATTGATATGAGAAAACGTAAACAGAAAGGTGAGAAAGACGAATGGGAGGAGTGTTGGTCGTCGGAAAATCAGTGGTGGGCGATATCGATCGTTTTTTTTGAATCCGTAAATGGCTCATCCCACACGCTCGACACGCGCGCTCCTAGTTGAGACGCGGTTTCCCCCCACCCAGAAATTGGCGATACCTAACTAAATTTTGTTCGGACGACTCGGGAAGCCGCGAATATCAAATCGCGGGTTACCGTATAGGGCTGATTCAGCAAAAACCTCTGAATGCGGTGGTAAAGCATCCAAAAATAGTTTTGCTTAGCTGATTTTCTGATAGGCCCTTCAAATCCGGCTTTAGACCGGGTTCATACTATCCATGGCGCGCGAATCTGACTATGCATATCGGGCATTGCGGTTTTTTGTCGATATCCATGATCATCATTGCGTCGCGTTGTCCGTCACGGGAAGTATGAACTAGGTCTTGCTGTGCTGGAAACTTGTTTCGCGCTATCGGAAGAGCAGCGACTAGCCAAACAAATTGTCCGCGGTTGGCTTTCTGAGTTGTCTTGAGAGCTTCCTTAGGAAACAGATTTTGCTTCCTAACGAATCGATGAAATATCACTCTAAACGAGCTCAGCTCCTAATCTGCTAACTGCCTCACCAATCTAACCAATGCGAAATTTCAGTTTTTTGTTTATTGATTTTTTAATCACTGATTGAGTTTCAATTAATAGCAATCTCTCACCAGAGCAGTGACGAACTAACGTCTCTCGTCAATGCGCGTAGGAATCTGATCTTCGGAAACTTTGGCGTTCGTCGTGGTCGTATACGTGTTTTCGGCTGAGGAGTGATACACTAATCGCTTAGTTATTTAACTTCCCATCGTTTCTGTTTTTCTCTGGGGCGAGTATAGTCTGTTTGTAACCGAATGTACGAACTCATGGTCCACGGGCCGTCGCCTAGTACTGTATCGATGCGTTCTCGGCCGACCCAGATGAACAATCGATTCTTCACCTTGCTCCTTGTGAAGTCCCTTTGTGTAGATTAGTCTTGTGAGTGGACGGGTCCGCGGCGGTAGATCTGCGCGCGCGATCGCAATGCCGTTGGCTGGTGGTGTCGCGAACGCCGCACGCCCAGCAGAAATGCTCGCGGCTCGTCTATTCACTGGACTAAAATTGACAGACGTTCGGTACAGAGCTTCGGGGATCCAAACGGCTCATTCTTGTTCAAACACGAAATCATTAACAACTTTGATCAGCTTAGTTTTTGAACGAGCTCTGCAGCAATACTAGGTAACAATGTTCCGAAGAGTCGTTGTAAGGCGCTATTCATACTCCTCATCGCCAGCGCGTCACGCGCTTGCAGAGACTATAAATACTCCAGCGGAGACGCCATGACGAAGCGGCAAAAAGTGGACCCTTATTTCTCCAATCATGCGAATTCTGTGCGCACGTCCACCATCATGATAGCAATGGAAAAAGGAACTCCAACGCCACGCCTGAGCGTCACAAGCTGGCATTGAGTATAAATAAATAATTCTGATTGTGTCGAAGTTGCATCAAATTGAAATGTGTGATCAAAACGTGCACCAATCATGGCAATTTCTTCATATTGAAGAGATCGGCAAATTTTCACTCATTTGTGAGTCGCCGCAATTCATCGCGTCGTCAAGTGTGTAGTGCTTCGTGATATAGTGTGCTGTGTCACGACGGTAGCGCTTCACAGGAAGCGTGCACTGAACCATAAGGAGTGGGAAGCGCTCAACGAGCAGCGAGTGCAACGTCGTGGAAAATAAGCAATACTACGCCGAGTGCGTGTGCGCTTTTATTTTGGAAGTAGCGTTCTTTTCAAAACGTGCGCAGAGTCCTTGAAGGTGATAAGCGTAACATGGGAAGCGTGCGCCGCGTCATTGAGATTGGGATAGCGCATCGTTAGCAGGCAAGCGCGCTTTTTAGACAGTGCATAGCTCTCAACAGGAAATGTGCTACGCGAATGAGTAATGACAGTGAGAAGCGTTTTGTTAGGGGCGTGCCCAGAGTCTTGGGTTCTATTCATACTCCTCAACGCTATTCATACCCAGGGACTTCACGCATGTGACTCGTTGGCGTGGCGTAGGAGTATGAATGGCCTAGCGCCACGCCCGCGCTGCACGCGAGTGGAGTCCGCTCCGCCAAGAGGCGGCGGCCGTAACGACTTTTTCATCATTTTCATGATTATTCCATTATCATTTCCATTCCGTTTCATGATAATTGATTCCATTACTATCCTCTGATATCGCGACGGTGAACGCGTGTACAGAGTTTGCTTGTTTGAAAAAGTTAAGGTCCATTTTTCTCTGCTCTGCCATTTGAGGAGTATGAATAGCGCCTTGGTGAAGTGAGTGGCACTTGGTAACAAGCGTGCGACGCGTTTCCGCAAACGAGTAACGCACCGTTCGCTGGATGCTGAAGAATGGAAATGATTAATCTTGAGGAACATGTTCATCATAATAAGCCACGTGTTGATAACCATCATACCAAGCTACGCTGTGATACTTTTCACACTGTTAAGACTTGTCATCGTGTTTATACAAGAATGAGCCGTTTGGATCTCCGAAGCTGTGTACCGTTCCGCAACTCTACAAGGTGACCATAAACCTCGCTCTGAAAGAGCGTCCATGCGATAAGAGCGAGTTCTCCTCAGAGTAATACGGTAAAGAAGGGAAGCACGGTTTGTAATGATTGTTTTGTTCTTTGGTGGGTGCTATCGCAGAATGGGGGGCACTATGACATCGCACTTAATCACGCCCATTTTTCCGTGCTGCAACGCAATTTAAACACCAACATAGGAGTTTTCCTCCTCTTCCGAGATCAGGACAATCGTTGCAGCGCGGAAAAAGGGGCGTGGCCAAGTGCTCTACCGCAGTGTTCCCCGATCTGTGATAACAACCCTTCGTGTGTGTGCAGCTCTCACAATCAGGGTTGAGCAGGCCGTTGCGCCAATTTTCAGCGGAGTTACGACCCCCTTTGTTGACCGAAATTTTACTAAAATTTCCAAAAATTTTACGATCCCCCCGAGATCGAAAACTGTTTTGCCCTTATTTAGGTAACTTACTGAAAAGTTTGAAATGCATACTTTTTCCACGCAACTGACTATTTTGGAGAAGATTTAAATTGCTCCGCAATTTCGACGACCCCCCTCCCAAATTTTCATTTTGTTCTCCAAGATTTCTTCAATTTTTTACGACCCCCGTTGTGCCGAGGCTCAACCCTGCCCAACCCTGCTCACAATTGTCTTTCTCTTAATTGCTTTCATTTTCGTTTTCTTTTTTTTGCGAGTAACAGCTTTCATATGTTGCGATCTGAGATGATTCGTTGTGTTCGGGTACGTGTGCATTAACCTTGTGATAAATTTTGATTTCACATGCAACTGGTTTTCTTTTATTTGTTTACTTCTTTGCTAGTAAGCACGGAATGAAACAGAAATTTCATGTTCTTAAAGGCACAGTCCAACCTCAGAGGTAATTTTTCATATTATGGTCCGGTCGCCGCCTATAGCAACCCTGCCAATCGCGAAATCTCAATTCCCTCAAATAAATAAGCGAGAAAAAGCTAGGAAAAAGTCGACCACGCCCCCTTAGAAGAAAAAAATGGGCAACGCCCACTGGCAGATTTCAGATCTCAATAGGGAAGAGATGCGCGAATGATTTTATTCGACATCTATGTTCTTCCTTTCGTTTTCGGTCTGGCTTTATACTGTGACCTGCTTCAGATCGACGGCTGCGAATAACGAGAAAAAACAGGCTCGAGACAACACGTCCGCGTACTTCTCGCCGTTGAAATTCAGAATCTTTGAGGAGCCTTAACTCAGTTCGTAGTGAGTTCTGAGCGATTCCGGAGGCACCATTGTGATCAGCGTGAAATTTTCTCCCAAAATAGGCAGAAAAACGAAAAATCGATTTTAAGCTTGGACTGTGGCTTTAAATAAACAGCAATGCTACCACAATTTGCAGAAAAGTATTGGTAGCTGAGAGGTGGAGTTTGAACAGGGTGAATTGCGCTTCGGTAACTCCAAGGGTTTTCGTTGTATTTCGTGGATGCTGGAGTGAATATCAAGGTTTCCTTGATGGATTCGGTAAATCAAGGTTTCTGTAATTACGTATAGTAAACTTTACATGCAGCATCGTAGATTGCAGGTTTAAAGTTCTGGAATTTGTTCATTTACACAATTTTTTTGTGAATTTTCATGCCCAATTTGGTGAATTTGGTGCTATATGTACCAGGTTGTTCAATAAGTTTTGTCGTTCGATAAGAGAGGGCGTTGCTAATAGTCCAAAATTTTTTGTTCTGTTGGTACACTCTTCATATGAACGTATGTGAAGGTTCATTCCAATCTGTCAATTCATTCTTTCTTTACAAGCCATTTTAAGTGTCGCCGTGTCACAGCAATGGAAGAAACTGAATATCGTGCAGTGATAAAATTCTTATTTTTTGGAAGATGTAGCACCAAAAAAAATTCACGAACGAATGCTAAAACTATGCTTCTCTATACTGTGCTTCTCTGGGCCAAATTCCGGTCCGCAATTGCGTCTCGACACGCTTTGCAGCCGCCCGCGCTCAAGTCAATAGAGTTTCCAGCGCCAAAGCCGACTCGATGTGGCTTTTTTACACAGTTTTCTCCAACTTTGTTTGGTTTCCAGTTTCCGAAACCCACCGGAAGTCAACAGATCGACGGCTGCGGCGCTGGAAGCTTTTCCGACTCGAGAGCGCGTGGTCGTAAAACGTGTTGAGACGTGATTGCGGACCGGAATTTGGCTCAGAGAAACACAGTAATTATTGTTCACCTACAATTAGAAGAGTAGAAAGATGGGTTGCTGAATTTAAACGTGGTCGTACAAGCTTTGAAGGCGATCCACGTGAAGGACGCCCAAAAAGCGCATCAACACCAGAAATCATAGCCAAAATACAGGATATGGTTCTGGAAGATCGTCGATTGACTAAGAGAAATCTAGTAAAGGCTCTATACATCTCACTAGGTAGTGTTAGCCATATTTTAAATGAAATTTTGGGTTTTAGAAAGCTGTGTGCACAATGGGTGCCGTATTCGCTAACAATGGAACAAAAACACATTCGAATGCGACTTTCTCAGCAACATTTGGAGCGTTTTAAAAAGGATAAAGTGGATTTTGTGCGTCGATTTATCACTATGAATGAGATCTGGGTCTATCATCATGATCCTAAGTCAAAACAAGAGGCTGAATAGTGGTGTGAACCTGGTTGTTCGGCTTTGAAACGAGTTCGTGTCCGGAAATCGGCCAAGAAAGGTTATGGCATCAGTTTTTTGGGATGCGAAACAAATTTTGTCTGTGGATTACTCGCAAACTGGTAAAACAATTAATTCTGAATATTACTGTAATCTTTTGGACCAGTTAAAGAAAAAAATTTGCGAAAAAAGACCCGATTTGCAGACAACTATTGAGATCTGTGTAAAAGCCTGTTTTGTCAACTTTTATTTTGCTTCTAAAGTAATTTCTGAGCATTTCTGGAGACTACTGACCATTCTAGAAGGAAAATAATAGGCGGATAAGCAAGCAGTAATGGAAATCTCGTTAATTAGGGGGCCGGCCGACACCGGTAATTAGCCGTTATACCTAGTTTTTGTGCGTTTCCCCGCAAAGTTCAGAGTTTTTTCACATATGTTCACTTTTGTGATGACCAAATCTACATTATCATGAAGAGAGCTAAAAAGTCGTTTTTATCACACCCTGCCTTTGAAGACTTATCACACTCAACCGCCGAAGCTCCTGCGCCCTTCTGACCCGGCCGCTCGGCTAACCTTCACAGAAGCTATCATACCTTACCCGCATGACGGATAAAAGGTATACCGCAATAACAGTCATATATGGCAAAGCCCCTTTCATAGTTTGCCGGCCGACTCATTACTGCATTTGACAAGTCAAGATAGAAAAAGATGGATAGGATAGAGCATAGTTGGGTCCGTGGCCTGTGTCCTCAAGAAGGAATCGTTTAAATTCAAACCGCGGCTGGCGCGGCGGTTCAATTCTCAGAGATTGAGATTTAAACCGCCACGCCAGCCGCGGTTTGAATTTACACGTTTTTTCCTGAGTAAACAGGCCGCGGATCCAACCATAGATAGATATCTTCGATAACGACTCGTCCGACGTCGGTCGGGCAACTGCGAAAGGGTCATTAGGTTGCTAGCGTGAGTCCGGGCGGAGCAAGCAGCGTAGCGGTCAGTGATGGCAAAATAAACCAGTGATAAGGAGATATTGACATGATAAGCCCGACAAGCCTTGCTTCGACCGGCCTAAAAATGAGCGGCCTAGGCTATGCCTGTACGTACTAGCACAGGAGGCATATCTTCAGGGTGGCTACTAAGTATGTTCCGCTCTTGAGGATGCCGTAACATTTCATTAAAGGCAGTGCCCACGATAAACTTCGGTCTCGGTTTTTGGGCGGAAATCGAAAGTTCAGGGTCTCATTGGAGCACTGGGGTCGAAAGAACGATCGAAAACGAGCCCGGAAGAGCTCCATACAGCTCAGAAGTCCGCTCGCGCTAGCCCTTCCGCCCGCGGTCGAGTTTTCCGAGGAACAGTTTGGCCCGCTTCTACATTAGTATTGGAGCGCGAGCGCGGCTGAGTTTTAGCTTTGGGGCGCACTTGCGCATGCTGTCTAGTTCAGGCCCATGCCCGCCCAACACATCCATCGTTGAAATGTGCCTGTCGAAATGAAGAGCTGATCTTGGACGTTTCGCAGCGTTTATCTTGACTCTTTCTTCACTGATGAAACAGTCAGACTCTAAACCTTCGTTTTCTGGTGGCAACTCGAAAGCGATTTTTATCGTGGACACTGCCTTTAACCCTCAGGTCTGGAATGAAAAGTACAATTTTGGTGACCCAAAAAAGCTGGCCACGTCGACGTTCACTCTCTTCGTTCGTCGCCGTTGGAATAAACGCGAGCTTCCTCACTCTTTTGCCTCTCACTAAACGTTGATAGGTACTCCCACTGGTTTTCGCCCAGTCCCTTGAACTCCCTCTAACCTTTAGGACTGGATCCGAAAAGCCGAGTGAGCATTCGGTAAAATTAGAAGCCTAATATACAAGTCTGACCCTTCGAACGTGCTAACAGATATTCATATCGATGAAAGCTATAGCACGCGACCCGCTCACTTTTACTCAGAAAAACCATCGCTCGGAGCGGGACCGGCTCCTCCCAATTGTGAAGCTATCGCCCGGACAGCGGCCGAGGGGCGAACTGGCACCGCGGTCCCTGTCCGGTGGGAATATCGGCGTCGGCCGCTCTCCGGTCGCATTCAGGGCGACAGCGGTGCCATAGCCAGAGATAGAGACGCGGGACTGGTTGTTCTTTGAGTGATAATAAGCTAGCCACGTTATCACCCAAAGAACAACCAATTCTGCGGCTATAAAAGGCGATGGGTAGTTGGCCTTTCGAGGCCACTCTTGAGTGGTGACCTCGGATCACTCTCAGGAGGACGATTTTGGCGACCGAGGGGATCCCCCATGGCCCGCGGTGGGGAAGGTTCTCATTGCGGACCATTCTCGGGTGGTATACTTATTGCGGCCTGCGGCAGGATTAACGTCCTGACCCACAGGCTGTAACAAGTACCTTATTCTCTTAGGAGGCTTAATTCTCTCCAGAAGAGGCGGAAATAAAGGAAAAATAGCAGTTAGGAAAATTTCGAGAATCGCCCGGACAGGGACCGCAGTGCAACTTAAGACCGATGATCGCTCCGAGCGGGACTGCTGTCGCCCGAATAGATGGCTAATTTTCGCTCGGAGCGGAGGGACAGTGCCGCTCGAGTCGCTCTCTGGTTCCGCTCCGAGCGATGGTTTGTCTGAGTATGCAGCCGGTGGCGCGCACAGTTCGGTGAGCAGAAAGTGGCGGTGAGCACCTCGACAAACAAGGGCAGTGGGTCGCGAGCAGGACCTAAAATAACACGTGTGGCGAGCGATGGCTTCTTGATTAAGAAATCATTCTCACAGGTTTCAGACTATTAGCAGGCAAGAGGTGATAGATTCAGTGGAAATTTGCCGAGCACTTTAGTGGCAGTTGAGTGAGGCCGGTGTTGAGACTTGAAAGATTGAGTCGCCCCATGTAAGGGAATGAGCTGGTTCAATCTAGCTCAAAGCGGCCAATTTTGGCTGTATTTTGCCCATTTCTCAAAATCTTCTGCTGCACATTCCTGATCTCGAGGAAGTTTGTATGTTCTTCTGATCAACTACTTGAACAGGGAACAGCCGCAGCAGTTCGTGCACCTGTACGACTAACGTCAGAACCTGAGGTGAGGACAGGAGTACTACAAAGAGCTGTAGCAGGACTTCCCACTGCTTCGCAGTTCAACAAACCTTACCCAGAGCGTAGAGTTGCAGAAGAGGTCCTGACACCACTAGAATCCCCTGCCGTTGTCTAAAGCGGACGTCAATTATTCTGGCTATGCCCTTAGCTCGGGGTAAAACTGCCTCAAAGACTCTCAAAAGGGGGGATTCAGTTCGGCTCGGGTCCTTGTCTGTCTGTGTTACTAACGAAATTACACTAAGAATCATTCAATTCTTGAAGAGAATCCGGAAACAGTAAAATTTCATTGGACCTTCCCAAATTTCCAAAACCTCTCCTGAATTACTCCTTATTCCCGCCACTATCTCCACACCGAATGGCTCCTGAGAACAAATCTTACTCTATTTCCAAGATTCGTTATGCGAAAGGAGTCTCTTCAAATTCCAATAATGGTATCCTTTGGCTCATGTCCGGCCCAGATACAGAAACGAAACTTCTAGGATCCTTGTTTTGACAGCAACTGGAGATGCCCATTCTGGTCCCTATTCTCCTACTGCGATGAGTACGAAGAGATAAAGTATATCATTTGTCCATTGTCGTGTACTGCCTGCGTCCTGAAGAAATACGGCAACCAAGGTAAGTTTCTGATCGTAGGAGATTGAGAGAAAAATACGGGGTGGTTACCTACATTTCCAGCATCCAGAAATTCACGTCAGAGTCAGGCTGTAAGGCGAACAAGATTCAAGCATCAACAATTTCTAAGGTAGTTGTTCACCGACATTTCATCGACTCGGATAGGACTCATGCAACTTTCAGATGAATGGCGTCTGCCTGACACACGCCTTCCTCATCTGTTGACGCATCCAGGATCCAGCACGGTTACTCTCAAAGTGTACATGTTCGAAACGATCTCGACCATCTACGATAGACTTTAGGCATTTCCTCAGCTAATGTATTCTATTAATGACATTAAGGCAATATGTCTTTTTTACTCTTTCTGTTAACGTAGTGCTTTTATGAATTTTTCTTAATTTGAATCTCATGCCGACACTTGATAGTTACCCAGTGGTTCTGTTTTGTGCTCACAGTTTCGTTGGGGTGGAGACAGCGGTCCGAAAGGTGAAGGTTGTTTAGGATACCTGAGTGGGGTGTGGTGAAGGTTCCCTATAGAATTGCAACTTCAAAATTTGACGTTTTCTCAATCCTCTTTTTTTGCATTCAGTATATTTTTCTTTTTAATCATTAATTTTGAAAAATTTTTTGTTAGATGACATATTCACTATTCTTAATGAAATGATCTGCCTAGGTCATGAAAAATTTCCTTTGAGCTGTCTTGGAGTCAAAATTTTTCGAAACAATTTTCCAAGCGATTTTTTAAGAACTACCCGTTCTCCGCTCATAAAATTTTCGCCCTTCAAGACGAATCTTTGAACGGAGCTGTTTCCAAAGACTCCATGGAATTTTGCGTCGAATAATGTTTTCATGTTGGGAAAAATACGTTTCCCGTCTCTTAGCCGATTTCAATTTATGAAGCAACGTTTCCTTCACCAAAAGCAGTCAGTTTTTCGTCCATAACTTTTTTACCCTAAAAGATAGTCCTTTAATCAAGATTGTTTTCGGAATTCCCATAAAATTCTGCATCGAATAGCGTTTTCAGTTTTGAAAAACACGTTCCCCTTCTACCAGCCGATTTCAGTTTATTAAGTGCATTTTTTTGGCCTGAAATTATCGGTTTTTCGTCCATAACTTTTTTTGTGCTTGGAGACAGATCTTTGGTGAGAGTTCTTTCCGGAAATTCCTGGAAATCTGCATCGGCTGGTGTTTCAAATTTGGAAAAATATTTTCTCGATCCTTCAGCATTATTCATTTTACGAAACACCGGTTTTTCGCGTATAACTTTTTAACCGTTGAAGATAGGGTTTCACTGAAGGTTGTTTTTGAAATCCACGAAAAATTCTGCGTCGAATGATATATCGGGTTCCTAACTTTGCTTGCCCCATAAGTCAGCCAGGTCGGTGGAGCCGAGCCCGTTGTAGGCTCCAGGAGAACTCTGCGTCTCCTACTTACACCATAGAGGCGAGAGCACCCTACGGAGATAACTATGGAGCTCGGCTCCACCGACCTGGCTGGCTTATGGAGCGAACAATGTTAGGACCCCGATATATCATTCGACGCAAAATTTTACGTAGATTTCAAAAACAACCATCACCAGAACCCTATCTACAACGGTTGAAGAGTTATACGCGAAAACACCGGTGTTTCGTAACATGAATTAGGCTCAAGGATGAAGAAAATATTTTCCCAAACTGGAAACACCAGTCGACGCAGAGTTCCATCGAGATTTTGAAAACAACTTTTGCCGAAGGTCTATCTTCAAGCACAAAAAAGTTATAGACGAAAAACCGACGAATTCAGGCGAAAAAAAATGCACTTTATAAACTAAAATCGGCTGGTAGAAGGGGAACGCATTTTTTGAAACTGAGAACGCTAATCGATGCAGAATTTTATGAGGATTCCAAAAACAACCTTCATCAGAGGGCTATCTTTCAGGTTAAAAAGTTATGGCCGAAAAACCGGCAGTGACACCCACATAATCTTGAAAATGACTTGCATGAGTGTTGGGTCACATTCGTTCTTTTTCGGGGCGTTTCACTGGTTGTCACCGGTTTTCCCAATGGTGAAGGTTCCCCACTTCACCTGCCCAGGAGTGAAGGTTGGTGGAGTACATGGCTCCACCCAACGAAGATATTTTTGTGCTGTGCATGCTAGACCCGCAGGTATCATTCTTCTCGTGGCCAGTTACAGCGATAGCACATAGATGTTAGGTCGATATTCATGGCAAAGACTGCTTCGCACCGCCTGTCGCTGAAAATATTATACCGACCGAACACTAGAAGTATTAGGAAACGTGCGCATGTTACCTGGGAAAAATGCTATAAGAAGGGGCTGTGCCGGTTGGTATGGCTGTGTCTAGGGGTATGAGATGATCGGACCACGCTGTTTCGAGATATCACGTTATCAAACCGTTGTCACAGTGAAGAAAACTTGAACCAATACTTGTTTATGATTCACAATAATACAGACAATTCTTGAGTTACACTGGATCAATAGGTATCAATTACAACACAGTACCACACAGGTAAATAGCCAACCGAGGCGTTTCACTGACTAGGGACTGTTTTAGACTTCCCGAGGAGATTTGGAAAACCATTTTGTCGTTGCTGTAGGTCTGTGACAGTAGATAAATGATCAGTGCTTGAAATTCTCTGGCTGCGAGAATTCCAAAAAATGAAATTTTCAGTGCTTCAAAAAAGGTAAGGTTATATGTTTCCTCATGGATTTTTCGAGGCGTTGAGAGTTTTTCCGGATTCGGCACAATCTAGGGGTTATTTGGGGCGCTGAACCCTCGCCAGACTTAGGGTTACGGTAGGCATAATGTTTTTTTTAACTGGTGTTACATACCTTAAAATTTCGAAAATCGAAAAATTAACCTCAAATTCGTGTTCAGCTTCCCAAATAACACCCACAGATAAATTCTGAGTTAAATCTGAGAATTTGACCGAGCTGCCGTACACCCACCGTAACCTACCGTAATCTATCGAAAATCGATAAACGGGTTGCAGATTCGTGTTAGGCAGGTCGAATAACCCCTATGTACAAGTTTTGAGGCGGTTTGATCGTAGCATTCTCGAAATCGTCGAAACTGGCGTTTCTCCAGCTAAATTTCCCCCATTTTGGAGCTTCAGACAAAATCTGATGAATTTTTTCGAATATTGAGAAATGGGCCTCAGATTCGTGATCAACACCCAAAACAACCGCTAGAAACAAGTTTTCAGCCCAATCCGAGACAATTTTTTCGAACATCCTAAAAACTGTCATTCGTGTACCCCTTTTATCTACGCAAAGCTAGTAAAATGCCCATTTTCGGAAATATCCTGTAAGTCCCTGGGACATTTAGGGGGTTTGGAAAACGGATTATCAATGTTGTGTCCCATACCTACAACTATCAACACCTGGTTTTGTAAAAGCTCACCGGAAATGTAAGGTAAGCCCTAGTGAGACTTGGCTTTTATAGGCTAAGGACACCCAGGAAATAATTTTTTAGGTTTTATCCTTGTCTTAGAGAGGATCACACTCTGATCGCAAAGTATTTCTGAAAACGTCCAAGACCCCCTACGAACGGAGATATGGCTCCTTAAAAACGACTGCATTTTGAGGGCAAAAATTTGGTGGACGAGTTGTCTCAGGCCTGTATTTCACTTGAATGGCATTCGCGGCGCGAGAGCAAGACAGGATGAGGAGACGGGTCGGAAAGGAAGTGAAGAATGACGACTCGGTTGAAAATCATCCATCCATCTAGCCGCTATTAAGCTCGGGAATCAGGAAGGGGGCCGGGCCTATGGTGGTGGATGGAGGGGGTTGGGCCTGTGGTGGTCGCTTATATCTCGCTTATTTGGAGGCACTTAGATCTCGCATTTGGCAAGTGTTACACAGGAGGGGTCTTCTACACAATTACACGGAAATCTCAAAATTCATATATGGGGGTGTACTGTGTCCTCAAAGGCAGTGTTCACGATTAAAATCGTTTTCCTGTTTTCCCGCCTATCTTGAAAACGCCCCCATGCTGATTCCAATGATGTCTCTATAATCGTACAAGACCTTCTGGGAACGGAGTTATGGTCCCTCAAAGATTGAGCTAAGGAAACATGGTGGACGAGTTGTCCGAGGCTTATAACTTCCTTCTTTTACAGCCGATCTATGCGAGCTGACTTGAGTAAAGAGAGAAGCTGAGAATTAAGGAAAGAACGGGGCTAATGATTGTAAATCATCGCCTACCTCACGATTCCGAGCATTCATTTGTTCACGTCGGTGAGCGTGTGTTGCGCTTTTGGGGTTTGCCTTGCGCTCGAAGTGGCAACTTCGGGCTCTTTTGGAGCTTTTCCTGGCTTGTTTTCATGCGTTCTTTCAACGTCAACGTTACAGTTTGCCCACCCACTACCCATTCATAGTGAAATCTGAAACACATTTTTTTATCGTGAACACTGCCTTTAATACCATTGTTATACCCCACGACAGGCCTGTCGCGTTCGCAGAGCACTGCTACGTCGCTGTCGCTGTTGGCCAGCGGCCGCTGTCGATCAGGGCCAAGAAACACCCGGCACGATGACGGATTTGGCTGGGTCGCTGTCGCTGACACCCGTCGCAGTGCACTGCACTGCGACGGGCAGCCGCGACAGCGACTGATTACCGCACGGTTTCCACATTTCGGGCATGACATCCCCTTTCGAGCCAGCGACCGCGACAGGTGCTGCAAACTGTTCTTGCCACAGCATTTTCTACTGTGTGAGTCTGGCCCGACACGGTTTGTAACAGTTTACCGCACCTGTCGCGGTCGCAAACTTTTAGTATAACAATGGCCTAAGGCATGCGTCTGATCCCACTTAGACTTTGCTCTCGGTCTAGGGGGAACCGCCACTATTCAACGGGGCATCGTAGGCTGCTCCCTTCGCGGAGCTGAGCAGTCCGCAACTGTCTCGCTCCCCCCATCTCGGTCGCCTTTATATGCGCGCCCGCGTGATTGTATCGGTGCATGCCCCGCCTCCGCGCGTCTTGTGTCACGCCCACAGAAATGAGGTGGTGAGCTGAGACCAACGCGATCCCTTTGCTACAGGGTAAATTAGGTATAGTGAGAACCAGATAATTTCGACGAATTCAATCAATCATTATTTCGCTTCAGTGTCGGAACGACTTGCGCTGTTTTTGATTTTCAGACATCGAGTAGCACTCAAGCTTAGACATCGAGTAGTACTTTAGCTGTCTGAATATTCGATTTTTTTGATTAACTGGCGATTGTGATTTGATGAATGCGAAGAATTTTACTCTGTCATCGATTATGGAAAGCTTGTGTACTACTTGATGTCTGGAAAACAAAAAGAGCGCAAGCCATTCAGGCACTAAGCGAACATAATGACTGATTGATTTATTCGAACTTTTTGGGCCCTCACCAAAAAATTAGGTTACCGTGTATCTCATCTCTGACTTTTCAAACTGCTATTTGAGCTTTCCTCTGGCATTGGTTCCATTTTTAGGTGTATTTTTTCACAAGGTTTACCTGGGGCAAAACATTTCGATTGTGAGGTACAAGTTCCGCTTGTGAATCGTCTACACTACCTTTTTGCTTACATTGTTTGAAGTAGAGGAAAAGTGGGAAAACACGGCTAAATCTATTCAGAGGGGCCAGTCCAGTTAAGTGTTTGTATGCACTGGAAGCCACCCACCGCTTTCGCAACGCAGAACGTTACGAATCAGCAAGGATAGACAAGCCTGTAACGTAAGCCAACAAAGCTCCAACGGACCTAGTGTGGATCAAGGGCAAACTCCGCTACATATTTGAGAAAGTAGAAAGTTTTATCTAATACGGTGTTCGGATTCGTTTCGCCATTCCCTCACTTTCTCGACCCCGACGCACCCTCACATGGGTCGCTGCAGCCAAGCGCGCACTGTATACCCACCACAGGCAGTTACGTTCATTTCTTGAAGTGAAAAAGGTACGCGGACCATTCCCTCTCGCAGATGCACCAAACGAACTATGGTTAGATCCGCGGCCTGCTTCCTCAAGAAAAAATGTTTAAATTCAAATCGCGGCTGGCGTGGCGGTTTGAATCTCAATCTCTGAGAATTAAGCCGCCGCGCCAGCCGCGGTTTGAATTTAAACGTTTTTTATTGAGGACACAGGCCACGGACCTATCTATAATTAGTCGATCACGTCTGATCACGTGCACGGCCAGTATATAAGGCGCCTCATCTCACTCGAGTCCTCGTTCAGCATTCCCATGCGTCCTAGAAGGTCACTTCAAGTTTTTCTGCGGAGGCCAGGATACTTTTGACCGCTGGGTGCCGTCGCCGCGGGTCGTAACGGGATGATGCCCTTTATGCGATTCGTTTCGTGGTGCTCCCTGCCGCGGGTGTGGGCTATTCTCTTTTGAAAGGTTTCAAACCGGATTTGCATAGATTTCGGGTCGCTTACAATCAGACTTTGGACAGCTTATGTGGAGATTTCGAACCTGTAGTAGACAGATTTTGATCCGCCTAGGGGCTGCGGGCAGAATACGCATGATCAAGGTAGAGATTGTGGGCCCGCGCACCTTTTGGCGTCGATCCTATCGGAGGCGCCACCCGAACGGCAATGATCCTACAGCCGTCTCCTGAGCGCCTGAGTGCATGCCCTTATTGTGGAATTGAGCAACTGTGAGTCAAATAACTCGAACGCCAAAAATCACAGCTCATCAAAGTGGTCCAGCTCCCTTACCGCCACAGCATGCAGCACCGAGCAGCGAAGAGGTTATTCCAAGAAAGAGTATGCGAAGAATTTGCATCTTCTCAGACAATAGCAGGCCCTGAGCCCACTTCGAATGCACCCGGAGCCGCGTCCATGTTGCGCTCCGGGTGACAAATTTGGCAAATTTTTGGACCACATATGCTGCGATACAGGCCACATACGTTGGGCTCCGGGTGCTCACCAAAAGAATTGATTCACGAAGCGCCCTGAGCGCAACTGTCTGCTGACGTAATAGTACACACGCTCCATGTCGTCCTGCACACCTCTACTGGGGTCCTGCACACGTCCCATCATGTCCTGCTCACTTTAACTGAGGTCCTGCGCACATCATACGACGTTTCGCACACTTCTACTGAGGTCCTGCACACGTTTCATGATATCCTGCACACTTTAACTGAGGTCCTTCACACATTCTACGACGTCCCACACATCCCTACTGGGGTCCTGCACACGCTCCATGACGTCCTGCACACCACTACTTGGGTCCTGCACAGGTACCATGATGTCCTGCACATCCCTAATGAGGTCCTGCACACGTTCCATAATGTCCTGCACACTTTTACTGAGGTCCTGCACACATTCCATGACGTTCTGCACACCCCTAGTGGGATCATGCACTAGTTACCAGGGTTAGGCGTGAGGTGTGATGCACCTCAGAGGGGGGGGGTCGGACCCGTCGACATCCGGTGGGATGGGGGGACGGACGTTCGGTCAACCAAGAACCAAGATAGACTCCGCCAACGCGTAGCTAAATGCCTCACACGGAAACCAGAGATGCCCAGGGTTTCGGAGGCATCTAGTCTAATTTTGACTGAAATTTCAGCTACAGCGCCCGCATATTCTTCGTGAATTCTCGCTACAGCACCCGCATATTCTACGCTTATTCTCGTTGCAGCGCACGGTCGATCGACCCACCCAGTCTTGATCTGTACTAGAAAGACGATCCCCGCTGCGATCGAGCTCATCGCCGTTTCTTCCCCACGGCCTGCAGCATACCAGCGGCCAAAATTATCCCTTGCAAGGTCTTGCAGAGAGCGACACGGGGTCACCTTCCACGAATACTCACAGAGTGTCAAGTTATCCGTGGGTTGACTTGGCCAACACTGTTTGAACGGCATCCCTGCGTTCCGCGTAGCCAGCGCGGGTTTGAGATTGAATTCAACACAGGCTGTCGCGAAATCCGTACATTCTCGCTACAAAATTATAGCGATAATATACGGGTTTAGTGTCAGAGAGAACAGTGGTTCGAACGACACAAGAATATGCGGGTTTTAGCTATCGTAGCTAAAACCCTTGAATTCTCGCTACAGTGAATGGGGCGGCGTTTCAGGCCGCGCCCTCCGAGGCATCTAGCTACGCGTTGGCAGAGGACTTCTATCAGGGCGGCGGGGGGCGGGGTTGAGAGCCATATCGTTAGTATAAAAAATGACGGCAAACAGAGACGGCATAATGAGATCACAATCAGAGGTCAAAATAAAACTGGAGATCATACTGGGAGAGCAAAATAGGACAGGAGATCAAAAAAGACACTGAATAGTGAGAAACAACTGCGAAGAAACAAATGAGGCAAGATATGAAATGGAGATGTAAAAATAAGGCAGGAACACCCAAGAAGAGCTTACGGTTCACTGGTGATGAAGCATGCAAGACAATAGACGATAGTAGCACGGCCATCGTTAAAGGCAGTGGTCACGATGAAAAACGTTATAAAAAAAACTACAAAAATCGGCTCAGATTGAGCACACCTGAAAACTATGAAGGTAGCGCGGTGAAAAACGGGCTAGGATTAGAGTTTCTAGGGCCCAAAGATGCCAGTTCGTGCACACGTGCACAGTGCCACACAAGAAGATCGCAGTCTCATGCCGAGCACTTGGAAATCATCGACATTCAGAGAAAGAACTAAATGCAAACTTAGCTAATAAAAACAGTTGAGCAATAAAAGAAAGCACTCCAGTCGACGTTTTTGACTAGATCTGTACATAAATCCGAAGGTTCCTTGATTGAAATTCAATTTCAAGCCAGCTGATGTTCTTGATATAAGAGGTCTTCGAGGCCGATGATGTGGAGTGGGCTCCTCCACCATCAACAGGAAAGAAAGTTCAGGCTTCAAAATTTGCCCAAAACAGTGGTCTTTTCGCAATTTTTTCTTGTAGGTCCTACTACTCGAGACCCAGAAAAGGGTTTAGAGAGAAAAAGACGACAAGCATATTTGATCGCGACCTCTGCCTTCAATGACGGGAGGAGTGGAGGAGTCGTGGCCAGGTGAATTGTGTCACCAAAGCGCTGCTGGACATGTCAGCAGCGGTGGTGTTGAGTACTTTCTGTCATCGAGGTCCTTACAAGCGGGCTATCCAGTCAACGAAATGACATAGATGTTCTGGAATTTCGTAATCAAATATGCATCTTTCGGCGATTTAGGATTCACAGGTTCGATCCCGCTGAAGTTAAAAAAACTTCACAATTCTGAGAAATAATGGATTGTTGACTGTATGAGGAGAGGATTGTTCACTGGTATATCTCCTGCAATTTACTCCACGAAGATGCGACATCGCCTGAAGCATAGGATTTTCATGCCCTGAGGGCACATATGTGCGGTTGCGGCCGCAGAACCCCTATTTTGAATATGAATGTCGTGTAAAAACGCACCCAAAATTTCATGAATGCAGCTTCAAGCCCAAGAGCGCTACATAAGGTGGGTGGAGCCTGTTTTCATGCCCTGAGGGCACATGGGTGCGGTTTCAGGCATGAGAACCACATTTAGTAGTTGGTTATACGGATGTGAAAACGCATTAAAAATTGCATGATCACAGCTTTAAGCCGAACATAGCTACATAGGGTGGGCGGAGCCTGTTTTCATACCCTGAGGGCACATAGGTGCGATTTCGGACAAGAAAACTACGTATAATAATTGGATATCCGGTTTTGAAAACGCACTCAAAATTTCATGGACGCATCTTTAACCCGAACAGCCCTACATGGGAGGGCGGAGCCTGTTTTCATGCCCTGGGGGCACATAGCTGCGGTTTCAGGCATAAAAACCACATTTAGTAATTGGCTATCCGGATGTGAAAACGCACTCAAAGTGGTATGAACGCAGCTTTAAGGCGAACACCGCTACATAGGTTGGGCTCCATGAGAAAATCGATAGCTGTGAAATAATTACAAGTATTTAACGAAATTCGAATTAGGGATTTTCGCATTGCTGCAACGTGCGGAAAACCTAGTCACACGTTTTCAATCGGTTAAAAGAATGAAACTGATTACTTGGATCCGTGACTAGGTTTTCCGTACGTTGCAGCAATGCCAAACTCCCTAATTCAAATTTCGTTAAATACCTGTGACTATTTCACAGCTATAGATTTTCTCATGGAGCCCCCCCCCCTATGTAGCGGTATTCGCCTTAGAGCTGCGTTCATACCACTTTGGGTGCGTTTTCAAATCCGGATAGCCATTTACTAAATGTGGTTTTTATGCCTGAAAACGCACCTATGTGCCCTCAGGGAATGAAAACAGACTCCGCCCCTCCTATGTAGCGCTGTTCGGCTTAGAGCTGCGTCCATGGCCATGAGTGGCCATGGATTTTTTCTCAAGATTGAAAATCTTTCCAGTTCTTATCAATGAGCTGATTAATCCTGTATTGCTCAGCAATCGATTGCATGAAGGCCGGGTTTTGGGTGAGAGAGGTCTCGAGTGTCATGAGGAGTCAATATGGAATCTGTGGTCATGAGCTGTCACTAATATTGGCTACGGTACAGCTACAGTAACCCATACCACCCGTTGGATAGTATCACCAGAGCCCAGACGCGTGAAAATACTGGAACGGAAACAGAGCGCTCCCGTGCGGCGCTGAGGATGACTAACACATTGAGGTATGAAAAGAACCAGTACTGTGAACTATGAACTGCTAAATTCTTCCAGCTCCAAACTATTGCACACCTAATCGCAAAACTGAAAATGCAAAAACTAGGCCGTTTTTTGCACCTGTGAGCCTCCGCAAGTTCCGAAGTACTAGCTGTAGCAGCCCATCTATTCGCAAATCTAGAGTTCAAAATTCTATCTTGGCCCTGCCTCTGAATCTTGACCACAGCTGAACTCTTCAAATATCATTATACAGGTAGTAAGCGCTTCATTCCTTAGGTTAGCATCTTGTCATCCAGAAATTTGCAAGGTGCTGACTTGGAATTTCTCATATAGATTTTCCACAAGATTCTGAAATCTAGTTTTCAAAAATCACAAACCGCAGAAGTAAAATTCAGCGTTTCAACGCGTTGCTGGCGATCCGTATGTTGCGCACATTGTAGGGGTGCTTGAGAACAAGTCACTGTGAGCCGCTTCATTCTCTCTCTACTGTGTGAGCATCTGTACTCTGTACATATGATTTCTAAGTGAGATCAAGTCGGGTTTCACAATACAAAAGCGTACACAAAAACAAATAATTTCTATTATGCAAGCCTGGCAAAATAATATGAACAACTTATATGTAACGTGAGATCAATACTGTCAACTATCTCTTCGACGACCTCTTCTGAACAATTTCATCAAGGTACTGTAACCGTATGTTTTTAGCTTATAGTTGTAGTAACATACAATTCATCTCTGCAAGGCCGCTCAGTCCGCAAAGTGCACGCTGATTGCAAAAGCGTGCTGCGGCGCGGTCGCGAGTATTCTTAGACAGGGATGTGGGATCACCAGGACACCAAATGCAAAAAACGCCCGGGTGACCCCACATCTCTGTCTGAGGATACTCGCAACCGCTTTCGCAATTAGCGTGCACTTTGCGAACTGAACGGCATTGCGGGGATGAACTGTAGGTGCGTATGCGTACCTCCGATTTTCCACTGAAAAGGACCTGAATTTCGTCGTCCTCTTCCACCTTTGGTATGGCCTAAACGACAGAGGAAGCTTACAAGGATTCAAAATTTTCAGCTGACTGAAGCAGAGGTAAAACTTGCCTGCTTCCTCAGGGTGAGCGCAAAAGATCTACTCTTTTCTGCCTCTGAAAAGAGTGACATTAGAATGGAACGGTGGGCGCTTACACTAGACTCCATCATGACTCCGATTTGATTAGTGTCACCCGAAGGACTACGGCATGACACCCAGCTGGTTTCCGGAGCATTTCGAAGTAGAATCGTACAGCATTACAGAAAAGATGCCCGAAAAATCGGGGCCTCCTAAACAGGCAGCAGCGGCCAGTTATCCACGCCGTTCATCGCGCTGAATACTCAAGAAGTTGGCACGTTGAAACATGATAAAACTCGTAGAACACCTCCACTGGCAAAACAGTGAGGTGGAACACGCATGGATAAACAGTCGCTGCTGTCTGTTTAGGTTTTCTCAAAAAAATCTCTTATAAACGTAGCCGTAGAAAAATAACCTGACCCGCACAAGGTGATGAACGCGACTCGGAAGAATCCAAACTAGCCCTCCTCCGGAAAAGGGGCTCTTCTTGAATTAAAACATCTTTATACCACTGTGCCTAGAAGGGAATGGAGATCATTAAATCTCATCACTTGCACATTTCCGTGAAAATTACCTTCTTAGACAACGTTTCGAATGTAATGATTTTCTGCCGGCGTTTGCTACAATGAGCTATGAACAAATGCTCATTCCACTGGAAAAATCAATATAACACGATCAGGCACTGGCATAGATGATGGGCAGAGCAAAGATAGGATAGATTAACATCCGCGTTACCGTATAGCCTATCCTAAGGTCCCAATAACATAAAAAAATCGGAGTACATCCTAGCTAGACTCCATGAAAACCTAAGCCTAAAGCCCTGATTAGAAACCGAAGGGCAACGCTAGACTCTGTGCCAGTCGTATCACTTTCGATGAATAACTTAAAATAAGCCCTGCAACCAGGAATTGATCTTTAGCTTTCTGTCCTGTTCTTCAATTGATTCTCAATTTTTTTTGTTCTGTTTTGCTTTGTAGAGAAAGAATGGTTGCACTACATGACAAAACCATTCTGTTCTTTTGACAAGCTCTCATAAGCAAAGTGTTAGTTCGCGCTACTTTCGTTTCCCGGAACACCAACATAGGGTTGCGTCAAATGCATGAACAAGACTACGGAAAGATACCTGCAAAAAACTAAGCGTGTTTCTTACTAGGGAGTGACCAGACCTGTCTGCCATATTTATGCATGTAGTCTTTTTTTCTGATCGACCACCTTCCGGGTACTTGTAAAAACTCTATTTTAGCTGCCCGAATGATGGTAAAATTTTGAATATTTTTTTATTACCAAAATCCAAAAAAAAATTTTTTGCCCAAACCTCTCAAAGCGGATATTTGAGGCGCTGAACACAAATTGAAAGTCACGTTTTTTGATAAATCGAACGATAAAGACAGTTTACGGCAGATAAATTCTATTTTACATACAGTGCTCACAACTTCTACGCCCATAATTTTTTCTTTTACTATTACTCGGGCAGCTAGGATAGGGATTTCATGACTACCCGGGGGGTAGTCGATCAGAAAAACTTGGTCTCATGGATAGTTCTGGCGACCAGGTCTGGTCATTCCCTTGTTAGGTGAGCTTGATCGATCTCGGATCCACGCCACCTGAACGAAGTGTCATCCGTTGATAGCGGGTGTCCACCACCATCTTAAGCCCCTTTCAGAGTTCTATCGCCGCGCGACGCGATGGGATGATAATCATGAGCATCGATCGAGATCGCGTCGCACGTCGATCTGTACTCAAAACATGCCATCGCGTCGTACAGCGACCACACCCTGAAAGATGCCTTACGCTGGGCGTGACACTGTACTCGGTGCATATTCATGCATTGGGCTATGAGCGAGTTCGCGATGTCTTCGCGCACAAAGTGAAGAGCAGATAAACCCGCTCTAATATCTCCGTGAGTTAGCGATACTAAACATTGAGCGCATCTTGAGTTGCTCAAACTAATTACATAAATGCCACATGTCTGGCAATCAATGAACGCGCGAGAGTTCGCGCTCGCCCCAACAAAACGTTGCCTATCCCGAAATTAAGACAAAGACTAGGCCGCTTCTACGAGCAACTATCTGCATCGTGCACTAGACATCCTAACTGTATGAGCATGTTTTTTTTAGTTTTGATAGAAGTGCGGCACCGTATCCTTTCGGGTTTAGAATAACATGATTTTTTTTCACAAATTTCCTAGTGCAGTCAGAAACAGGTATTGCTTTAATACCTCAACAGGCTCGGGGCACGAGATCTTAGAGACCCGTGGCCATATAGATAAACGTATATGGTTTGGATCTCATCTCCAGGGAGCCGCGTTGTAGCTATTACCTCGCTTTCTTGGAAGCGGAGCGGCTGTCTCTCAATTTCTGTCATTTTGTTTTCTTTCTTCAAAATAGAACCGCTCTTCTTTCATGATAAGGAGTCAAAGCAGCTTCGCGGCTTCCCCCTTTCCAGTGATCGACGATACGCTGCCTGCTTTTGAAAACCCTCCCAGGACGCTTCTGAAGTTTTATGAATACGGCCACTGATTTTCTCATCCGAGGGTTAAAAACACAGTACACCCAGAAAACTGTTTTTCAGTTTTCCTGCTTATATTGGAGACAGTCGCACGCTGATCACAGTGGTATCCTTGAATTCGTTTAATACCCCCTACGAAACGATTCATGGCTCTCCAAAAAAAACCTGTTATTTGAGAGCGAAAAATTGGTGGACGAGTTGTCCTAGGCCCGCATTTTCTTCCATTCGCAATCGTTGCACGAGAGCGAGCTAGGATTATGAGAAGGGCCGGTAGTGGACTCAAGAACGTAGACTCGGTTGAAATTCAACCTTCCATCCAGCCGATATCGAGTTCGAAAATCTGTTAGGGGGTAGGGCCTGTGGTGGTGAAAGAAGGGGCCGGGCCTTTGGTGGTGGCTTATATCTCGCTTATTTGAAGGAGTTGAGATCTAGCACTTGGCAAGTGGTATACAGGATGGCTCTACAACACAATCAAACGAAAATCACAAAATTCATGTCTCGTGGTGTACTTTGCCTTCAAAGATGAATGCTGGAATAGACTATTTGTCAATGAGACTAAAAATAGGGATTACAAGGATTTTGACTGGAATATAGTGCGCGTACAGTCCCTATGAACTTCAAATTCCGTGCAAAAGGCGTGACTCGTGAGGGGTTCGTAGCCTTAGCTTCTGATTGTATCTGATTATTTAGAAAAATCTGAGATTTTGCATCTGGCATGTCCAATACGGAAAGGACAGCCTCAATAATCGAATCACAATATCAGAAATCATCTCTGATAGTGTACAGTGCCTTAAATACTACGGTGAGGTACTCGCTTCCCAACAACACGACCAAGTGGGCCACGTACAGTCACAACGGGAAAGTGGGACGGGCTCGTTGAAATAGGGCTGAAAACCCAGGAAACCTCCTCCCAAGCAGGGGTGGTGATGGTTTCTGATATGTCGATATTTTCGGTCACCAAGGGGGTTCGCAGCTCAGCCAAAGTCGACCGCAATGCCATCTGGATCCCGCCCAAGGGGAAGAAGACTTGGGTGGCCTCCCGCACACGCCAAACATCAAGGCCGCAGTCTGAACTGGCCGATCATCTGAGTTCCACCCGGGCAATACGTATCAGAACAGTGGAGCTAGGGAATAGCGAATGCGCCTGAAAAGTCCGTCTGCGTCCGTGCGTAGCCCATTCGGTCGGCATTGATCTTTCGCGCGCGAGCCCCGCCAAAAAATACAGGCACTGAATCAGGGTGCGTCACAGAGCAATATGTAGCCAATGGTTATCGAACGGGTGAAAGTAGGCCAGGAGTCAGATGGACTTACAAGGAAAATGAAATAACCTTTTTAAAACCATTTTTGGACGAGAAGTCCAAATATGCCCATCGCAGCTGTCTAGACCCACTCTGAAAGAAGTTATGAGCGTTTTTAAAGCTTCGCGGCAAGGTTAGGGTACCCCATGAAATTTTATGGCGTTTTTAATTTTTTTTTCGTATTCTGCTAAAAACATGTATGTGGGGGTAATCTGGGGTGCTGTACACGAATCTGGGGTTCGCTTGTCGAAAATTTAAAGTTTACTGTAGGTTACGGTAGGTAATATGCCATTTAGGAGGCCAAACCTACCTTAAAAATTCGAGAATCGACAAATGGACAGCACCCCAAATAACCCCCTTATAGAAACTTTGAGACAAATCTGAGACTTTGACCAAACTACCGCATGCCCACCGTAATCTACCGTAAGCTGGCAAAGATAAACTGACATCAGATTCGTGTTAAGCACTCCAAGTAACCCCCAGAAGAACGATTTGGGCTACATCTGTCGCCACATTCCGGAAATCGTCAAAAGTCGATTTTGCTGAATTTTTTTTGCCGGTGGGAAGCTTTGTACAAGTTTAGTCGAAAACTTCGGAAAACGACAAATAAACATCAGATTCGTGATCAGCACCCCAAATAACCACCAGGGCAAATTTCAAGTCAAATCTGGAATATTTTTCTAAAAACTTTGAGATCCCTCTAATTGACATGAATAAACGCCCAACCGAAAATCCGTAGAAGTCCAAAACGCTGTCAGTCTGCGCAAAGTTTAGAAAATTTTCCTTCACCCTAACTTTGCTTAGTGGGGTAGCTTTAGGCGCTGAACACGATTGAAAGATCCGTTTCCGGATTTTCGTGAAAATAATGTGCTTTTTTGAGGGTACAAAAGATACGAAAATCAGAGAGAAAACGCCTATAACTTCCTTCAGAGTCGGTCTAGGCAGCTGCGATGGGCATATTCGGACTTCCCGTTCAAAAATGGTTTTAGCAAAGTGCATCTCATTTGAAATAGTTACTGTGACTTATTGTGGTTCCCTTAATAGGCGACTTTTTGACCGAGTGACGGCTGTATGCGCTCATCTCAGCTGAATGTAATGTCATGCTGACATGGGAGAAAAGAGGTATGTTAAGTAGGATAAAAAAGGAACTCACTTCAGCATCAGCATCACCACCAGGTGCTGCGGTGGAACTGAAAATCAGAGAATAGGTAAATGGACTGCGTATACTGCTTATTGCAAGGATGCAATTTTACCCACCTCGATGAAGAAGCACAAGCTGAGGACAATTGAACCTTAGCAGCTGGCTTTTTGGCACCAGCATTGGCTGTTTTTCTGAACACATGTTCCACCTTCTTCCTAGAGAACTCTGGAGTCGCAGGAGTAGACGACCTCGGCTCGCTCGAACACCCTATTTTGTGATGAGAGAGCGGAGTTCCTTTAGGAAGATGCTGAAAAATTTCTTTTACCATCAGATTAGTGATGGAGCGAAACTGGAACATTACTTATAACGTAGACCGAACAATAGCTTAAAAAATTCCTTACGTTGCTCTCCCTCAGAATTCTATCTATGATCTGCTGTTCCCGCATCATATTATCATACTTCTTGCTACCCGTACCTGAAATAAAGTGAAATAGAACGCGCCAAAAGTCGCACAGCTGCTTGAACCTGATTTTGAAGAATTCCTGCCTATCAATACATTTTGTAACGCTATCAGCGGAGAGAGCCGCATTGTTATATCCATTGGACAAAACTTTGAAGTTGGTGACTCCATTTTCTTCGCATCACCCAACATTTACTTCCTATGCGCCACGGTTTCTCGCCTGATACTACGACATACGTACAGCACTGAATTCCGTAATTGTCTCATATTGTTGTTGAACTCAGACTTTTGACTCAATGGTCATGAGGTAGTATTCATGACACAATGCAATGTAACTTTACAGTTTCAGTGGACCAGGTTTGTTATGGGGAGTCGCTTTATACGGTCAACGTTTCGGCACAGCGTCGTTTTTAGACCTGGGGCCGGATGCATCAACGCGCTGGGTTGGGGCAGGGGCAGGTAAGTCGGCATCTTTGACGTTCGCAGGGCGAAGGCAGTAGATCATCGGATAAATGGGGCCCAGCAGCGTTTTTCGCTGCTCTAGCTGTCCAGCCTCCTAGCTGGGGCAGCAGAGGCACGATTGATTTTGTCATTTAGGGGCATTTTCGAAGCCGCAGACTGCCCTGTGCCTGCCCCAACCCGGCCTGTTGATGCATTCGGCCCCTGAAAGAGCCAAACACGCTATCATTGACTCACCGACCTAGCGCATTTTCGCACTCCAGTGGTATCGCCGCGCGCAAAAGCTGTAAAAGCTGCAAGGAGATAACACCTTCTGTAACCAAGCCTAGTAGATGCGATTAAAGGCAGTGGTCGCGATTAAGTATGCTTGTCATCTTTTCCCTCCAAACCCTTTTCTGGGTCTCGAGTAGTAGAACCTATAAGAAAAAATCGCGAAAAAACTAGTGTTTTAGGCCAAATTTGAAGCCTGAACTTCCCTTTCTTTTGATGGTGGACGAGCACACTCCACATTATCGGCATCAATGATCTCTAACAAAGATCAGCTGGCTCGAAATTGAATTTCAATATATTTATGTACTCATCTAGTCAAAAAACATTGACTGAAGTGCTTGCCTTAATTGTTCAACTGTTTTTATTAGGTAAAATTGCACTTATTTCTTCCTCTGAATGTCGATGATTTTTAACTGCTTGGAATGAGACTGCGATCTTTTTGGTCGGCGCTGTGCACGTGTGCATGAAGTGGCTTCTTTGGACCCTAAAACTCTAATTCTAGCCCTTTTTCACCGCACTACCTTCATAGTTTTTCAGCTGTTTCTGATCTAAGCTGATTTTTGTAGTTTTTTTTCGATAACGTTTTTCATCGTGACCACTGGCTTCAAACCAAGACCAGCAGCTACTGCTGCATATAGTAGTGTAGGGCAAGTGAACCCCCGCTGGCGAACAGTGCTTCGAGCCCCGCTATACAACTTCCAGAACCCCAGCATCACAACTCACACAATGGGATAAATGGTAAGATCAGTGCGGGGTACCCTAAAGTCAACCGGAAAGAGGAGGACATGAATATCACGCGGGAACTCCAGCCTTACGTCAGACTTGCCATCTGACCCGGGCGGGAAACTCTGTTCCACTGGTGCCTCGCCGTATTCTACTGATCCGCGATCCCTGAGGACTTAACCAGGTATGATATTCAGCCTACTTTTATGTTCTTTACTAGCTTGGAGAAATGAAATTCGAGTTTCTGTAGAGAGTTTACCGCAACGGCATTTGGCCGTGTATTTTCATAAAATTACTTGGTTCTTCAAGGCTCTGAGGAAGGTAAAACCGTTGAAACGTCAGCCGAATAAAGGCTGATACCACCTCATGCAAGATTCAATCAACGTTCTCAATAAATGGTATAAAATTCACTGGTTACGGTTATTCAGCTTTGAATTTCGCTTTTAAATAAAAAAAACAAGAAATGCCGCACGAGTGTTGGCTACCCTTCTTACTAGGGGAGCTCGCATGGTGTTTCCTCGGATTAGAAAGCTGATAATTGTTTTCTGCTCAACTCTGGCACGCTCTCTTCGAAGCTGAACTCGTTTTCTGCTGCGGATATCTGCAAAAGGGGCTATAGCCGGTCAAATTTCGTATTTCTTACAGCTGAGCTCAAAATGACGTTTAGAGCTCTTGGATGAGCTAGGCTCAAAAATTTCAATGGAGGGTTATTTGACGTACTGAGCTCGAGTACTAAGTCGGTTACCTCATTTACAAAGAAAAGCACGCTGGTGATCACCACGTGTCATAGATTTCAAAAGACCAGAAGCCTCTAAGTGTTTTTTGAGCGCCTCTTCTATTCAAGTGTGAGGTTGTGAAAACGTTTCAGAGATACGTTTAAGATCTGGCTTGAAATTTCCCTGTGGGGGTCTTTATTAGATGCTGATTACGAATCTAATGTTCATTTAGCTTTTTTCGAGAGTACGCAAGATATTTTAATCAAAGGTTTCAATCGGGGGGAAACTTCGAGAGCAAAAAGCAATATTCGACGACTTTCGGAATAGTTCGATAGATGAGATCCGAAAATTTCCTGTGGGAAGAATCTGAAGAAATAAACAGGAATCTGCAATCCGTTAATCGATTTCCGATATATTTGGGCAGGTTACGGTGGGTATACGGTAGCTTGGACAGAGTCTCAGATTTAGCTCAAAGTTTCTCTCTGTCTGTCATCTGGGCCGACGAACACGGATTTGCTGTCTAATTTTCGATTCTCAAAATATTAAGGTAGGGAAGGCCAGGTAAAAAGAATTATGCCCTTAGTAACCTACAGCAATCATTAAGTCTAGTATTAAACAAACCCCAGATTCACGTTAAGCGTCGTAAACAACCCCAGATGAAAGATCTGAGTCGAACACGAAAGAATGTTTTTTGAACACCGTACAGGCCATAAAACGGCCAATGTCTCACCGTCGACTGCGTACCACGCGCTGCGCGACCGCACGTGCGTCGGAAGCAGACGAGTTTTGGCCGCCGCGCGACGAGTTTCGGCCTCCGCGCGGCGGCCGAAACGTCGCGCGGCGGCCAAACCCGTCTGCTTCCGACGCGCGTGCGGTCGCGCAGCGCGTGGTACGCAGTCGACGGTGAGACATTGGCCGTTTTATGGCCTGTAAGAATTGGCTGGTGTCCAATAGCACCTACCTTTCCGCAGCACTTCAAAAAACACATAACTTGTTCAGACGTTTCCGCAGCGAAATTCGATGCCACTTCCGTATTGATCACAAAACATTCATCATCTCAGAGAATCGGGGGTAGCTGCCCAACTGGAAAAGCGCCAAACGCCGGGGAAAGTGTGCGGGACACCATTAGGAGTGCGAAAACCACAGGGGATTGTGTGAGTGCCCAATTGGAAAAACGCCAAGCGTCATGGAACATGTGCGGGACCGAACTGGGAGTACGCCAAGCGCCGAGGAAAGTGTGCGGGACCCACATGTAAAAGCGCCAAGCGCTGTGGAAAGTGTGCGGGACAGAACTAAGAGTGCGCCAAGCCCTGGGGAAAGTGTACGGAACCCAATTGGAATTGTACCAAGCGCGGGAACGTATGCAGGACCCGATTGAAGAGTCGCCAAGTGCCGAAGTACGTGTGCAGAACCCAACTGGAAGAGCGCCAAGCGTCGGGGACCGTGTACGGGACCAGGGGTGTGCGTTTTTCGTTTCTCAATTTTTCGGTTTTTTCGTTTTTCGCCCTTTTTGGCGAAAAAAATCAATGTCGAAAAAAACGAAAAAGTTTAAAAAATTTTCGGTTTTTTTCGGTCTCAAATTTGTGGTTCTGATGCGACTTGCAGTGGATCCTTTGATGCCTACACCGTCCGCAGGAAGTTTGCACTTGTCTTTCATTTGATCTCACAAGGGAGGCTTGTTACCTTCCGGTGGCGATTTGGAAAATCACGTTGTCGTTGCTGTAGGTCTTCGAGAGTATATAAATGACCCGTGCTTGAAATTGGCTAAATGGCTAAAAAACGGCATTTTTAATGCTCAAAAAAAGTAAGGGTACCTACGAATCAGGAATTTGCAGGGGCGTTCAGAAAATTTTTTTCGGATTCGGCTAAAAACTTTAAACTGTTTAGGGCGCTGAATCGGAATCTGGGTCCTATTTCGGACCAGGCAGGGTTACTGCCTGGTCCGAAATAGGACCCAGATTCCTACATAGCCCCTACGTACAAGTTTTGAGGCGAATTGATCGTAGGGTTCTCGAAATCGTCAAAAGTCGCTATTGGGCAGCAAAATTTCCCCCATTTAGGAGCTTTGGACCAAATCGGACGCGTTTTTTTGAAATATTGACAAATGTGCTCAGATTCGTAATCAGCACCCAAAACAAGCCCAAGTAAAAGTTTTAAGCTCAATCCGAGACAATTTTCTCGAAAGCCCTAAAAGTTGTCATTTCCTTGCCAGAATCATTTCGCGTAAAAGCAAACATCTGCCTCTTACACAACGGTTCCTTCTACTACATCACTTTCGATGAAAGATTAGACTAACTGGGTCTAAATTTCTTGGATTTCCTGTTTATCAGAAGACTAAAACGACTACGGCGCATCTTTTGAGCATGGCCATAACTTTCAGGAAGAATCCTCCAAAGAACAAAAAATATGAAATTCGACAGACGGAGACATCACTAATCTAAATAATAACGCTAATTGATTCCGCATAGCTGATAACCTGAATCGGTACTTTCAAGGCACGATAATCATTCTCAATGACTGTTCGTCGTAAAATGATAGGCGAGAAGAGTTCTATGCTCTCAGTGTCGAAAAAAGCGGTTTAAAAGGAGCTAGGAATAGCAAAATAACGGATGCAAACAGGCGTTCTGAGGTCACCGAAACGCCTCATGTCCCCATTCCGCCCCCTAGACCCTCGAGGTTGTGATAACATGAAGTAATCAAGTCAAGCAAGTACTGATAAGCGAGCTCAACTTGATTGCATTTATACGTAACATCCTTCACAGCAGTCAATTCCTTCACGCTCAAAAGTTAACGCAACAAAAGTGGCTCTCTTTTAGCACAAAAACACGGTTTTCACGTTCTCTTCAAGCATGCCTTGCTGTATAGGGCACCAGACCTTCCGTAAACGGTTGAGACATCAAAAGTGAAATATATTGTGAACACTGCTTCAAGGTCAGGAATTTCGTTTTCGTTTAAGATGTTCATGAAAAAGACGTGGAGAATCGCTCTTTGGAGGCCCATAATTTTTAAGCGGGAGCCAAGCAAAATTTTTCTGCTCCCTCTATCGATCCATACCAAAAAAAACTGCGAATGAAAATACTTTTGGGCGAGCGGCATCATGTATAGTTCCGTCCAGCAAAAGTGGTTGAACCTAACTTCTGTGTAGACACCACGGCCTAATGCGTGTGGTTGCGTCGCGGCCACTAACGTCCAATAGCGCCGAGAGACTGAGCTACTGGTCAGTGCTGACCTCGACGCGATCACTCACACTGAAATTCAACATGACAGCGCAAGAAACTCGTGCTATACATCGAGAACTATTGATGTTCGTCTCTGTGCAACGTTTCTTCCGTTTTGATCTGTGACTTGCCCACGATTTTCAACTTCTACGAAATCGGTTTTTTTCAGAAAGTTAAGGACGACATTCGAGCCCACAGTTTTGATCAAAAACTCGAAAAAACGTGGACATGATTGTTCAGAGAACTACCGCAGTTTTAAACAAAAAGTTCACAATGAGAATTTAAGAGTGTGTTCAGCGCTGCAAGTTTGTCAGGATTCCACACTGCAACAAGGGTAAAATTGCTCACATTAATACGTTGATTGCGTATGCTTCTGTTTCATTAGGAAAACATGATTCTGCCATTATTGGAAGCCTTTCGATTACGTTGCCTTGTTTTTCCTATCAAAGACATGTAATTACGAAAATAAGACGCTTCAAAAGACAAAATGTTTTTCGGTTTTTTCGGAGTTTTTCGAATTCAAAACCGAAAATTTTTCGTTTTCCGGGTTTTTCGGTTTCTAAGTTTTTCGCACATGCCTGTACGGGACCCAACTGGAAAAGTGCCAAACGCCACAGAACGTGTGTCGGACCCGACTGGAAGTGCGCAAAGCACTGGGGAACGCGTACGGCATCCAAGTGACAGTGCACCAAGCGCCAGGAAACGTGTGCGGAGCCCAACTAGAATTGTGCCAAGCGCCGGGAACGAATGCGGGACCCAACTGGAATTGTGCTAAGCGCCGGAAAACGTGTACGGGACCCAATCGGGAGTGCGCCAAGCGCCGAGGAAAGTGGGCGGGACCCACATGAAAAAGCGCCAAGCGCTGTGGAAAGTGCGCGGGACCGAACTGAGGGTGCGCCAGGCGCTGGGGAAAGTGTACGGGACCCAATTGGAAGTGTGCTAAGCGACGGGCGACGTGTGCGTGACCCAACTGGAAGTGCGCAAAGCACTGGGGAACGCGTATGGCATCCGAGTGAAGGTACACCAAGCGCCAGAGAACGTGCGCGGGGCCCAAATGGGAGTGCGCCAAGCATTACGGTTCGTGTGTTAAACCTACTGGGAGGGCAGGCAAGCGCCGGGGAAACTATGCGGGTCCCGAATGGCAGTGCACCAAGCGCCGGGGAAAGTGTGCAGGACCCAACTGGGAGTGCGCCAAGCGCCGGGGAAAGTGTGCGAGACCCAACTGGAAAAGCGTCAAACGCAGGGGAACGTGTGCGAGATCTAACTGGGAGTGCGTCAAGCGTTACGGTTAGTGTGTTGGACCCAACTGGGAGTGTCGGCAAGGGAATGACGATAAAAAACGCGGTTGCATTCATCCGTTCATCTAGCCGTTTTTGGGTTCAGAAATCATGAAAATGGGTCTGAACTGTGGTGGTACTAGAAGGGGTCGGTTTCCTCTGTAAAATGTGCCGCTCCGCACCAGCACACGTAAGGTGCGTCCGAATAAGAATGGCTGCCCACGCGGCCGGCGTGCTTGGCAGACGGCCGTCGCGTTCGCCGCTCTCGGACGAGCATGCGAAAACTCCCCACCGCCATCGAAAACGAAAGAGGCCGGCACCGGCTGGCAGCAAGCACTGCGCCGATCAATCAGTGGGAGAGGGGACGGCCGTCGTTGAAATCCAACACTCGTTCGAGGGCGGCACATGCGACGGCCACCTGCCAAGCACGCCGACCGCGTGGGTCGCCATTCTCATTGGGGCACACTTTAAAGTGTGTCCGAATGAGACTGGCCGACCATGCGGCCATCGTACGTGGCAGGGGGTTGTCGCGTGCGCCGCTCTCAGACGAGCATGCGAAACGACAGCGAGTCTACCCCCTCAACCACTGACTAGGAGCGGGCTGGCAGCGGCTGGCAGCAAAAAATAAATCAGCTCTGCAGCCGAGGGTGGTGGGTGGCAGCCATTTGAACACTCGTCCGAGAGCGGCAGATGCGACGTCCGCATGGTCGGACAGTCTCATTCGTACACACTTTAGAAACAATGAGAAAATCGCGCTTTTATAGCCTTTGAGTGTTATGCAAGAGGGGTCTACTACACAAGTGCATGAACATTTGAACAGTCATATCTGAGAGACCTTTGCTAAAATTAAATAGAATTCTCTCACCGTTTTGCTTCGCTATGAAAGGGTATGATTTTCCAATGTTATACTCGTGAAGAACTCGTTAGAAGGAGTGAAATGTCATATGCTTCTGATTTGGCATGGGATTAAACTCGGAAGAAGCGCTGAAAACTCAGTGAAATGATTTATTATTGATATGGCTGCGCACTTCTTTACTGAACAACAAGAATTTAGTGTGATATTCAAAAAAAACAAATTACGCGCTTCTCCTCTGAAATCAAGCGAATGCTTGCAGCTTAGGCTTACAAGTCTCAGGTCTTTGCAAAATTAGGTTCTGTCTCCCATCCCAAATAATCAGAAACATTGATTCCCAAATATTAACAAATTATTTAACGCGTTCGCCTCCGATTGACTATCAGTGAATGAAAATGGAAATAACATCAGGTGGTGTGCTTATGCGAACGTCGTCAACTAAGAGAATTGCAGCCACACGAATAAATGTGTGTGCTCAGTAAGAAGGGCGTGATTCGGTTTTTCAACGTCACCCTCAGTTTTCGTTGTTTAGTAAACAAGTGCACAGCCAAATCAATGAAGAATTATTTCACTGAGTTTTCAGGTGTACTCGAAGGATCGCGGGGTTGTAATGGAGCACAATAGGCTTTCACCTCGACATAATATCGAGGGCAGCACCATGGGAATAGCTGCTGCTCGAGCAGCACGTGCTGCCTTTGTGCTGTCCTTGGCAGCACGCGCTACCCTCTTCCTCCATCAGTCGCCTCAGCTGCTGCTCTTTTTTGTGGCCATCGTAATGTGGTAACATTGCTCAAAGTGGTCCATTTAGACAGCTACGATCATATATATATATATATATATATATATATATATATATATATATATATATATATATATATATATATATATATATATATATATATATATATATATATATAATCAGCATGGGAATTTCTTTGTTTTGAGCATGCACATATTTGATTAGCTACATGTCAATTCACCATTTCTGTTTTCCTCCAAGCAAGGTTTATGCAATTAAAGCAATCGTTCGATCTCCATCTCAGACGATTGTGTGGTTGTAAAGGAGCACAGTTGGCTCTCACCTCTACGAGAATAGCGAGGGCAGCACAAGGGGACGAGCTTCTGCTTGAGGAGGACGTGCTGCCCTTCTCCTACATTCGTCACCCCAGCTGCTGCTCTGTGTTGCGGCCAGAACAGTGTGGTAACCATCTCAGAGAGTCGGGGGGTCCTAATCGGCTACGATAGGCTTTCGATTTGACTACCTAGCGGTTGGACGACGATACGGCGACGTACTTTCCGTGCGCCACGTGGCCTAATCGTCGTCCAAGTGAGAAGCACGTTCCGCCAATCATAGCCGTTTCACTCGGCCACGATACGCTTTTGATTCGACTACGATGAGTTTGGACGACGAACGAGCCACAATGCCCGTGATTGAACACGTTGATCGATCGCTTCAGAACTGACCCGGCGCATCTCAGCCGCACAGCGCGTATATAATGAGCCCGATCCCAGAGAGTCCGCTTTTCGGGGCCGCTCCTGGAAGGTGACTGCGAGTCACTTTCTGGACGATTTTTAACCGCTGAGGGGGTCTCCCCCACGGTCCTCAGCGAGGGAGGTCCCTCGCTGTCGACCGTGGCGAGGGTGATGTCCCTGTCGCGGACTGCTGTGGGGGTAATCCCCTGCTGCGGGCCGTGACTTGAACCGTATTCTTGTTGGGGGAGACCCGCTCCCATCGAAAGGGTGGGAGCCTGCCCACAGCGCCACGTAGTCCTATCCAACAGGCCACGTGCTGCGGCGGGGGAAATGGGGGTGCGGCAAAGGTTTAATCTCTCTGCGCCACGTAGTCCTATCGAACGGACCACGTGCTCCCCGCAGCAGCACGTGCTGCTGCGAAAGTTCCTTTCAACTCGACTAGGTACCCGATTAGAGCCTATCGTGGCCGAATCGGACCCCCCGACTCTCTGAGACGGTTGAGCAGGGTTGCGACCCGGCGAGAGGTTGTAAAAACTCTACCAAATTTTTGAAAGAGTAAGGGAATTTACCTCTGTACCACTTGATAAGCTAAATGAGGAAAGTAATTATTTCACAAAAGATAGAGCAATTTTTCATCTCGAGGGATCGTTATTTTTTTACAGAAAAAAACTTAAATTTCGGTCTTACCTCCAACAAAAATTAGCGCAACAGAGTGCTCAACCCTGGTGGTAACATTGCTCAAAGTGGTCCCTAGGGTGACTATGACCATATTCATAATGAGCATGGAGAGTTCTATCTTTTCAAGGTTGCAGATGCCTTACTCATTACTCAGGTAAAAGCAGTTGTGCAGAATACGTCGAAAGCTTGCCATGAATAGGTCGAGAATCCAAAAGTTGTTCCGAATTAAAGAGAAGTTGCCGAGAAATTGGGAAAATCGTGTTTCCGTCGAGAAATGCTGCAGAATTTAGAACGTTGCTTCACCAGCTATGTAGAAAATTTATTCTAGTTTTGTCGAGAACTCTCGGCAAATTTTGGACGGCTGCTCTAGAACCCAGACCTGCGTGTATTCAGCCGGATTCCCGACTAATTCTGAACAAGTTTTCAGTCTTGGTCAATATCTCGACCAAATTTTCAGGTCGTCAACAAGCCTGCGCGTCAAAGGTAAAATATGCACAGGAATCAGACAGAGCTGTGCAAGACGTCGAACGCTGAGCTGGAATCTGGGAGGACTGGAAAGGATCCGAACAGGAGTGTGCAGGATCGAATCATAACTGAATGAGACGTTGCTATAAACGTACAAGACAACGTGCCAAGCGGGCACGGCTCTGCAGATTGTGAGCAAAACATAGGGCACGGCCCGTCAAATAAAGGGAGCAGGAAAGCTCTGACACTGCTGCGTTGTTAAACATTGTGCAGAGCGGGCAAGACTACACGAGGAGTGTGGAAGATGTCATAGATAGTGGTTCTTGGTTCGAATCGTGAAGCCATTATTCAAAGGATATTGCGTCCTGAACTTCCCTGCGATTCGGCAAAACCTGTCTTTTCGTGACCATTGGTGATTCGTACCCGGTGCATTTACCAACTGTGACCAAAACTGAAGTTTCCGTCTTACACAAAACATGCATCCTCAGGCAGAACTAATTGAGGAGAATATGTCGAAAACTTGATGAGAATCCAGAATTTTCTGGTATTAGTATCATGCTCAGAGTAAACAAACCGAGCTTTTGACACTGTAAACCTGGGTATATTGTCGGAGAGCTTGTCGGAGAACTGCTGCCAGCGTACCTCAAGAAGGAGTTCTATCGCCTGCTCTTTTTAGTATGTATATTAAAGATCTACCCGTTCCATCCCAAGACATCAAGGTCGTTGCATATGCGGATGATATTACTATACTATGCCGGGATCGCGACATAAATGTAGCTGCCAGTAAGATCAATGACTACTTGATCGAGTTGAAATGTTTTCTGGACAGAAAATGCTCACGGTATCTGACGCTTGATAATCCGTCACCGTCTTTGCCACTGATCCTGCGGAGCACAGAGCTAATCCCATGGTGAAATGGGACGAAACTTGCTCGCCGGCCGCCCGATTCCCTAAGCTACTCGGACTTGTGTTGGATCCTTCGTTAAAGTTTCATAAGAACACTGAGCAGAAGCAAGCTACAGTGGAAACAAGACTCAACGTCCTACGTGCTCTCGGCGGGACGTCCTGGGGTGCAGTAAAAAAACGATTTGACCACATACAAGGCCATCATACAGCCCGCCATGGAGTATGCTGCACAAGTCTGACAGCATATCGTGTCGGACACATCTTTGTCCAAGCTGCAGCGCATCCAAAATGGAGCACTGCGAACCGCAACAGGCTGTTCTAAGAGCTCTCCAGTAGAGCACCTACACGCCGAAGCTCGCATCCTGCCAGTTAAGGACCATTGACAACTTCACGCACAACAGCTGTACATAAACATTCTGAAGCAGCCGAATCATCCGTCGCGAAGAGTATTAGACCCCGTGAGAGAGAGAGGTTTAAGAAAGCCGTTTGCTGATACCCCCACGAAAATCAATATACAGAGATGGACCAACGCACAACAAGAACGCCTCCGTCTCTTACGTGCTGAGCATACCCAATTCGTCAAGAATCACGTATGCAAGGCCGCCGTAAACTCCATTCTCGGAGTCTTGAGGTCAGCGAAACCGAGATGGAACTCGGTAGGCGTGCCAGGTGCACCCTTGCTTCGTTGCGCTGCGGGCACTCCCCCATGCTTATGTCTTATTCACATAAGATAGATAGCAGCAGACCTGACGAGTGCCCGGATTGTGATAATAAAGGGCATACTACTGCGCATCTTTTCAAGTGCTCGATCAGACCGACATCGTTAACGACATTAGATCTTTGGACGAATTCTATGCTCGTGGCTCAGTTCCTCAATCAATGACAGGACCCTTTCTGTGGCTGCAGAAGAAGAAAAATACTCATACTTCACTCGAAGGCACAGGACACCCAAAAATAAATTTTTGGATTTCATGCTCATCTTGGAGAGAGTCACACGCTGATCACAGTGGTATCTCTGAAATCGTCCAGGACCCCCTATGAACAGTTACGGCTCTTCAAAGATGCCTAGATTTCAAGGGTGAAAAATTGGTGGACGTGTTGTTTCAGGCCTGTATTTCTCTTCATTCGCAATCGTTGCGCGAGAGCGAGCCAGGATAAGGAGACAGTCCGGCAGTGGACTGAAGAACGATGACTTGTTGAAATTGTGGTGAGCGCGAAGCGCTCACCAGATTTGACTCTGATTCGCCATCGCGCAACCCCCTGATCTCAGTATCAGGGTCCAGAGTAAACGTAGGAAGACCGTTCTTTTTGCATTTCATCCATGCATCTAGCCGCTATAGCCCCGGTCAGAGTTGGTGCTATTCGCATCTGTAACCCACCGACTCCCCCAACACCCAACCGATCGATACGTATGATTAAAATGATGGGCTGAGGTTGAGAAAATCACTCGGTGTATCTAACTAGATATGACGACGATTACGTGGCCAACAGGATTGCAAGTGTTCTGAGAAATAGTGAAGGAGAGTATGATGCAGTAACGGAGGTAGCAGTAAGGTTAGCTTTCTAGTGATACGCAATGTTTTATCATCGGCCCGCCCACCCGGTGATTTTCTCATCCGCCGTCATCCAGGTATTGCATAGATATCGACCGCGTCGGATACACCGAATGATTTTCACAACCTCACCCCATCATTTTGTTCATACGTATCGACCGGGCTGGTGTCGGCGGGTAATGGAGGTGTTGGAGGGATACACCGGGTGATTTTCTCAGCCTCACCTCACCATGTTGTTCATACGTATCGACCGGGCTGGTGTCGGCGGGTGTTGGAGGGATACACCGGGTAATTTTTGCATCCCATTTCCAAAGCTTTCTGTGTCTATCGACCGAGCTGGATACGTTGGCTCATCCAACTATGACCGGAGCCTATCGAGTTTGGAAATCTGTTAGGGGTCAGGGCTGTGGTGATGAGCGAAGGGGGTCGGGCCTGTGGTGGTCGCTTAATTGGAGGAATTGAGATCTCGCATCTGGCACGTGTTATACAGGAGGGGTCTTCTACACAATTACAAGAAAATCTCAAAATTCATAACTGAGGATGCACTGTGCCTTAAAGACTCATTCGTGAAAATTTTAAAATTTCGTTATCAGTTATCTGATAGCGTTATCAGTCAATGTTCACCTCAGAACTTCAAAGCAAACTTCTAACCCTCAGAGAAGTATCATTCATTCTTCACCTGAGTTCTGAGTCAGCAGCACCACCCCTCCCGCTCCGCCATGGCGGTGACGCTGGATCATTCAAACTTCACTGGCGGAGCGGAAGATGCGAAAGACATGAAACTTCATTCATACTCATCTCTTCGTCCGCGCGGACTGCTCTGGCAGAGCGGGAGGTTACGAGCAAGAATAGCTCCTTATTCCCATGTCACATCAGTAGCATAAGACATTTCACTTCTTTTAACGAGTCTCACAAGTACAACATTGCCAAATCATACCATTTTGTAGCGAAGCAGAACAGTGAGTTATTCGACTTCTGAGAGGGACATCATTAATTCTTTAGACGATTATAATTTGCCAACACCACCAAATTCTCACGGTAAAAAACGTATGATACTCAATTGATCAAGAGTAGGGTAATAAAAGAAATGGTGAGTGGTGTCTTTTGATTCATACACCGTCTTTCTCTAGAGGTAAGCGGTTGAAGCTCTGAACAGAATAGGGAGTAAGGAAACAGCCTCAGCGGTGGGAATATGGCCCCAAACATGGAGAGCTATTAAATAGAAAAACTATCGCTCCAGCCGCGAAGCGGCTGAAGAGGTTTGGTTTTGCCTAGGCCTTGTGATCACTTAGAATTTTATAAAATAGTTTATAGAATCTCTGAAACAAAATTTCCGAAGATTTCCTTCTGGATATAAGTGAAGGGGTCCAGAAGACACCTGCTGTCCAAATTTCAGCAAAATCGGTTAACAAATAACAAAGTTGTGAGCCCGAAAGCTTAAGAAAATTTCATGGTGTGCGCCGTAGGCCGTGAGCCGTAGGCCGTAGGCCGTCACGCTTTTCAGTTCTCACTGCTAATAGCCACTGCCAATGGTCTCAGGCCATCAACTTGGCAGACAGGTAAGTTGGTAGGGGGTACGTAGGCTGGTAAGTGATCGATTTGTTGGTGAGTGGGGATTCTGATGGCATCATCTGGACATCGTGAAAAATGCTTCGGGATTCTGATGACGTCATCGGGACGTCATCAGAAATGTGCTTCGAGTTTCTGATGACGTCATCGGGACGTCGTGAAAAGTGCTTCGGACTTCTGATGACGTCATCGGGACGTCGTGAAAAGTGCTTCGGGCTTCTCGTGACGTCATCGGGACGTCGTGAAAAGTGCTTCGAGTTTCTGATGACGTCATCGGGACGTCGTGAAAGTGCTTCGGGCTTCTGATGACGTCATCGGGACGTCGTGGAAAGTGCTTCGGGCTTCTGATGACGTCATCGGAACGTCGTGGAAAGTGCTCCGGGATTCTGATGACGTCATCGGGACGTCATCAGAAATGTGCTTCGAGTTTCTGATGACGTCATCGGGACGTCGTGAAAAGTGCTCCGGGCTTCTCATGACGTCATCGGGACGTCGTGAAAAGTGCTTCGGGCTTCTCGTGACGTCATCGGGACGTCGTGAAAAGTGCTTCGAGTTTCTGATGACGTCATCGGGACGTCGTGGAAAGTGCTTCGGGCTTCTGATGACGTCATCGGCACGTCGTGGAAAGTGTTCCGGGCTCTTGATGTCGTCATCGGGACGTCGTGGAAAGTGCTTCGGGCTACCGATGACGTCATCGGAACGTCGTGAAAAGTGGTCCGGACTTCTGATGACGTCATCGGAACATCGTGAAAAGTGCTTCGGGCTTCTGATGACGTCATCGGGACGTCGTGACAAGTGCCTCGAGTTTCTGATGACGTCATGGGGGCGTCGTGAAAAGTGTTTCGGGCTTCTGATGACGTCATCGGGACGTCGTGAAAAGTTCCTCGAGTTTCTGATGACGTCATGGGAACGTCGTGGAAAGTGTTCCGGGCTCCTGATGACGTCATCGGAACGTCGTGGAAAGTGTTCCGAGCTCCTGATGTCGTCATCGGGACGTCGTGGAAAGTGCTTCGGGCTTCTGTTGACGTCATCGGAACATCGTGAAAAGTGCTTCGGGCTTCTGATGACGTCATCGGGACGTCGTGAAAAGTGCCTCGAGTTTCTGATGACGTCATCGGAACGTCGTGGAAAGTGTTCCGGGCTCCTGATGACGTCATCGGAACGTCGTGGAAAGTGTTCCGTGCTCCTGATGTCGTCATCGGGACGTCGTGGAAAGTGCTTCGGGCTTCTGTTGACGTCATCGGAACGTCGTGAAAAGTGCTCCGGGCTTCTGATGACGTCATCGGAACATCGTGAAAAGTGCTTCGGGCTTCTGATGACGTCATCGGGACGTCGTGAAAAGTGCCTCGAGTTTCTGATGACGTCATGGGGACGTCGTGAAAAGTGCGGGACTATCCCAGACGGGGGGTGGGGGGGGGGCACTCAAGATTCAAGTCAGAAATGGAATGGACCACCGATCTATAACGCTATCAATCGAAGTATTTCTACAGAACTTCATCAACAACAATGATTGATAGCAGCATCAAGTACATTTTATCAAGGTTTCCATTCATTTTCATGAGAAAATCGTGGGTGTCCCCCCGTCTAGGATAGTCCCAAAAGTGCCTCGGGCTTCTGATGACGTCATCGGGACGTCGTGAAAAGTGCGGGACTATCCTAGACGGGGGGGGGCACTCAAGATTCAAGTCAGAAATTGAATGAACAACCGATCTATGACGCTATCAATCGAAGTATGTCTACAGAACTTCATCAACAACAATGATTGATAGCAGCATCAAGCATCTTTTATAAGGTTTTCTATTCATTTTTATGAGAAAATCGTGGGTGCCCCCCCCCGTCTAGGATAGTCCCGAAAGTGCTTCGGGCTTCTGACGACGTTTGCTTCGGGCTTCTGATTACGTCATCGGGACGTCGTGAAAAGTGCCTCGAATTTCTGATGACGTCATCGGGACGTCGTGAAAAGTGCGGAACTATCCTAGACGGGGGGGCACTCAAGATTCAAGTCAGAAATTGAATGAACCACCGATCTATAACGCTATCAATCAAAGTATTTCTACAGAACTTGATCAACAACAATGATTGATAGCAGCATCAAGCAACTTTCATCAAGGTTTCCATTCATTTTCATGAGCAAATCGTGGATGTTCCCCTCCCCCCGTCTATGATAGTCCCAAAAGTGCTTCGGTCTTCTGATGACGTTTGCTTCGGGCTTTTGATTACGCCATCGGGACGTCGTGAAAATTGCTTCGAGCTTCTGATGACGTCATCGGGACGTCGTGAAAAGTGCTCCGAGCTTCTGATGAAGTCATTGGGACGTCGTGGACCCGGAGAGTGGGCAGGTGTTCGGGACCCGTTGCTGGTCATCCGAGAAGTTGTGCAGACCACCCCGTAGAGTGATTAGGAGTCCTGGACCCGTCGCTGGTCATCCGGAAAATCGTGCAGGACACCCTGGAGGGTGAGCAGGAGCCCAGACTCGATGCTAGCCATCCAAGAAATTATGCAGGATACCCCAAAGAATCAGCAAGAGTCTTGAGCTTTGCGCTAGTCTGAAATAGCGTGCTGGATGCAACGGACTTTGAGCAGGAGTCTGAGAACACCCAGCAAAACTTTGGTAAAAGTGTAAGGATGACAAGCATAGCGTGCAGAAAGCTTAAGATGTTATGTAGGTCATTGTTGCCAGGCTGTCATTGTTCATTGTCAAATTTTCACACTTCGTCAAGTTATGGAAGAAAGGATTCGCTGTGGAAAGCGCGTCGTTATCACCTTCATAGACTTCAAGTCGGCATTCGATTGCGTGCACTGGCCCGCCTTATGGAAATCGATGGAATGCGAACACATGCCAGGAAAAATGGTGAAGCTTCTGCAGGAAATTTATAGAGGCTCGACTAGCTGTGTCCGCGTCGGAAACAAGCTATCCGAAGAATTCAGAGTCGATGCAGGCGTCCGGCAGGGAGATGTGATTTCACCGCTCCTCTTTAATACCGTGGTCGATGCTATTATGAGAAAGACCTTTGAAAATAGAAGAGGAGTCCAATTTGGCGATAACGATTTTGTCACGGATTTGATGTTTGCGGACGACAGTGCAGTGTTCACCGATACTGACATGGAAGCCACGCTTTTGTTGAATGATATGGCACAAATCGCGGAATCGTATGGGTTGCGGATTAATAAGGAGAAAACTAAAGTCATGACGTCGGACGGTTCACGTGCTTCTGTGTTCTTCGAGGGAGCTGAGCTTCAGCAAGTCAAGGAGTTCAAGTACCTCGGATCGGTGGTGCAAGAGCGAAAGGTAGTGGCTACATCGGAGATACTGTGCAGGATCGGGCAGGCGTCGGCTGCTTTCGCTTCGCTGGGCTGGTGTTTATGGAAGAAGCGTAATGTGTCAATCAAGACAAAGATCCGGATGTTTCGGGCGCTCATAGTGCCAATCCTACTGTACGGGTCAGAGTCGTGGACGTTGCTGAAGTCGGATTACAGCAGGCTGGAGGTCTTCCAAACGCGGTGTTTGCGGCAAATCCTTGGGATAACTTTAAGAGATCGAATGCGGAACGAAGATATCCGAGATACTTGCGACCATCAGCCCACGATCGAAGAACAAATTCGAACGAGAAGGCTACGATGGTTCGGACACGTATGCAGAATGGAAACAAACCGACTTCCGCGCAGATTGTTATGGAGAGAGCGCCCTGCACTGTGGAAGGTTGAAAGAGCAGCCCCGAAAAAGACGTGGTTGAAGCAAGTCGAGGCGGATCTGAAGTCCCAACGGTGCAGTGTCCTTAATGCTAGATTAATTGCTGCGAACCGTACTGAATGGAAGCGTATCGTTCAGGCCACAAGAGCTCCTATGGCACCTACAGCAGTGTACTGGTTGAGAGGTCATCCTGCTCCGCCAGCTAACGGGATGAGTGAGTGAGTGATTGTTGCCAGGCTGCTTTTCAGTTTCGTAACGCGGTTAGGTCATTCACACAACCCCATTTTGAGTGCTCCCTCATTCTTCTTCACCAGCCTACTGATTTTTTCTGCAATAAATGGTACTGGCTTATCAGCATCCAAATTCAAAAACAAATTGTTAGAGCTATCTCCATTCGCAGCTCAGCAGAGCTTTTTCTTATCAGATTCATGGAATCGAAGCGGCTGTTCTGCGAAGGAATGGGGCGGCGGAAACAAAATAATGAGTATGTAAAACTGCTTTGTTCCACTGATGTGAAAGTGTCCAGATGGAATGGAAGGTAGTTTCTGAGCGTCCAGATTTTAAGTTAGTTTCAATTGAAAGCGAAGAACTGTACGCAGATTCTGCATCCGGCTGTAGGCCAGCAGGCTTCCATGATTATCGACCGGGCTGGCTACGTCTAAGCGACCAACTATAACCGCGGCCTAAGGTCCCTGTCAGAGTTGGTTGAGAAAATCACCGTGGCCGACCCGTTCGATACGTATGAAAAACATGGAAGGTGCAAATAACACCCGGTGTAGCCAGATGTGGCTGACGCGATCAATGCGAATGAATTATGTGGAACGATATCACGGATATCATTCATTTCTTAGCTAATATCATGTGAACATCGGTCTTGTCAGCCACATCGAGTGATTTTTCTGAGATAGTTTTACAACAGTTTGGGTCATTGATTCTTGTGACCACACAAAGAGGACTGATCTAGTGGGGAGATGAAGAGGTCCCTGTTCGAAATTCTTGCATGGGATATTACAGCGTAATATCAAGAAAAAGTGAACAATTCTGTAAAAAAGGGGTCTCCCAAGCAAAAGTGGTTTGGTTCGCGTTACAAACGTTTCAACAAAAAGGGAACAATAGGAAAGTGGAATGAGGAGAGTCTACAAAAAATGAACAATATCCTCCAAGAACTCTTTTCTTTTTCGAAACTTCCAAACAGCGGAAACAAACCGTTGTGGTATTTTACGAGGAAGAATTGACTGGTTCCCTAAAACAATTTGACATCATCTCCTCTTTTAATGATAGCTATTAGGTACACATGCATATATACATATTTTATCGGCACTCACACAATAAAAGCCCTTTATGGAGCCAAAAGCGCTTCCTCATAGAGAACCGCAACGGTTTGTTTCCGCTGTTTGGAAGTTTCGAAAAGGAAAATAGTTCTTGGAGGATATTGTTCATTTTTTGTAGACTCTCCTCATTCCACTTTCCTATTGTTCCCTTTTTGTTGAAACGTTTGTAACGCGAACCAAACCACTTTTGCTTGGGAGACCCCTTTTTTACAGAATTAAAGCCTAGCTTGCTCGGACGAGTCCGGGCGGAGTACGCAACGGAGCGGTCGGTCATGGCAAAACATAACAGTGGTAAGGAGGTTTTGGCGTGATAAGCACGATAAGCTTTACTTCGATCGAATCAAAATGAGAAAGCTAGGCCTTAGAACGTCGGAGGGCTGCGCGCCCGTGCCCACCACTCAGCGAGGCGGGCTCCTACGCGCCTGGCGCCCTACAGGTACCCGCCCCATGACTCATAATGGGCGCGACGCCCGGGCAGAACATCTCCGTGGCGTCATCGCTTAAATGATTGAATCCTTGTATAACAATCTCAGGAAACCTCTCTCACACCCTGGACGGGTGCTGCACCCTCCTCCAAAATTTTCCAAACCCCATTGTGGGTGTCCCACTGAAGTCTAATCGATAGACTGGGGAACTTACATTACTGCCAAACCGCGAAGTGCGCGATACCTACTCAGTGGTGCCTGCAGTGAAGTGACCATGAAATAGTGCTCCGTATGCGGTACGAGTTTGATTCTGGCGGCCAACGTGTCATGCGATATGCCTGAGCAAACATGTTTTCATCTGTTTGGAATTTTCCGTGCAGTACCAAGGTAACAAAATTTGGTGGCGCCCCCGCCTCGCGCCTGATGATTCTCCGCCCGCAAAACATGCCCCACGCCGCTGGTCCGTGGTCGAACTCGGACCTTGGGAGCAGCGGACCGCCGGCGAAATTTCGCCAGTTACTCAACAGCTGGAGGATAGCTGGCCAATGGCAATCACGAGGCCAACAGTTGGCATATACTCGGCATTTCATTTAATTCCAGCTACGGTCGGCTGGCGAATATGTGCCAGTTGCCTAACAGCTGGGTGATAACATGCATTCAGCTGGCAATTGGCAATTACGAGGCCGACAATCGGCTCATCCTTGGCATCTCAATTGGAGCTAGCGGTGGACCGCTGGCAAAAATGTGCCAGCTGCCTGAAAGCTGCGTGATTAATTGCATTCAGCTGACAAGGGCAATACAACCTCGAAATTACCGAGCGCATAAAAACGCAGTTATCCACCAATCGGCACTCGGCTGGCGCCTAACCGCTCAGTGGCTTTCGCTTGGCACTGAGTCGTCACATGGCTGGCACTCGAGAGAGTTGACGACTACTGACGTTTTAACATGCTAAAATTTGATCTCTGTTTCCATTGATAAGCCGAGCCGGTATATAAGGCGATTCAGTCCAATGAGTGTTCACTCGGCACTTTGATGCCGGCCCTAGAAGGTGACCTGAAGTCACTCGACAGAGGCTAGCATATTTTTGGCAGCTGAGGGGCAAGTACCCACGGCTAGAGGGGGCGGGGGTAGGTGGGGTGGGTCCCCCACCTCAGACCGTTGTGTAGGCGATCTCCTACGGAAAGATCTGCGGTGAGGGACCCACCTGGACTCATCGGTCTGCCAAGAGACTGGCGTACCGCTGGTAAATGTTCGCTGAACAGCGGGCTGTCAGGTATTAGCCAAGAGACTGCCAGCGGTCGGTCAACGTACTGGCGGACCGCTGGCAGGGTTTTACCGGACCGCCGGCTAATGGCTGTTCGACACCGGGAATGGTTTTTGCTCGACAAGCGAATGCTGGCTGTCCGCCAATCCCAATGTCTGAGAAAATTCCCGGGCACACGGCCCTCCGACGTTCTGAGGCTAAACACTTCCATGAGAATATTTTGCCAATGGGTAAATTATAGGCTTGCTCATTCTCCATTTGGAGTGTACGTATGAAGATTTGGGAAAAATGGCTCTCGTAAACAAAATTGATGATAACCAATTGATAAAAGGTAGGGTATAAAAGAAATGGAGAGGTGTGCCTTCATTCACATACCGTCCTTCTCTAGTGGTCAGCAGTTGAGGATCTGCCTGGAGTAGGAATTAGGAAAACATCACCGCCGGTGGTGAAGATATAACAAAATCCGAGTAAAAACTTGGAAAATTTTAGAGCCGTGACGAAGCTATTCTTCCCGAGGCTCCATATAGTGGAGCCCGCCAAAAAAATCTTATTTACTTTCCAATGAGAAGCGGTCGATTGGAGATCAATGACCATGAAACTCGTTGCAGCACAATCGCTCCCGCTCAATCGGTATCGAGCGTGCTGGTATGGGATTCATGCACATTGATCCCCAGCCGACCGCTTCTTATTGATCGGTAAATGAGAAACTCTTGGTGGACTCCACTATACCTACAGTCTACAGCAATGGAAGTAGGACCTCGTGAGGTTGCGGAATCGTCCTAACAGACAATAGCTTGTCGGTGGTACTGCTCATTTTTTCGAAATAACTGATGATAGTCGGTGAGTTTTTGTTTCCTTTCTGACATTTCCATGTCTTTCATTGCCTTCACAGATGTACCCCCTATAAAACGTCGTAAAAAACATCAGTCGAGGCGCGAGAGGCGCGCGCGTCGCCTCGACCTCCGTCTACCCTACGCTCTCTCACTGTCTCTAATCTCTGCTCCGCACCAGCACGCGTAGGAACCAAGTGAATTTCGCGGTTTTATAGCCTGTAGTCATATCGGTTAAAACACAAACCCACCGATCTATCACAGCTGTTCTGGGAAAAATCAGTGATACCACTAACAAACAACCGTATGTTAAGACGAGTCCGCAACCTCACCAGGTCCTACTTCCATTGCTGTACTGAGCTTCTCTGGGCCAAATTCCAGTCCGCAATTGCGTCTCGACATGCTTTGCGGCCGCGCGCATTCGAGGCGGAAGAGTTTTCAGCGCCGCAGCCGCCGAAGTGTTCTAGGTGGGTTATAGAAACTGGAAACTAAACAAAATTAGAGGAAACTGTATAAAAAAGCCATATCGGGTCGGCCATGGCGCTGGAAACTTGAGTGACTCGAGCGCGTGCGGCCGCAAAGCGTGTCGAGACGCAATTGCGGACCGGAATTCGGCCCAGATAAGCACAGTAGACTATACATTCAAAAAATACCTGAAGCAGAAACAGAATTACCCAAAGCCTTACGTTGAGGAATGTAAGAGCGTATTTTACGCAGTCCTTCGTCGCCGCAACCAGACAATGGGCCATCACCACGTATGGACGCTATGCGGGAAGCTTCTCGGTCTTTCATAGCGAGCCTAGAAATTCGAATCTTGATTCGAACGTATTCCTGTCGCTAGATGCAGTGATAAATCACATCCAATCACATGCTGCGGTACGGGAAATATCCTAAACGGGGGGGGGCACTCAAGTAAAAGTCAGGAATGAAATAAGCCACCTCAAAGATATGAATAAAAACCTGATAAGAGATGCTTGATGCTGCTATAAATCAATGTTGTTGATGAAATTCTATAGAAATACTTCGATTGATAACGCTATAGATAGGTGATTCATTTCATTTCTGACTTCTACTTAAGTGCCCCCCCTCGTTTAGGATAGTCTCGCGGTACGACCCAGGCAGAGAGAATCTAGGTTTGATGAATTCCGCACATTCGCTTGTCTAGTATTAACATTCGGATCTCATCTACGATCTTTTCTTGCTCTTCCTTATCTGATTTCACGATCTGCCCGCGGATTTAAATTTTTTCCAGTAAAGCGCCTTTAACAGTCTGCCGGACGACGCCGTCCGGTACGTTATAAGATAGGGCTGCGGCGTCGGTGCGGCCCGCACTGCGATGTTGGCCGACCGACGTCGCACTGCGGTGAAATCATTGACACGACGTTGGAGCAAGTTTACACGGGTCAAAACGTGCTGGTTTCGCCTCATGTTTTGTACAGGAGAGTCGGAACTGACAATTGTTCACCGCAGCTTCCCTCGCACTGCGGCACTCTTACAACGTGTCGGACGGCAACGTCCGGCAGACTGTGAAAGGCGCTTAAGACTATGTCGGACAAACTTAATGAGCTTCGTTTACGCCCAGTCTAAATAGTTCGAATCGCCTCGACAGAGAGGACTAGGTCCTGCGTAATGCGACACCATCAGCGCTCAGTCTCGGGCCATCCTTCACCTTCAGAGTCCTGATCGCCAGTTGTTGGGTCCTGAGAATATAGGAGGGTAGTTGGTGCTTATGAAGCAAACGGAACCCAAATGAGGCATACCACGCTGTATAGCTCTTTTATAGAAAGATCGGCCGGATAGGAATGATATCGATAACCTGATAAACATCTGCCTGTTTGCCGAAATTCATCTTGTCTCTCGAAATGTTATGGAAGAGAAGCCCAAAAATCGATCGAATAGTAAACTCATCGTTATAATCATCTCCGTATATTTATTTGAGAAAGCGATGTGTTTTTAGCAGCGTAAGGCCCCGTTCAGAGTTGGTGCTATTTGCATCTGTAAACCACCGACACCCCCCCCCAACTCCCATTCGGTCGATACGTATGATTGAGATGATGGAGTGAGGTTGAGAAAATCAACCGGTGTATCTGACTAGAGCCCACCGCAAGTGATGACGATGATTACGTGGCCAACAGGATTGCACCTGTTCCGAGAAATAGTGAAGAAGAGTATAGTGAAGAAACGGAGGTAGCAGTGTAGGTAGCTTTCTAGTGATACGCAATGTTTCATCATCGGCCCGCCTACCCGGCGTTTTCCTCATCCCCCGTCATCCACGTATTGCATGGATGTCGACCGTGTCGGATACACCGGGTGATTTTCTCAACCTCAGGCCTCGGTCATAGTTTGATGAGCCAACGTATCCAGCCCGGTCGATACACACAGAAAGCCTTGGAAATGGGATGCAAAAATCACCCGGTGTATCCCTCCAACACCCGCCGACACCAGCTCGGTCGATACGTATGAACAATGTGGTGGGGTAAGGTTGAGAAAAACACCCAGTGTATCCCCCCAACACCCTTTTTCGGTCGATACATATGATTGAAATGATGGAGTAAGGTTGAGAAAATCACCCGGTGTATCGACGCAGTCGATATCCATGCAATACGTGGATGACGGGGGATGAGAAAAACGCCGGGTAGGCGGGCCGATGATAAAACATTGCGTATCACTACAAAGCTGACCTAACTGCTACCTCCGTTTCTTCACTTTACTCTCCTTCACTATTTCTCTGAACAGGTGCAATCCTGTTGGCCACGTAATCATCGTCATCACTTCCGGTGAGCTCTAGTCGGATACACCGAGTGATTTTCTCAACCTCACCCCATCACTTTATTCATACGTGTCGACTGGTGGGTGTTGGCGGTGTCGGGGGGGGGGGGCGTGGGTGTCGGTGAGTTATTACAGATGCAAATAGCACCAACTCTGACAGGGGCCTTACCCCATCATTTTAATCATACGTATCGACCGGGTGGGTGCTGGGAGGTGTCGGCGGGATACACCGGGTGATTTTCCCACTCACCTCACCATGTTGTTCATACGTATCGACCGGGCTGGTGTCGGCGGGTGTTGGGGGGGGGGGTGTCGGCGTGATACACCGGGTGATTCCTGCATCCCATTTCCAATGCTTTCTGTGTGTATCGACAAGGCTGAATACGTCGACTCATCCAACTATGACCGGGGCCTAAGTGGTTGAGATTACCGGCAACTGGCTGGGCGAGCGACTTTCAATTCTTGACACACGTTTGCCTACAATTGTGGTGCGCGCGAAGCGCGCACCGGGATTTGGCTTTGATCTCTTCCCGCGCGGATGCCCTACAATGAGATCACCTATTCATACCGTCACCGAAGGTATAAGCTGTACACCATTCGATGCGCTGCAAAAAATTACATATGTGTGCAACTTCTCATCCTAACTGGTCACCGCTTTTCAAGGTTATGGCCTTTGAAAGAACGCAAAAACGTTCTCCACCACCGCCTCCACCTCCGTCCGTCGGATTCCATTTTTTTTTGGAAGGCGTGGACCGAATCGCTTGAAATTTTGTGACTAGAGGTAATCGGCCACGGGAATGCCGAAAATAATTGGGAGAACTCACCATAATGACCTCTGGGCCCCTAACGGGCGGTTCTAACTCGGAAACCGGCCTCTTAAGATTAGTTTATGAAAATGATGAGTTTTTTCGTTATCCGTCATTGTTTTCTTAGACTCCATATAAACACCTTGCTCTTAAGGGTGGTGTACTTTAAACGTCCGGCTCGGAAGAGGACGCTGTGCGGAAGGATGTTCTTGAGCGCGGCGCGTATTCGTTCCACGCGCACCACCGATAAGAAGGCGTCGCAGGGTGTGCTGAAGTGTGGTTTGACTATGCGAGACCGCAGTACGAGTATGCAGGACGTCATGGAACTACAGCGGGACCTCAGTAGGGGTGTGCAGGACGCCGTAGAATATGTGCAGGACCTCAGTAGGAGTGTGCAGGACATCATGGAACGTGTGCAGGACCTTAGAAGGAGTGCGAAGGACATCAAGGGACCTGTGTACGCCTACACTCTGAAAGAATCCCCCGCGATCATTCACGGATAGAATCCTCTTGGTTTCTGGTAGGAGCCGAGAGGATACTAGCATGGGACTATCGCGGAACGATCGCGAAATTCTGCCAGTCTCAAACAGGGAGCGTACCGCATTCGTTCATCGATGCTCTTGCGATGCTTCATCGCGGAACCGCAAGGAATCGAGCCTGGGCCTATCACGGAACGATCGCGAGATCCTACCAGTTTCAACCTGAGGGCGAATCGCGTCTATACATTGATGTATTCGGGGCATTAAACCGCGGGTCCGCGATGAACCGAGCCTGGAACTATCGCGGGACGGTCGCGAGATTCTGCCAGCCTCTTGATGGCCTCTCGATGTTTCACCCGAGCGAGTGTTGCCTATCAGATCAACACAAAGCTACAAGGTATTGCCCTTGCCGTATTTCGCGCTGCTTTACAAATCTGCACATCATGAGAACGCGGGACCAGGGGGAAACGATCACGGTACCATCGCGGATCGCGAGTGCAACACGGTACTAGCGCGGTAAACCTCTCAACGATCGCGGAACTATCACGGTACGAGAACGAAAATGCCAACGAATGAGCCAATTGGGTAACTATCGCGGAACAAACGCGGATCGCGGGACTAGGGGGGAGACGAAGACGGTACTATCGCGGATCACGGGAGCATCACGGTACTAGCCCGAAGGATTTTCTCAGAGTAGGGGTGTGCACAACGTCGTAGATTGTGTACAGGACCTTAGTAGGAGTGTGCAGGACATCACGGAACGTGTGCGGGACCTTAGTAGGAGTGTGCAGGACATTATGGAAGCTGTGCAGGACCCCTGTAGGGGTGTGGAGGACGTAGTAGAATGTGTGCAGGACCTCAGTAGGAGTGTGCAGGACATCATGGAACTTGTGCAGGACCCCAGTAGGGGTGCGCAGGACGTTGTGGAATGTGTGTGGGACCCCAGTAGGACAGTTCAGGACGCAGTAGAATGTGTGCAGGACGTAGTAGAACGTGTGAGGGACCTCAGTAGGAGTGTGCAGGACATCACGAAAAGTGAGCAAGACTACTGTAAGGATGAGCAGCACGTCATGGAATGTGTGCTGGATCTCAGTAGGGGTGTGAAGGACATCATGGAGCCTGTGCAGGACCCCAGTAGGGGTGCGCAGGACGTCGTGGAATGTATGCAGGACCTCAGTAGGAGAGTGCAGGACATCATGGGACCTTTGCAGGACCCCAGTAGGGGTGTGCAGGACGTCGCAGAATGTGTGCAAAACCTCAGGAGGACATCAAGGAAGTTGTGCAGGGCCCCAGGAGTGTGCAGTACATCATAGAACGTGTGCAGGCTCCTAATAGAGGTGTGCAGGACATCATGGAACATGTGTAGGATCCCAATAGAGGTGTGCAGGACATCATAAAACGTGTGCAGAACCCCAGTAGTGATGTGCAGGACTTCATGGAGTGTGTGCAGGACCTCAGTAGGAGACAAGCACGCTCATGCCGATCATTTCTCCGCAGGGCTACCGTAACCCTCCTTCAGAAATTTTCCAAGTGTTAGCTTGGATATGAGCACATCGTAATAGCCAACAATCGTGTTTGCACAAATTCGACCTCCTCAGCCACTTCCCAGCGGCTTCTCGAAGAGAGCGGTGTGTGAATGAATGCATACCGCTCCTCTGCCCTTTTATACCCCGCATGTTATGAGCGTGTGTTATCGTTCGTTATCATGTTTTGTTCAAGAATGGTTACGATAGCCCTGCGAAAAAAATGATCGGCATGGGCGTGCTTTTCAGTAGGAGTGTGCAGGACATCATGAAAAGTGAGCAAGACTACTGTAAGGATGAGCAGCACGTCATGGAATATGTGCTGGATCTCAGTAGGGGTGTGAAGGACATCATGGAGCCTGTGCAGGACCCCAGTAGGGGTGCGCACAAGAACGTAAATTAAGTGCGCCAGAGCAGGGCTACCGTAATCTCAGGAATGATGTTATACAACCCCGATTCGGCTGTCGTAAACAAAGTTAGTGATATCCAATAGATAAAGTCTAGAACATAAAAGAAAAGGAGAGCGGTATGTCTTCATTCACTCTCTTCATTCCTTCTCCAGGGTTCAGCGGATGAGGATCTGCCTAGTTTACAAAGCAGGAAAACAGCACCACCGGTTGTCAAGATGTTGCGAAAGTGGAGTGTAAACTTGGAAAAATTAAGAGCCAACTCGAGTGAGATTACGGTAGCCCCGTTCTGGCGCACTTAACTTACGTTCTTGTGGGGTGTGTAGGACGTAGTAGAATGTGCGCGGGACCTCAGTAGGAGTGTGCAGGACATCAAGAAATTTTTGCAGGACCCCAGTAGGGGTGTGCAGGACGTCGCAGAATGTGTGCAAAACCTCAGTAGGAGTGTGCAGGACATCAAGGAAGTTGTGCAGGGCCCCAGGAGTGTGCAGTACATCATAGAACCTGTGCAGGATCCTAATAGAGGTGTGCAGGACATCATGGAACATGTGTAGGATCCCAATAGAGGTGTGCAGGACATCATAAAACTTGTGCAGAACCCCAGTAGTGATGTGCAAGACTTCATGGAGTGTGTGCAGGACCTCAGTAGGAGACAAGCACGCTCATGCCGATCATTTCTCCGCAGGGCTACCGTAACCCTCCTTCAAAAATTTTCCAAGTGTCAGCTTGGATATGAGCACATCGTAATAGCCAACAATCGTGTTTGCACAAATCCGACCTCCTCAGCCACTTCCCAGCGGCTTCTCGAAGAGAGCGGTGTGTGAATGAATGCATACCGCTCCTCTGCCCTTTTATACCCCGCATGTTATGAGCGTGTGTTATCGTTCGTTATCATGTTTTGTTCAAGAATGGTTACGGTAGCCCTGCGGAAAAAAATGATCGGCATGGGCGTGCTTGTCAGTAGGAGTGTGCAGGACATCATGAAAAGTGAGCAAGACTACTGTAAGGATGAGCAGCACGTCATGGAGTATGTGCTGGATCTCAGTAGGGGTGTGAAGGACATCAAGGGACGTGCGCATGACCTCAGTTTAATGTTCAGGACACCGCATGCAGGCCATGCCTCCGAATCAACAAGAACAATAGTTAAGTGCGCCAGAACAGAGCTACCGTAATCTCACTCGAGTTGTCTCTAAAATTTTCCAAGTTTTGACTCCGAATTCGATACATCTTCACCAGCGGTGGTGCTGTTTTCCTGCTTTGTAGTCCATTCAGATCCTCAACTGCTGGTCTCTGGAGAAGGACGGTGTGTGAATGGAGATACACCGCTCTTCACTTCTTTTATACTTTACCCTTGATCAATTGGGTATCATCAAATTTGTTTACGAGAGCCGAATATCATTCCTAAGATTACGGTAGCCCTCTTCTGGCGCACTTAACTATCGTTCTTGGTCCGAATCAGACATATGGGCCGGCGCAGACGAGTCACATCAGCATAAACCGGTGAAGTTTGGCTAGAGCGGCTGACCCTGGGTCTATCCTAGACGTAGTGGGGCCACCCAAGATTTACTAATAGAAGTGATGAAAAACTCTAAGAAAAAAATGCTTGATACTGCGCTATCAATCATTGTTTTTACAAAAGTTCTATGAAAATACTTCGACTGATAGACTTACCAATTGGCGGTTCATTTCATTTCTGTCTTGAATGGTGGGTGACCCCCCCCCACGTCTAGGATAGTGCCTAGACCCTGTACAATTGAGTCATTTCTTCTTCTTCTTCTTCTTTGCAGCCACATAGAGGGTTTTGTCATAGGCGGAGGAACTGGGCGACCAGTAGTGGATTCGTCCATAGGTCCATTGGTGTCAGCGTGGTAGGTCTCTCCGGACAGTTGAATAAATGTGCGGTATCATGGCCGACGATACCGCAGTCCGGGCACACATCAGATTTGCTGCTGTCAATCTTGCTGACATAAGACATTAGCATTGTAGAGTGACCACAGCGTAATGATGCGAGCGTGCATCTCGCCCTTCTTCCGAGTTGAGACTCTGAGGTGCAGACGGGGGGCGGTATATCTCCTAGTATAGGATTTATGGCCACCTTCACAAGATGACACCGTACGAACTTGGTGTGCTCCTCGCGCAAAAGACGGAGTCGTTCTTGCTGTGAGTCGTGCCATCTTTGCAAATTGACTTTGTTTGGAGCATCGGCGAATGGCTTTCTTATACTTCTCTCTCTCACGGGGTTTAGCACTCTCCACGACGGGTGATTTGGTTGCTTTATAATGTTAATGCGGAATTGCTGGGCCTGGAGCTGACAGTGCTCCTTCACTGGTAATAGACGGGTCTCAGCATGCAGGTGCTCGATTGGGGAACTCCTTGCACCTCCGGTGGCGATACGGAGAGCAGCATTTTGTACTCGTTGCATCTTTGTCCAGGAGGATTCTGAGACGAGATGCTGCCAAACCGGTGCGGCGTACTCCAGGGCGGGCTGCAGAATTGCCTTATACGTTGTGAGTATAGTCTCCTTGCTGCTACCCACGAAGTGCCGCCCAGGGCCCTGAGAACGTTGAGCTTAGCCGTAACGACTGCCTGCTTCTGCTGGGTATTCTTATGAAACTTGAGTGAAGGATCGAGCACAAGACCGAGCAGCTTTGGAAAGCGAGCAGCAGGCAATCGGTCTCCATCACACACGACATCCGGATGAGCGCTGTGCTCGGATGGGTCCGTCGTGAGAACGGACACTGACGACTTGGCTGCAGAGATACTTAGCATCTTGCGGTCGAAGCTCTTCAGTGTGATCAGGTACTCGTTGATCTTATTGGCGGCCACCTGTAAGTCCCGATCTCGACACATGATTGTTATGTCATCGGCATACGCGACGACCTTGATGTCCTGTGGAGGCTCAGGCATATCTCCGAGGTACAGATTGAAGAGGGGTGGCGATAGAACTCCGCCCTGAGGACTCCAGCTGCCATAGGAATACTGTTGGAGACATGGTTCTGAAACATGACTCTTGCCCGCCGACCTTTAATAAAGGCCGATATCCAGCGCTTCTGCCAAGATGGTATTGACGACTCCAGAATGTTGCTTGACAGGACTCCAAGGTTAACCGTATCAAATGCCTTGGTGAGATCCAACGCAACAGCTACAGTTCTCAATGGCTTGTTAAAGTTGAACCCGTCGATAGCATAGCTGGTAATTTCTAGCAACGCCGTAGTTGTGGAATGTAGCCTCCTGAACCCATGTTGAAACAACTGCTTCTCGTTGTGCTCCGCTAGATCCTTGACAATGAGCTTTTCGGCCACCTTGGCGAAAGGTGACATCAAGCTAATGGGACGATATCCCTTTACTGATGACTGAGGTTTGCCAGGCTTGGGCAACGGGATGACGTTGGCTGTCTTCCAGTTTTGCGGAATAGTGCAAGAGCTAAACGAAGTGTTAATCATATCAACGATGAGCGGAAGGATCTCAGTCGGGAGTTTCTTCAGTACAGCAGGACAAATGCCGTCCGGACCGACAGCTTTGGAGTTCCGCATGTCCTTTACAATCTTCTCTACTTGCGCCACAGTGAACGCATCGGCCGTGCTCATGAGCGGGAGGCGGCACAGCTCTCTTTCTGTCACTCTATTTTGCGGACCTCGCCTTGTACTCGTGACAAAGAAACTTTTACCGAGAGAGTAGGCGGCTTCCTTTCCTGACTTGAAAACGTTATTACCGAACTCAATAGTGGAGATGGTGGCTGGCGAGCTCTTTCCCAATAGTTTCCGAAGAACCTTCCAAGTAGCTCCACTGTCCGTCTTGAAAGTCAACTGTTCTGTGAATTTTTCCCACTGTTCTTTCTTGTGCTGGTCGAGATCTTTTCTGATCTCACCATCCAGCTGAGCGACGACAGGGTCTAGATGGTCAACTGCTCTTCTGGCATCTCTAGTCCTGATTTTCTCAAGAATTTCTCTGGTGACGTTTGGATAGAACGTCTTAACTCGGCCAACAGGGATAGCCGCCTTCATGGCCCTGCGAATTGCATCAGATAAGTGATGCTCTTTCTGGTGCACATTGCCATTCCACGGGTAATCAGCCGCTAGGCGTAGCGCAACCTCACTGAACAGGCACCAGTCTGCTTGGCCTAAATTGAGATAAGAACGTTGACGAACACCAGAATAAGGAGCAAGAGAATTTGAGAGATCGATGTGCACAAAGACGGGAACATGATCACTAGACAATGTTGTTGAGGTAGACCATGAGCAAGCGTTGGAAAGGTTGGACGAGATAAGAGTTATGTCTGGGCTAGAAGATCGGCCGTTGGCAGGGAGACGAGTGGGCTGATCATCGTTTAAGATGACCAGGTCGCACTCCTCAGCCCATTCTTCGACTTCTTCTCCTCTAGCATCAGAACCAAGGGACGAGCAGAAGGTGTGGGCATTGAAGTCGCCCGCGAAAACAACTGATGATGAGAGGGAATAATCGCTGAGTTGTTTGAGAAGAGGAATGGGATTGTAGGAGGAGGGGCATGAGGTGGTAGGGGGAATATATATGTTGAAAAGAGAAAGGGGTGTTTTAAGAGGAGATGGATTGGAAGGTACTCGAGAGTACCATCCGTGGGGTGTTTGGTATGAGGTGGGAGGAGAGAGGATAAAACAAAGGTTGAAACTCCTCCGCCAAGAGCTGACCTTGGAGCATGGAAGGCAGTGTAGCCCGGGATATTAGGATGAGGATAGGTAGGGGATGGAGAGAGCTTGGTTTCTTGAACCATGATCACGTCTGGATGGTAAGTACGTGCGAAGAGAGAGAGCTCAGAAAGTTTAGTACGAAGGCCGTTGAGATTGATATGTACAATGGAAAGGGGGCGATTTGAGGAAGAGGAATCAGAGTTGGTAGGTGAAGAGCATAAAACACAGCGAAAAGCAGAGTTATAATGCCTCACAGAACTGAGACCTGAACAGGAGAGATGCACCCACCTTTGGCATCCGGAGCACTGGACGCTGGTATGTCTCCTGGTAACATCCTTGCCGCACGTGGCGCATAGGTACTTCTGAGCGGGTCCAGGATTCCTCTCCACGCCGGCCCTTTGCAGGAGAATCCGAAGGAGAGCTGCGGCCGGCCAGCACCTCTCCCATGACAAAAACCCTCTTCGCGGAGGGGGTGACGTCGGTTTGCATAGAGGTGATCTTCTTTCCTCCACACTGCCACGGCGTGAACGTACGACATCTCGGCAGCTGAGTCATTTCAAAACTCATTTCTTCATTTTTTTGACTTTTAAATTCAAAAAGTTTATGCCGTGTATCTTATTTGTAAAAAGCCGCGTTGCAACTATTATCTTGTAGTCTTAGCAGCGAAGCGGTTTTTTCATTTCTACCAATATGTTTTCAAAAAAAAAACAACTTGACCTTTAGAGTTTGACGATATTGTAGAAGGGAAACCCTCGGAAAAAGTTGTGAAATTTCTGAAAGATGAGCTCCGCAGAAAAGGTTAAGGATTTGGCATTGCTCTAAAATGTCGTTAAATTGTTCCATTAGATTTGGCTATCAAACTGATTTCCTAAATGTAGTGAAATTGTTGAATCGATTTGGCTGTTGTTGGTGTATGCAGATAACATAATCATTAAATGTAGTGAAATTGTTGCAAACGGATTTGGCAAGAGCTCTATGAATTATCACAGTCAAATCACGCGTCAGAAGAGATTTCGCTTGGAGCGTATATTGAATCAAATGAGAACAAGAATAAGTCTAGCAGCCAAAACGTTTCCATACAATGTGAGCCGTGAAAGCGTTGAGGACACGAAGCACGAAGACATAGCGTCAGTAGCGAATAAATTGTGTTGCATTTTGTTTTCATGATTTTTATCTAATCGGTGAGGGAAGGTCCAGTACCCTAGTGGGAGCTACACTGAAAAGGCAAAATAACATTCGAAAACCTTATTTCTAGCCCATAAGGCCACGTTTCGTTCAGCATTGTTGGCTGAGAATTATTTTCTTCTTTTTGTCTTCATTCGCTCGCCAAAGGACCTTCTGACGCGTGATTTGACTGTTATAATTCATAGAGTTCCTGCCAAATCCGTTTGCAACAATTTCACTACATTTAATGATTATGTTATCTGCATACACCAACAACAGCCAAATCGATCCAACGATTTCACTACATTTAGAAAATCAGTTTGATAGCCAAATCTAATGGAACAATTTCACGACATTTTAGAGCAATGCCAAATCCTTGACCTTTTCTGCGGAGAACAACTTTCAGAAATAAGTACATGTGAATAGTTCTGGGGATAACCAGCTGGGTCATTAAATGATTTACAGCCTTCTTGAAAATATTTGCTGACTGGTGTAAGGCCCCTGTCAGAGTTGGTTTGAAAAACGATACGTATGAACAATGTGGTGGGGTAAGATGGAGAAAAACACCCGGTGTATCCCCCAACACCCACTCGGTCGATACGTATGATTGAAATGATGGAGTGAGGTTGAGAAAATCGCCCGGTGTATCCGACGCAGTCGATATCCATGCAATACATGGATGACGGGGGATGAGAAAAACGCCGGGTAGGCGGGCCGATGATAAAACATTGCGTATCACTACAAAGCTGACCTAACTGCTACCTCCGTTACTTCACCATACTCTCCTTCACTATTTCTCTGAACAAGTGCAATCCTGTTGGCCACGTAATCATCGTCATCACTTACGGTGAGCTCTAGTCGGATACACCGAGTGATTTTCTCAACGTCACCCCATCATTTTATTCATACGTGTCGACCGGTGGGTGTTGGGGGGTGTCGGCGGGATACACCGGGTGATTTTCTCAACCTCACCCCACCATGTTGTTCATCCCTATCGACCGGGCTAGTGTCGGCGGGTGTTGGTGAGTGTTGGGGGTGTCGGCGGGATACACCGGGTGATTTTCTCAATCTCACCCCACCATGTTGTTCATACCTATCGACCGGGCTAGTGTCGGCGGGTGTTGGTGAGTGTTGGGAGTCGGTGGGTTACAGATGCAAATAGCACCAACTCTGACAGGGGCCTTACCCCATCATTTTAATCATACGTATCGACCGGGTGGGTGCTGGGGGGTGTCGGCGGGATACACCGGGCGATTTTCTCAGACTCACCTCACCATGTTGTCCATACGTATCGACCGGGCTAGTGTCGGCGGGTGTTGGTGGGTGTTGGGGGGGGGGGTGTCGGCGTGATACACCGGGTGATTCTTGCATCCCATTTCCGATGCTTTCTGTGTGTATCGACCAGGCCGAATATGTCGACTCATCCAACTATGACCGGGGCCTAAGTGGTTGAGAGTACCGGCAACTGGCTGGGCGAGCGACTTTTAATTATTGGCACACGTTTCCCTATAATAAGTACATGTGAATAGTTCTGGAGATAACCAGCCGGGTCATCAAATGATTTACAGCTTTCTTGAAAATATTTGCTGGCTGGTGTAAGGCCCCTGTCAGAGTTGATTTGAAAAACGCCGTGGCCAACCCGGTCGATACGTATGAAAAAAATAAACGATGGAGGCTGCAAAAACACACGCTGTGGCCAGCTGTGGCTGACGCAGTCAATATGTATGAATCATGTGGAACGATATCATAGATATCATTATCTAACTGTTTTGCTTTCCTACGGATTAGTATGATTTGGAAATGAAACATTTGTGAGAAACTCGTTAAAAGAAGTGAAATGTCTTATGCTACTGATTTGGCATGGGAATAAATTCGAAAGAAGCGCTAAAAACTCAGCGAAATGGATCATCGTTGATTTGGCTGTGCACTTGTTTACTAAACAACACAAATTTAGTGTGACATTGGAAAACCAAATCACGCACTTGTTACTGAGCATTTCTGTATTCGTGTGACAGCAGTTCTCTTAGTTGACGACATTCGCATAGACACACTACGTGATGTTATTTCCACTTTCATTAATTGATAGTCAATCGGAAGCGATTGAGGTGGGAGACACAACATAATTTTGCAAGGACCTGAGACTTGTTAACCTAAACTGCTAGCGTTAGGTTGATTTCAGAAAAGATGTGCGTGATTAGGTTTTTCAATGTCACACTCAATTTTTGTTGTTTAGTAAACAAGTACACAGCCAAATCAACAATGAGTCATTTCACTGAGTTTTTAGCGCTTCTTTCGAGTTTATTCCCATGCCAAATCAGTAGCATAAGACATTTCACTTCTTTTAACGAGTTTCTCACAAATATTTCATTTCCAAATCATACTAATCCGTAGCAAAGCAAAACAGTTAGATAAATTCACTTTATTCTAGCAAAGGTTTCCCTTTAAAGGCACATTACACCCTCAGATATGATTTTTCAAATGTTTATGTAGTTGTGTAGTAGACTCCTCTTGCGTAACACTTGCCCACCCCTTCTAAATCCACCACAGTTCGCACCATTTTTCACAAGTTTATGATTTGCCACCGGCACAAAATTCTCACGGAAGTGTAATGGTTTTTCTCTCAAGAGTTTCCCATGCTTACTGCGTGATACCGTGACATTTTGAAAAACGGTCGTGTTGTTTTCCTACATTATAGTCCGTGTAGAGCCTCAACTACTGGCCCCTAAAGGAGGACGGTGTGTGAATGAAGACGCACCGCTGTCAATCACTTTTATACCCTACCCTTTATCAACTGGGTATCATCAGTTTTGTTTATCGTGAGAATTTTGTGCTGGTGGCATTTTATAATCGTCTCCCTTTTTTTGTTGGTTTCTGAACCTAATAACGACTAGTTGAACGGATGAATCGCAACCGCGTTTTCGATTAACACTCCCTCGCCGGTCCTCCCAGTGGGGTCAAACACACGATCCGTAACGCTTGGCGTACTCCCAGCTGGGTCCCGCCCTCTTTCCCCGGCGCTTGGCGCACCCGAAGTTGGGTCCCGCACACGTTCCCCGGCGCTTGGAGCGCTCTCAGTTGGTTCCCGCACTCTTTCTCCGGCGCTCGGCGCTTTTTAATTGAGGTCCCGCACACGTTCCCCGTCGCTTAGCACACTTTTAGTTGGGTCGCGAACACGTTCCCCGGCGCTTGGCGCACTTTTGGTTGGGTCCCGCACACTCTCACCTGCCCCTACTCACACACACACACACACACACACACACACACACACACACACACACACACACACACACACACATTTTAAAATTCACAAATTTTTCAATATCTTGAGAACCACAAAGCAGAATTTTCTGAAACTTGGGCAGTGTTAAGAACCTTTACTGTTCTACATTTTGTGAAAATGCCAAGTTTGGAACTATCTTCCAAACCGAGATTCTGTAACGAGGGGTGTGGGCAGAAGCAATTCTTTTCCAAATCAGGTGCGCGCGTCGCGCGCACCACAATTCATTTCTTAGCTTACATATTGTGCAAGTCGGTCGGGTCAGCCACATCGGGTGTTTTTTCCACTCCACCTCCTTTATGTCTTTCATGGTTATCGACCGGCTGGCTACGGCGATCGACCAACTATTACCGAGGCCTAACCAGCAAAGTACTTCGGAATACAAGTGCAATAGCAAATTTATCCTCCCGAGGTAAAGCGTTTCGCTCGCAGTATCGGGGCCGAACCTTCTGTGCCAGCCCATTCAGTAAATACTCTGAGAGAATCCCCAGCAATAGTTCACGGATAGAATCACCTCGTTTTCTGGTAGGGAGCGAGAGGTTACGAGCACGGGGCTATCGAGAGCTTCTTCCAGTCTCGAACCGAGAGCGTACCGCGTTCGTTCGTCAACGCTGAGCGATGCTCTATCGCGAGGAATCGAGCCCGGAAATGTCGCGGATCGATCGCGAGATTCAACCAGTTTCAACTTGAGAGCGTATAGCGTCTCTACCTTGATGTATACTGCTGTTACATCGCGGAAGTGCGAGGAACCAAGCTCGGGATCATCGCGAGATTCCGCCACCCTCCACCCCTGATCGTGAGCGTTCTATCATCCACGCCCTCTCGGTGTTTCATCCAAACGAGTGTTGCCTATCAGATCAACACGAAGGTATAAGGTAATTTCCCGTAGTATATTTCGGGCTGCTTTACAAATCTGCACAGCATGGAAGCGCGGGATGGGGGGAAACGATCACGGTACCATTAAGCATCGCGATTCCACTGCGGCACAAGCGCGGTAAACTTGGTAACGATCGCGGTGGTATCCTGGCACGAGCACGATAATGTATACGGATGGGTCGATCGGGTGACCATCGCGGGACGGACCCGGATCGCAGGAGCATCGCGATACCCGCGCGGAAGATTCTCTACAGTACTAGGAGAATACAAATAGTTGAACATTGGAAAGTCCAGTTATGGGGGTCTGATCGTACAGGTGAAAGTCCTCACCAAAACGTTCAGACTCCCACTTTTATTGATACTTGAATATAGCTAGTATCGCAAAATTGTCAAATTCAGTCCAGGGAAAAACCAGGAAATCTAGCGTGACGTAAGGTTAGAGGCAAGCGTTTCCAAACATCTCTACGAAGTAGAACTTCCGCTAATGCAGTCGGCGTGCGCGCCAAGCGGCTGCCGCTACTGAACGAGTGTTCACCCGGCAGACTAAACTGACAGTGGTTTCACCTATTTCTATCTCTACTTCATATATTTAAAATCCCTAAAAATGTTGTGAAATTCCTTTTGATGGATTTGGCGGTCGACAATTTTTTTCAAATGTGGCGAAATTGTGTTGAAAATTAGATTCGGCGGTAAACGAAAACATTGAAATGTTGTGAAGTTCTTTTGAATGAATACATAGCTTAGGTTGCTAGGATGAGTCCGGGCGGAGCAAGAAGCGGAGCGGTCGGTGCTGGCAAAATATAACAGTGGTAAGGAGATTTTGACATGATAAGCCCGATAAGCCTTGCTTCGACCGGCTCAATACGAACGGCCTAGGCTATAGTGATCAACGAATTCTTCGAAATGTTGTGAAATCGTAAAGATATATTTGGCGGAGAACAAAGCCATGGAATCTTGTGAAATTTCTCTTATTGGATTGGGCGATTATCGAAATCTTTCAGATGTAGTGAAATTTTAGGAAAAAAAAATTGGCAAGCGCACTATAAATATTCGAAGTCAAATCACGCGCCTGGAGGGATCTCCCTTCCAGTTCAATTCAGATCAAGCTAAAACCTCAATAAATCTAGCAAAGATAAGACAACGCCATAAAGATCCGCAATGCTAAAAAGGTCATACAAAGTGAGAGTGTAAAAGACCACCTGTCTGTGGGTGATCGTTGAAGGGGTCGCATACATAAAAATACATGAAAAGGTGACTTTAAAACGAGTTCTGTTTGGGGGGGGGGTCGATCAGAAAATGACTGTCCTAAAATAACTAGAGAAACGCAACGTCATGATGATTGCACGGAAGTAGATCAGCAGGTTTCGATGGATGGGTCGTATATCAGAAATGCTAAAAACGTCTTACAAAGTGAGTGTGAGAGGTCGCCTGGCTGGGAGTGATCGGTGAAGGGGTCGCATACATAGAAATACATAAGGCGACTTCAAAACGAATTCTCATAGGGTGTCTCAATGAGGAATGGACTGCAAGAAAAAAGCATGCTTCAGGAAATCCCGACAAGACTGGTGCGGATGGGGAAACCGAGTTAGATTCGACGGAGGGTCGTAGAGAAGGGGTGACGTGTGAAGAGCCAGTCTATTCTGTCCGAAACCGTTGACTAAATTAGTGATTGCGACGCGTCAGGGGTCTCCAGGTCAGAAGAGGTCGACCGAGGGGTCGTAATTGCGGGACTTTGAGAAAACTAGGGATATTTCAGCGTTTTTTTAATGACTGAGGATCTCTCACCTATCATCTCCTCCTTCGCCTTTGCGCTTCTCCGTGAGTTTTGTGATCTGGTTCAGTTCTCTGTCGATCTTCTTATTCGCATCCACACTTTTCCGCGTTTCTCGGCCATCGCACGTCTCCGCACCATACTGATATGCAGCCTTAGGCATCGCCTCCCGCGTGCCCTACAAAAATAAATGCTACATTCCCTAAAGCGCGATAATTAAATTCCTGAAAAAGCTAGCACAGACCTGAAACTTTCCATAATCATCATCGTTATTGAATTGCCATCTTTTGATAGTCGACTTCTTTGGCCCCATGTCCATCATGGTCGGATCCTCCTTTTCCGAATCCCATCCACCAGCCATTTCAGCCATTCCTCCGGGATAGCATTCATCATACCTACACAGCAGATATGCAGAAAGACGCCAGAAAAAGAAAACATAGAATGAAAATGTGGAACTCACCCTCCTCCTTCCGCTTCTTTTCTTCTCTTCTCCATCTTTTCCTTCAGTAGCTTCTCTTTGTCTCGCTCTTCTTTTTCTCCACGGTCCTTGTCCCGCTCACGCTCACTTTCGGGATTCCGCTCACGTTCTCTTTCTCTAAAACGATCTCAATCTCAACGGTCGTAATCACGGCCACTACACCTGTAAGAGCAACTTTCAATTCCATGAGACATATTGAAAAAAGTGTAAGCACGCAGGATCAGTGATGAGCGGATTATCAATTTTTCCGATGGTTTTTTGCCATCTGATTCTCAACAAACGGCTCAAAACGCGGTAAAATCCCAAGTACACCTATGGAAGATCCAAAATCTGAGGATGCATTTCCGGAATCCCAATTTCCGACTGTATTTGACGTTTCGATTTTTCCGGCATTTCGAGAAAATTTTGCTCATTCCGGATATGATGCAAGTATGACACATGGGGTCGTGTCCATATGTACGCCTCGTTGCGCGAGCGGTTGCGTTGCGGCAAAAACCAGTGGTTTCCTATGGAAAGGTGGGCCGCTTGGCTGACCCTTGTCGTCTCTCCTTAGGCTCCCTCCGAAGCTAGCTACGAACACGGAGCGACAAAACGCTATTGTATCTCTGCTGCAATGCATGTGCCTTCTCAGGTAAAACTAGTTGTCCAGAATTGGACGAATAGTTGTCGAGAATCGGTCGACAATCGAGAAGCTGTTCAGAAAGTTGATAGAAGTTGTCGAACGGTCGTAAAATTACGGGGACGGTCGACGGGGGGTCGTAAAATTTTCAGAAAACTCTTAAAGAAAAGTGGTAAATCGGGGCGAGGGTCGCATAATTTTCGGAAAAAAGAACTTTCTCGAAACCACTTGGTAAGCCAAAATGAGGTAGTGGTAGTCGCCTTCTATAGTAAGATTGCAGCGCGAGAACAACTGAGGCTGCCATGAAGTTCCACGTTACTGTGGGTAGAAAGTTTGGAAAAATTATATATCAGATTTCAGTCAAAATTTCCACTGAGGCGTCATTCGGTGTGCAAAAACTAGAAATTTGATGTCTATTTGTCGAGGGAAGTCGTAAACATTTTTCAAATTTTCCCAAAATTTTGGTCAACGGGGGAAGGCCGTAACTCCGCAAAGAACTGCAGCAACGGCCTGCTCAACCCAGCCTCGAGAGCACGAAGGAAGCGGCGATAGAGTCAATTTCATACGATTTTTCCACGAACAAGAGTGGGGGGGATCGCAAAAAGTTTGACCAAACATAGAAAATTTGTTTGGTATGCGGGACCGTACGATTTTCCTGGAGTCGTAGTTTCGCTGCGGTTCGACTAGTCAGTGGCCGTACTCATGAAACCGCGGACGCGTAGGGAGGGCGTAACCTTCCCGTACGCGTCGTATGGCTACCATTTTTGTGCCTCTCCTGTCGAAATTTTAATAGTGGCGGCCCTTCTTTGCCACCTGTGAGAGCAGAGATAGGCATGAGTCGGCGGTCTCCTCTCCGTCTCTGCCACCTGCAGAGACGGAGAGGAGACCGCCGAGTAAGTGGCTGGCTGCATTCTCTCAGCTCCACTAATAATGCATTCCGTCGGGCATAGCATGCCCGTTCTCAAGTGTTCGGGTGGACGTCCGCACTGCCTGTCAGAGTGGTATCGACCACTTTCTGTCGCGTGAAATCGACGTAGCAGGCAGCCACTCCCCTCTCCGTCGACACGCTAGGTGGCTACGAACCCTCCTGTCTACCCGACAGGTAGCTGGGAGCCTTTCTGCCTACCTGCCGGGTAGCCAGGAAGGTGCAGCATCGAAAACTCGTCCAAAAGCGGGTGGACTTTGAACCTTCCCGGGAGGCTCCCAGTGTTTCATGAATACGGGCACAGGCTCAGCGACCCGCTGAACCTTGCTCCCCTTCCTCAGACAAAAAGAGCAATGCAATGCACAGTTGACCATAGACATTTACAACAGGGTCAAGCGGGGCGTTGTGTAATTTTCCGAAATCAGAGCGGCCCCCCCTCCAGCCATCGAAAGTTTTCCAGAAATTTGAAATTTTTGCGACCCCCCCCCACGAAGTGTAATTTTTGGTTACTTTTTTGTCAGGAAATGTTGAGATTTTTTGGTACTGGGAAGTGATTCCTAACGTTTTTACTTCCAGAATTTTCAATTTTTGGTTCAAAAATTTTACGATCCCCTTACCCTTCAATTTCGGGCCAAAAATTTTGCGACCCCCCCCTCCTCCCCTGTTGCGAAATTTCACAACCCCGCTTGACCCTGATTTACAAATACATGGCGAACAAAGATCATCTGTAGAAAACTAACCTACAAAGAAGAACAAAAAGCGAGGGAACATTGAATGTGGATATGCACCTCCTAGACCCGACTTGTAGTCGAGCGGGACCGTTCGCGTGGAAAATGGGGTAACCCTACTGAGATAGGCCGACTTTATTTTAATACCTAGACATCGGGGCACTGAAAAACGTATACCTATGACTCCATTGTTTCAAGGTTCGGATTCAGAATGAACTATTCATTACAAAAAGATCTCTTCATGGAGTCACAAATGGCTTTCGAAAGGCATTTCTGTGACACCAGTTTGTAAACCTCACTGTAATAACTTTTTACTAATAAGGGCTCTCTGCACACAGAGGGAGTAATCCGGTTCTTGCACCTCGACACGTCACGCTACTCAATGCAAGCGAAAAGGTACCGAGTGGAATGAGTGCCACAAAAGGCGAGACATTTCGAATCAAGGGGCCCAGGGACAAGCAGGGTTGCGACTCGGCGCAACGGAAGTCGTAAAAATTTTGACAAAATTTTGTGGAAAAAAAATGAAAATTTGGGAGGGGGGTCAGAGAAAATTTCGAGCGAAAGAAGATTCTCTTCAAACTACTTGGTAAACTAAAATAGAGTGGTACTCGTTTTCTGCCGGTAAGATTGCAGCGCGAGAGCAGCTGTATCTGCGGATGTCGTAAAAATTCGCAAAAAAATTATGATCAATGAAAGGGGGGGGGTCGTAGTTCAACCGGAAGTTGGCCAAACGGCCTGCTCAACCTTCCAAGAATGGTACTTTCCGAAGGAACTTTTCGCGAAACCCGTTCGTAGACCCCACTTAACCCTAGTACCTGAACAAAGGTGGCGTAATTGTCGATCAGAATACAAAAACAATGTTGTTGTTAGGTTCGGGCTCAAAATGAACATTTCGAGGCTCAGGGTCAGCAGGGTTGCGACTCGGCGCAACGGGGTTGTAGAAGTTTTGGAAAAAAACCAAAATTTTTTTTGGGGGGGATCGTAAAAATTCTGGAGCAATGGTAGATTTTCCTCAGTTTGGTGAACTGAAACATGGTAGTAATAGTTCCCTTCTGCCGATAACACTGCAGCGCGAGAACACCTGTATCTGCGGAGGTCGTATAAATTCTCGAAAAAATCATGATCAGCGGAAGGGGGGGGCATCGTCGTTCAACCGAAAGTTGGCGTAACGGCCTGCCCAATCTTGAGTGGACCCCTCCAGGCCGCCAATAATGGTAATTTCCAAAGGAATTTTTGTGAAACCCGTTCGTAAACCCTACCTAACCCTAGTACCTCAACATATTCTTCGTTAAAAATCTTAATTCTCATCGCTCATGGCGCGAGGGACGAGCGCGAGCGATGCTGTTCGCTCCGTATGTCACGTGCTCTCTCGCTATCTCTAACCTCCGCTCCGCACCAGCACGCGTAGAAACCATGAGGATTTCGCTGTTTAATAGTCTGTAGGTGGCGTAATTGTCGATCCGAATACAAAAACAATGTCGTTGTTATGTCCGGGTTGAAAATGAACATTTCGAATCAAGTGGGCCCCTTCACAGAGTCATAAATAGTGATTTCAGAAGGCATTTAGCTGTAAACCTGTTAGTGAAACCCTTCCTCATTCGCCGATGCAACAAACAACCGAAAATCCTTGAAACGAAAAGTCAAACATCAAAAAACAAGAAATGACTCACCAAAAAAAACGAAACTATCCCGCCGATGGATACCAAAACCTCTGAGATAATTACTAAGACAAGTTAATGTGCAAAAAACTCACCTTAATGGAGCAGGATGGTAATAATAGACGAAAAGTTGTTCAATGCAGCTGCAACAGTCAGCCGTTTGCAGCCGTCCAAACACTCGTCCAAGAGCGGCGCACGCAACGATCGCCAGACAAGCAGTGTTGAGCAATGTTGAGATCCGGCTCAACGGGGCTCCAAGAAATTATTGGAAATTTTCTCTTAAAAAATGAAAATTGGGGGGTTGTACGATTTGATCGAATTTTAATACAAATTTGAAGTTTTTTCAACTTTTTCACTCTCAGAAGGCTTATAAATTTTTTTATCTCCGGAGGAGGATCGTGAAAATTTTGGTAAACGGGGAGGGGGTTGGCGCAACGGCCTGCTCAACACTGGCTGGGACTCGCCCAACCGGGGTTCCAACCCCTTCTTCTTCTTCTTTGCAGCCACAGAGAGGGTTCTATCACAGGGTCAGAAACTCGGCCACTAGCGTAGGGTTCGTCCACAGATCCATTGTCGTTAATGTAGTCGGTCTTTTCGGGCAATTGAACAGGTGCGCAGTAGTATTCCCTTGACTACCGCAATCAGGGCACTCGTCAGGTTTGCTGTTATCAATCCTATGCAAATATGACATAAGCATGGGAGAGTGTCCACAGCGTAACGATGCAAGGGTGCACCTGGCACGCCTGCCAAATTCCATCTCTGTATCGCTGACCTTCGGAGGTGCGACTCCCAGGATGGAGTTTATGGCAACTCTGCCCAAGTGTTCCTTCACGAATCGGGTATGCTCCGCGCGCAAGAGACGGAGGCGTTCTCGTTGTGCTTCGGTCCATCTCTGCACATCTACTTTCGACGGAGCATCAGCGAAAGGCTTTCTGATACATCTCTCTCTCTCTCACCGGGTTTGGTACTCTTCGCGATGGATGATTCGGCTGCTTCACGATGTTAATGTACATTTGTTGCGCCTGGAGTTGGCAGTGGTCTCTAACAGGCAATATGCGAGCTTCGGCGTGTAAGTGCTCAATTGAAGAGCTTTTAGAACAGCCAGTTGCAATTCGCAGAGCACAATTTCGGACGCGCTGCAGCTTGGACCAAGACGAGTCCGACACGATGTGATGCCAGACTGGCGCAGCATACTCCAAGGCGGGTTGCACAATAGCCTTATACGTGGTCAGGATAGTTTCTTTATTGCATCCCCAGGACGTTCCACCGAGAGCACGTAGGACGTTGAGTCTTGTTTTCACTGTGGCTTGCTTCTGCTCAGTGTTCTTATGGAACTTCAACGAAGGATCCAGCACGAGTCCAACCAAGTAGTTTGGGGAATCGGGTGGCCTGCAATTGAGTTTCGTCCCACTTCACCATAGGATGGGCACTGTGCTCTGCATTATCAGTGGAAAAGACGGTGACGGATGATTTGGAGACAGAGACTGTGAGCATTTTGCGATCGAGGAAATATTTCAACTCGATCAAGTAGTCATTGATCTTACTGGCGGGTACCTTAATGTCGCGATCTCGGCACAGAATAGTAATATCATCCGCATATGCAACGACCTTGATGTCTTGAGGAGGAACGGGCAGATCTTCTAGATATAAACTGAAAAGTGCAGGCTATAAAACTCCTCCTTGAGGGACACCAGCGGCGATGGGGATGCTATTGGAAACATGTCCCTGGAATAGCACATTTGCCCGACGTCCTTTAGTGAAGGCATACCCCTTGAAAATTCGGAAATAATATCCTCCCTAGCAAAGGACTTTAACCCGTCAAGAAACTCAGGTTTGCCCTAAAGGCACAGTCAAAGCTCATAAACGAAATCTAAGACTTCCACGTAATTAAAGAGTAGACCCACCCTAGATGGCACCTGCGAGCTCTCAATTCCTCCGAATAAGCGCGATATAGGCATCATTCAAAGTCCTCACCGCAAGCGCGGCACGCGCGGGACAAGCGGTGGACTATGAAACTTTTTACCGCGCGGCACGCGCGGGAAGAGGGGAAGTTACTACAAAATCTCCGGAGGCACCGCCATGGCCGTGTGGGTGAAAGTCGGACCTTTACTTCAACATGAACACAAAATCCCTGGCTTGCATTTGCGTAAGCGATAGCGCAAGATAGTCCCAGAATTATTTATGTTGGAGTGGACTCAAATCGAGAAGCAATTATTGATTGAAACGGTAAAACCGCTACGGCGGTTTGGGCGGCGCCGCTATGGCGGTGCTGGTGGACTATGAAATTTCTTACCGCGCGTCTCGCGCGGTGAGAACTTTCACAGTCCACCGCGTGTCCCGCGCGTCACGTGCGTTTCAAGCACAACAGAGGCAAGATGAGCGATGCTTTCCGATAAATAGCCCCATTTCTTTATTCAAGGCGGCTCGCATATATCGGTTTCAAATGGCGGAAGTTACTAGCCTCGGACAACTCGTCCACCACGCTTGCGCAGCTCCAATTTTGAGGGGCCGTAACTCTGTTCTTAGGGGGTCTTGTACGATTACAGAGTAGGGTTGAGCAGGCCGTTGCGACCGGTGACCAAAAGTTCACGACCCCCCCCCCTTGGTGACCAAAATTTTTACGAACCCCCCCCCCCTGGAATGGAGAAATAGCTACATTTCCGAGTGGTGTGAAGGTAAACCCTATTTTTCCAAGAAAATTTACGACCCCCCCAAATTTTCTTTTTTTTTCGAAAAATTTTCGAAATCTTCACGACCCCCGTTGCGACCGGTCGCAAGCCTGCCCAACCCTGTTACAGAGACAACATTGGAATCAGCGTGGGACCGTTTTCAAGGTAGGCATAAAAACTATCCTGAGGTTGGACTGTGCCTTCGACATGAGAAATCGTCACCCTTTTTGTTAAAAAAAAATTTCCACGCATAGGCCCTGATCTGGCGTGGGTGATCTCCTGCGATCGCCAATCAACGAGCGAGAGAGCCATCGATCTCGCTGTCGGGCGACTCGGTGGAGAGCGGCCACTGCTGCCAGCCGACTGGCACCCACGCCTCCCCGTGCTCCGTACTCCCCCGTTACCCCGTGCCCAAGATTAGGCCACGCTCCCGTTCTGACGCTCGGCGACCACTCCTCAGAAAAATGAAAACAAGTTGCTTGCAATATAAATGTGACTTACTTGAAAGTCTCAAGTAACTTACATTTATTACATCACATAATTTTGTTACACGTAACTTGTATTTATATATTCACCGTGGATGGCCATCACGCGACGCAGAAAACGCGTCCGCAAGCATCCCAGACCACACGCTAAGCGAAAAACGCCGTGCGTGGGCTGGTGTGCGGTCAAGTACCTCAAACTTGGGTAATTGAAACAACAGCAACGCCTGTCCTAAGCTTGACCCCGAGAGCGCGTCGTATATTCTCAGGATAATGTCTTCTTGGCCGAATTAGGTTACTTGCGACTCATCTTGTGTCATTTAAGTCACATGTAACTCATCGGTGCGCTGCACGCGGTGTTCCGTCGATATGTTCCATGTAACTTAAATGACCTGAGATAAGCTGCAAATAACTAACATCGGCTTAGGTATATTACAAGTAGCCTGTTTTCGGTCTTTTATGTTACAGGTAACTTGTTTTCATTTTTCTGAGTCGCCTGTCGCTGGAACTCGGCACGTCCCTTCAGGTAAGAGCGCTTCAGTGAGAACGTGGCGACCGCCCGCACGAAATCTGTTCCCACTGTGTTTAAGTGGCTTCTAGGTAAGGGGGGGGGGGAGCTCTTGGCCATCGCACTTGGCCGCGCCCATTTTTCGCGCCGCAACTACTCACAAGACGTTGAAGCTAGGACTTTTACAGACGTCACCGTCTACCGTTACAGACAATCGCTCCGAGACCACCTTGAAATCCACTGGCACTAAGCCAAGAGACAACGGAGCGCAGCAAATCGCCGCGAAAGCAGAGGCAGGGTTTTTGCAGGCGTGTACAGTTCACCTCCGCACTGCCGTTCAGTCCGCAAAGTGCACCCTGATTGCGAAATCTTGCTGCGACGCGGTTGCGAACATCCTCAGACAAGGATGGGGGATCACCCGGGCGCTTTTGGCCTTTGGTGCCCGGGTGATCCCACCGCCCGGGTGATCCCACATCCCTGTCTGAGGATACTCGCAACCGCGCCGTAGCACGATTTCGCAATCAATCGCACTTTACGGACTGAACGGCAGTGCGGAAGTGAAGAATACTGTTGATTTTGAGAGACACAGCGTGCCTAAAACTTCACCTTGGCAGGTACCTAAGCGAATTTGAGTTTCTTACACCGTTTTACGGGCAGTTGTGTGTAGATGCATAAGCAAGCTTACGCCTGCGACCCGAAATTAGTTGGAAATTCAAACAAAAGGGTGTTCTTCGACGCTGAGCACGAGTTTGGTATCACTTTTTTTCTGCTAGATAATGGTAGATTCTGTTGAGCAAGTGTACTTTCCACTCGCTGACCTACTGTTTTTGTCCACATCGCAGCTTTATACTGTGCTTCTCTGTGCCGAATTCCGGTCCGCAATCGCGTCTCGACACGCTCTCGAGTCAGAAGAGTTTCCAGCGCAGCAGCAGTCGATCTGTTGAATCTAGGTGGGTTTTGGAAACTGGAAGCTGAGATAAATTGAAGAAAACTGTATAAAAAAGCCCCATCGAGTCGGCTTTGGCGCTGGAAACTCGACCGACTCGAGCGCGTGCGGCCGCAAAGCGTGTCAAGACGCAATTGCGTACCGGAATTAGGCCCAGATAAGCACAGTACGTATGGTATAGATTTATCGAAATCTGAGCATTTATTAAACTGCTCACAAACAGAAAAAAATTAGACCCAAACATCTGTGTCCGCTGTCGCTAGTCATTTTCTGGAGCATTTGCTTCGCTCTATTGGTTTGCTGTCAACGGATGGCGAAGTGGTCGCGCCACGATTGTCTGTAACGGTGGACGGTAACGACTGAGAGTCCTAGCTTCAACGTCTTGTCAACTACTCTGCTGATTTTAGAGAGGGAATGAAGATTTTGGGTTGGTTTTCAAATTGCGCGGCGGCTCGGAAAATTTGGTGTGGCCAAGTGCCCCCCTCGGTGCGAATGCACCCACGAACATATGCGCGCAAAACATGACCCATAGTAATTCAATTAGAGACAAACTCAAAACATGAGAAACAGATGAAAAACAACGAAACTGCTCTGATCAAATGATGAAGGCTGGGAAGCTAGTACGGATTCACGGCTGCATGGAACCCCGCTGTCAGCAGCGCCGCAGTGGTGAGAGGGCAGCCACGCAGCCGTGAGTGCGGTGTGAGCGTCATAGCCGACCCACAAGCCAATCGCACTGACTAAATTAGAAGAATACTACGTGGCCTTGAGCTGTGGCTCACTACGCGTCGCGGTCGCGCTGCGGCGTTGCAATTCGAGCGCGCTGTTTCAAAGGGACGTCGGGCTGGGGGCCGAATGCGTAATCCATCACATACTCTCGTTTCCCTCCATTATTTGAGGTGTTGTAACAAACATTAGAAATCATCTGACCTCAAGTATTGGCAACATAATATGATTCAGAGCAGCGTGCAGGGCGAGTATGGAGTAAACCAACTAGGTACTATTTTTAGGATAATAACACAATAATTTTATTGTGTTATGTCCTCTACAGTGTTACTATTTGGTTCACATATATAAGTGATTATTTCCGGTTACCCCAGATATATAAAGAAAAGAAATATTTCAAAGAAATTTTTATTTGATTAAAGTTAAGATGAAACCTAACTATACGTGAACTAATACGAAACCCTTGTTTTTGATACCACAGTGTCAAGACCTTCAGAATTTGAACCATACATAGTTTTTAGCCGGAACCAATCCCCTTTCATTGTGCAAAGGTCATCTTGATCATTTCGTCAACACAACTAATTATAAGAAATGTTCATGTGGCCTTGTAAAGGATATATTCTGCCAAACGGCCAAATTTCTTCTTTGACACCTAATATTTTTTTGCCGTCTTTCCTCTGAAGGACGATAATGGAGTAGTTTCGGCCAGAGTGCCCAGCGATGTGGTAATTTTTGCATAACTGCTTAAACATACCTGATCGTATTGCTCAAGACCGCTTGCCTAACAAAAGGTTTTTTTGCAGGTATTACAGCGAAATGTGGTGCAGTCCTTGAATAGCCGTTCTCACATCACTTTTCACCTGTTCCACCTGAGCTTCTGAATGCTCGTGAACCCCCCTCATACGCATAGCTTCTTAAGTGCAAAAGGTCCAGCTTGCACAGTGGACAGAAAACTAATGTGTTTTCCAATTCCTGAATGATTTCCGTGACGTTTTCTGAAACCGATCCTCTGTTGGCATAGTCTTGTGAGAAATAACTGGTGAGCTCTGAGGTGCGTTCCAAGAAGATTTCCACGGGAGGAAAAATGAATCTAATTAGAGCCGACCAATGATAGATTGAGAGACCGCATGAAATAAGCCCATCTGTTAGATTATCATTCGTTATGTCTTATCAGACCCATTTTCCTCCCGTGGAAATCTTCTTGGAACGCACCCCTGGTGTTAAGCCTAGGAAATGCGGAAGAAGGATGTCTCACAATAAGAACCCGTGCTCTGTTACCTAAAGTAGAACCATTGTTGATCACCATTGATGGCTGTATGGACAGCTGTCTTCATGCCTGAACACCTGAACTTTGTTGTCTGTCATGTTTTTCTTCATCCCTTTGTGTTACAACAAATAACCGTATCGAAAAGCGTTGGCGGCGTGTAAACGTGCTCTAATTGCAACACCGCAGCGCGACCGCGACGCGTAGTGAGCCACAGCTCAAGGCCACGTAGTATTCTTCACTAAATTAGGCTCTGAAATGGTGTATAGAGGCTGTGAACCCGCGAAATTCTCATGGCTTCTACGCGTGTTTGTGCGGAGCGGCGGTTAGAGACAGTGAGAGAGCGCACGACAGACTGAGGGAGCGGAATCGCCCGCGCCGCTTGCACCACGAGTCGTGAAAATTACGACGTTTTACAGAGGATAAATGACATCAGTCCTATGGTTGGTGTAGCCGTGAAAGGGATAGCTGCGGACCACCCAGCAGTTCGCGCGCCTGTCGCGTGCGCCGATCGATCCCCGCAGTTCTCGTGAGCGCACGCGACGCAGCGCAGACTTTTGAGGTGTCCGCAGCCTTCCCTCTCATGGCTACCCCAACGATACCACTCCCTACCGTAGTCATTCCAAAGCCGAAATAAAATAAAAACAGACAAGAGATTCATGAGAGAGCGTCAATGATTCTTTTTCGCGAAGTTTCCTAGAAGTTTCCTAAAATTTGAAAAACTGACACACTACGGCATCAGTGTCACAACCTGAAGTAGAAAGCCGAAAACTGACACCAGATGACAAAAATATTTACAAGAAACTATATGAGACAAAAAAAACAAGAAAAAGAAGAACAGAAAGAACAATAACGAGATAACAGAACTTTAGATTCGCGATTACCGTTCGCGGAATTTGCGGGAAGCCCAATCATTCAAAATGGCTCGCAGCGGGAACGAGGCTGCGCATTTATCGATTTTTCGGGGAAAAGCTTACTCTCATAAACTCGGGGGGTGAATAACAGGTGGGCGTGGCCTGTTTTGACACTTTTTCAGTCGGGGGACCACTTTCCACCTTAGGGAGTAAACGCCGCGCGCGGCGAAACGCATGATTTTTGTGAGGGCATTGGGTAGTAAATTTCACTCCCTTAGGGAGTACTTGGGGAGTGACACTGGTCACGTGCCACATCACCTGTGATAACGTGTTCTTTCACTCCCCAACGTGACGTATAACTTTACTCCCCAAAGTTTCCCTAAGGTAGTAGGATGACGCGTCATCATCATTTTCAAATCATTTTCATCGATCGCTCAACCTTCGTCAAGGGTTTAATCTGTTCTTTTCCTCTGCCACCTTTCTTCTTTTCATGTGATTGCTCTGACTTTTATTCCTAACTTGCACTCATTCATGGCTCCCATTCCGGAGAAAAGTTCTGTATTATTATCATCGGAATGTTGTTGTTCCTAGATACTCAGATGCATTTTATTCGGTCCTTTTATTGACAAAAACAGCCGCCCCACTTGTACGATAGTGGTTTCTGAAACAGAATGACACATTGCTCGTAGGCTTTGATCAGAATCGCGCCTGTAGCATCATCTTTCAAAAAATTCCCTCAAATCACTATTTTTCATTCGAAAACTTTTTAATTAAAAAATACACAAAATCCTGGTGATAAGAGCTACTTAAGTTCATAATGATTCCTAGGAATCCGTTAAAAAGAGACAAAGCTTTTGGGTAGAATTTTTAGTGTTCCGTACAGTGTACAAGTACTGAGCTCTATGTGCAGTGTACAACGATCTGGAATTCACATTCCGATTTTTTTTGGTTTAAATACATAGAAATCTCGGTGAGTAGCCTTAATAGCGTTATTGACCCGAAAAGGCTGATTCTCGAGAAATTTATTGAAAATGGACCATAAATACTCGAAAACACTTCCCTGCGTTTCACGTAACCATAATCTATGTATGAACGGTAGTGTGAATAAAACTCCCCCTTTTTTCTTTGTCGTTTATTGTAACTCTTCCTCGTTACCTGGAAATCTTCTTTGAATACCGCTTTGTTAAATTTCGTTATATTTTAGGATTTAAAATTTACAAATGCATCATGGCTTTGGATAGGCATCCAGAGCTCGTTGGTTGATATTATAGGTATGCTTTTCAGAAAGGACAGACCCATGAAAGGTTGATTTCTCAGTCCTTTTTACTTTAGGAAGCCCAAGCCGAGCTTTGTGGCACATTCTAACGAAAAAAGATGGTGGACGTCCAAATACTGGCGAAACACACTGTACATAGGAGGCACTTCGCCTAGGAATCGAGAAGGTTTGGAACACATCTTTTTTTTTCGTGGTTTTTCCAAATTGGATCGATGCAGGGTGCAAAAGATTTAGGCTCTCTTTACAATGAATTTAAAAAAAAGCCAAGACTATGAAAATCATGAGCCCTTAAAAATTTGCAGTTTTTAACGATTTCTTTCCGTAGAGATCATTAACGTGAACGGGTTTTCCTGTTATCGAAATGCCATTAAAGGTCATGAGCTATAAGGAAACGATTAGGGTTATTAGTTTGTAAACGTTACGTCCCGTAAAATTATATGATTTTAACTTTTGGAGAATAATTTCTACAGATTTTGACCATGCTCGACGATGAGCCGTATCAGTTTTGGTCCGATAAAAATAACAAATTTAAAAAAAATCGGACCGTATCACTATCACTTTTCTCGATTGAAAGTGATTCAATAGAAAGAAACGTTGTGCGAGCAACAGATCACTCATTTTTCTAATCATCATGAAATGAAATGAAATGGTGGGCATGATAAGGTTCACAAAAGCCTAGAGCCCATTTTCTTTTCAATGCCGTTCTACATATTACCCACCGGAATCGCATCTGGATCACCACTTCGGAGTTAAATGAAACGAAGTGACAAAATGGGAAAACTTTTTTGTGCATAACTAAATATAAGAGTGGCCTCTTGCACACGTGCGTTTGCGAGAGGGCTTTAACTGAAAAAAAAGCATTCATTTAAAAAAAAAATCAGAGTGATTGGGTCAAACTACCTGAAATTCTCATTTTTCTGATGCTAAAAGCCTACTGCGCATCCTTTGAGCATGGCCGTAACCTGCAAGATTCATATTTTGAAAAATTACCCACTTCAAAATATGAAAGGGCTCGATTTTTACAAAGCTTGTACTGCCGATAAATTTCCACCTATAACGGTAGAAACATTCCTTTCAGTTAAAAGCAACGTACACGCTCAAAAACGAAATCAATGTATCAAGGCCTTGAATCTCATAGTATAGAGAAACGCGGAAAATATACGAAAAAAAGCGTCTGAAATGATGACATAACGATTTTTTGTTCTCAAGTGGACGAGTTGCACAACCCTGCCATACTTAGCGTAGTCAGCGACAAAGTGGTTGAGATAACGGTGCTAATAGACTTGTACGGCCTTTACTGAGAAGATTACGACGCTGGATGCGTCGAAAACGAGCCAAGAGAACCGAATTCGAGCATCTATTCCAAGGGGTTGGTATTCAGGGACTGAACGGTTATTGAAAGTGGGCGGCGAGGATGATTTAGTGACTCGATATGGCTCGAATCATGTTTAGCAGGCATTTGCGCCAAGTTTCGGCTAAGCTGCGACCCCACCTGACTTAATTCTTGAAAAAATGTGGAATATTTCTTTGATCATCCTGCGAAAAATAGACATTAAATTTGTATTCAGTCCACCGAAAAACTCAGGGCGACTATTACTACTCATAAAAGCCCTGCATTCAATGCGTGTCGAATTTGCATACAACTCCAGTAACCACTCCCAACACAACGCTCAATCGCAAGGGCGCGTGCTTTAAACAACAGCACGTATTGCGAATTTTCATCGCAGTAGCTTATGCTGTAAGGCGGTCCAGCGCTATCGTAGCAGTGCACTGTCACGCGACGCGGCCGGTACACCGACATGTGACGCGGCCCGTTCGCCGAGCACGATTCTATGGCATTCGTCCCCGATCGGTACGGGACGGGTTAGAGACTATGGGGGTACGAGATAAAGCGCTATTCATACCAGTCAACGCCAGCGCTTCACGCGCGGGCATGGCGTTGGAGAGTGAACGGCTTGACGCCTCGCCCGCGCGTGACGCTCACCCTGCCATGGCGGCGACGTCCGTAACAACTTTTTCTCATTTTCATTGTTAATCATTCTCCAATTTTATTCCGTTCCCTTCTGCTTCCATGATAGTAAAAGCTTGAACAAATTCTGCTTGCTCGGCAAAGTTAAGGCCCCTTCTAATCTGCTCCGCCATAGCGTCGCCGCTGAGGTATTCATAGTCTTCGCATGCTGCACGACGCACGTAGAAAGTATTCACACTCCAACGACTCGCCCGGGCGTGACACGTGCGCCGCGCTGACGGAAGGAGTATGAATAGCGCCCAAGAGTGGTTGTGCCCATAGGTTCGTTGGGGTGGAGACAGCGGTCCGAGAGGTGAAGGTTACTGAGAATACCTGGGTGGGAAATGGTGAAGGTTCCTTATAGACTTGCACGGAAAATTTTTCCAGGCGATTTTTGGTAAAGTACCTGTTCTTCGCTTATAACATTTTTGATCTTTACGATGAATCTTTGAGCGGAGCTGTTTCAAAAATCTTCATAAAATTTCGCGTTGAATAATGTTTTCATTTTGAGAAAAATACTTTTCCAATCTCTCAGCCAATTTCAATTTATCGAATAAGGTTTCTCTCACCAAAAGCAATTAGTTTTTCGTCTAGAACTTTTTTATCCTAGAAGATAGCCTTCTGGTAAAGGTTATTCTCGGAATCCCTATAACATTTTGCATCGAATAGCGATTTCGTTTACAAACAATACGTTTCCGCTCTCTCAGCCGATTTCTGTTTATAAAGTGCGTTTTTCGCCTGAAATTGTCGGTTTTCCGTCCACAACTTTTTTGTGCTTGGAGATAGGCCTTTGGTGAAGGTAGTTTTCGGAATCTCGATGGAATTCTGCGTGGATTGCTCCCTCTATCTTCAGAGGTTAAAAAGTTATAGGCGAAAAACCGGCGTTTCGTGAAATGAATCAGGTTGAAGGATCGAGAAAATATTTTTCCAAACTGGAAACACCAGTCGACGCAGAATTCCATCGAGATTCCGAAAACAACCTTCACCAGAGGCCTATCTCCAAGCGTAGAAAAGTTGTGGACGGAAAACCGATAATTTCAGGCGAAGAACGCTTTTTTTTAAAATTCGGTTGGAAGAAGGGGAACGTATTCCTTGAAACTGAAAACGCTTTTCGATGCAGAATTTTACGGGGATTCCGAAAACAACCTTTGCCCACAGGTGAAGGTTGGTGGAGTACCTGGCTCCACCCAACGAAGCTATGGTTGTGCCTGGGTCTCTGCCGCCCTCGTATATATCGTGTCTGCAGGCACGAAGGAGAAGCGGATTGAAAGAGGCATTGGACGTGAATTTCAAGTGTATGAATTAGATTGATCGACGAATTCTTCAGTTTCGCCTCTCTGGAATACTAAGAATGGATGGACTATTTGATTAAGCCCTTTCATAAATTTCCGAATGAATAATTTTTTTGGACTCGGCCTTTCTAAAAGTTGTGGAATGAATGGATCAATGCAGATACGACTTTTTCTAGAACTTCCCAATGGGCAATATATTCCGAGCTTGCCAACCTGTGATCTTTCAATGAATGAAAAATTTGAGAACATGTCCTCTATTCATTTCAAAGGAATCTTCGTAAGTTTATTCCAATATTCAAATGATTAAATTTTTAAGTAGTTCTTGATTCATACAGAGAAATAAATCAACAGCTGCTTTGACATCTGACTATGTGAAAGTCATAAACGGAATTCGTTCAAACATTAGGAAACTCCCAAACTTCGACCTCCCGAAAAGAGCGAATATCAGAAAGAGCGACAATTTCATTCTTCGAATGAATCGAATACGCGAATGACCCAGAAAAAGATATTAGAATTGAATTGATTCCTAAAACAATTTTAAAACTAGAAAAACAAAAGTACTTGCGACTTATCTCAGGTTATTTGAGTTAAATGCAACATCTCGACGGGATACCGCGTGAAGTGCTCTCCGATACTTTGCATCTAACTCTAACGTCGCTAGATAAGTCGCAAGTAACTTAAAGGCACAGTCCAACCTTAGAATCGTTTTCCTGGTTTTCTCACTATCTTCAAAACGGTCCCACGCTGATTCTAATGATGTCTCTGGCAACATACAAGACCCCCTAGGAACGGAGTTATGGCCCCTTAAAAACTGAGCTGCGAGAGCATGGTGGACGAGTTTTCCGAGGCTTGTAACTTCCGTCATTTGCAACCAATGAATGCGAGTCAGCCTGAGTAAAGAGAGAGGTCCAGAATGAAGGGAAGAAAGGGGCTACTGACCGAAAATCGTCGCTCATTTTGCCACTATTGAACTCGAAAGATCGTTAAAGGGGCGTGCCAAAGTGGCTTCCGGATGTGGGCACCCCTGGGGGCTTCCTCCTAAATCTCGCTTATTCCGAGGAACGGAGAGCTGGCACTTGGCAGGTGCTATGAGCCTAGTTTTGGCTGCAGGTGGTCGCTGCGGCCATGCGAGGGACAGCTGTTCCTTTTTCATCGCGCGTAATGGAAAGCCGTTCCTATTGTGATCGCTTCGTGGCAAACGTCCTACATCGCTGGGTCGCGGCGACGAAATCCTATGTTTTACTGCATCGCTGCTTGAAGAGCGATTCTCAATCGTCGCTGACCATCGCTCCATCGCTGCCATCATGGCAGCGATGGAGCGATTGCCAGCGAATGATTTTGTCTAATGAACGTTGGCCCTTTCACATGACAAGATCAGTGTTTTCGAGTCGAAACGCGTTATTGATGAATACCAGCCATTAATGTCACTAATTAATTGAATTTCTTCTATCATCCGTGGGCCTATGCACTATGAACAGAATCGCTGCCGCTGCTACATCGCTGCAGCAGCGGGTGCGAAATCGCTGCGATGAAAAACAGCAGCGATGCAGACAAAACTAGGCTATATACGTTGGGTCTACTTCATATGGAAATCTCAGATTTCGACCACTTGAAAATCAATCAACTTCTCTAATCGAATATCACGCAAAGTGTTAATGAGTACTATAAGTATTCCTCTCAGAACTATCGCTTTGCGTTGACCCATGACCTTGCCAGACTCGAGCTGGAGAGAGAGGGGAAGCACAAAGGGAGAGCTTGCCAGAAACAGAAGCGCGCCACATACTCAACAGTCAGGCGGCGGCTGATATTGTAAGAGTCCATCCTGGTAGGGCGGAGACGAGACGCCCGGCAACCGCGCCGACCACCATCTGGGGCCGCCAGTGGCTGTTCAAGGTCTCCAGCGGCTGGGTGGGCCAAGTACCGCAAACCTGGGTAATTGAACGGCAGAGGCTGCCGACATATGAGCCCGGCCTCAAAAAAGCGTGGTGTGCTTTCTTTTTTTGTTCTACATTAAGTTGAATGTGTAACATTCACGCTTTGAGCGTTTTTTTAATGGGGCACGTGCTGTAACTTGAAACACAATGGGAGCACGTGCTACACTAGCTAGCAGCGCGTTCCCATATGTGGTCGAAGCCGCCTCGTCTTCGAAGTGAACGCATACTCGGCACGCATTAAATGCGGCGATGTTCTGAGTAACTCATTTGAGCTTACCAAGTAGTTTGAAGAAAAATCCTTTTTTCTCTGGAAAATTCACGAGCCCCCCTCCCTAGTTTTCATTTTTAAAGTATGTTCCACAATTTTTGCGACCACGTCTCCTACCAAGGCTTCTTCAAAAGTTTTAGAGAGGAGGGTTTGAATTTTTCGCACCCTCTATCGATCTATAACGAAAAACCTGCAATACGGTTTTTTTTGTCTCAAATCGTCTCGGTTCTTAGGTGAACGGCCTCAGATATGAATATGTAGTAGGATGTTCTGAATGCCGGTGACCTTTAATGTTTGTCCTATATACAGCGCATTTTTTAATTGTTAGTGGTTCAAAAATTTTGCGGAATTTTCATCTAGGAAAGCGTAATTTTAAAGTTCTTGGGTAGGACTGTGAAAGCTGTTAGTTCCATTTTGTGGAAGCTGTGTGCGTTGAAAATTTTTTATGTGTTTATTTGAGCGTTTCTCATGAGTGCTACTCCACGTCGATGTCCAGATTCATTTTGTTCACGAAGTTATGACCTTTGACCAGTGCCATTAACTTCTGTAATTTTTCGTTGCAGTTGATTCCAGTGTTTTCTATTATATATGAATGGAGTTAATTCACTAGAACCGGTTTTTGTATTGATGAAGCAATATATAAAGTTGAATATGAAGTGTTCTGTCCGTCTTCGCACCTTGCTTGCGATTTAAGCAAGGTGCTTTAGCAGTCATAGAAGATCAGCGGTCAAGGGGTACTGTAGAAGCATGGGTAGAAAGTGGTACCCGTGACCGACAACAGCATTGCAGTGGTCGCATTTGCACTGATTTTACTCCCCAGTACCCCCACAATAGGAACCTTCCCATTCCCCAAGTACTATTCAAAATCAACCCACGCCCTCACAACAGGCACCTTAGGAGGGTACGACTCCGCCCATTTTGGGGGATGGATAGCAGCTGTCGGTGCTATCCAAAGATGTTTGGGAGCCTATTCACCCCACGAGTTTATGAGAGTACGATCGAACGACGGCAATCTGGGCGATTTTTGAGTTATTCGGAACAAAATATTACCTATTGTCATGAGACCTTGATGAGAAATTGCCTGAAAATTCTGAATTATGTAAATTCAAGCTAAAAGCTCCTGAGTGCCGGAGAACAGGATTTTCATCAATCGATTTCGATTTTTTCAACCTTGAAATTTTTCGAATATGTGTAAATTTAGCACGGCCCGTTTTACGCAGTGCATCGACTACCTAAAATCAATCGAGTAGCTGGTTTTTTTTCAATATTTATATACTTCGAATAAGGTATGGACAGTCAACGCTAGGAGTCGAATGAATGAATAGCTCGAATATCGAATTTTCAGAACACCTCGAGTGAATCGATAATTCGAATAACCCATTTCTGAATATCTCGATTGAATGATTTATTTCGGAGATAATATTCTTAACATTCAAGAATGAATGATTTTTTTTTGAAATACGTGTTTTTAAAATTTTCGAATGAATGAATGGATTCGAATAAGGCAGGGCAAAACATTTTGACACAAATCAATAAATTTGAAAACCTGTCCTCTATTCGATTTGAATGAACATCAGAAAAAAGCATACAAATATCTTAGAAACAATTAGGATTTTTCCAATAATTTCCGAGTAATTTATGTAAATATTTGAATTTTTTCACAGGCTGAAAATTGGAATCAGATGACTCAAATGAGCTGAGTATTAGAAAAATCTAATGCTTCAGTTTTCGACATGAACTGAATATTCAAAGACCGAATAACTCGTATTCATCAATAATTCGAATATTACGAAAACCAAATATTAAAGACTGTGTACTCGAGAAAACAAATAATTCTAATTCCTAAATGAATCAAGTCTTCGAAAGTAATACGAAATGAAGTTTTCGAATGAATCGATCATTCGAATTCTCGAATATGCGGATTATTTGAATAATATTGTGCTATGCGCGCCGCAACTGCATATTCAAGGCCGGGATCATACTTCCGGCGACTGGAGACAGTGCATATCAAGCACGTCGATTTTCGGCCGATATTGTTCACAAACATTGCATCGCGACGCTCGTCGCCGGAAGTGTGGTCGCGGCCCAAAGCGCGGGAAACCACGCATTCTGCAGGCGATTGCCGTGACGCGACCGCTCACATTGGATCACAACATAACACAACAATATATAATACTAATAATATAATACTAATGATGAACATTGAAAAGGAAAATATTTAGCTGGAATGGGCACCCCCTCCAGTCGGGCTGGCAATAGCGCGTATTTGCCAGCCTCGCCACCCAGTGGGAAACGTTGGGAAGTCATGACTGGGCAATCACAATCGGTCACTCATCACGAGCCATGGAACCATTTTTGAGCCAGATTCTTCCTTCATGTGCTCCCCTATGAAAGCAAAAAATAAACTCTTATACCAGTGGCTATGCCGTATAACGTTCATGCAGTATGTCGTGACTTTCGTCCGACTCTTTTTACCGCTGACGTCATCCTTACCGAGGGGAGGCAGAACGCATAGGCGCTGGGGCCTGATGGCGTGCTTGTACGATAGAAACGTTCAAGAGCAAGCAAAGACGCTGAGGAGGTCAGACGTCCAGAGCCACTGGCATCGATCATCGCCATTCTACTCGTCGTGTGGTTCGTTAAGGCCTCTTTCAGAGTTCGATAGCCGCGCGGTGCGATGGGATAATAATCATGAGCATCGATCGAGATCGCGTCGCACGTCGATCTGTATTCAAAACAAGAGAGGCCTAAGGCCTAGTTCACACTAGCCGCGACTCGCAACCGCGACAGTGCATTTGAGCCATATCGGCTTTCTGTCAATATCTATCCCAAACACGATGTCGCGTCGCCCGTCGCGGGAAGTATGCACTGGGCCTAAGCGGCTGCCCGTCGTCGTCATCGCAGTCGAGTCCGGGCTCTCCTCTCGTCCATGGATCGTCACCTTGAGCGCAGTGAACCGTATCTCATTGCCCGAGTAGTACGCGACCGGAGGCAACATGGCCTGAGGCCCGAAGCCATTAGGTGGGCTAATCGCACTGCCGTAGAAGCAGACGTTTGAAGGAGGGACAATGGCGCAGGACTGTTGCCTCTGCACCGCAGTCCGGGTGCTGTGACGAAGATCCCACAGAAGTGACGCGGAGATAAGTAGCAGTCTGGAGCAGGGGTGTGCGGCGAAGGAATTTAAATTTCGGCAAACGGCAACGGTAAACACCAAAAATGGCCGGCAAAACGGAAAACGGCAAAATCTGTTTTGTGCTATAGTTCACCAACATGTGTTCAGTCGTATGGTATTTCGAGCAATATCTGCCAATTACTATATATCATGCGCTTCACTAGCCTTTTCAGGAAGAAAAAATTCCTGTATATGAAAAGCCAATTGAAAGCCTCAGGTGATCAGAGAAGGCCAGTAGTGGTGTCCTGTATGTAATCAGTATAGGGGTCACTACCACGTTCCACAAGGTCATCACCCTATCTCTTACCGGAGGTATTTCTGTTAATTCCTCCCCTTCATTTCGAGTTTCGTCAAGGCTATAGATGCAAAAGATGGGTGTCTTCTTGAGCAGTGCAAAGTATGATAGGCCCGCAAGGGATTTACTCTAAAAAGGGGCTTGCGGCCAGCGCGACCCAGCCTAGTCGATCCGGGGATGTGCAGCAAACCGTACGTGAGCTTGGTGCGGTGGGAGTCTGCCCCGACCCGACTGTGGCTGATACCGGTACCACACTCAGGACGATTTTGCGATGATTCCTAGGCATTTATGGCGGAATACAGTCAACATCGCGATCAACCGCGCCCGTTTTAGGTTATGACCTCAGTCATTCACAATTTTTACTGTTAGTAGCAATTAGTAGTTTCAGGGTTCCGTGATTCGCTCAATTAAATTTACGCTTGAACGGTTTCCCTTGTGAGACTGCGAGAGTGATTCCACCAACTTGAACTAGACCACAAAACCTGCCAAGTTGAAATGATATTTGAGCTATCTTTGAAATAGATGATAGCGTTTGCGGAAAACTTTGACGGAGCGTAATTACTGATTTTAAGCGGATTTTGCGATTTTGCAACTTCGGTCTTTCCTGGCTTATCCGAGAAGCTTCGGCCTTGCAGCTTCCAAGTCAAATACAATGGCCAAGTCCCCACTCAATGGTATTTTTGGTCAATTATCCAACGCTTTTTTGAAAAATCAATTTTCGCCGTTTTTATCAATTTCCGAAAGAGCGATCGATAACTGACGAAAAAATAGTATTCAGGGTGGACTTGGCCATTATACTCAACTTTAGAGCTTCTTGAGGTTGAAACTTCTCGGATAAGCTGGAAAAGACCGAAGTTGCAAAGTCCCAAAATGCGCTAAAAGTCAATGATAAAGCGCCGTCGAAGACTTTCGTAAGCGCTTATGGTGGCATCTAGAGTTCTGCGAGCTGCGAGTTGCTCGCAGTGCGAGAGGTTGGGGGTGTGGCCTTGAAACTCTCGCAACTAGCTTTCAGACTCTGCGAGTTGCGGGCAGTGCGGGAACCTGAATCAGGGTTGCGCATGAGATATTGCGTCATATTGAATCAGGGAATGAGTGGCATTGGAGCGCGGTATTGTTTCGGGGCTACATCTCATTCCGTCGCTGTCCTGCCGGGCGATGAAGTGAGCTTGAAAAATGCAAACACAGGAAATTCGGATAGAGACGGGGCTTAAGGATATTGGAGCGATAAAAAATTGGGAAGTTTGAGCTCAGTAGCATTGCATAGAAGTTAAAATGAAAGTCTCTGAGCCTATTTAGTAATGAGCGTCGTTTAAAATTACAACAAAATGCAAGAAAATTTCAACTCTCATCTAACTAAAACTTCCATATAGGGTCACCCAGGATATGACGTGAATTTTTTCTTGAGAATTTTGACCACCAGAAAGATAGACGGTACAAAAATGCTTGACCCTGCTGCTTTGACGACAAAAGAAGAAAATACCACCCTCAAAACAACAATCGCATATGTAGAAAAAAGAAACATGATATTTTGGAAATGCTTTTACTTTCTTTGATACACATCACTTTCCGCACAAATGTTGTGTGTTGGAACTTCAAAAAAACCATGATTGAAAAACAAAACTGGATATAATCACGAGTAGAAACTAAAGAGAAACCTTCACAGGAAAGGTAACAGGAAGCAATCATGAGTAAAAACAAAGAAAAACCAGCACAAAGTGTGTTGTTGGCAAAAGAAATGACGATTCAGGAAGTACTCGCAGTGCGAGCTACGACAAAAATAGTCAGGAGTATTCTTCTCGCAGCTCGCAATGCGTGCGTGAAAATGGTCGCAGTGTCCTCGCAGTGCGAGAGGACTATGAAAGCCCTTTGCGAGAATTTCGTCGCAGAGCGCTCGCACTGCGAGTTGCGTGCTCGCAGTGCGGCAACAACTATGAAAGCCCCCCTTACCATTTCGTCGCAAGACAGCTCGCATGCGAGGACGCTGCGAGCACGCAGCTATATGCTTATACGTGTCGCAACTCGCAGCTCGCAGAGCTCTAGATGCCACCTAAGACTGGTTCTAAGGTGACTCAAATATGCTGCCAGATTTGGTGGTTTACCTCAATCTAAATACAAGCACCTGGAAATGCTCAAAAAGGAAGATTACCACTGATTTCTCTCATATATGGAAAGATATGTTACAAATAAGTAGGCTTGGGCCTAAGTGGAAGGCAGCGATAAATAGAAAAGAACTTGCGCTTTCGATGGGTATATCGCACTTGGCCGAAGGGCCAACGCTGAATGGTTCAACAAATGTCCGAAGTCAAGTAGCAGGAAACTTTTGCTTCAATCTAATATCTTCATTAGTCACCGATTTAGTGGGTACAATGACACATTACATAAAGTGGAACTAGCAGCTGGAACTAGTCAAAATAATTATTTGCTGCAGCTTCGATTCGCTGACCGAGCCAGAAATTGCGGTGAGGCCAGACCCTGTTGTATTACACATTTTTTGCCGGAAATCTGCCGTTTTAAGCGAAAATTTCGGCAAACGGCAATCGCCGCACACCCCTGGTCTGGAGACACCACTTGTTAGATCCGAAACCTAGTGATCGGAAGGAGATCCGTGGCGGCTGGAGCACTTTCGTCTTGAAAATCAGACCGCCTAGTTCCGATACCAGCCGCGTACACAGTTCGAATGGCGCCTCATTCTGTTAGAACTGGACTGTCCAGCGCAGAAACCTTGAAACGTACTTGACTTTTTCTCCAGAGAGGTTCTACTTGTTTGCGTCGATACTTCTGTGCCTCAAATGTTGTTATGGTGAGAAACTTTATTGGTCCGACGTTTAGACGATTTCGTTGTTATCAAAGACCTGAAGAGTTCCGAGTCTGGAATTGTGTAAATCCTATCCAGTCAAAATTTTAGTCTAGAAGGGAAACTACACTCTAAAAAACAAAGTTAAAGATCCAAGTGTAAGGCGTGGCTCAAAGATTTTCGCATTAATCCGCCTCTTGTTTCAACACATTGCATTACAACTAGCTCTGTAAGTCGCTGCTTGGAATCTACAGCGAACTCACCCGAACATAGACCTTACCGAGATTTTGACGCCAAAATACAGCGAAAATGATGCGAATTCACCGGGATGCCACGATGATCCCGGAGAAGAAACGCGAGTTTACCGAAGAGTCTCTGCCATGGATTTATAACGGAAATACCGCAGATTTCTTGGCAATCACTACAATGAGAGTGCCCTAGTGCAGTATTGGACATGGCTCAGTCGATGACGCGTCGGACTACAAAGCGATGGATTGGCAACGGTTGATGGTTCGAATCTTTGGATGCAGTGGCCAAATTAGCGGCACGTCCGCGACAGGACCCTGACCCTGCCGTATTTTCCATAGTCGAGGCAGGCAAAATCTAGGCAATGCCTTCATTCTATCGCGAATCTGCTGCTTTGGCTCCGTTTCGGAACAGAAGCGGCAAGTTTCGGAGAGGTTATCCGTAGAATCTAGCGAACTCTTCCCAAAGAATCTCCCATATTTGTGGTCAAGAACTCGTCCCCATGATAGCGTGTTTACCGCTTCAACCGCGCACGCGACACTCGTGAGACCGCGCTGCGTACGCGCGCGTCTGAGTAACGTCACGGAACAACCCATACCAGAATGCACGTACTTACACGTTGAAACCAATGTTCAAAGAAGTGGAAATCTGTCAAAAAATGGATTCGAGGCTTATACTCGTCAAATCGTGAACTGTGAAGAACTTTGTGAAGCGTCTCTGGTCTACCACGGTGTAACTCTTCTATTATTTGAAACTTACGATAGTCGCCGAATCTATGAGAGGCATTACAGTTCGAAATCGAAAAATTAGAATGACAATTTATAACTAACCTGAACCTGATTGTCTGACAGCGAGAACTTCCTCAGAGCGTAGATCGACGGATGGAACCTATGCCCAAGCTGATGAGGCTAAGCGACTGTCGTACTTCCGCACGAACCTACTTTATATATATACCTATTTTGTCACGTGCATACTCGTCAAGCCGTGATAACACGCGTGTGATAAAGCTGGCCCAGAGAAAAACGTTAGTGAAGTGACGGTTTTCCAGCGTTTGACTGCCGGCGAAACACCAATTTTTATGGGGAATTCATACAGAAAAAGACATTTTTTTATTCAGCTCGACCTATGGAAACATCGTGTCATAGAGAATTGCAAATATGCGAATTCCAAATAAAGAGACAGCATTTTCCCCAAAAAAAAAAACCACGCAGTACTTCTTCAGAAAGCTTTTAGACTCAATACACGATCGCGGCTCCTATCACTGATAACATCAAGCGAAACTTGCGATGATTTCGATTGCTGACGGTTGCTCCACTCTTCGTTTTCCTCCATCCAAGGTCCACATATATTGCTCCACCTTCCACGATGCCCTGCTGTCGACAACCAATGCCAATTTCATTGTCGCATATGGATACCACCAACCGTGAAGACGATCGTTCTCTATTGAAAAATGTCCTGAATAGCTTCTCTTCCTCATTTTGAGCCTGTCGAAGTAAGGCTTATCGGGCTTATCATGCATAAACCTCCATATCACTGTTATGAGATTGATGCAAAGGTTTTGGGACTTTTCGCGACTTTGAATAAAAAACATTTATTATAAAAACAAACAAGGCTCACCCAACAAAATAATTTCCATCACATTCAAGGATCCTTCGCCACTGATGGGGCAGATCATGAGTTCCTGACGCGTAGAACTCTGGCTGTTTCGAGTCGAAGTATTCTTCTAAGGCCATTTTGACTTCGTCATCGTTAGTGAATTGTTTTACATCCAAGAAGTGCAGCATCGAGCGGAACAGATGGTAGTCGGAAGGGGTAAGATCTAGGCTATATGGAGGGTAAGGAAGAACTTCCCAGCCCAGGTCCAGCAGTTTCTTTCGGGTTACCCGAGATAAGTGAGGCCGAGCATTGTCATGAAGAAGGCGAACAGTGTTCATGCTAAATACCTGGACCTGGGCAGTTCTTCCTTACCCTCCATATATCCCAGGTCTTTCCCCTTCCGCCTACCATCTGTTCCGCTAAATGCAGCACTTCCTGGATGGAAAACAGTTCACTGACGATGACGAAGTCAAAATGGCCTTAGAAGAACATTACGACTCGAAACAGACAGAGTTCTACGCGTCGGAAATTCATGATCTGCCCAATCGGTGGCAAAGAATCCTTGGTGAAGAAAATTTTTTGTTGGATGAGCCTTGTTTGTTTTTGAAACAAATGTTTTTTTATTCAAAGTCGTGAAAAGTCTGGAAACTTTTGCACCAACTCTGAGAAAATTTGCATTGACCGTGGCCGGACGGCACCGCAACCCGAGACCGTGCCGGGCCGATGTAGCAACGGCACAGTGATCCGAGCCCGTGCCGCGACACTGTAGCAACGGCTCCGGAATCTTGGAAAATTCCTTCTTCTCCGCAACAGTACAGCAACGGCACCGCAATCATGAACGTTACCGCGATAGAGAAGCGTGGACCTTGCAACAGCTTCGGGCCGGCTTCGCGATATCACCGCGACGCCACCGCTCAGTGGCAGACATGAAAAATGGTAAAGCGAATGATCACGTCCTGATGTGTTTATCACATGCACAGCCGGTATAAAAGGTGCCTCATCTCACTCGAGTCCTCATTCGGCATTCTGATGCCGGCCCTGGAAGGTGACTTCGAGTCCCTCTGCGGAGGCCAGCATATTTTTGAGCGCTGGGGGATAGGGTATCCCACGGCTGGGGGTGGGGCGGTTTTCGCCGCTGGGGGGGGCAGCCAGATTCAGGCACCGTCGAGATAGGGTTGAGGTAATTCCAGAACGGGTTTGGGAGCCGTCGCGTCCTGGTTGAGACACCGACGCGGGTTTCATGCAATGGCATAGCTGGTGTAGGGACTCTGGATAGACACTACCCTGCAGGCACCGATTAGGAGCCCTCAAGGCAGGGTTGGTCTGCCGCCGGTGCAAATTTTCTCAGAGAACCTATTATTTTTGATATGACCAACGGCTCCGCTGCATCCTCCGCCTGGAGCGATATGAGCCAGATAGGCTATACATATGATTAGTCACAGTTATCAAGGAGCCGCAATGCAGTTAATGTCTGTCCAAATGAGACTATCCGCCTAGCCTACGGGGTCGGCGTGCGTGCCGAGCGCAGACGCGAGTGCTTTTTTTCGGATGAAATTCTCCATGACGGCAGGATGCTGAGTGAGATATCTTTTACTTTTCGTGTAATATTCCTACTAGTCGATTCACAAGTCCAAAAAATTCCTTTGAGACAGACGCCTGACACGCGTACCTTTACACAGTGGCCTGCTTCACAACGGTGGTTGCGAATAACGAGAAAAAAAAACAGGCTCGAGACAACTCGTCCGCGAACTTCTCGGTGTCAAAATTCAGAATCTTTGAGGAGCCATAATTCCGCTCGTAGTGAGTTCTGAGCAATTCTAGAGAAACCATTGTGATGTGCGTGAAATTTTCTCCAAGATAGCAAAAAAGCGGAAAATCGATTCCCAGGTTGAAAGGCCCAGTCCAATCTAAAAATCGTTTTTCAGCAACTGAGTTCAGGACGGAGAGAATTTCACGTTAATCACAACGATCTCTCCAGTGTGGCTGAGAGCACACAAAATGAGTTATGGCCCTTCAAAGATTAAGAAATTGAACAGCGAGAATTTCGTGGTCGAGTTGCCCGGAGCCTGTTTTTCCTTGTCAATCGCCGCCATTGCACCGGAACAAACCGCAATGTAAAGTTAGCCCGGAAACAAAAGGGGGAAGATAGACTTTGACCAGAATTCATGAAGCGTCCCGTCCATATTTAGATCAAAAACTTTCCGGTGGGCGTTGCCCTTCTCTTTCAAGGGGCGTGGTCGACCGTTTCATAAATTTCTTCTCGATTATTCGAGCGAAAAGGAATTTCGCGCTTGGCGGGGTTTTTATACACGACGGCCGGAGTTACACCGCTAAGATCAAACCCGTTCCATAAATCTTATCCATACTCAACGAACGTTAAGGACCATGTTCTGGAAACAAGCGGATCCAGTCCATGTCGTATTGGAAAATGTCGATTTCCCACCGGAGACTGGCTGTGAAAAGTGAAGTTTCACTCGAAAAGTATTTTACTCGCTTACACCGTAGCTTCAGTTCACTGGTGAACTAGAAGTAAGTTGCTAGAAGCTGTAAAGTCTCAGGTAACTTACACGATTTTTTATGCTTTTTTTTGCCGTAACTGCTGTTTAGCGCCGCAGTTCACGTTATGGTATGTTTATGCAAGGTGCTGAGTTGATCGCAAAACGCTTGGCGCCGGGCGAGATTAAACCAGCACAATCCCTTTCGGGGGGGGGGGAACGCCTCGTCGCACTGCACCACAGCTTCGGTAAAGATTTGCCGAGCAGTTGAATGAGAGCAGCGCAGGGCTCCGGTGGTGCAGGGCGATAAGGCGCTCCCCCGGAAAGGGAATATGCTGGTCCAATCATGCCCGGAGCCAGGCGTTTTGCAATCAACTCAGCACCTCAGGCAGCTTGTTCGAAAATTCCTGAGCAACTGTAGCCGCGCATCTACTCGTCGGTGAATCTCAGAGTCAAAATTCTTTCCGGACGGTGCCTCCAAAGCTAGACTAAAACTGAACGCCTCAAATACCAGCCTACAGGCAGAAGCCGTTTTATTGCTTAGTTAAGCTTTTTTTTGTCTGTAAGAAATTTGTGAGGTATTGAATAACACGATTTCGAATGGCACAAATTGATTTTTTACATGATTCCAAACTCTAATTTAAAAAAATAGCCACCGTACTGATAAAATTCGTGTTTCAACACGTTGCCAGCTATCCGCGTGTTGCGCGTAGAGTAGGGGCGCTTGAGAGCGAGTCACTGCAAGACGGTACGGCATCGCCCACTCTCTACTGTGTACATATGATTTCCAAGCGAACTCAAGTCGGGTTTGACAATACAGAATAGTAGATAAGAACAATTCATTTCAATTATGCGAGATTCAGCACATCAAATAAACAACTTATGAGCAACATGAGATCAGTAGATGGCAACTAACTCTTGCAACTTTTCTGCACCAGTTCATCAAGGTACTGAAATCGTAGGTCATTAGCGCGTATTTGCAGCAACAAAAATGCAAATACACACCTCCCGTTTTCCACAGAACAATACTTGAATTTCGTCGTCCTCTTCTTCAGGCTCCTGTTTGATCTAAACGAAAGAAGAAATTTACAAGGGCATGAACCTTTAATTGAATAAAGCAGGGGTAAAACTCGCCAGTTTCTTCAGAGAAACCGCAGAGGAACTACCCGTTTCAGTCTCTGAAAAAAAGTGTCATTAAAATGGAAAGATAGGTGCTTACAGACGGCTCTAATAACAAAGGACGACCTGTAAAAATTTCTTCTGAGAGTTGTGGGGGATGTATAGAGTAACGATAATCTATTTTGGGTTTTTCCTACGGGTCTTCCAAGATTCCCGAAATTAGGGAAAACGTATCGAAACTATCTGTGACCTCCTAATCGGAGCAGCTAAAGAGCGTTCATCTGCTCGGCACACACTCAGTTACAACAAAACGTTCTATACAAGGTTCAACGGTTTGATTCTGGCCCATTTGTCAGATATAAGCCGTTTCCGAGCTCACGGTGCATTCCGTTCCTCGTATCACTTGATTGAAGTAGCCTTAGCCAGCGAGCACCAATGGTTGCGAGGATAACGATGGGGAACAGGGATGTGCGGCAAACGATTTTTGAAAATCGGCAAACGACAATCGACAAAAAACGCCCCAAAATTGCCGGCAATCGGCAATCGACAAACGGCAAAATAAAAAACCTGGTACAGAAAAAGATACAAATGTTTGAAAAGTGATGTATCTAGCACTATTGACTATGGGATCGCCACTAATGATTGGCTTACGTGCAAAATAGTTTTGCACTTCCGTCTTTTGCACAATTTTTGAAGCCCAGGATCAGTTTGATGTAAAACTCATACCCTTCGAACTACACCGCATTTTTAGAACCTCTTGCTATTTTTTCCAGTACTACCACAAAACTGTAATCGTTTATTTGCTTGTGATTTCACTGCACGAAATTCAGAGTACGGTGCAATCCAAGTTAGGGGGTGAGACACTTGAAATTTATCCAAGGAAATAAAAGCTCGATGTGGTCCTACTTTCAAAGCAGCGTCCACCAGGGTCAAGCGTAGCGTTGCGTGACTTATCGAAATCAGAGCGACCCCCCACCATCAACATTTTTTCCCGAATCCAAGCTTTTGTGACCCCCCTCCCAAAGCGCGATTTCTGGGCAGTTTGTATTTGATTAATAAAACTGTCAGGCTGGAATGGGAAGAAATCACCAAATTTTAATTTTTGGTCCAGATTTTTCGCGATCTCTCCCCGTTTCATAAGCTCTGGTAAATGCTCAGTGACCTATGAATTTCTATTATCACCAGCAGCGGAGCGGTGGGCCGCGTCGAAATATAATTAGTGATAAGGAGTTTCCGACAAAAAAGCCACCGCTCCGCGCTGTGATAATCGAAAACAGGAGTTCACTTGCACTGAAGCAGAGTCCACCTTCATTTTCAGGTTAAGAATTTTTGCGACCCCCTCCACCCGTTGCGAAATTTCGCAACCCCACTTGACCCTGGCGTCCACAATAAAAACCGTTCCAAGTTTGCAGCGGAATTCTAAAGATCTGGAGCCGATGGCAACAGTAATGTGGAAGCGACTGAAACTGAGCCCTATACGGCCTTCAACTTCAGTGTAGAATGCAATCCCCGCACACTCCTGTCAACGGGTACAGATGAAAGCGAACCACAGAAAAACTGATTTCAACAAAACACACATGATCGACTGATCAAAGCTATTTCCCATAATGCACAGATCAAACAAATTCACCCATTAAAATATTGATTTTTTCGCGGGGTCTATTTTTTCAGTTGTTTTTTGGCCTTTGAGGGAAGAAGGCAGGGAGTGCGCTCTGCACAGAAGTTCAGGGCCTTGTGTCAGGGTTTTCTTTACTAAAACTTTTTCTGAATTCAGAGTAGTAGATCCTATAAGTAAAACCATAGGAGACGCGCCTATTTGGGTGGCATCAAGAGCCTCAACCTTGCTGGCTTTTTGGAGGTGGACTATCTACTCCACGTGATCGGCTTCACTGATTTGCAGTGTCGATGTCATTAGCTGGCTCAAAATAAGGGCTGAATTAGTGACTAAAGACTGTTGATCCGGCCCGTTAGGAAATTCTCGTTCTCTCGAGAGCGAAATATATTATCCTGCTTATTTTCGCATGAACTGTTTAGCTATTCAACTTCAGCTTCATTACTGGCTGTGCACGTCGATAAATTTCGGCTGTTCTCAGCACAGTACTCGGAGGTTTTGGGCGGAGTTGTGCACCTGTGCATTAGAGTCTAATACTCTTATTCTGACGAGTTTTCGGCTCGGAACCTTCACATTTTAAGGTTGTTTTCGCATCAAACTGCTTTTTATCGTTTTTTTTCAGCAACTTTTCCATCGCGATTACTGCCTGTTGAAAGGCTGCTTGCTCCGGAAGAACTAGTACGAGCGAGAAAGGCTCCAGGCCTATTTTCCCTTCAAGTGGGAGCGTCGGTACCGCAGTGGATCCTGGACATAATGACATCCAAATCGCAAACTGCTGTTTAGAAGTTTCTACTACAAAGACACAAAGGTCCTATCCAAAAGATGCTAGAGCTGAGACATCATTTAAAATTAGAGCGCAGCTTGCCTACTATGGGCCTCGCGCCCATTTACGGAGCTTCTTATCTATTACTCACTTTTTGCCGAATTTTGTCGAAAATTGGCAGGAAAAGAGGCAAGCGACAATCGACAAAAATCGTCTAAAAACCGCCGGCAAACGGCAAACGGCAATTGCCGCACATCCCTGATGGGGAATACTAAACTACGAAGGAATGTTGGGGTTGTGGGTTCGATTCCCGCAATGCACTTTTTGAAAAAATTGTTTTGCATTTATTCTATTATTTATCCACGAGGCTTTTCATCCACAATTTAACTTGCTCTTTCCAATCTTAATAGATTTGCAATTTCTATCGCGTGAATCCCTGCAGTGTATGAGCATTTCCTCCCCTTATTCAACAAATTATTCGTCTCACATTCTTGTGTTAGCTAGCTTTTGGGTTCATTGAGAAATATTGAAATGTGAACATGTAACAACTACAAGACTTTCCTCAAGTGAAGGAAAACGCTTTTCTTGAACATATCAAGGTCGTTTGCGAATCATTGGAGAGAAAAGCATTGCCATTGTGAGAAGCAAAGTGATGAACCTTTCTTGAAAATTATAATCATGGCAGCAGTTTTCATTTTCAGAAGGCGAAAATCGGTTGCCCACTACATCTGCTAATCCTACGGCAAGAACTTCTAAACTTGGCTCGATCACGCAGATTTTTTTTCGATTATCTGGAGTTCGAGGGTGAGTGAGTATATGGCGAAAAAAGTCAAAATGTTTTCCGCATACTGATCGAAATAAAACAGATTGAGCAATATGGGTGTTAGATGTAGTAGCCAGCCGATTTTCGTTTCTTAAAAAACCGAAAGCATAGCCATGGCGGCCGCTTGAAGAGAATGCGCCCGCTAATTTTTCATGTTTTTCCCATTTATCGCTCTACCGGAAGGTCCATAGTGAAAACTCAACATATAGTACTCTCTCTATTCATCCCCCACAACTCTCAAAACAATTTTTTTTCACGAGGTCTCCTGCCCCGGGGGTTGTCCCTTGTAAGACCAGGATTTGTTTAGTGCTACTCCACCAAGATTATCACTGGACTGGTGTTACCCGAAAGCCAACGACATGACACCCAGCTTGTTTTCGGAGCATTTTGAGGTCTAATAACTCAGGAATTACAAATAAAACATAAAGCATCTCTCACAAACTTAGCTGTAGAAGAATAAACCTGACCCGCACAAGGTGATGATCGCGACTCCTGCGAACCCTTGCCAGCTCTCCTCCCAAAAAGCGGTTCCTTATGGAAGAAAACATCTTTATACCACTTACCCTAGAAGAAAACGGGAATAATTGGAGCTCATAAATTGGGCGTTTTCGTGAGAAACTACCTTCTCAGACATATTGTCCAACGTAATGAACTTCATCCGGCGTTTGTTTAGATAAGCCATGTTCAAATGTTCATTCCACTGAAAAAAAAAACATAACATAAGTAAGATTGGCTGGCATCTACGTTCACCTATTAAATCTATCCCGAGATCCCAATAGCTCAAAGAAAACCGAAAAAACGCAACTCGATAGGATCGGTTTTTTGACGAGAAATTCGAATTTGACCTTTGCAGCTGCGCTTCTTTTCTCTGTACGGAGTTACAGGCGCTCATTAGTGGATTACCAGAGTTAGTTGTCATTATGTCCACGATAACCTACCCTAATTCTTCCTTAAGCTAGGAATTGACTCATAAGCCTGCATAGTGCCCCAAAGAACCCTCTAGAACAGGCTTGGAGCGGAAAATTCGATTTCCGGTGCACCTGAAATCCACAAGGGCTCGTCCCTCTACGGGAAACCTGTGGTCGGGAAACATTTTCCGCTCAAAGTTCGTGCTGAGAGGTTATTTAGGGTGCTCAACACGAATATGAGGTATTCATTCAGTTTTCCGGCTATTCAGTTGGGTTGCGGCACGGTTAGTTCTTTTGACCACCACTAGCTATCGCGTGTACCTCCATTCAGGGAAGCGGACTGTTGCAAGAAAAATTAAATTCGAATTTTTCGTCAAAAAATTGATCTTAAATGGTAGCATTTCTCACGGAACGGCCACTTTCTCCAAGTAGTTTACCCTAACGAGGGCCTAAACTTTCTTGTTTAGTTTGGAGTTACTGGTGGTAGCGAGAGAGTGGTTGCTTTCCTTGCTTTACTTGACAAATCCCCCTTGTATTTTTGACGTCTTTTAAACAAGCGTATGTTCGCGCTATTTTCTTTGCCCGATACATTAACACAGGACTGCGTCGAGTGCATGAACCAGAAACTACGCAATGACACTTCAAAGTTGAGCAAGAGCAGCAGAGGTACCTGCGAAAAAAATTAAATGTGCTTCGCATGTGAGCTTGATCACTCATGGAACCAGGCAACCTATGCGAACAGTGTTAACCGTTGATAGCGGGTGTGAACCACCGTCCAAAGCTGAGTATGGCATGGTACTCGGTGCATAACCATGCATTGAAAAGTGAGGGAGTTCACGATGTATTTCGCCGCGGCGAAAAAAAGCGAAAACCGCCCGGGTGATCCGACATTCCTGTCTGAGGATCCTCAAAACCGCGCCGCAACACGCTTTCGCAATCAGCGTGCACTTTGCGGACTGAAAGCGAACAGCATCCAATGACTTCGCGTCTGCCTCCGAAAAACGTTGCCTATCCCAAAATCTAGACAACGGCTAGGCGCCGAGTCACAACTGCATGCACAGGACACCCTGAGGATGTTGATCGAGGTCACAGCGCGGGAGCAGTTCGGCTGGCACACGTGAGCGCGCGGCGGAGAACCGCTGCACGCACTTCGTAGTTGGAGCGCGTTAGCCGAGCGCCTACTATTTTTCTTGTCAGAGGGCCCACGGCTAACGCGCCCGAATGACGAAGTGCGTGCAGCGGTTCCCCGCCGCGCGCTCACGTGTGCCAGCCGAACTGCTCCCGCGCTATGACATCCCACCAACTTTATGAGCATGGTTATTTAGTTTTGAAAGAAGTGCCGCACAGTTACCTTTCATTTAGAGTAACTTATGACATTTTACAAATTGTCTAGAGTACATAGAAAGAGTACACATGAAATTATTTTTCACGTTTCTTGCTTATCTCAGCATCCAGCGCCGATCACAATGATCTTCATTAAATATCTTAAGAGGCTCGGGGTACAATTTTTCCGAGATCTGTTTTCCTCATCCGAGGGTCAAAGACGGAAGCTGGAACAGACTATATCAGCGAGACTAACAAGGAGGATAATACTACGATTTTGACTGAGATATAGGGCGCGTATAGTCCCTATAAAGTTCAACATTTGTGCCGCGGCCTTGGGTTCCGGCTGCAACTTATTATTTAGAAAAAAACTGAGATCCAGCACTTGCGATAATACGGGAAGGGCCGCCTCCATAATTACATCAAAATCTCGGAAACCATCTCTGATGGTTTACTATGCCTCAAAGAATACTGCGAGGGCTTCGCATTCTTTGATGCGATAGCGATTTCACCTATCTTTTTTTCCATGACATTATCCCATCGCAGACCGCTGAAAAATATTCTCAATTTTCCGACTCCCAAGAGCACAGTCCAGAGGAGTTGCTTCCAGTCACAAAGGGAAAAGGGTAGGAGCTCGTAGAATTTTGGGATAAAAAATTGGGAAATTTTTCGCACAGGGAGGGCTTGTGAATATTGACAACATTTGTCGAAATTTTCGGTCACCAAAGGCGAGGGAGGGGTTCGTTGCCCCACCGAAATCGGCCGCAATGCCGCACTGGGCCCCGGTTAAGATGCAGAAGACTTCTTTGACCTCGAGCACTGGCCAAACCTCAATGCCGCAGTCTAGGCTGGCCGATCGTCTGAGTCCCACCCGGTCAATACATATCAGAATAGAGGAGACAAGTAGCAGCGAAAGCGCCTGAAATGTCCGTCTGCGTCTGCCCACAGCCCACCCGCTCGGCATTGATCTTTTCCGTGCAAACCCCACTGAAGGAATAACATCCGCTGCGTCCGGATGCGTCTTGGAGTGACGTACACGTATTGTCAATGATTATCGAATGGGTGAAGGTAGGCCAGAGTCAGACCGACTCACGCGATTTTTTTGGCCAGTAGTGACGGCGACGTAGCACGAGTGAGCGGCGCCTAATGCCAGCACGCTGCATGCGTTTATTACAGCGGAAAGTAATATTATGCTGGCATGGGGAAAGGAGATATGTTAAGTAAAAAAAAGGAACTCACCACAATATCGGAATCGGGTGTTGCGGACGAACTGAAAAGGAAATATTATGTGAATGGACTGCATATTGCAAGGATGTAATTTAGCTCACCTCGATGTTGCACGAGCTGAGGATGATTTGACCTTAGCCGGCTTTTCGGCACTAGCCTGAGACGTCGCTTTAGATACTGCCACCTTCTTCCTGGGAACATCTTTGAGCTCACTCTGTGGCCTAAGCGAAGATGCAGGTGGCTTCTCTACAGCATCCTTTGCTGTTGTTCTGGACACATGTGCAGTCTTTTGCTTGGAGGCATCCTTGAGCGGAGTCTGTGGTCTGGATGACGATGCCGGGAGTTTTTCCACAGTTGACTTAGCGATTTCTCGAGGCTCATGTGCAGTCCTCTGTTTAGGAACATCCTTGATCGTAGTCTGTAGTTGTGGCAATGACGGGGCTATTCTTTTCTGAGGTAGAGGTGGGGGCGGCGGTAACCGTCGCTTCTGTGGAGAGGATTTTTCGGTAGTACGAGGAGGGTTCGAGACGCAATCCCTAGAACTTCGAGAAGTCGCTTCAGCGCCAGGAGATCTTTCGCTGCGTGGCACTGTGGAGCTTTTCGTCTGTGCGGTAGAAGCCGACGTTTTCCTGGAAACTTCCTGAGTCACAGAAGTACACGACCTCGGCTCGTTCGAGCACTGCATTTTGCGACGGGGTAGCGGCGCTTCACTCGGAAGATGCTGAAAAATTCCATTCGCTATCAGATTAGTAGTAAAGCAAAGTTTAAAAAATTATTACACCAAATGTAGACCGGACAATGGTTTCAAAATTACTTACATTGCTCTCCCTCAGCATTCTATCTATGATCCGCTGTTCCCGAATCATATTATTGTATGTGTCGACACTCTTCCCTAAAATAAACTGGATTAGAACACGCCAAGAGTTCCACGGCTACTTGAACCTAATCGCGATGAGTGCCTACCAATATATTTGGTACCAAAATCAGCGAAAACAACCGCAAATGTAACAACTCCAGCAACGAAACAAACCCGGGGTGGCCCACACGAACGCGGCAGCGAGGGTCAAGGAGCTTCAGGGGTCGTTTATACTCCCACCGCCAAGCGGCGTCACAATCCATACAGCGAAATAATTGACAAGAAATATGAACTGGTTACGGCAAGGCACTTGTTAAGCTTATTCAGCTTCGGGTTTCGCTTTTGAAAAAAAAGCGACAAGTGCAGCAAGGAAGTTGGCTAAGCTTGCAGGATACGTAGATCAAACTTTCCAACAGTGCTTATGGTGTTGGGTGGTTCCGGAAAAAAATCTGAAAATATTTTACTTGACACAAGACCCGTCCACCCTCTGACCATGAACGAGCGGGGATACGGACCATATCCCAAACCCCTGTAGGAACGAGCACAGGTAACGTGGTTCGAGAATAAGCCCGCGCACTGGCAAATGATGTCACCAATTTGAACGGGTACGGAGCAAAATACCGCTTAGGAGGCAGGCGCACACGATTGCCTACGATGTTTGAGGGAGTACTGAATCTCCAACTACTTTTCAATCCGGATGAGACCTATTCCGGACTTCCCCGATGTTTGGTGCGCGTTGACCTGAGCAACGATGTCCTTACCAGCATCCCAGGCAAGAACATGAAGCAATAATCGGTTCATAATAGGCTTCACACCGATCTTGTGCAATGCCGAATTGTATAGCCGGTTCACGCGGCAGGATCGGTCACAGTGCGCAGAGTGGTGTTAATTAAGAGCTTAAATTTTACACTGGTGCGGAAGTCTACATTGGAGATACAGGAAGGTAGTTAAAAGTTCCCCTCAAAAACCCTTGTCAGTGAAGTGCATAGTTCTTGCACACGGATTAGGCTTTGCTGCTAGGAAGGCCCTAGAAGCTTTCTTAATTCAAAAGCGAAATCCGAAGCTTAATATTCGCGACGAGTGCGTAACCGCTGTGCAGATTGTGATATTAAACTTGTTGGTTTTATCCAGGACTCGAATCACTGTTAGCCAGTGGTGCTTCACTTGCACTAGACTGCGAGCACAGCAGTGCGTGCTGGTCTTGGTGGAATCGCATCTGGTTGGCTTTCGTTGCTGGAGGTGTTATATATTTTGAGCTTTTGCTAGCGTCGTTACTGCTGTAATGCTAAGATGCGCTTGGTCGTATGAACCGCAGATAACGTGCTTTCAACTTTCAGACCTCTAAAAACGGCGCTGTGCCGAAAAATTGACCGTGCAAAGCTACTCCACATAGCAAACCTGCTTGACTGAAACTAAAGCTATATCAAAGAAAATATGCCCTGGTTGGAGCAAAACCAAACTTTGGGATTACTAGAAGCATTGTGACGTAATGCTAGCAGTGTAAGAAACCCCGAAGGATTTACTTTTTTCTTCTTCTTCTGCAGCCACAGAGAGGGTCCTGTCATAGATTGAGGAACTGGGCCACCAGCGTAGGATTCGTCCAAAGATCTATTCTCGTTAACTTCAAAAAGGTGCGCAGTAGTATGCTCTTTATTATCACAATCCGGGCACTCGTCAGGTCAGCTGCAATCGATCTTATGTAAATAAGACATAAGCATGGGGAATGCCCACAGCGAAATAAGGCACGGGTGCACCTGGGACGCCTACCCAGTTTTATTTCGGTTTCGCTGACCTCAGGCGGCACGACTCCAAGAATGGAGCTTACAGGCGGCCTTGCACAAATGATCCTTGATGAAGTGGGTATGCTCCGCACGGAAGAGGCAGAGACGTTCTTGTTGTGCGTCGGTCCATCTTTGTATATTGATTTTTTCGTGGGAGCAAAAGGCTTTTTTATACCTCCTTCTCTCACGGGATCTAATACTCTTCGCGACGGATGATTTGGCTGCTTCATAATGTTTATGCACAGCTGTTGTGCGTGGAGTTGGCAAAGGTCCTTAACTGGCAGGATGCGAGCTTCGGCGTGTAGGTGCTCTATTGAAGAGCTTTTAGAACAGCCAGTTGCGATTCGCAGAGCTCCATTTTGGATGCGCTGCATCTTGGACCAAGATGTGTCCGACACGATATGTTGCCAGACTGGTGCAGCATACTACAAGGCAGGCTATACGATGGTCTTGTACATGATCAGAATCGTTACTTGGCTTAGTATCACTGCTCCACCCAAAATGAATGACTGTGTTTCAAAAACTATTAGTGACACAAGGTACAGACTGATTTTGAAAAACGCAAGCACCAAACGAAAGAAGCTGACGAAATTTTGGAACAGCATGCTCAATATTTAGCACACTAACCAGCGAACCAAGAGGTACCCTCTGAAGGGAAATAGTTTTCGAAGTGCTATACATATCCGCCACGCTCTCTCATTTTGAGCCGGTCGAAGTAAGACTTGTCGCACTTATCATGTCAAAATCTCTTTATCATTTTGATATTTTGTCATGACTGACCGCTCCGTTGCTTAATCCGCCCGGACTCATCCGAGCAAGCTAGGCTTTATATCGTAGCTCATAATGCGGAAATCGACCAAATCATCAAAAAATCAAAGGAAGAGCTCATTTCTGAACAGATGGAAATACAAAAGATACATTACATTCAGTAGAAATAGAGATAGCGAAAACAGTCTTACCTGGTGGAATGTAGGAGCGTATTTTACGAGGCCCATCATCGCCGCTATCGGACAAAGGGTCATCACCACGTATGAAGGTCGACGGTTTATGGAAAACTCCTCTTTGCACAACAGCCGCTTTTCGGATATCGTTATTCATAGTCATCCTAAAAATTGGAAACTTGATTTGGAGCAATTCTCGTCGCTAGGTGCTCTGTTGAATCACATCCAATCACATGCTGCGGTAACACCCAGACAAAAAATCCAATTTTTATGAATTCCACACATTCGCTCGTGAAGCATTAGCATTCGAGTCTCATCGACGATCTTTTTTGCTCTTCTTTATCTCACAACAAGATCTTCTCCCGGAATTTCACCTCTTCCAGCTGGACGACGTCGGATAGAATGAGCTTCGTTGAAGCCCATTCCAAATACTTCAAATCACATCGATAGAAAGGACTTTCTCCTGCAGAATACGACACCATCAACGTCCAGACACTGACAATCCTTCACCTTCGGAGTCCTGATCGCCAGCTGTTGTGTCCTGCGATTAAATAATGAGAGTAGTTGATGCTTCTGAAGACACGAACCCAGCACACAAGCCCAGCAGAGTCATACTACGCAGTAGAGCTCGTTTATAGAAAGATCGGTCGAATGGGAATGATACTGACACCTTGATAAACATTTGCCTGTTTGCACGAGTTCAATCCTCTCTCCCACATGGCTATGGTAGAGTAGCCCAAAATCGATCCTGCGGACGTCCAAATCATCGTTATAATCATCATCTTCCTTTGTTCATTCAAGAAAGCGGTGTGTTTGCGTCTGTTCTTATCATCATAAGTTGTCGAGATTCCCGATAACTGGCTGGGCGAGGCTTATGGCTTACGTTTGCCAATTATATGTACGTATGAATACTTTTAGAGATGACTAGCTAAGGCATCAGATGATTTACGGTCTTTCTCAAAGCATATTTGTTGGCTGGTATAGGCAGCGAAGTAGATAGTCACCTAAAAAATGACGGCGTGTGAAATTATGAACTCATCCTCTCGAAATGAAGCGTTCCCTCGCAATTTCGAAGCTAAAACCCTCTGCGCCAATTTGTCCGCAGTGGTATCAGTTTCAGCTTTATTGGGAGAGTGAGAAGCTCGCTGAGCGGTGGCGAAGTCCGTTCCTCCACGTGGTGCCACTGGAAACTCCCTGTGTAAAAGCAGGGTAAGCAGAACACGGACACTTACGATTCCGACGCCAGACTATAGTGACAAGCCGGTCGATGACAACAAAATCCGGGACACTCCCGGGGTCACAACACCATGGACGTGGCCTTCAGGAACCAAACGATAGCTAGGGCGTCCCCCAGAAGCGACGCGCGTCGGAGCCCGACCGACGTGCCAAATATGCGAGGGTTACCTACGAATTCTGGACGACGTAGGTTAAAGAAGCTAGTCCTCAGTGGAAGCGGCGATTCTCGCAAGAAACACTTACCCCCCACACGATTCGCGACTCTGAATGTGGGATCGATGACTGGACGAGCGGCAGAAGTCGCAGCTGCACTCAAAGAGAGAAGAGTTGATGTGTGTGCCGTGCAAGAAACAAGATGGGCTGGTGCGAAGTCTAAAGACATTGGTGCTGCTGATCTTCAACGGCAGTCCACGAACGACAAACGGAGTTGGAGTTATCGTTTCTGAGCGCTATCGTGATTCTGTTTCTGAAGTCTTCCGGTACGATGACCGCCTCATGAAAATAATTTTGTCATCAATTCTCGCAAGATGCATTTCTTCAGCGCATATGCTCCACAGAGCGGCTGCTCGTCACGAACGAAAGATGATTTTTGGGCACTCCTTGATAGTGAAACCGCTGCCGTTCCGGTAGAAGATTGTCTTGTTGTAGCTGGCGACTTGAACGGACACGTGGGACAGGCGAGCAATGGACATCCCAGTCATGGTGGGTTCGGCTATGGACGAAGAAATGACGATGGCGAGCGGATTCTCGACTACGCTGGTAGTCACGACCTCATACTGCTGAATACATGGTATAAAAAACGGTGCTCTCAGCTAGCAACGTATCACAGTGGAACCGTTTCGTCGCAAATCGATTACTTCCTTGTGAGGAGGAAAGACCGCACGTTAGTTACTGATGCCAAAGTGATTCCCTATGAGGCGGTGGCTACTCAACATCGTCCACTCATCTGCACGCTCCACGTTAGCCCTCCGAAACAACAGCGCGCAGACCTCACAGGTCCTGCACGGATCAAGTGGAGGAGTTTCAGGACAAGGCACCCGAAGTAATTGTTCGGATCCATCTACCTCAGATCACAAGCGTCGAAGAGAGCTGGGAGGAAGCAAAGAGGAGCATAGTTCAAGCTGCTCGCTCCGTTCTTGGAACGACAAAGCCTGGACGGAGGTACATCGAGAAGGAAGCGTGGTTATGGACTGACGAAGTAAAGGCATGTGTACGAAGGAAGAAGGCTCTTTACCACGCTTTCCTCAAAGAGAAAACCCCGGCCAACTGGAAAGAGTATCAAGTCGCGAAAAGTGCGGCTAAGAAGGCAGTAGCGAGAACGAGAGGTCAACGATACGAAGCTCTATATCGCATGCTTGACACGAGAGAGGGCGAGCGCGATCTCTACCGGCTCGTCAGGTCACGAAACCGAAAGACGGAGGATATAGAGAAGTTTGTTGGGATAAACGATGGACATGGTCGGCTGCTATCGAATGCTGAGCAGGCGAAGGAAAGGTGGCGGCAGTACTTCGAAGCGGTTTCGACAGAAGAGTTCCCGCATTCCCCGTTACCTCATGCTCTTCCGTTTTATGGGGCGGTGTCGCCTATCACAGCGAGCGAAGTAGCAGAGGCTTTGAAAGCGATGAAGAATGGCAAAGCTACCGGACCTGATGATATTGCCGCCGAGTTATGGAAGAGTCGACGTTGGAACCCAACTGCCTGGCTTGCATTGTTATTCAACCGCATTGTGACTGAGCGCAAGGTTCCCTCAGATTGGAAGTCAAGCACCACAGTCCCGATTTTCAAGAAGAAAGGGAGTCCTGCTGACTGTTGCAACTACCGGCCCATCCGACTTCTTAGCCATACAATGAAGATTTTCGAGAGGATTCTGGATAGAAGAATTCGTGATGTCGTTGAGCTGAGCGTAAATCAGTGTGGTTTTGTCAGGAACTGCGGCACCGTCGATGCTATCTATCCATGCGACCCGACTTCTTGTGGAAAAGCATCGTGAAAAAGGAGAAGCTGTTCACCTCGCCTTTCTTGATCTTGAGAAAGCGTTCGACAGAGTCCCTCACGAAGTAATATGGTACGCTCTGCGTAGTCGAGATGTCCCCGAAGAATTGATCGATTGGGTGAAGCTTTTGTACACGTCAAGTTGCATACGATGCGCGGCAGGAACATCAAGGCCTTTTCGAATCACTGTTGGAGTTCATCAAGGCTCCGCCCTCTCCCCGCTGCTTTTCATCATCGTCATGGATGTCATCACGCGAGATTTGCAGAGTTCAGCACCTTGGACCCTGTTGTATGCTGACGACGTGATGCTCGCCTCAGACAGCAAAGGAAACCTCCAAGCACAAGTTCAAGCTTGGCACGACAGACTGGCAGCATTCGGCTTACGACTCAATAAAAAGAAAACCGAATACATGACAAATGCGAGTTGTGACGGTTCCATCCAAGTCGACAACACAGTCTTGCCAAAAGCGCATACGTTTCGATATCTTGGATCAACGCTTTGCGATGATGGGACGCTGACGGCTGAAGTCGACGCACGCATCAATGCTGCTTGGTTGAAGTGGCGTACTGCGAGTGGAGTGCTCTGTGATAAAAAGGTTTGCGACAGGCTCAAGTCAAAGATTTATCGTTCGGTTGTGAGGCCCGTCGCACTGTATGGCACAGAGTGTTATCCAATGACCAAGGAAGCAGAACGACGGCTAGGCGTGATGGAAACGAAGACGCTCAGGTGGAGTGGTGGATCGACCCGATTGGACCGAGTTCGGAATGAAGATGTGCGTGAAAGATTCGGTGTCGCGCCCATTTCGGACAAACTTCGCGAAAATCGCCTAAGATGGTATGGGCACGTTCTGCGAGCTGGAGAACACTCGATAGCGAAAGCGGCTATGCAGCTCGAAGTGACGGGCCAGCGACCAAGAGGACGACCTAAGCAGAGATGGCTGGATGTTTTGCACAACGATATGAAAATTGCAGGCCTCCATCCTGACAATGCGAATGACAAGGTCAAATGGCGGCAACGTTCGAGAAAAGCGGACCCTGCTACAATGTGGGACAAACGCTGAAGAAGAAGAAGAAGAAGAAGAAGAGAAGCTCGCTGTGCCTTACTTTGACGCAGAAAGGTGTTTGGGAGATGTCGGCAGACAGCTTAGAGCTGTTTATTAGGTCTTCTTGTCCACCTGCTACATAAAAGCAAAGAGGGAATGCCGGAGCTTGTCTCCAAGCTGCCGCATTCGAGCAGAAAGCGGCCTTAACACTGCCCACTTTCCTTCATGATACTTCAGCTTCCGTCTCAACGAGAGGGTGAGATAGTTGGTGTGGATGATTTGGGAACGGAATTTATTGGGTACAGTCACTCGAACTTAGGCTGGTACCAAATCATAACAGAACATGATGCCTGCCAGTCCTAAAGACTGATTCAAATCTGTGATTGCATATTTCCATATTCAGAAAAGCCGCACTCAGAACAAAGGGGTTCTAGAACAAAAAAGCAGGATGCCGTACTAAGTATTCATAGCTTCAGAAAAATTGCCCAAAGGCACAGCCTCACCTTGGCAAAGTCAGAGATTTCCACATATTTGCCAAGTATGGACCCTCCCTCAGGGTTGAGCAGCGTTGTGACTGGTCACAACGGGGGGTCGTAAAATTTTTGGAAAATTTGGGAAGGTGTCGTAAAAAAATTAGATTTTTTTCAAACCGCATGGTAAGGTTGAATGAGGTAGCAATAGTCAGTCACGTGCGAGGTGCATGCATTTTCAACAATATAAAAACAGATTATATACAGAGAAGCTGTTCATGAAATTGACACTTTTTTGACAAAATTGACAATTAGACTCAAAGCTTTACACACATAAAGCTTTAAAAAAATTCGGTCTCCAGGGGTCGTAAAATTTTGGGATTTTTTTTTGAAAAAAAAGACAATGGGGGGTCGTAGCCGCGACCAAAATCGCCACAACGGCCTGCTCAACCCTGCCCTCCCTGTATAACACCAGCCAAGTAAAAGCTCTCAATTCCTCCGAACAGGAAAGAAACAGGTAAACCCACTCCGATACCCACTGCAAGAAGCCACTTTGACGCCCTTTTTTTAAGGATAGTAGAGACTTGATGCGCTATGCACTTCAAACAACAAACTCGTTGAACCTTTGCTTTTCAGCCTCTCTCTCTCTTCATTCAGGTGCATGGATTTCGAATGACGAAAAATGCAGGTGTCCGAAAAGTCGCTTTGAATAGCTATAACTCCGCTCATGTTCGTAGGGGCCGCACACATCTGTGTACTGCCTCAGAAAAGCGTCGTATACTTCCCTTATCGACGCCTGCCGCGTAGATAAGTTACGTGTGCGATAAGGCAACATATTTAAAGGCATCGTCCACGATGAAAATCGTTTCTGAGTTTTCAGTATATAATGGAAGCTCTGGTACCTTACACAGGAACCATGTTAAAATTGCCGCGAAAAAGTTACTGAAAACTGCTTTTCTGGACCCATTTTTCTTCGTTTTCAGACCCCATTCAACCAATCGACTCAAAAGAAAGGAGGAGTCGATCGCTACGAATCGCTGTATTGACCAATGATCTCCTGATCAAATCCCGTTCATCTTACTTTTAGCTGAGTTTAAAGGAGAAAAGTTTGACCAATATGTGCAGAAAAGACATTCATGACGTAATCCTATGATATATTTCCTCAAATTCCACTCATTTCTACTATATCACTTGTTGATCAGTTACTTTCGTTTCTCATTTGGTGAATGGACGTAACAGATGATCGACCCAAAGGCCAACCCCCAAACCCAGAAAGACGTTTTCAACTTGAAAAAACTCCATTTCGGTTCATTTTTGAAACTGCAGACTTCGTGAATGGCCTTCTCAAGGCTCACTTGAATGGTATAACACAAAAACAGAAATTTGGTTTTCAGCGCGCACGATGCCTTTAAGTAACTTTATGTCACATGTGAGGCAACTCACACAGTGCAACGTACTCACTATGTTGAAGGCACACGTAACTTAAAGTTGTAAAGATAAGTCGCAGGTAAGATGCTAGGAGTCCTTAATTCGTATGTAACTTGATCAGAAATTCCTGAGTGTGTGCGCACCTCATGTTTGAGGAATCAACGACATAAAGCAATGACGGCGAACTTACTCTTCTGCTACAGGCGATGCTGGAGCCCTCCTCAAGTCTTCGGCGACGTGGCGCTTTGGTCCAATACCAATATTGTTTCCTTCCCGCCTCTTTCGGGTCCTACGTTCCTTGAACCTGAGCAACAAAAAATCAGAGGCAGCATCTCTTCACCACCAGTAATTACGTGTCCAGCTATTATTTAAACGTTTCCTTCTTCACCGCTAACTATGCTGCCAACGCCTAAAGCAAGCGATATTACATCCGTGCGGTACTCAACGATGTGTGTAACGCCGTGACACCAATTAAGGCCTCTACAGGCAGCAAACGGTGAGCGCACCGCTTCCCAGCTTGTACGCCTCCGTCGCAGTCGGCCGATCGCCTGTAACCAACCCCTGGAAATACGCATATAATACATTGCTCACTGAAAGGAAAATTCCCCGTTGTGGCCGGACTGCGCCGTCCGCATTGCGCTCGAGTGCGCCGCCTAATCGTCTGGTATACAACCGACCACCAGGGTCAGTAGAGGACGGCGCAGGATCACTAGGGACGGAAGAGGACGGCTCACTCCGGCCTTCCGCGCACTCAGACGAGAGCCGTAGAAGACGAGATCTGGTAGGTGGATAGAAGGACAGATAAGGGCAAATCGCACTGCCACTGCTCACAGCTTGGCCACCGGCTGTCTCAGAATCGGCTGCGATGGCGACATAAGTGATCAGTGCCCTCTCTGATGATTAGCAGAGCGGCAGAGACCGTCGAGTGTTCGCCGAGCGTAAGCCTTGCAGCAGAAACAAGAAGGTTTTCGAACGTTATTGTCGCGCCGTCAGTTGCCGCTCGCTCGCAGTGACGCACGGCCGTCGCAGCCTGACAACACCATGGCTCTCCCTCATCGCCATATACCGTAAGCGCCCGATGTAATCGTTATTGCATTCTCCAGCGTTGCGAGTCGCCGCGATCAACGCCGCGACTTTAAACCTGCAGACCCTTAAAGCAATACCAAAGCTGCCGCTGCCAGTCCGTGGTGGGGCTCGCGCACTATGAGAAGACTCCTGCCAAACCGGCTGATGCAGCTGCCACTGAGCAGCACTCCCCAGCGTACATTCACCCTCTTGCGGCAACGACTTCCGCTGCGACGCCAAACTGGAGGCTTCTTATCACTTCCTCCGCGCTCGACAGACCGATTCGATTTACAACACATATAGCGAAGCGCACAAACTAAGCACAGAGACGTTTACTTAGGGAAAAATACAACGAATGATGATAAAACTCGCTACGACTACGGAAGAGACGAATCACGATGACTCATCACTACGTTATCGTTGGGACGGCGGACACAGATCACCTATGAGGCATTGTTTATAGTTGCACAGCCGGCGATGCGGCGAAAGCTGCGCCCATAATACCGATCAAGTCTCGCGATCAATATTTCACGATCGCACCGTCTTGTGCCGCCCGCTGCAGAAGTACAAACGACGTCTCAAAGCTGGCCTCACCCGCGTCACAGCCGTGAGCGTCGTGAACGTAAAAACTGCAGCGGAGCCTCATCTCCGCTTTTGGATCTACCTAGTCACGCGAGTTGGAATGTCCCAGAGCGTAGTATAGCTTTAGATCTTCATTTCATCTCATGCATGTACAATAAGCCGGAGACTCGTTCACATGATGAAGAGTTCACTACGTTCTTGATACCATCACTGGGCCGCGACGCGTACGCTTGCGGGTGAGCTTTGTCATGGAACCTTATCAATACCACGCACCACTGATGTGTCAAGAGAGGGGAAAACGGCAACACATATAACAATAACTAAATCAAAAAAAAACAGGAAAACGGCCAGCTTCTTCAATGATAGCATCAATCCTGGAACACAAATAGGTACTGTTCCACTTTTAGTTCTACTGAACACGAATATGAGATCCTTTTTTTCGAACCGTTACGACAAGTTACACTCCACTTTACTCCTTATAAAGTTTTTTAGCCCCTTTGCGATCACATGCCCGCAGCGTGCAACCCATGAGTGTGTCGAAGCTTCCGCGCCACGCCTGAAGAAAAAACCTGGGCTCTCTTCAGTTTTCATCTGTGTCCCGAGTTCCATGTTTGCGGGTGAATACTAGGTTTAATTATAATTAGAGTAGGTTCCGTTATGTAAGGAGCTTTGTTTCCTAATGTTTTCGTTTCAGCAACAGCGGAAAAACGTCGGGGCATTGAAGAACTCGTTTGGAGTGGCCGTTTTTTATTCTTTTTTAAATTCAACGCGCTCTATGGCTTCTGCTAAATATCTTTACCTAACTTAACATCTTTCTCGAATATGGTCCTAAAACCATAATTTCCAGTAAAAGCTGGCTCACTTTTTGAACCCAGAAAAGGAGTGAGCAGACTTAGGGAGAATTGAGCAGGACGTCATAGAAGATGCGCAGGACTTCAGCGGGAGTGTTCAGGACGTCATAGAAAGTGTGCAGGACGTCATAAAAATGTGCAGGACTTCAGTGGTAGCGTGCAGGACTTTAGTGGAAGTGAGCAGGACGTCATAGAAAGTGTGGGATGTCATAGAAAGTGTGCAGGACTTCAATGGTAGTGTGCAGGAATTCAGTGGTAGTGTGGTAATATTGGTAATATTCAGTGGTAATATTCCGAAAACTTAGAGCAGAACCCAACAACACAACGCTTTCAAGAAACTAAATGAAAACAAAAAGTACAACAGAAACAAAAGAAGGGAAACGAAAACGAGACCCGAGCCCCTTAGATTCGAGCATTACCGTACGTGGAATTCGCATGCGGCTCAACCATTCAATCAGCTCGCAGCGGGAACGAGGCTGGTTTTGAATGGGCTTTTGAACTCTTGATTAGCGTAGACGGTCTTTTAATATGATTATGATAGTTTTCGCCTAACTTATTTTCCAATCAACATGCTTTATGATGCTCATGTATAGACTCGAACTCGCGAACCCAAGTCGGCACTTCTCCAAAGATAGAGTTCAAAGCCACCTTTTTGAGATGTCCTCGAACGAACCGGGTATGCTCTTCGCGCAAGAGGCGGAGTCTTTCCTGTTTGGATTCGGCCCATCTCTGTACATCAACTTTGCCATGAGCGTCTGCGAACGGTGTCCTGATTGATCTCCGTCTCCAACGTGCTCCAGTATCTTCTAGTGGGGTGATTTGGTTGCTTGAGAGCATTAATAAACATCTGCTCTGGCCGGAGCTCCTTAAAGGCAGAGTTCACGATAAAAACCGTATTATAAATTTTGATGTTTTCGAGTAGGTGAGTCCACTAAGAAGAGCTTAATAGGAAAAAAAAACACCACAGCACACTCAAATAAAGGAGAAAAACTGCTCAAAGAATTGTGCCTGTTCGTGTATTTCCCCGACGTCAGGTTCGATGCGTTGTATGCAGGGAAGCTGCTTACAAAGCATCGAACATGACGTCGGGAAAATGGTTTCGCGCTTCAAAATTCTTAGTTAGGTGGCTTTGCCTTCTGCTTCTTGCAACAAAGCTCCTTTAAAAAATATAAGAGGGGTCAATATACATGCTGGGTTGTTAGAGCTTTTCGCGATTAAGAATATTCGAAAATTCTTTGTCTGTTGCAACAGTAACACGAATTCAGGACAACTGTGATAGCAAGTGGGCAGGGTGGCCCCATAGGTCGGCTGGCCCACGAGATTTCCACCCACTTCCGACCGTTTTTCGACACCTTTCCGTTCTTATTCTTCTTAGAAGGACCCAAAGCTTACATTCAGCCAACAAATGGGCAACTTTATCATCGTGAACACTGCCTTTAACTGGCAATATGCGGGCCTACGATAGGTTTACAATTTGCCACCTGGAGCCGTATTCGCCAATGATCAGCCGGGTAGTCGAAGGGTAAATGAAGTGAAATTTCAATACAAAACGCGCGCTCCACGGCCACCTCTCGCCTCCCGGAAAATTGGCCACATCGCCTCAGACAGTCGGTGGTACTCGGACGCCGACTTCTAGTTGTCGTGTCCGGTGAGCGCACCTTGGAGTGAGCGGGATAAGAGACGCAGAACGGTAGCTCCCCTAGCGAGACGGCTATGTCGATTTTCCCGGACGCAGACCAACAACCGTCAAGGGACCAACACGAGAGTACATGTTGAAGGATTAGTGCAAACCCGCGCCGTATACGGGACGCGTGGGGGTTAGGTGGTCGGCCGATTCATGATCGTCAAGGGGCAAAGCAAGGTCTTGGTATTGCCCAGATGGCCCAAAAGGGAGGGAAGGCCTGGGGGCTCAATGCCTTCTAGCAATTTTTGAAGGAAACAGGCCTTTTGGCTTGTTTCCTAGCAACTTTCGCAATCCCTCATAAAGCATCACGAAAAACCGACGGCCTACAACAGCGTGAAGGGGCGCTCACCGCCAAAATTTGGTAGAGGTCGGCATCCGAGAAGGCTCTGTGGCCAGTGAGCGCCCGTCCTCCAGGGCAGACGTCGCTGTGGGAGCGTCCGAGCTCCGCATCGACGGCGTCCGAGTACCATTCATTCTAATCGCTCTAATCCTCGATTTTATCATGTGCCGTGATTTCTGTGATTTGGTCATTTGATGAGGGGGTGTTTCTGACTTTTTTTTTGTAATGAGAAAGCGTTTTTAAATGTAAAAATTGAGTTGTGCGCGTGTATTTTGCGTTAATTGAATTTCTACGATTCAAAAAAAGAGAATTTTTCGCATGTCTTAATTATGCAATGCACTTGAGGGCACGTAACTTCATGTTCAAGTTCTATGGGAGCTGTGTCTTGATTTTGGCTTTTTTCACAAGGAAAAGTGAACATGAGAAGAAAGCGAACATCGAATTCAAGAATAGTTTTCGAAGAAATAAAAAAATGGCAAGTATATATTTTGCGAGACACTGTCCATGCAATTAACTGAGAGGTCATATGCCCTAAATTCGCTGAGTAGTTGAAATGGAAGAAAAAAGTCGAATTGTTTTCGAAAAAAAATGAAAGGATTTTCTCAGAAAAAAATCCGCTGAAAATTATCGGAGAAAATTGAAAAAAAAACACGCTATGAGAACATTTTGCAAATTGAAAATTCGGTACTCTTTCGGAATAGACGACCCACTAGAGAGATTCCATGAGAAATGATGATCCCACATGTGCCGTCGAATGATTTAGTCTTTTTCAAACACACTGAACTGTTTTCTCTGACCAACCGAGCGGTCTGCCAAGCCCAAACAATTGCTAATTTTATTGTATTCTTTAATGGGTCGTCTATTCCGAAAGAGCACCGAAAATTCTAACAATATGGAACGAAAACACACACCCAAGAAGTCAGAAAAAAAACCGAAATAGGCTTTTGAAAGAATGAGCAAAATACAGCCCCATTTAAAAAATGAATGTTTCAAAAAACAGAGAAATCAAGATTCAAAAACAGCACTAAATACGACGACTCTCGAAAAAACTGCGAATAAACATTAAAACAACTTGTTACGATATTGTATTACTACAAAATACATTTCATTTAAATTCTCCGAAGCTGAAAAAAGAATAAAAGCGCTAAAAAAAACCAAAAAAAAGAAAATAAGGCCACATTCTCGAAGGAAAGTCGACGGGAGTGCGAAGGGTAGTCGATCGATAGGTATATTTCTATCTTTCAGCGTGTCAGATGGGTAGATCTTTCATTCTGCATCATCCCTTCCGCTTCCCTTCAAATTCCCTCGGCGGGTTGTTGGCGAATACGACCCCTGCACAGAATTCTCACGGAAGTGTACTGTGCTTATCTGGGCCAAATTCCGGTCCGCAATTGCGTTTCGACACGCTTTGCGGCCGCACGCTCCCAAGTCAGGAGAGCTTCCAGCGCCTCAGCGGCCGATCTGCTGACCCTAGGTGGGTTTTGGAAACTGGAAACTAAGGAAAATTGTAGAAAACTGTATAAAAAAGCCGTATCGAGTCGGCTTTGGCGCTGGAAACTCAACTGACTCGAACGCGTGCGGCCGCAAAGCGTGTTGAGACGCAATTGCGGACCGAAATTTGGCCCAGATAAGCACAGTAGTGGTTCTTTTTGCAGTTTCCCTTGTTTAGGGCCCGATATCGTGATATCTTCATCACTGGTGAGGCTGTTCCTGTACTCCCTAGTCTGTTTAGAGCTTCAGCCGCTTACCTCTGGAGAAAGACGGTGCGTAAATGAAGACACACCGCTCTCACTCTATTTCCTACCCTACCCTTTATCAGCTGAGCATCGCCAATTTTTTTTACCATGAAAATTTAGTGGTGATGGTAAATTATAATCGTCTGGGCCACCGCATGTACATGCTCTATTCTCGAGTTTGCGCAGCCAGTGGCAATTTTCGAAGCAGCGCTCTGTACTCGTTCCAACTTAGTCCAGAAGCTGTACGACACCACTTGCTGCCACACTGGCGCAGCCTCCTCCACAGCAGGCTGTCGCCGATATAGTCTCTCTGCTGCTGCTCCAGTCGCCGAATCGTGCGATTTTAACTGTTTTTGCAGCTATTAGGTCCGAAAAATCTGCGACCTTATTGCGCGACGCGACCAGATCAATGTGAGAGGTTTTTAATCGATCGCTTCGCAATGCGATCGCACTCTGCATGAGTCCTAACCAACTGTAGCCCGTTGCATTCCGCGCGATACGCATCAAACAAGGGCAGGCCCATTTATCAGATGTGATTCAGCAGGCTTTCAACCAACCCTGACGGGAGTACATTGTTAAAAATTAGTTGTGGAACACAACTCCACAATTTGTTGTAACCCGAAGGATTACGAAAAGGACGTATACTCCTCACTCATAAAAGCATCCATACACACCCACCGCGAGCGATGCGTTCCCAAACGTGCGCCAACCGTTCAACAGAATTCTTCAGGTGTGAGTACTCGGTAAGACGGTGATGTTTATTGCGCCTGACGTTTCGACCAAATCGCCTTCGATGGAGCTCGGGAAGTCCAGGTGCGGCAATAAAACACCCTTCTGAATGTCTTCCGAATAACTGAGTGATAAACGATAGATAACGAGATTTCACTCGCAATCAGTCCACAGCCTTAGCAAACGATGCTTGCCTTATCTGCACACAACCGAGTTTTGTCTCAAGACGCTGTTTAGATAGTTTGAGTGCAATTAAAGTCCACTCGGAAAACCAACCCATCTCAAAAAGATCTCGAAACAAAGTCTGGGTGCAAACCTAGCTGGGAAAGGGAGGGGGCGCTCAAGATTCCATCACAAAAATAAGAGTTTGGGCAAATTTCAAACTTTTGATATTGTTATCAGTCCTTGTTCTTTTGGAAACACCACAGAAATACTTTGATTCTTGACAGTGTGTCATTCATTCCTCACTTAAATACTAGGTATCCCCTCTCCAACTACACTTGAACCCTCGTCTGTGCACCGATAGGGCAACCTTTGATAATCGGGACTGCGGTCTGATAAGAAAAGATCTAGTAATCCAAAGATTCTCACTTCGTAATTAGATTATGGGGGTGTTTCATGACTGTTTCTGACTTTCCCAAGCTCGACAAAAGCGAATCGGCCGAAAAGTCATTTGCAATCACGCTAGGGGAGCCTTCATACTTGAACCACGATCGTACGGCTTGTGATTGACATCCCAGAACAAAACATCTGAATCGATCTATTTTGGAACGATTCATGTGTTTTACCTTGTGTTATTATCGATAAGCCGTCCGACCGCGTTTCAAGTATGGATGCTCCCTCACCGTCTAACCATGACCGCACGCCTAGACAAACTCTCTGACAGACGATCATGTGTGATTCCTCGCGACGTACCGACCTTTCCATGTATCTTAACTCAGAAGCCGGAGAATTGAAAAGATACTCACTGTTGTTGTATCCATCCTCTCCCAATATATCGTGGGACGTGTACCATGTGCCAGAGGTATAATGGATAATCCGCAACCAGCTACCAGCCTGTTCCCTAGAACTAATTTTGAATGTGCGTAAGATTACAGTCCTTGAACACGACCATATATCTTCGTTAGCTGTTTTGCAATGAGGTTCAGGCATATCGATCTACAAACGATCGCTTTTATCGTGTTTGTAGGTATGAAACCTATTGTGGATGAGTAGTTATTTTAGAGCATATGTTACATTAGTAGATAAAGGCCATAAAGCGACCAATGTCTCACCGTCGACTGCGTATCACGCGCTGCGCGACCGCACGTGCGTCGGAAGCAGACGAGTTTTGGCCGCCGCGCGACGAGTTCCGGCCGCCGCGCGGCGGCCGAAACGTCGCGCGGCAGCCAAAACTCGTCGCGCGGCGGCCAAAACCCGTCTGCTTCCGACGCGCGTGCGGTCGCGCAGCGCGTGATACGCAGTCGACGGTGAGACATTGGCCGTTTTATGGCCTGTACCAGGGCTGTGCAAGGTTAACGTGTTAACGCATTACGGATTTCCGCATTTTTCTCGGATATTGTCGATAAACGCTTAACGAAGAGGTCTTGAAATCACGTTAATTTAGTTCTCATATTATAATGGCACTATGGCACTGATTGATATTGGACATCTGACGATTTATTGATTTTTACTGTGGTTTTGCCTATTCAAGGAGTGGGCATGTATAGGAATAATGGGATTAAATTTCACACGTAATTCCACAGACTAATACACAACTGGTACAGCCAACGCGGTACTATCTGTCGAATCCGAACATTGCCGAACATTCTGCATCTCCGCGTGTCGAAGTTTGCATCGCGTAGCATCCACTGTTTTGATTTTTGAGAACAGGAATTGAATGATGAGTGGATACGATTAATCGAGATTCTGTGGGCCGTGTGGAGCTGGCTTGCGTTAGGGGCGCGCGACCGCGCGGCATGTCTTCTGGTCCACACTTGTGGTGCCGGAGCGTCGTAAAAACCCCTTGAAATCAGAACTCACGATAAAATGAATGAGAGTGTTGGCCGTATTCGCTTTTACCTACCAATGATGATCAGATATAGTTGGGCTCTTCCACTGGCTGAAGCGTGCTAGCGTGTCCCCTATCCATATCAGTAGCTAACGCTAATGAACAGCAAGCATACCCAATCATCCAGGTCAAGCTGGGATTTGCGTAACTTTTGAGAATCGGAGCGACCCCCCCCACCAGCAAATTTGTTTACATAATCCATAATTGTGGCGATCCCCCTCCCGAAGCGCGATTTCTGGGCAGTTTATATTTGAATACTAAAACTGCCAGAAGCCGAAAATTCGTTCAGTAGTCGCGCTCGATCGCCTAAACTCTGAGCAATGCTGATCCTTCGCTTCGGTGACCAAATATATCGAAAGGTTTTGGGATATCTTTACCAAACTTTCGTTTACAAGCCAAAATTTCTGCGACACCTGCCGAACCGCCGTTGCGAAATTTCGCAGCCCCGCTTGACCCTGCCAATCATTCTATCGTGAACACCGTCTTTAAGATTCGAGTGACTCGCCGTGACGAGATCTATTTCGCTTCAGCGCCATTAGGCTGGATCAGGGTGATGTTCGTTACGTGACCGACCAAGCACCAGAAGGGCGAAGGAAAAGGAGGAGCTCACACCGTGATTGGCGGTTGTACAGACCATGCACACGAGAACAAGAGACAAACATCAGGGACATACAGAGTGGACCGCCACCAGCCTGTGTGACCACCACTAACCCCTTCGCTCCTTCCAGTTTCTTCCCACAACAACCAATACACAGCCGGATCGCAGAACACGCGGCGCGGCAGCGCGCCCCTGAAACAAACCAGCTGACCACGGGATGCGAAATATCAAACACGGGTTAGGGTCTGGTCATACTCCTCAAAGACGGCGCCGTCAAATGTTTGCCAAGCACGCGTCGCGTCGGAGTATGAAAAGTGTCTATGCGTGTCACATGCGTCGTGAGACTATGAATACTCCAGGATGCGAAGCGAATGAAATTTTACATCAACTCTGCCAAGCAAGCAACTCATACATATGACGAGTTCTTGACAACGCAAGCAGCGGATGATGGAGTAATAAAGGAAATTATGAAAAAGAATGGGCGGGCATTGCCCTCATGACGGAGCGGTCACCACTCGCCTGACGCGCTTGCGTGGCGTTAGGTCACTCACTTCTCGACTCGACGAGAGGGCCGCCCATAACTCGTTGGCGTTGAATAGCCTGACTATCTAGCGCTTTACGCTATTCGCGATCATGACAATCGCATTCCTTCGGCTCGCAGTCGCTGGCAAATAGAACGTAAAATATTGACCGCGACTTTGCATGTTAAAGAAAGATTGGGCAGCGCTTAATGGGTCGGCGAGTTTTAATGGCTTAAGTAGGGTCGGACTTTGACCCAAGTCCAATGCTGCCCCCAACCTTGTATCGAGGCAAGAGGAGTCGGGTACCTTAACTTTGATTTGCGAAACGTCCAATAGGACTGGCTTTCTGACGGAAGCCGTGCGTGTCTATTTATGATCGATCACTCGTTAAAAGATCGCCGCGACGAATACAGGTGGCACTCATGCAAGCGAGGAGATAATGATAGTCATGAACATCTTTCAAGTGATATCACGTTAGATCGCTGCGCCGCGGCTATCTATTGACCAGTGATCGACGATATGCTGTTACCTCGACAACCCTCACAAGCGCGAGCTTATTGAGTCTTTGCGCCAGCTCGTAAGATACGTCAGGTAGATATGAGGGCACTCCAAAAAAACCGATACCTCGTGGTTCTTCCAATTGAAGTTCGTAATCGCCAGTGAGCGAAGTATGCTGACTGAGTTCTGAAAATACTTTCGAGATCTAACATCGGCATGAATCGTGAAGAGACTTTGCGTTCACTGTTGAAGGTTGGCGCAAACTCATTGCACCTATATTACAGCATATGGCACCAAGTTTGCGCCAACCTACCACAACAAACGCAAAGTCTCTTCACGACCCATGCCGACGTTATATTAACATCCGCAATGGGACCTACATCAGTTGATTAACAATACAGAGGTATATCAGGGCACCGTTCCAAACCCTTGAAATTACATGATACAATGCAAAACTGGCTTAATATTCAGTTTATTCATACACGTAAAACATTCTACACAGAAACAAAACATCAACATTCTCCCAAGCGCACTAAAATGAGCAACGTGTGACATGCGCCCCTCTTGTTGTATCGAGGCAAGAGGAGGCGGGTAGCGCCAAAAAAAAAACAGCCCGACCCCCCACTTTGTATCGAGGCAAGAGGAGGCGGGTAGCGCCAAAAAACAGCCCGACCCCCCACATTGTATCGAGGCAAGAGGAGGCGGGTAGCGCCAAAAAAGCACACACACCCCCAATTTTGTATCGAGGCAAGAGGAGGCGGGTAGCGCCAAAAAAAACAGCCCACCCCCCCCAATTTTGTATCGAGGCAAGAGGAGGCGGGTAGCGCCGAAAAAACAGCCCACCCCCTCCCAATTTTGTATCGAGGCAGGAGGAGGCGGGTAGCGCCAAAAAAAACACTCCCACCCCCTTTTTGTATCGAGGCAAGAGGAGGCGGGTAGCGCCTGCCAGCCACTCGGCTAGCATTTACCCTTCCTGGAGAACTAATTCCCGCTTTGGGACTACTCCCCACTTTACGGTCTACCCACAATAGAGATTTATATCTTCCACATAATAAAGAACACAAAGGCTCGCCGAAATTTTTCGGTGAAGGATGTACCAGATTTTTTTTGAGATTTAGTATCTCTAGTCCTATATAAAAAGAATCCTAACGCGCGGATTCAATCTTTACAAATCTGTTTTGTATCGAGGCAAGAGGAGACGGTTAAGCCTCATTCGTGTCGACGCAAGAGGAGCGTCAGCGGCATCCAGTCATTTGATATGCGACCCCTCGGTAGATGGCAACGCTTTAACTTGTATCGAGGCAAGAGGGGGCGGCTAACTCCGCCACTAGCCGATGAGAAACTGTCCTTCGAAGACAGCAGCCTCCCTCCTGCCGTATCGAGGCAAGAGGGGACCGGAAGGGCAGACTCGCTTCACTGCCAGGACATGCTGAAACACAACTATTAGAACTCACACGGCGGATGAAATATTGATGCAATCTTAACAGAAAGATCGCTCTCACCACTTCGCCACTATAGAAGCTTCTCCACTCTTCCACTTCACGGTTCTCTTGCAGAGTGCGCGACGGCGACCTGTAAGTCACAGATGATTTTTAGATACAGATACCATCCCATCCTAAAGACATACGTAGGCACTAATCGCTGCTACGATTCTTTGATTATTCACCCCAACGTAGAGGCAGCATCTACGCTAGAAGAAGTGGTTGAGGTGAGAAGAAATGACGCTAGTAATCTCGTATGGATTATACCAAAATGTTTGTCGTTGGGGCCTGGTAACGCATCGGATTGGCCGTATATCAACAATTCTGGAAATGCAAAACGTTGAGCACCGCTACCCTCGCGATACTTCAAATCCTTTAAACTAGCGCTCTCAACCACAACAATAAGGCCATTCTGACTAACTCTGAACGCTTCCAACGACCTAGCAATCTCAACAATACTTGCAAAATAAAAAGGTATCTTGTCTTTAAGAGCAAAACGTGATGGGATGATGCTTGCATAGACAGGGAGTTATGGACCACTCTCAGAGATATACTATATATATATATATATAAGATACCAATTGAACGTTACACTAGGCATCTTTCATAGTCCTAACCGCAAGCGCGGCAAGCGCGTGACGGGCAGGATGAACGGCGGACTACAAAACTTTTCACCTCGTGGCACGCGCGGGAAGCCATGAAATCTCCGGCGGCACCACCAGGGAAGTGCGGGGTTAATGTTGGGCCTCAACTGTGAAATGCCCGAAATTTTCTGGCTTGCATTTGCGCATACGGTAGCGTAAGATAGTCCCAGAATCGTTATGCTAGAGGACTTCAACTGAGCAACCACTATCGATTCAAATGGTGAACCCGCCATGGCGGTTTGGGCGGTGGCGCTGGATAGCCGGCACGCGTGTCCTGCGCGATGAGAACTTTCAGAGTCCACCGCACTTCCTGTGCGTCACGACCGTGCCGCGCTTGCGGTGAGTACTATGAGAGATGCCTTAGCACAGAGTCCGGAAACCGGCTCGGGAAAGTGCAGCAACCGGTACCTTTGGAATGTGCGGCTGAAGGTCTCCTGCTTATCACGTTCATTGGAGAAAGTGGAATCTCGCATTTAGCAAATACCATGGCAGGGCGATCCGTTTCATGTACGTTTTGGACCACTTTCACCTACTCTTGTATGAATTTGTCTCGAGTTAACCCGACAGCGCACTCACCTTATCTGCACTAGCCGTCTGTTGCACTCGTCGTCAACCCATCATCGTCACACCCAGAGTGGTCAACCGATTCCTTAAATTGACAAATTCACTTTGGCTAAAACACTATCGCCTACAAAAGAACGAGAAGCAAAAAATCACAAATTGCCGCTAAAAATAGTCACAACTCGGATATGAACGGCTCCATAATGAGAAATGCTGAAAGTGCTACGTCACTCATCAGGTACCGCCCATGATTTAGGCACTGCTCAATTAAAAATGTTTCCTAAGTAGGATTTCAAGCCAAGAGGCAAATTAATGTGACATACTAATGCCGAATTCAAATTTCATTCAAGTCCGCATATTGAGAGATTTACGGCCCTTGACCGCCACTCGGTCTCTTCTTTCTGTTTAGGTTCCTGAAACATTCGTGCTCTGTTAGGGGTATGGTATACTTATGCGCCACACAATCGCGTCGCTTTCCATAGCAACAGCGACCGCCTCTACGACACTTCGGTGAGACGGACGAGCAACAACTGTTCCTAAGACGGCCAATATCAATGCTCCTACGCTGGTCCCGTCGCAATTTCTGCTAGATTGCATGCCTATCGCTCATGACAGCGATAATCTACCAAACCCCTTAAGGCTACATTAAGGTACCGGAACAGATATGCAGATTTTTTTCTTTCAATCCGCAATCACCCTTCGAAAATATTTTAGAAACGACATTCTCGATCATATCTTTACTATCCACCGAATCAAAGCACCAATCTTCGCAATCAAGCACTACGGGTACTGTCTTGTCCTATGGAATTTATCTTGTGAGTAACTTAACGACCCTTTTTTTCGAAGTGGATTTTTACAATTTTTCGAGTATTTGAAAAGTGGTTGATATTTGACAGAATAAATAACACAGTGTCCAAAGCACTCCACTTCGAATTGGCGCCCTCTAGTCCTTGTAGGTGCAATGCACATGAAGATAGCAATTATAGTTTTCATTTTCAGAAAATTTCCTGAGAACGTGAAATTTGTTTCAACTGAAACGATTACACGAACCCTTTTTGGTAGTATCATCATTACCTCACACAGCCCGAACATTCTCGATGGATAGAAAGAAGAATCTATGGTAAGGTCCGTGGCTTGTTTCCTCAGAAAAAAAAACATCTGAATTCAAACCGCGGCGATTAAGATCTCACCAGAGGCTGTCTGGTAATTACCAGCCAGCCGCTGCTGAGACTTAAACCGCCGCGGCAGCCGCGGTTTGAATTTAAATGTTTTTCTTTTTTGAGAAAACAAGCAACGTACTTAACTATAGGGGCATTTTAAAAGTTTCTGGTCAAAGAAATCTCCAAAATTCTGAGGCGAAATTCAGTCCAATTTTACGAGTAGCCATAAACACGTTCAGATAAAGGAAGGGATGTACTTTCAAGTAGTATACCATATATGATCAGAAGGTCACAGACAACCGGGGAAAATTTCACCGGCATGTACAATAGCGGCATTGTCGTTCAACTTCTTTCATCTGTTAGATCTATATTATTGTAAATAGACTGAACTTTCTACTTTGACGAAGTGATAAGAAGTCTATCCAAATGGGACTGTCCGCCCACGCGGTCGGCATGCGTGTGGAACGGCCGTCGAGATATTTATTGCAGATGAGCCTTCCCTAACCGCAAACAGTTGATTAGAATATTATTCACCATTCGTCAAGTATTCTCGCTAATCGATTTCCGAGTTCGAAAACTGTCTTCGCGACAGCAGTTCGACACGCACGACGACCGCATGAGCGGACAGTCTCTTTCGGACGGACTTTATCTTAACTGAAAAAAATCCATCACACTGCTCCTTTATGAAAGAATTTCGCGTGAAAAAAAAACGTTTCAAGAGAATTCATTTCCTTTTTTTCCCAGACCGATGAGAAAAAGCACTGTCAGCCATAACGAGAATTATATGCAGGCTTAAAAGTTTCGGAATAGCATTGGAACTCGACACTGTTAGGTCCTGCAATGACTTCCAGTCAATAAAACTGGGTTGTGACCTCGGTACACAAAAATGGACTTTTCCAGTCTTTTGCAGTTCGAATTCCACTCGGGACCACCTCGCTCGAATGGATTAGCCAGATGCTTCGAAGTGCAAAGTACGGGTCAGCTACTCCAACTTTGCGCACTGAGATCACAACCCGCTCAATCTGCTTAAAAACAGAAAAAAGGAAACCTGAAATTTGCATAAAACCGCCTAGGGGTATCGCATCAAACCAGTAATTTACCCAATTCGAAGACAATCTAAAGGTCTGGAACCCGAAGCAACGGCGCTGAATGGGGATGCGGTCCCATTTTCGGTTAGCTGAGGAAACGTTCTCGAGGAGGGTCTGATGGAAGCACCCCCCCCCCCCCCATTACGGCATCATGTCACACCGCGCTCAACTAAAGGTAATAAACTTGGCGCACAATCGAGAAATCGTCCGTGTCATTTTTGCAGACAGCCGCGACGCAGCTACATCGCATACGTGAGACGCGCATAGGCAAGAGGATGCCCCCCCCCTCTTTACGAACTTTCATTCTGAGGCCAAGAATTATGCAACCGCTCCATGCACGTTCATTTTCGGTCGAAAATTCATAAGACCCCCCCGTCATCCGCTCAAACATCAGACAAGAGCAGCTTGGGCCTGGGTTGAGCAGGTCGTTGCGCCAATTTTCGGCGTAGCTACGACCCTCCCATGTTGACAGCAATTTTATTATTCGATTAAACTTTCACGATCCCCTTCTCGAGATCAAAAATTGCTTTAGTTTTTTTTTGAGAGACAATTTCGGCGCGTTTTCAAACTTGCGGTTATAAAAAAACGATTTCCCTATTCTTAGCTCCTTTCAACTTACCAAACGGTTTTGACAAGTTTCCCATTTTCTCCAGAAATTTAACGAGTCCCAACCCCTCAGTGTTCATCTTTTATTGTGAAATCTTTATAAAAATTTTCAAGACCCCTTGTGCCGAGTAGCAACCCTGGCTTTAGCCTGTTCAAAAATAATCGCTTTTTGAGAAAAAAAACTTATTCAAGAATTCGAATAACTCAGTGAGCTCTCCTTTTATTCAAAAAATTTAAATAATAGATTTTGGCATATTCACCCCTAATCGGACGCCTATTTTTGGGTAGACTACCAGCGTTATTTTTAAGTAGACTACCAGCGCTTTCGGATGCTACTTGGAAAAAATTATTTTAAAAACTCTAACAATTATCTGAGTAATCAGCCCAGAGAAAAATTAAGAAGTGCTAGTAGGTTGTTCTCATCTTGCAAAAAAATCACCCTAAAGCAAAAAAAAATTCAAAGAATTTGAAAAAGTAGCATCCGAAAACAATATTAATTCTGAGATATCGAAAAATCCGAGTTCAAAAAATCAGTCGTGCTGGATTTTCGAAGAGGGTAACTCGAAAAAAAATCATTTATTCGTCGACATTAGAACCTGAAATCACTCTTTTTCATTTCGTTTTCTTTCCTTTTTTACGACCCGAGACTTTCTGAAATAAAATGGTTTACACCAGCAATACGAAAAATTCAGTCACAAAAAAAAGAAAAGAAAAAAATACTCATGATCAACTCAACTAAAATGTATTTTCTCTCAGAAATGTTATAACAGCAATCTCTCCAGACCAACTTCAAGAGGACACTTTTCAAATCAAATTACACATTTTCTTCACCAATGCGGTCCTATTTCGAATAAACGAAAAGCATTCTTAGAAAAAATCTAGCGGATTACTGAGCGAAAATACAAGTCGCCGGTCAGCCAAAAATTCTCCAAACAGGGTCAAGCGTGGTTGCGGAATTTAGCAACTTGTGGTCGCGAAAATGTTGGCCCGAAAGTGAAATTTCTGAAAGCGTTTGGAAAATGAATAGAAAACATAATAAAAAGTTAGAATAAACTGCCCACAAATCGCGCCTCAAGGGAGGACGCGAAAATTTTGGATTTTGGAAAGAAAATTGATGGTGGGGGCTGCTCCAATTTCGAAAAATTACGCAACGCCCCGATTGACCGTGTCTCCAAATTCACAAGGTTACATATATTTCAAAGAAAGCCGAAATGCAGCCACTAAAAAATGTCTCTTTCGGCTGCAAAAAGGTCATTTTTGACTACAATAAAAAATATAAGTCATCTAAAATTGCGATTTTGAAGAAACTCACAATATTATTGCGTGGGACAGAATTGGAATGATGCCCATGGTGGATATCGGATCGGAATCGGCAGCAGAAGAGAGTAATATATGATCGAAGCGCGGCGATCTGGGTCGACTGGGAACAGGTTTTCAGACAAAGCAGAGAATACATGTTACAGCTGCCCTTTTCGAAAAGTGACACTACCCCCATCGATTCATCAAGTCGGCTAGTCCAGCCAATACACGCGCTGCTACACTCTGGGTTGCACTTGCAGCTAGAGTTGTCTCTCAATTTCAGTCAGCAGGCGAGCGTCAGGCGGTGGCGCACAGCGGGAGAGCAAAAACATCATTTATCTCCGTAAAGGCAGTGTTCACGATAAACAAACCGTATTATCGTTTTCGATGTTTTTAGGTACGTTTGTCCATTAAGATGAGGTTTGTTAAAGAAAAACTCCAATGCCGGAGAAGAACTGTTTTAAGGAATCACTGAAAAAACTAATCATGTTTGTTTGTGTGTTTCGGAAGACTGCGGACAACGCATCGAACCTTACGTCGGGGAAATGCTTTCGCGCCTCAAAATTCCTAGGTAAGTGGCTTTGCTTTCCGTTTCCTGAACCAAAAATTCCTCTAAAATAAGAGGGGCCAATGTACATGCTGAAATGTGAGAACCTTTGGCGATGAAAAATATTCGGAAATTCAGTGTCTGTTCCTACGGTAAAGCGAACGCAGGGCAACTGTTAAAGGACGTGGGCGGGATGCCCCATGGGCCGCAAGATTTTGACAACTTCCCCCCCCCCGTTCTTCGCCATTCTTTGTTCATACAGGCTATAAAACGGTGAAATTCACTTGGTTCCTACGCGTGCTGGTGTGGAGCGGAGGTTAGAGACAGTAAGAGAGCGTAGGGAAGACGGAGGACGAGGCGTCGCGCGCGCCGCTCGCACCCCGAGTGATGTGAATTTCAACGTTTTATAGAGGGTAGGTTTGCTTGGATAGACCCAAAGTTCACGTTTCTGCATAGAAATCGAGTGTTTTTCTTCGTGAACACTGCCTTTATTTCCCGGAACTATCTAAACTCCATAAATTGCGCAGAATGGCTTAACAATATTTTATGTGATGATTATATGACTACGATTATGAGTAAAATTGCTGTCAACCGATCAATTATGATCCAGTCTTTCCCACAACCAATTTTCTTATGTTCCCGATTGAGCTTTCTGGGTTTTTCATTTCTAAGAAACGGGACACTTTGAAGCTTACTGTCCTAAAATTAAGTTGGCCCAAGCCTATCTCCTTTAGAAACAGGGCTGAGCAGGGTTGCGACTCGGCGCAACGGGGGGTTGCAAAAAAATGGGAAAATTTGGTTAAAAGTTGAAATTCGTGGGGGCAGAGTTGAGCAGGGTTGCGACCCGGCGCAGCGAAAGGTCGTAAAAAATCGGAAATTTTTCGGGAAAAATGAAAATTTGTGGGGGGGGGACGTGAAGGTTTCAGAGAAAAAATAAATTTTTCTCCAAACCATCTTTGTCGCCCAAAAAAAAACGTAAAGGCAACTTTTCAGCTCGTGAGAGGGGGGTCGCAGCTTCGCCGAAAATGGGCGCAACGGCCTGCTCAGCCCTGAGTGGGGGGGGGGGCGTTGAAACTTTGGAGACAAAAGTATTTTCTGTAAACCACTTGGTAAGCTAAAATGAGGTAGTACGGGGTCAGACTTCATCGCTTTTACACACCGGCTGGATGCCCCAAAATTTGTTTACACTAGATTAGTTACATATACATTTGTTCACTTAATTGCTGTTTTTCTGATTATAGTTCAAAACTTCTTCTTTCCATTTCCTAGAAAAATTTTCATTTCTGTATTTCGTAGAGAAATTAAGCAGTATTTAATTTACACAGGTTTGAAATTTTACCAAATTTGGCGATCAAGAAAGGTAAGGCAAATTTTCATCTAATGAGAGGGATCGTGAAAAAAACTTCAGAATTTTTCATAAATTTGGCCAACAAGGGGGGCGTATCTACGCCGAAAACTGGAGTAACGGCCTGCTCAACCCTGTTTCGAAATGTGGGTCAGTGAATTTTTACTTGTCTGCTAGTGAGCTTTCGATAAAATTTAGTATTCCACTCGGAAGCAGGAACCTTCCTCTATATAAAAACTTTCATCGCTATCAGAGTTACACAGGGTTGCGACTCGGCGAAAAGGGAATCGCAAGAAATTGCAAAATTTTTGGAGAAACTGAAAATTTGTGGGGGCGGGGACTCGTGAAATTTTCGGAGAAAAAAAATTCTCCGACTACTTGGTAAGCTAAAATGGTGTCGTAATTCTCCCCCCTCTTATAGTAAGATTGCAGCGCGACATCAGCTGTCTGCAGGGTCCGTCATGAAATTCTACGTTACGGTGGATATACGGTAGCTTGGGTTAAGCATCAGATTCAAGTCAAAATTTCTATTCAGGGGTTGTTCGGTGTGCTGAATACCAATTTGATGTCTACTGTGCTTATCTGGGCCAAATTCCGGTCCGCAATTGCGTCTTGACACGCTTTGCGGCCGCACGCTCCCGAGTCGGAAGAGCTTCCAGCGCCGCAGCCGCCGATCTGCTGACTCTAGGTGGGTTTTGAAAACTGGAAACTAAGAAAAATTGAAGGAAATTGTATAAAAAAGCCACATCGAGTCGGCTTTGGCGCTGGAAACCCAACTTACTCGAGCGCGTGAGGCCGCAAAGCGTGTCGAGACGCAATTGCGGACCGGAATTTGGCCCAGAGTAGCACAGTATTTGTCGAATGGGATCGCAAAAAATTTTCAAGCTTTCCCAAAATTCTGGTCAACGGGGGGTCGTAGCTCCGCCGAAAATTGGGGCAACGGCCTACTCAACCCTGGGCGGGGCCCACTAATTTCTTCGTCCAAAAAGGAAAAAATTGTAAGTTCGGGAGGAGGGTCGTAATATTTTTAGATGAAATTTCCATACAGTTCGTTGAAAAATTGGGCATTTTCGAAAATTTTGGTCATCTATGGAGGGGGAGGTATCGTAGATCAGTGACGAATATCAAAAAGAAAACGAGGCGCATTCGACGATCTCCATCCAGTATCCGGAACCTCCTATACGTTTCGAAGTAAATTTCGAACCAGGTCGAGTTTTTCTATAGCAATAAATGCTGTTAGATAGGGTAAGGATCGAGCTCTGGAATAGTAAACTACACGTCTAATCCCTCCAGATAGAAATGCCCAGTTTGAGGCTGAAAAGTTCAATTTGGAGTGAAAATGGTATCATTACGCTACAAATACTCACAAAATCACTGCATTGCACGACGACAGCAGCCTCCGCGGTGGTTATCGGCAAACACTGAGCGGGCTGGGGCAGTCGTGAGCGATGGCAGAGAGGAGATACTCAGAACTTTCCAGCCTAGCTATTTCCGCCTTATAAGTATGTAGTCTGATAGCATCATGCTACATACCATAAAGACGCAAATACCTAGAACTAAAGACGCATGTATCATTCCTCAAAGACGCATGTAACAAACGCTGAACACGCAGGCGCCTTACATTAAAGGCGCATGAATCATTCCCCAAAGACGTACGTAACAAACGCTTAACACGCAGGCGCCTTACATCAAAGGCGCATGGATTCTTCCTCAAAGATGCGTGTAGCAAACGCTGAACACGCAGGCGCCTTACTCTACGTTTGCGTGCCCAATACACTATGGATATCAGAGCCCTCGCCAGGGCGGCGGTTGTGGACTCGGGAGAGACCAATGAACTATTTATTCCAAATGACAACGACTTGCCCTTATGAGGCGCGCCGTACATCGCGTGAGTTCGCAATCGATGTTCAACATGTGCATGACGATAACTACGGCAACGGCCCAATCTTCGTGGGCAAAAACACTAATTATCTTCATATTTGACTACGACAAGTGCATTAATGGATAGCTTAAGGTTCCTACGTTCTTGTAGTTAACAAATAAAAGAACAAAACAATATGACATTGAGATTATTACTGATTATTATTAAATAACTATGAGATTTAACCTTCCTCAGGAAGATTGTTTCATACCTCGAGCTCGCAGATACCTTACTGCAGAGAAACGTTGTTACTGCAATACTGGCCATTACTTTGGCGTTTTTGGCCCAAAAAAACGCTAGAAAGCATTTTTTCGCTCTTTTTTCCATAACTCTGTTCAAAAGGGTCCATTTGGGAATCTAACAAGATATTGGGAATCAGCATCGTGTGCTCTTTTTTTCTGGAATAACACATGGCTCCCTCTTAAACAAGATATGTATGCAAAATTAGACAAGAAACAATCAACCCGAATCGCGATTTCGCAATCAAGGCATTTATGAGCGAATGTGTCCATGCTGTTACGCCTAAATGCTTTGTACAAAGTATGCCAAATAGTGCAAATGCTAAAAGAGAGTACTCTCGATCCTGATTCCAAATATTTCTTCGGATTCTCAAATTGACCATCATGAACAGAGTTAAGGCAAAAGGGCGCCGGAAAACGCAAAAATTATGGCCTCATAGTGCTTTTCTAGACCCGTTTCTGTACGTTTTCAACTCTAATGCGGCAGTGAGCTACCGATTGTTTTAATTTTCGACGAAATTAGGGAGACGATATTCACCGTGGACACGTAACTGTGCGTAACTGAATTTCGTATTTTCGTGAAGCGCGAATCGTAATTTAGCGAAAATGCGGAATTTATAGTGGACCTATACTTTTGCACTGCGCTCTATACCAGAAAGAATCAGGTTGCCTATGTAAGTTCAAACCGAATTTCAGGGCGTAAAATTGCGGATCGCACGAATTTCTATGTAATATGTGGATTTTGAGTTTTAGATTTGACGCCGACAAAGCGTTAAGGTACGCGCGGACGAGTATACTCGTCGTCTACAGCTCCGCGGTTTCCTTATTTTTCACGAACACCGCAAATACTTGAGAAGCCCAGGATGTGTGAAAGTCATGTCTAGGATCAATGTCCCGACTTCAGTAAGCACAAGACAGCAGTCGTACGCTACCGCCTTGTTTTGAAATATAGTTAGTAGAATCACGAACAAAATGAAAATCTGAGAAAGTTTCCTTATCAGCAAAACACATGAACTTATCGGGGAAAGGTGAAATGTAGTGGTTATCGACGAGAAATCAATCAGTTGTGAAAGACGCACTCGTCATAAACAATTTGAGTAGCTTTCTTGCGTCTAAACGGTTTGTTACTTGCGTCTTTGTGGTCTCTTCCGAAAGACGCACTTACCATACACGCCCCCTCGTATGTTACTTGCGTGTTTTCATACGTGCAAGTGACAAGAAATGACGTTTTCGACCCTGTAAAGACGCATGTAACAAGGAATTGGGCTAATTAGACGCAACAACCTAGGCTGGAAAGTTCTGAGTAGAGGCGGACCGGGGAGACCGACGCAACGAAAACAAGTGCCAGCCGCCCTTTTCTAAACCGGCACATGATCGATTCGTTGAGAAGGCTAGTCATTGGGGTGGTCGTTTCGTGGCGCCAGACTGTGAGGAGGGCGGGCAGATCAGTGGGAAAGGCTGTCACACCTATTGGTTGAGGTCACTTTTGCAATCATTAGCGCTGCCTAGCCCTTCCCACTGATCTGCTCGCTCTTCTCAGGCAGCGTCCATACGTGGCGAGAGCGTGTGTTCCCGCTGTTGTGCGCCTCTCGACGCTCCTCAACGCTGGAGTAGCCCGTGCCGGCAAATTAACACTGGAAAACACCCCCACCTCCTCCTCGATTGACAATTTTTGACCGCGTGGTCCATCGCTCGAATCGGCGCACCGGCTGACCATTTCCTTAGGTTCGCGCATTTTGTGGTAGGGTTATGGGGTACAAGGGCAACAGTTTTGCAATAGGTTCAATGGCTCCTACTTTGGGGATTGAGCAAAAAGCTCGAAACTTCCTGCTTCCTTCTTTGAGCTGGCGTAAGCTTGCGAGAGCAAGCGGGCGGGGGCCTGCGAGAGAGAGCGCCCGTGAGCGGCAAGCAAGACGTGGGCCCTTGATGAGCATCGATTTTACGTAGTCGCACGCTCTCGCCACGTATGGACGCTGCCTCACTGTCTGGCGCCACAAGACGACCACCCTAGTCCTTGCGTTCTGCGATAAGGGAGACCCGCGCGCCGCTGCACTCCTCATGCTCAGTTCGTATACGAATAACGGGTAGTAAAGGGAAGCGAATGAAAACACAAAAGCAGCACCTCAAAACCAGGGGTCAGATTACTCAACAACAAACCCATTGGTTAACGGCAACCAGACTGGCGAGATATATGGTGTTTACCAAAGAAAAGTGCGGAGAATCCGGGCAGAAACCTAGATCGGGAACAAGCGAGCCGTGGTCTACTTCTTCGCCGAGGCTACGATCTCCTCCCCTTAAGGACCGAAATTTTCACGATCCTAATCCCTAACTTTGTATTTTTGGCCGCAATACTTACGGTTTTCACCCAAAATTTCCTCTTCTTTTGGTTGTAACTTGTATAAAAAACCTCCCTCACAACCCGTTGACAAAAAAGTTTACGATAACGCTTGAACCTGTCTTACACCACCTGAGACGGGGTTAAGCAGGGTTGCGATTCGGCGCAATGGGGGGTCGTGAAAACTTTGGAAGGAAATTGAAAACTTGGGGTGCGTGAAAATCGTGGAGGAAAATGAATTCTCTCCAAACCATTTGGTAAGCTAAAATGAGGCAGTAATAGTCGCCCTATGTTAGTATGATTTCAGCGCGAGAACGGCAACGTCTGCCGATGCCGTCATGAAATTCTACGCTTTGAGCGAAATATCAGATTTCAGTCAAATTTCTATTCAGGGGTCATCCGGAAAGCTGAATACAAATTTGATGTCTATTTGTAGAGGAGGGATCGTAAATTTGTTTCCAGTATTTCGGTAGTCGGGGGGGGGGGGGGTGGGGCATAGCTTCGTTGAAAAATGGAGCAAAGGCCTGATCAACCCTGGCTTACGGAGTCTAAAATTGCGCAACACAGAGTACTGCGCGGAAATACGAGTTGCCACGCCGCTGATTGTTCTCAACTAAGGCCCAGTCAAGGCATTCATGACAGCGGGTGGGTTAGATGGCTATCGGAGTCAAGCAGCTGTTGTTCTGCGAGAAGCGGGGTTCTGCCAATGTATGAAAACCTGTGAAGGGTAATTAAATTAATTTCATCCTAAAAACGAAAATTTATGAAGAGGGATTGAAGATAAACCTTGGTAATTATGGAGAGGATTGATGGGGTCAGAAACGATCGCCCGCTAGGCCATGAGATCTTCCTCCTCTCAATATGACAGACTTCAGAAAGTACTCAGCTAATTCGCAACGGAAATGTTCGATTCCACCATAAAACCGACCACAAAGCGAAAATGTCCAATTCAGGGCGGAACGGTCGAAAACCTCACACTATCACTGCATTGCAGGCGATGAGAGCAGCCTCCGCGGTTGTTATAGGACAACTCTGAGTTGGCAGAAGACAGCCATGAGCGATGGTTGGCAGAGCGGGATGGAGGCAGACTGGAGGCTGACGCAGAGAAATGCGCCGTCACTTGCCAGCTGCCCTTTTATTCATCGAGCACCTCATCGATCTACTGCGCAGGCTGGTCGGTGTGGCTGGCGATAAGAGAGACGCAGTGCGCTGCTGACTCTAGTTGACCTTTCAGCTGCGGGGCGGGGTCTTTTTCATGCTCAAGGTATAGGCAAATGTTACACGTTGACTCAGGGGAAGGATTCATCAACGACTGGTTTATGGTGATCAGTATGGTGATATGTAAGGTGCCTTTAATAGAGAAAAGCAGAGAATTCGGGCAAAACATGACTTTCACCTCATATTGAGCACAATAGCCGACAGAACGGGGCAGCCGTCCGGGCATAAATCACCTGAGAACTAATGAATACCGCCTAACCTGCTCACCATTACTTCGGCAATTCAAATTTCAATGGGAAGATTGTAGAAAACTGATGACATTCGAAGAGATCTTGGCCGCCTGTAGAAAACTGATGACATTCGAAGAGATCTTGGCCGCCTCACGCCAGCTTTTTCTCACAATTAGGCTCTAACTAGGGACTGCTTTAAACTTCACGTGGCGATTCGGAAAACCATGTTGTCGTTGCTGTGGTCTGTGACAGCACATGAACTTGAAATTCGCTAACTGGCTGATTCCAAAAAACGACATCTTCATTTTCACAAAAGCAGGGATACCATCAGAGAATTTTCGGGGTGTTCAGAGGATAAAATTATTCAGATTCGGCTCAAAACTTTCCACTGGGCGCTGAACCCGAATCTGAGGTTTATTCGTCGCCAGACTTAGAATTACTGTAGGTTACGGTAGACATAATGCCTTTTAACTAGCGTTACTCACCTTAAAATTTTGAGAATCAGAAAACGGACCACAAATTCGTGTTCAGCATCCCAAATAACACCCACAACGAAATTTTGAGTCAAATCTGAGACTTTGGCCGAGCTACCGTATACGCACCGTTACATACAGTAATCCGAGTAAAATTGATAAACCGACCACAGATTTGTGTTAGGCAGTCCAAATAACCCCTAAGTAGAAGTTCTGATACAATTTCATCCTAGCATTCTCGAAATCGTCAAAAGTCACGTTTAGACAGCAAATTCCCCCCCCCCCTTTTTGAAGATCCGGACCAAATCAGATGGAATTTTTCATATATCGACAAATGGGCCGGTGCTCTTTCGGGATAGACGACCCACCAAAGAATACAATAAAAATAGCAATTGTTTGGACTTAAATCGTTCGACGGCTCCAGTGGGATGAACATTTCTCATGAAATTTCTCTAGTGGGATGCCTATTCCGAAAGAGCACCAATGGGCCTCAGATTCGTAATCAGCACACAAAACAACTCCTACAAAAACGTTTTACGCCCAATCTTAGACATTTTTTTAACGCCCTAAACTGCAATTCGTGTACCCCTTTTCTCTTCGCAGAGCTATGAAAATGCCCACTTTTGGAAGTCTCCAGTAAATGCCCAGTAAATGCCTGAGGCACTTACAGGATTTGGAAAACGGATCACCGATGCTGCGTCCCATACCTACAACTATCAAAACATGGTTTTATGAAAGCCCTCGGTAAAAGTAAGGTACCCTCAATAAAACATCGTAATTCACATCATTCGAGGCGCGAGCGGCGCGCGCGACGCCTCGGCCTCCGTCTGTCCAACGCTCTCTCACTGTCTCTAAGCTCCGCTCCGCATTAGTGCGCGTAGGAACCAAGTGTATCTCGCTGTTTTGTAGCCTGCAAGCCCTAATAAGTGGTCCACATTTAAGTAATGGAACTTACTGTGAAGATGTAATCGGTCAGACGGACCACAATTCTCACATTAAGTTCCAGTCAAGACGCTAAAACCACAGACGGCCCAAGAGGCCATCCTCAGGTCTAGCGAGATTCAGGATGAATCCACTCCATTTCTTATACAAAACGCCCTATTCCTTCTCAAAGCTAGCTCACAATGGTGTTTCACGACAGTACTTGAAGCTTTTATTTAGTATACTACACATCGAACAAGTGTTCGGAAAACTGTCTTCAATCATCGCTATTTCAAAGCAGGACGCGAGACTTTACTTCAAAAATACTCGACATCGCACGGTCGGATGGGTTAACTCTGGCCCATTGAACCGCTAGGAGTAATCGACAGAATGAGAAACTCTGCTCGTGAATGGATATGAAACGGAGGTTTTGCCGTGGATTATCGGGGGTAAAACGTTCTATTCCTTCACAAAACTAGCAATAGCAGCGTACATGTTTGAATGTCCATTTTGGTCAAGGAAACTCGAATCTGGAGCCGAAATGGAGCCTGCAAATATTCGCACAGCATAGTTGCTTAGGAGGCGTAGAAAGCACAGTTCGCTGTGAATGGCAGCCGCCTGTTTGGGATGACAGCGAGGCAATGAATACACACAGGAAACACGTGACCGCTGCTGCTTTCGAAACTCCCCACGACCCATCCATGGCCTCTGCTACACCCCACTTGCACTTTCATGTTCACGGTCTTCCTGAAGAACATTTATTTGATGATAATGCCGCAGGAGAGAAACTAGACACAAAACTGGACTGGAAAGTCGTTGATCGTCTACACTGCCAAGCTTGGCTAACAGAGGGAAAAGGAACTATCGTGCCACTGCATTCAAGTCCATATCAGAAAGAAATGGCTGGAAAGTGAGCGCATTCCACACTTCATTCGGTCTAGAACTACACTGCGTATCATGAAGATAGGACACCTGTGGGTTAAATCGGAATTCTCGTTTGATAAAATTGTGTGATCACAGACCTAGCATTTCTGCTGCAACGAATACTCGATTTGGTATATTTTTGACCAAGCTGATCTGCCTTTGCAAGTCGATTTTGCTCCATTTATCGGTTATGGTCTGTTGGAGCGCCGAAATCGAGAGATATTGCCGACTATTGGCTCAGACCCGATGAAATAAAAGATCTCAGGGATTTTTTTTTGTTGAGATCAGGACTGCGGAGGTATCCACTACGGACAAGATAGTTATTGCCGAGCAAAGAAGCCGTCCTCAGACCTGCTCATGTTAACTTTCTGGTTGTCCTGTCAGAAACTGCAACTTTGTCGCCCGAATTTTTGGGGAAATAAAAAGTAAGTGTTACTCTGATATCCTCTGGTACTCACTGGAGATCATCTTACTGCTAGCGAACGCAAATTGTAGACGTCCTTGACGAGCGAATGCTCTGTCATATTATTGGAGATTTGCGACCGCAGTTCCGACAGCTTATTAATCAACACCTATTCTCGAATTATCTAAGTAACACTTCCGACCATCAGACCTATCGAGAAAAGTATCCTTACCGTCAGAAACCATCGCCTATACACAAATAGTCGAAGTTGCTGTCCGCTTTAGCCGTCGGAACTGCGATCGCAGATCTCCCATAATCTGTCAGAGCATTCGCCCGTCAAGGACGTCTACAGTTTGCGTTCGCTAACAGTAAGATGATCTCCAGCGAGTACGAGAGGACGTGAGAGTGACGACTACCTTCATTTCCCCATGTTTTCAGGCGACAGAGTAGCAGTTTCTAACAGGACAACCAGAAAGTTCGCGTGAGGTCTGAGGATGGCTTCTTTGCTCGGAAATAACTATCTTGTCCAGAGTGGCTACTCCACAGTCCTGATCACAACAAAATGAAAAGTCCCTGAGATCTTTTGGTTCGTCGGGTCTGAGCGGATAGTCGGCGATATCTCTCGATTTCTGCGCTCCAACAGGCAATAACCAAAAAAGGAGCAAGATCGACTTGCAAAGGCATATCAGCTTAGTCGAAAATATACCAAATCGAGCATTTGTTGCAGTAAAGCTGCGAGCAGGGCAATCCACCTTCAGGTTTGTGATGATCACACAATTTCATCAGACACGAATTCCGATTTAACCCAGAGTGTCTTACCTTTTTGATACGCGGTTTAAAATATAATTTAATCTAGAAAACTGCACAAACATTCGATCTGACTCAAACAGGTATCCTCTGTTTCCGGGTGTGATTTATTTCCGTTCGTCGCGCGCGTCTGCGTGCGTACGCTGCGTCTCCTTCTCCCCACAATTTCTCGCTGTCTCTACCCTCACTCCGCACAAGCGCGCGAGGGAACAGAGTAAATCTAGCTCGGAACCCAAGGTTGAGCAGGCCGTTGTGGCAATTTTTGTCGCGGCTACGACCCCCCCCCAAAATTTAATTTTTTTTTCCAAAAAAATCCCAAAACTTTACGACCCCCCAGGAAGTCCTGGGACCAAAATTTTTCAGATCTATTTAGTGTCCTCGTCTATCTGGAAAAAATTAGAGAAAATTTTTTACAATGATAAGATCTCAGTGTAAAACACGAACGAATTGCGAGGAAACCCGTTCATTTGCAAGTTAAAACTAGCTGCACTGATTATGGAAAAGAACTCAAACCAAGAAAACAGTCGAAACCCTAAAAAGATGGACGAAAATTGAAGAAAATAATTTCAAAAATTTCACTTTCCCTCCGAAAGAACCGAATTTCGTCTGCTGCGCACTAGGGATTTTCTTAGGAGACTTAAGGGCTTTACAGAACTCCCAATATGTCTCGCTCAATGGAGTTCAGACTTGATTGTTACCCTACGCTCCAAAAATATAAATTCTTCTGCAGAAAAGCTCTTAAAATGAATTTAAGAAAAAAATCGTGTTGTGCCGATTCCCATAAAGCCACATTTGGCCACATCGTTGGACACAACGGGAATCGGGTTTTGAAGGGAATAACTCTGCGAAGCCAGAGAGTCATGCGAACATCAAGCATCCATTCTGAAGACAATTTTATGGAGATTTCAAATGTTTTTTTTTTCGAATTTGGAAAATTTTCATTTTCTACAGTTCATCGGTGTTGTGTCGTTTTTTTCAGCACGAAAAAGTGCGAGATGGGAGTGTAAGCACCCGTTAAACTTTTCTCACAATTGATGTAGCGCTGCTAAACGCGCGATTAGAGTCACTTATAAAACTTTTTCTCCAAAAATTTTACGACCCCCCAAATTTTCATTTTTTTCCAAAAAAAGCTACGATCCCCCCGTTGTGGCCGGTCACAACGCTGCTCAACCCTGTCGGAACCAGAGGATATAGGGGGGTTATTTCGCATTCTGATCACAGTAGTATTGACGAAAATGATCTATCCTGCTCAACGAACACTAGACCGACAAATTCAGGGGGTGTCGTGTCTTTATGATCAGCAGTTTAAAAGAATCAGGGTGGCAATGAAGATTCCATTGCGAAGCACACGGCTTGAATCAGCATCTTTTCATAAACCTCTTCACTATTCAACAAACTTTCAAGTGTATATGCGGAAATGGAGTGTAATCTAACTAGGGACCACGGATGGGCGGAATTTTTCGGAATCTCGGAAATCCGAAGGGTCTTCTCGATTTCGGAAATCGGAATTCGAAACGCCGAAAACCATCGGAAGTCGGGATTCGGAAACTCGTTCAGCGAAATTCTTAACCCTCCTCTGGTGACTGTGACTACCGAAAAACTGAGCTTATCCTTTATTGAATAATTTCCACGTAAGCACAGTCAACCCTGGCTTTGTGAAAACTGAATATGGACCTCGGATTCCAATTTAGCTTCGCAAATAACCCCCTATGAATTTGACAAGGAGAAATACAAAAATTATAATATCGTGGGTATTTCCGATTTCTTCCACACTTTCAGGCTTTTTTTCGGAAATCGGAAGGACCAAAACTATCGAAATTCCGGAAATCCCTGCTCCTGATCCTTCTTTAACTACCCTCAAAGTCACTGGATTCATTCAGGGACTGACTAGTCCATAGAACTTTAATCCTCGGCTCCTATTCCACGAATATACAATTTTTCCAAGTACGTAAACCCGATAGCGCGGAAATGAAATAGCAATCAATGTTGTTTAAACTTGTCCACTCTAGCTTCAAAACAGGAAACATGACTGCGCCCTAAACTACCTTAATTCAAGGAAAATCCTCAAAAAAATTCTTGTACTTATGATTGGTAGGAGCTGGGGGGAGGACGGAGTACGGGGTGGCGCCGGCGCCAGCCGGCTGGCAGGAGTGACCACTCTCGGCCGAGTCGCCCCGACAGCGACATCGATGGCTCCCTCGCTCGTTGTTTGGCGATCGACGGAGATCACGCACGCAAGATCAGAGCCTGTGCGTGGAGAACAATCGTCTCTTCGAACAAAAAGGGTAACGATTCTTATAATTAGAGCAAATGAAACATTGTGAATAATATGAGTTTATATGCATAGTACTGATATTAGAGCTCCAGAAGTCGGCAAAAGCGTAGAAATATTCGCACTAATGTCAGAATCCCGCCCACCCGGAGTTCCAACCCCTTGAGAATTCGGAGATTGTGTCCTCCCTAGAAAGTACTTCAACCCTTCGGAAAAACTCGGGGCTGTTTGCTCTAATATAGGGAATCGTAACCCTTTTTGTTTGAAAGAACGGTTGAGTTCCACGCGCAGGCTCTGATCTCGCCTGCGTGATTTGCTCCGATCGCCAATCAACGAGAGAGCGATCCATCGATGTCGCCGTCGGGGCGACTCGGCCGAGAGTGGTCACTGCTGCCAGCCGGTTGGCGCCGGCGACACCCCGTTCTCCATCCTCCCCCAGCTCCTGCCAATCATAAGTACAAGAACTCTTTTGAGGATTTTCCTTGAATTGAGGTAGTTTAGGGCGCAGTCATGTTTCCTGTTTTGAAGCTAAAATGGACAACTTTAAACAACATTGTTTGCTATTTCATTTCTGCGCTATTGGGAAAATTGTATATTCGTGGAATAGGAGCCGAGGATTAATGTTCTATGAACTAGTCAGTCCCTGTACTCCGTCCTGCCCCTGTGCCAATTGGTATAGTATACGGCGAATTCTAAACAGCCTGTCAGGATGTAAGCCGGGTCCAGCAGCGCGGGCGGCCGCGTTGCGCTCCCTGAGCATGTGAGTTTTCTTAGTCCCGCCCATGCTTTTCTGCTACTTTTTTTTTGAAATAATTGTATAGTATCTGCTCTGACAGACTGCAAAATGTCAGAAGAAACTTCCTCTAAGAACAATCATAAACCCATAGTAATCTTCCATCGAACTAAAAACGAGACACATAATTGTTACCAGTCCCCCCACGACTGCCTACAAAGAACGGCGCTGATCTCTTCGAGGTGGGAAGGTCGACTTCTTGCACAGAATGTCCTAATAGTACACTAAATTACACAAATCTTAGGCCCACGATTCGTAAGTGTAGCCTAAAGCGTGACTTGACTGCATCAAGGCTGCTCTGACTCGGTGTGGTAAATGAAAATGCCCTCAGGGTCACCACGAGTTTTGTTCCGCCTTACTAGGGACTGCTTAACCCACCCCATCAGGGAATTTTTGGGGTGTTCAGAAGAATTTTTTCGGATTCGTCTCAAAATCCTCAACTGGGTGTTATTTAGGGCGCTGAACGCAAATCTGGGGTCTATTTGTCGCCAGACTTAGGATTACTGTAGGTTACGGTAGACATAATGCATTTTGACTGGCGCTACTTACCTTAAAATTTTGGAAATCGAAAAATAGACCTCAAATTCGTGTTCAGCGTCAATGATAACACCCACAGAGAAATTTTGAGTCAAATTTGAGAGTTTGACCACGCTACCGCATACCCACCGTTACATACCATAATTCAACGAAAATCGATAAATCGACCACAGATTTGTGGTACGCAGCCCAAATAATCCCCATGTAGAAGTTTTAGGACGATTTTATCATAGCATTCTCTGAATCGTCAAAAGTTGCGTTTCGCCAGCAAAATTCCCCCATTTTGAAGCTTCTGACCAAATCAGATGGAATTTTTCAAATATTGGCGAGTGGGCCTCAGATTCGCAATCAATACCCAAAGCAAAAAAAATGTTTCAAGCTCAATCCAATACAATTTTTTGAGCGCCCTAAAAACTGCCATTCGTGTACCCCTTTTCTCTTCGCAAAGCTATGAAAATACCCAGTTTTGGAAATCTCCTGTGAATCTCTGAGGCATTTAGTGGATTTGGAGAACGGACTATCAACACTATGTCACATATCCACAACTATCAACAAATGGTTTTATAGAAGCGCTCATGAAATGTAAGGCGAGCCATATTTAGTGGAACTGAAGAGAGCCCCGAAGCCATGATTGAGCGATAGCGGAAGCCAATCAAATGTTCATCAGATAAATCCACTTCCATAGCGGTACTCTCGCATTATACGACATTAGTTCATAAAACTATCAAGGCAGAATATGAAAATAAGCTTTATTGATATAAAATGATACCCCAAACGCTCTACAAAATCTTATCTACATACTTAACCCGAGCTCTTTCACCCACTCTCTAGGTGATCCATGAGCATCCTGAAAGTTATGCTCCAGTCCAATCGTCCAGTCTGGATTCGCACTTCGAAGCTGCTCGAAGAGGTACTTGTAATCGATCTCACCCGGCATATGCGGCTCATCGCGAGACGGCACTTGCGCAACTTGTATGTAACCTGCGAAGAATAATACAAGTATAAGCAGGTACAAAAGTGCGATAATCCCTCACCTATCACCTCCTTGTACTTCTTGATGGTGGCAGAAATCTGACCACAAATCTGCTGGGCGTGGAAGACGTCCTGTAACAAATACAATAGTGGGCAAAAATCTATTGACCGCCTTTTTTATCAATATCTTTGCTCTCGTTGGGCTATCGATTTCATCTTTTAATACGATATTTTGGGCCACAATGCCGATATAATAAAACATGTTACAGGACTCAAGCGCGAATATTGATGGATTTCGAAGAAAATTTTCAAAATTCGCCATTTTCGACTTTTTTGTCTCTTCTTCAATTCGTTCGATTTCTCGGGAACAGAGCACAAGCCATTTAAGAAATTCTGAAGGTTGGCGTTAGTCATCTATTGAGGCCGCAAGCTTGAGGAAGACATAGTGCGATAAGAACGGTATCATGACACGCACCTTACACGACATTCCGAGGCTCAATGACAAGGACATCAGAGAAAAAATTCGGGAAAAACATGGAACGCAGGCGACCTCGAGTTTTATTTGTCTGGAGAATCCATTCAGTGGTTTCTCAGGTACTCGTCAATGCTGCAAAATGTCGGCACCGCGGCTGTAGAGCTCTCGGGAAGTCGCCCCATGAAAAAAAAACTTTTGGTTAGGGCAAGGCATCAGAAGAGAAGACTGGCGTGGGAGACGGAGCATCATCACTAGACTCGATAGCATTTGTAAAAAGCCGTTTTCTCAGTTTGATCTAGTGCTCCAAACGACAAGACGTTGATTCAGCGAAAGGGATAACTTTTTTATATTGCTATCGATCCTAGTGATGATGCTCCGTCGCCCACGCTAGTCTTGTCTTCTGATGCCTTACTTCCATCAAAAACTATTCGATGGGACGACGCCCGAGGAGCCCACAGCCACGGTGTCGACGTTCCGCAGCATTGACAGATAGAAACACCTCTGAAGGACTCTCCAGAGAGATAAAACTCGAGATTCCTGCGTTTCATGAAATTCCCGAACTTTTCCGTTGATGTCCTTGGCATTGTCCGGAATGCCGTGTACTGTGCTTCTCTGGGCCAAATTCCAGTCCGCAACTGCGTCTCGACACGCTTTGCCGCCGCACGCGCTCGAGTCGGTCGAGTTCCGAACGAGTTGAAGAAGAGACAAAAAACTCGAGAATCGCGAATGTTGAAAATTATCTTCCTTGTCGATGAATATTTGCGCTATAAACCTGTAACATGTTTTTTATATCGGAAAAATCGATAGCCCCAAGAGGAGCAAAGGTATTCATAAAAAAGTCGATGTCAATAGATTTCGGTCCACTACTGTATCATCTACAGCGATAGCAGTTTGGAAAAGGTATAACTTTCAAAAACTAACATATTGGATTTTCACATTTGACAATTTTACTGCATCAATGACAGCTTTTGCTGCAAAGAACCACATTTCTTGGGTATCGGATATTGAATGCAGTTTCAGTGCCCAATCGAGAAACCTTGCTCATAGGAGGAGAGAAAGTAGCCCGGCACAGTGTAGTGGTTGATTGGCTCGATCAGACACATAATGTTAGCCTGAAAAAGGAGATGAATGTGGAAAGTTCTGTGTCTAATTCTTCAAGTACTACCTCGCCCAACTTTGAAGCTGCATAGGCTATGTTGTCCACAAAGACTGACGATGGGTCCTTTTCCGTACTCGAAGGTATACCCGCCATAACGTGGACTCTGAACACGAAAAAGTGCTAAGGAAACTTCCAAATTCCATATTTATGAAGGAAACACCTACTTTCTGCGGCAAAGGAAGAAACAATTGTGCGGTATCGTATTTCACCCAAGATTCAGAAGGTTGCGCCACAATCGACAGCAAAGTTAAAATTTTCTCCTGAATTCTGAACGAAAAAAAACTCGGGAACGTCGAAAAACGGTAAGTTTTCTCCCAGAAAGTTGCTAATATGCTGTCGATTATGGCGCAACCTACAGGTATGCTTATTGGAAACACGCAACCGCACAATCGCCTTTTTCTGTTGCCGTAGACTGTATACATTCGATGTAGCCACAAGAGACCTTCACAATGGATACCCTCTAAAATCTCAGAGAACGTGATTGATTTTGAATCTTCTAAATCCGAAAAGGTTATCCATAAGTGGTGCTCTCAAAAACCTCGATGGTCGGACTTCATGAAAAGCCTTCTTTAGCACAGAAAAACTCTCCAGGCAAGGCCACTTAAAGGCAGTGTCCAAGATAAAAACCATGTCTGTTTTTTTGGTGGAGATCGGCAGCTACGGGGCCTAGCGCAACCCCAACGTCGAAAAAACTTAGAAAAATGAGCTCGGAACGGCCCCCTTCGAGCCCAAAGTTGGACACCCGTCAGCTCGTCACCCCCAGATGCACTTTCCACGCCCACCGACGTGAGCAAATGAATGCACGAGATTGTGAGATGAGCGATGATTTCCGATCTAAAGCCCCGTTCTTCCTTTTATTCCCAACTTCTCTCTTTACTCAGGTCAGCTCGCATACATCGGCTGCAAAAGACGGAAGTTATGAGCCTCGGACAACTCGTCCACCATGTTTCCTTAGCTCAATTTTTGAGGGACCATAACTCCGTTCCCAGAAGGTCTTGTACGATTCCAAAAACATCATTGGAATCAGCAAGGGATTGTCTTCAAGATAGGCGGAAAAGCAGAAAAACGATTCTTATTGTGAACACTGCCTTTAAAGGCGGCGAACAGGCTCGCAAACGTGATTGAGATAACCACGGAAATAGAATGGTATGGCTCAGAACACAACGCCTACGCATTTTGAAGCGTCAAAAACGACGCACAATGCCGCTACACGAGTAAGAAGCTGGCCCCGCCCTGCATTTCTCCGCCCCTTGTATTTTCGTCCTCCTCCAAAACAGGGGCTTCGAGCCATTTCCACCGCCGCCGATGTATATGGCTTACTTACTGTACTTATTGTACCACCCACAAACGGCGCCGACGGTGGTGATGGCCGAGCACCCATGCTTTGGGGGGGGGACGGCAAATACAGGGGGCGGGCAGACACAGGGCGGGGCCAACTTCTCACTCGTTTAGCGTCATTGTGGGTGGCTTTTGTCGCTTCAGAATGCGTAGGCGTTGTATTCTGTACCATATCATTCTATTTCCGTAGTTATCTCAACCATGTTCACGAGCGTGTTCGCTGCCTTTACAGGAATCTGATGTTTTGATGTTTACTGTAGGTTACGGTGGGTATTACGTTTTTATTGGACAAAACCTAACTGATAATTCGAAGATGGGCATAAAATTCGTGTCCAGCACTCTGAGTAACCCCCGCAGACAGATTTTGAGCCAAATATGAGACTTTGACCAAACTACCGTATACCCACCGTAATTTAACGTAATCTGTCAGAAACCGATAAGCAAACATCGGATTCTTGCTAAGCACTCTATGTAGTACAGTTTGATGAGCCACGTCTACCGTAGCATTCAGGAAATCGTCGAATGTCGCCTCAAGTTTTCCCATAACGGGAATCTTAGAACGAATCGAGTCGAAGCCCTTAGAAGCTTGCAAGTAAACCTCCGATTCGAGATCAGCAACCCAAAGAACCGATGAGGAAGTTTTAAGCCAAAACTGGAGCATTTTTCATTTCCTGTAGGTTACGCTAGGCAGCATATCACTAAAGGGGCAAATCCTACCTTAGTATTTCGAGAATCGACAAATGGACACCAAATTCATATTCACCACACCAAGTAACCCCCGCAGAGAAATTGTGAGCCATATCCGAGGCTTTGACCGAATTATCGTATACCCGCCGTAATCTACTTTAAGCTGTCAAAAATCGATAAGCGGGCGTCAGATTCGAGCTAAGCACTCCGAATAACCCCCAGATGAGAATATTGAGCTACATCTATTATAGCATTCCGGAAACCGCCAAAAGTCGCTTTTTCATCTTCAAATATTCCCCCGACGGGAAGCTTTGAACATATAGAGTCGAACACTTTGGAAAATCCACAAATTAACATCGAATTCGCGGTCAGTACACGAAATAACCCCCTGGAGAAAATTTATGTCAAATCTGCAACTTTTTTCCTGAAACGCTTTCGGAAGCCCCTAGTTGGTGGAAGTATACCCTCTCCGAAAGGAGATGACAAGCGAAGAGTCCATAAAGGGGAAGCGCTCCCTCTGCGAATGTGGCGTTTCTGGATTGTCGTCGTGTACGCAAACCACGTGCGCGACACAGCATCTGCCTAATCGTAATCCAAAAAAAAAAAGAATTCATCGAGTTTCTCACGTTCTCATTTTTTTCTTCCACACACTTCATCTTTTTTGCGTTACCAGGTTGTCCAATAATTCCTGTCCGAAAATTTCACCATTTTTAATTTTTTTTCCAATTTTGTTGAGAAACAAGTCTAATCAACAATATAATCACCACAGTTATCCACAACAGTAGCCCATCGATTAGGCAGGTCGCCGATGCCCTTCGCCCAGAACTCCGGGGGCTGCGACTCGAAGAAGTCCGCGATGTCGGATTTGAGGTTGTCGCAGTTGGTGAATTTTCTTCCGGCCAGATGGTGATTCAGCGGGTGGAACAAGTGGTAGTCGGAGGGAGCGAGGTCAGGGGAATACGGCGGATGGGCAACCGTCTCCCAGCCGAGCGTCGCCAACTTCTGCTGGGTATCCTTGGCCACGTGGGGGCGCGCGTTGTCGTGCAGCAGGTGGACCGAGGCCCGTCGGGGACGCTTTTCTCGGATGACGGCGGCTAGTTTCTCGAGCTGATGGGTGGAGATGGAGGCGGTGACCGTCCTGCCTTGCGGGAGCAGCTCGAAGCACAGCATGCCCCTGGTGTCCCACCAGCAGCAGAGCATGATCTTCAGCGGTGCAGGTCGGTTTTCGGGGTCGTCTGCGGCTCTTCTCCGCGCGGGATCCAGACGGCACGGTGGGCGACGTTGTCGTAAAGGACCAGCTCCCATCCCCAGTGACCAGGTCCTCGAGGAACTCCTTGCGATGCGGACGAAGGAGGAGGGACTGGCAGACGGCCACGCGGCTCTGCTTGTTGGCGTCCGTGAGACGGTGGGAGATCCAACGGGCCAGAACTTTGTGGTAGCCGAGTATGTTGAGTCGATTGTGGATGGTGGACTTGCTGCAGCCGAGCGTCGTCGCCAGTTCACGGGTGGTGGCTTCCGGCTTCTCCTCGTTACAGCGACGGACTTCGTCATCATCCACCGTAGAAAGCCTCCCGCTGTGCTCCCTGTCCTCGAGGCCCGTGTCGCCGCTCTCGAAACGATTAAACCAGCAGCTGACTGTGCGTTGGGACACCGCATCCTCCTTGCACGCTCTGCAGATGTTGGCGACCGTGGTGCCCGTGTCGTTGCCCAGCAGCCACTCGTAGTACACGAACGTACGGATTCCTCTCAATGCCGGCTCGTAGCAGTAGAATGCGAAGGAGTGCGGCAGCCAGCCATTCGCACTCCCATACAGAAAAAAACTCCTCGTGGAGTTGTTGATGCCCGTTTGATGAGTCTCCTTGATCTTGGTAGTCGACTCCACAGATCCACCACGCGTAGGTTGAGCATCTCGGATCCAGTGCTCCCCTAAATCGCCACTTCATGCTGCAGTCTCTGTCTTGGATCGTCAACGTTGGACGACGTCGGAGCTCAATTGCGTCAGACTGCTGCAAATGGAGCACACCCGATTCGTCAGAGAATACCTTTGCAGTGCTCCCCTAAATCCAATTCTTGGTGAATTGCCCCTCCGATCGATGACAGCGAAACGGACCTACCCAGACGTACACGCGTCATCCTGGCAGGTCTACAATGTGGACACTCCTCACACCTCAAGGCCTTCGTCCATAAGATCGACTCGTCGATCCCCGACGAATGTCCTGACTGCCACAACCCAGGGCACGATTCATTTCATTTATTTTCATGTCCTGCAAGGCCGACTTCTCTAACAGTTATGGATATGTGGAAGAACCCGTGCGATGTGGCTGCCTTTTTGCGCCTATGAGGAAAAGCTCTAATGTGGCCGATAAGAAGAAGAAGAACGTACGGATTCGACCTTGGTCCATTTTAGCTTGTACTGGTAGCTAGACGCGGCGACTGCGCCTTATAAACCCCTAGCGTAAAACTTTGGAGAACCTTCTAGAAGGTTCTTACACTTGCCTGATATTATAACACTTCTAAGGAAAATTACAGAATTTTGAAAATTTTCGGACAGAAATTATTGGACGGCCTAGTATTTTCGCTGAAAATGCCCGTAATACTCTATCCTGAGGTAGATGCTCTTATGTACGTGGCAAGAAGGGTGTTTCAAGAAATGGATTTTGTTTCTGGGTTACGGTAAGACAGATTAGGAACAGGGACAGACTGGGATGCACTCTTTCGCACATGCCGAAACATAAACGAAATGTATGAGGCGTTTATCTCCTATGTCCACTTTGTAATAGGGAAGTGCATTCCACTTCGGAAGAGTGGTGCTTCCACTAAAAATTTCCAACCTCACGTACAACGCTTGGCAGCTAAAAAGCACTTCCTCTGGCGTGACGGTTTTCAACCGTGGCGAAGGGGTTACTTTAGGCGCTGAACACGATGATAAAATCCGTTTCCAGATTCTGGAAAGATTACCGAGCATTTTGGAAGGTACAATAAAAAAGACCATCTTGAGCTTACACCTTCTTGAAACCAGCAGCTCGGGGCGGCGTACTGACTAGGGAACCTCGCAAGGCCATCTCCGCCACTTCAAAGATGATGAATGCTTTCTGGTCAATTCTGGCTAGCTGTCTCCGAATCTGACATCGTTTTTCGCTACGTACACCGCTGAACAAAAATTGAAGCACTTCTGAAGCTTTTCGGAAAGGTAAGGGTACTACCCACCAGCCAATTTTAGGGCCTCCGACAATTTTTTCGGATTTGACCCGTAACCTTCAACTGGGGGTTATTCGGGGCGCTGAACGCAAATCTGGGGCAGCATTCACGTACGCGGCGGGCTAGGTTAGGGTTAGGCAGGGTTTGAAGCGTCGGCGCGTTTGATGATAGCGGCGCGAGGGCTGGAAGGGGGTTAGGCTAGCACTGAAAATCTTTTCCTCGCAAACCCTACCTAGGAGGGTGGGGCAGCCCAAACCCCGTTGAAACCCCAACTATTGATTATCTCCAGCACTCGCACAGCAATCATGAAATGCGCCGACGCCCCAAACCCTGCCTAACCCCAACCTAACCCGCCGCGTACGTGTATAGCCCCCTGGGGTCTGTTTGTCGCTAGGCTTTGGGTTACTGTAGGTTACGGTAGGCATAACGCTTTTTGCTGACGTTAACTTCCTTAATATTCCGAAAGTCGAAGAATGGACCTCAAATTTGTGTTCGGCGTCCCAAAAACACCCACAGAAATTTTGAGCCAAATACGAGACTTTGACTGAGCTACCGTGTACCCACCGTAACCTATCGTAATCTATCCAAAATCGATAAACGGGCTGCAGATTCGTGCTCAACACTCCAGAAAACTCATGGAGAGAAATTTTGGGCCTTACCTATCGACCCATTTCGGAGGTGTCCGAGACTCGCGATTTGCCATCAACCCCCCCCCCCTCCGATGGCAAGACTCCAGATTCGTGATCAGCGCCCCGAAGAACCCATCTGGAAGGATTTCGAGTAAAATCTGGTACATTTCTGAAACGCTTTCAGAACCCCCTAATTGGTATAAAAATAAGCGACCAACCGAAAATCCGTTGAAGTCCAAAACGCTATCAGTCTGCATGAAGTTTGGGAAATGTTCCTTCCCCCGAACTTTGCTCAGGGTGGTAGTTTTGAGCGCTGAACACATTAATGAGAACCGTTTCCAGACTTTCCGAAGACTAATGCATGTTTTTAATAAAAAAGGGGCGCTTAACAAACAATTAGAGGCTTATATCCTTCTAGAAAATTCGCAACTCATGGATCCCCAGCTATTTCTTTTGAAAATTAATAAACCGACTAACAATTTGAGCTCAGTATGTTGAATAACCCTTCACTGAACTTTTTAGCCCAATTCAGCCAAGAACTACAAACACTCAGCTCAGCTGTAGAAAATCTGAACTTTGACAGGCTATAACTTTTTTCGCTGATGTCCGCAGCAAAGTCCGAGTTCAGATTCGAAGAGAGCGTGCCAGAGTTGACTAGAGAACAGTCACCAGCCTTCTGATCCGAGGGAGCACCATGCGAGGTTCCCTAGTGAGCAGTTTTACTAAGGATGCCCGAGAGATACTTACAATACATTTCACTTTAGCAGAAGCGTCTACCGGCCTAAACACTTTCCTTGCTAGGCCTGGGGAGTTAGTGAAAAGGAGATTCTAACCTTGATTGCAGACGCGCTGCTTTTTCACGAGTAAGGTTGTTCCCTGCCCGGAAACCTCGGTAGGGATGATACGATTTCCTTTAATTTTGGCATCTTTGAAAACTTCCTAGCTGTAAAACTGGCTGCTCACAACAACAGAAGCGGTTGATAATTCAGAAGCAAGCGAAGGGACTCTGTATAGTCCGTCGACAAAAGTCACGCCTCAATCATAGGGAATAAAGGACAGGCACGGAGCTACGTAACCGCCCTCTATACTCCATCGTGGCGGCGTGGATTTTGCCGCTCGACTTTGCGGAAGCCTGAACCGGGTAAAGTATAATAGACGAAAAAATTCTTCAATGAGAATCTGATTAATCTGACCTACTTATTGCAATTCAAAGTGTTCGCGTAATGTATTGCCGTCACTATACTGTCCCGAAATTCCGTTTTACACGCTGATATTGCCGCCAATCCACGAAATCCACGCGACCAGTCGCCTGAAATGGGAAATAAAGATCTCATTCATTCATTCATTCAACGACTTTATTTTAGAAATAAAGAAACATACATGTATACGCATGTGAATGAGATTCTTTGTTGAAGTAAAAAAGAAGATGCATAACAAAGGCAGAAGTTAGAAGGGGACAAAATATCTGCTCGTGAACTGTATAAAGGCAACAGTTTTCTCAAACAAATCGCTAGTGAGAATACCTGGCGGGGCATTTATGAGCGTATGGGATAGACCAAGCGAGTCTGCTGTGGCTTTGAGGGTTTCGGCCTGCTCGGAATAAGGTAGAGAGACTTCGACCTGACTGAATCCGGCCGCCGAAGCAGCTTTGTACCTGGGAAAGTCAACTTCACAAAAACTAAGTTTATACTGAAAATCTGTAAAACAACATCAGGGATTAATACCTTTGTAGAAGCGGCAAATCCGTTCGAAACATGTTCAGATTGACTGCGACACGCATTGCGTCTGAAATTTTCTAAAAAGTCATTTCAGGACCGGAAAGATAACTCTATGACATTATAGTCAGCAGCATATATTGTATAAGTATTGGGCTAACTTTATTAAGTCAATGTTTTCATTTTTTCCCGCATCTCAGGAAAGATTGAATCAAAGTGATGATTTCCGCTAATTTCACGTGAAAGGTACAATCTGGTGGCACTGACACAAGGCCAGCTACCCTTCCTATGTATTGAAACATAAAAAGTAAACAAAAGACAGAATGAAACACGAGCAACAAATTTTAATTCAGGACAGCAAAAAAAAAATCAAGACTGACGCCTAAATGTGACGTTCTACGCAAACACCAAATCACACAACAGAGGGAGTTACCGTATGATGAAATATCGGAATTTTCTCATAGCTGTAGATTTTCGAACAAAAAAGAAATTCACGACCGGGCCAGACCAAAACCACGCATAACTCGTATATTTTGTACACATAGGTTCAAAAGAGCTTTTGTCCTGATCATGGCAAAGTTATATGAGAGGTATCAACCACAGAAAGCCCTTCCTAAGTGAGGATGATAATGTAGTCTTTTGTTCAATCTTTTGTTTTGTCAGGTTGTGAACTTTCTTTTATGTAAATTCCGGAATGACCCTACGCCCGGGAGAAAAGAAGAGAAAAAACAATCTTTCTAGCTTTGATACTGCATTTGCATTGGTAAAACACACGGTGGTGAAAGATCCAGAAAGTTGTCTGTAAGCTTTAAAACTTTCTTAGTGATTACTTTTTCTATTGCCTACTATTTAGCGAGGGTGGTCAAAATCCAATTTGCAACAATCTATCCAAAGTGGCTGCTTCCTGTCAATGAAAACATTATAACTCTCATTTTCTCTTGCATTATACGTTTTTTCTTTTCTTCGTAGTTGAACAGTATGCCAGGAGATTCCGAAAGTTTCCGAGAAGTGTAACATTAGTTGGACAGTTTTCTCTGTGAATTATTTTGCTTAATTACAGAAACTTTCAAGGTTGTGATACAGGGTGTGGTAAACCAATAGGTTTCCGATTAATATTACACTCAGTACAGGCCATAAAACGGCCAATGTCTCACCGTCGACTGCGTACCACGCGCTGCGCGACCGCACGTGCGTCGGAAGCAGACGAGTTTTGGCCGCCGCGCGACGAGTTTCGACCGGTGGCCGAAACGTCGCGCCGCCGGCCGAAACGTCGCGCGGCGGCCAAAACCCGTCTGCTTCCGACGCGCGTGCGGTCGCGCAGCGCGTGGTACGCAGTCGACGGTGAGACATTGGCCGTTTTATGGCCTGTACATATTCCTGGAGCAAAACTGATTATTTGTTCCAATACAACTCAACAACATCGAAAATTCGATTTTTTGGGAATCTCAAAATTTGGTTTCCACAGTATATTTCATTCTTCGAAAAGTTGAACTACTCATTATTCTTTCGAGAAATTAATTCGGAAGCTTGAAGGCAGCATACCGTCTGGTTCCGGGGCCGATTTAGTGTGCAATTGCGGACTTGCGTCGTGGGGGCGCGACGCATCGCTTTGGTACGAGCTTCCGCACCCGCCCCTCATCAGCTGATCGTGTGGGTTTTTTCTTTATTTTCAAGGTTTTCCTAGTTCTCTGATTGTACAGGCTATGAAACGACTAAATTCACTTGGTTCCTACGCGTGCTGCTGCGGAGCGGAGGCTAGAGACAGTGAGAGAACGTAGGGCAGACGGAGGCCGAGGCGTCGCGCGCGCCTCGAATGATGTGAGTTACGACGTTTTATAGAGGGTACGAAAGCGATGCGTCGTGCCCATACGGCGCAGCTCCGCAATTGCACACACTAAATCAGGCCCGGAACCAGAGGATACACGCTCGCAAATGAAATCATTTTCACGAATAGACTCGAAGGTCTGGAGCTGTTGGCATTCAGAATTCAGAAAAAAATTGATTGAAATAGACATTGTTCTGTATTGTTCCAGAAGTGGACGAGTTACACCGCAGTGACTGAATTAGCGCAGCTAGCGACAAATTGGTTGGGATAAAGACGCTAATGCACTCGCACGGCCCTAGCTGGAAAGCTTACTCCGTGAAAGCGTGAAAATAATCAAAAATGGCCGTGATCGGGCATTGAATATATGTATTGAGGGGAGAGCTCGAATCGATGGGCAGAGAAAGAATGATTTGGTGACTCAATACGAGTTAAATACGGGCATTTTTGCTCGGATTTGACGCGTGCAACTTTGTGAGGGTTCTACTGGGGCTCAAATGACCCTGCAAACGTAGCTATCTCAACAACTTTTTGCGAGCGTGCGCTGGAAATTAGCTTCAACTTTTTGTGGAGTAGATTTCTGTGCGTTTGCAGACGGTATAAAGATTTTTCGCCGGACGGGCTCCAGGAAGGACATTGAGGCGACTCAAAATGCAACAGACGCAATGGCGGCCTGGTCCCATGAATGGGACTTACCATTATCGAAGGAAAAAACGAATGCACATGGGTTCTTCAAATAACTGTCATTTTTACATTGTCATAGGGACTGAGATCGAGAGTGTCGAGCAGATCGCTGACCTGTGATTTATCCTAACAAAAAGCCTCAGTTTTGATAAACATCGCGAAGCGGTGGCTACCAGAGCCACCGTGGCTGTCAATGGGACTGGGTACAAGAAACAGCGCGGTCCTACTTAGGGCCTATAAAACTTACATGGGACCTATTCTTGAATATGGGACACCGGTGTACTGTCCACACAAGAAGAAAAGCACAGTTAAACTGGAAAAGGTACAAAACGCGTTCACAAGGAAGTTGGTGATCAGAAAGCTAGGTTTTTGCCATTATCAACAAATGCCATCTGCAGAAAACAGTAATAGTGAACTCTACTTACGATCTCTTCTGATAAAAAGAGAGTTGAATGACTTACTAGTGCTGCGCAAAATCTTGTATCAACCGGACTTTGGTCTCCGGCCTGAATGTATTGTCGAGGTGAGAACATCAAGTACCAAGGGAGGAGCTTCAAAAATCCTGCGCAAAAATTCGAATCTCAACTGCAGGCGCTTCTTCTTTATTAATAGGGCGATCCCAGCATTTGAACGGCTTGGGAGACTCAAATCATGAGACATTCAAGAAACTTGTAACTGAGTACTTCGAGAACGAGCCTGGTGAGCGCTAATCCTTCACGGAACAGTTACTTTGACTCTCAAAATTACGGGCTATACGTGTATCCGCTTTAAATCGATTAAATTACATGGCCTAAATACTGGGGGTTTTTCACTCTATACTGCTTGATGTTTTTTGCTATGTTTTTTGCTGGCTTCGTATATGAGCTGTTTGTTGCACATAAGTCTGGTACGCAGGCCTATGTAAATAAATAAATAAATAAATAAATAAATAAATAAATAAATGCGGAACACAAAGCGGGTGAATCTGGTTATTCAAGACCTATAGGTCCAACAAGCCAAAACAAAAAATACCTTGTATGACAGTAATTTTGACAATAAAAATCCTTGCAGAGCTAATCGAGATTAGCCGTGCCGTGATAAACGTAATTAGACCAAAGTACCATCAAGTTTCCAGGTGCAAATGTCCATTTTACTGCGTAATTGTCGCCTCAGGAGACCTTTTCAGGCACAAGGTCGGCTCTACTCATGTGACCATGTGTCTTCTGGGCAGTGTCACACCGAGTCGTGGTAGAAAAGGTGCTCAGCTCTGATCCTCTACGGCTAATGTCTGACGACCAATCCACACGAACGACGACTCCCGAAGACTGGAGCGATCTAGCTGCCGAAGACGACATTCCCGATAGAGACGATAAAGAAGTGAGTTTAGGTTGTATTCTCGTAAAGCGTTAAATTCTATGCAAAAACTTTGTTTTAGGACTCTCTTCTGGGCAGTTTTACCCCAATTGGTGATAAGATTGAAACTGTGGACGAGCTTGCTATTTCGGAACAGAAGGCCTCCCTGGCATATGGTCGTGATCTGCAGCGACAAATAGATCTGATAGAACTCAATCCGCGACCGAAGTTCGGAAGTATTCGACTTCTTCGAGAACGAATCGAATTCGAAAACGACATTTATAGACGGCAGTTCGCCTGGCAGATGGAAAACAGTGAGTGAAGCTGTTTTTTTGCAATTTGAGAACCACAAGAAACTCATTGGGGGATCAGGGCAAATTTATTGAGACCCAGGGTATTTTGAAAACCCTCCTTTTGGCACCGCGGGTGTTCAAGGATCAGTCATAATATTCATCGGTTTTTTGTGGACTGAAATTTCAGGTTACATGCCATTTGTTGAAAAACCGCAACCAATCCCTACAAACTTAGTAGGCTAATAGATTTTGTAATATAGTTAGATCCTTCAAGGTAAACCATTTTATAATAGTTTAAAGGCAAAGCTCACAATGGAAAAGTTGCGAAAAATGAACTTTCAGGTCTCTCTAAGAAGAGAAAGAAGGGAAATACGAAAAAAAAATAACGGCCAGGAAGTGGGTGAAATTCTAGTGGACCGGGCGACCCATTGGATCACCCCGCCTACGCCATATAACAGTTGTCCTGCGCCCGTTTCACCAGAGGAACAGTTGCCGAATTTATGAATATTCTTTATCGCGAAGGATTCTAGCATCCAAGCATGTGCATTAGCCCATCTCATTTCTAAAAAGTTTTCCGTACAAGAAGGTCACCTAAGAAAGCGCAAAAGCATTTCCGACGTTAAGTTTGACGCTTTGTCCGCAGTCCCCCGATATACGCCGAACAGACGTAATTGAACATTTCAGAAGTTTCTTTGAACAGGTTTTCTCCGGTGTTGGAGATTTCTGTGAAGACTTTTTCTAATTAACCTCTACTTCGTTGGCGTACCTACTCGAAAAACTCCGAAACTAGAATACGGCTTTCACTCGTGAACATTGCCTTTGAGGCGGAATTCGCTATCCTCATGAAAGGGTAGATCTGGCCATCACAAAAGTGAAAAGTTGGAGCGAAACGCTCAAGAACACACTCATTGCTTGGTGTCCTCCCACCCCAAATTATCAAGATTTCCATAAATGCCCGTTTTGCGAATGCTATCTTTTATTTCGCTTGTAAAGTAATTTCTGAGCTTTTCTAGAGACTACTGACTACTTTAAAGGCAGCATACACGCTCAAAAATGATATCAATTTTATGGAATGAATCGAAGGTTTGAAGCTGTTAATATTCAGAGATAACGAAAAAACCGGGAAAAAATCGACTGAAATGAAGATATAACGGTTCGTTCTACATTGGCCCAGAAGTGGACGAGTTTTACTGCATTGGCTGAAATAGCGGAGCTAGCGGCAAATTTGTTGGGATAACAACGCTAATGTATGGAACGCTTACGACGTTAGAAGCGTAAAAGATGAGCCAAAATGACCGTAATCGAGCATTGAACATTTGTATTGAGGGACGGATCCCGTATCGGTGGGCGGAGTAAGGATGATTTTGTTACTCAATACGGCTCAAATATGGTAATTTTAACTCGTTTTCAACTCACCCAACTTCGTGTGGGCTCTTCTACGGCCCGTACAACCCCACTAATGTAGTTAACTCAACAACTTTTGCGAGCGTGTATGCTGCCTTTAAGAGCAAAATAAAAGACGGATAAACAAGCACTCATGAAAAGCTCGTTAGTGGATAGTTTGAGTGTAGCAGGCACGAGGTGGTATGGTTTTATTGTAGACTAACGTTTCGGCGGTTTCGCCCTCTTCGGAGTCTGAAGGAGGTCGAATCTATGTGTAAAATTACTCGGCCAAGCGTAGTTTATACCCTACAGAAATTCAAGACAAAATTTTCGAAACAAATGGCTGGGATGCTTGAAGCTGAGTGACATACCATTTCAAAGTCCGTGGAACATCAGGTATTCGGTAAATAGACGACGGGGTACCGAGATATTAGAAGGCAGTACCCCAAATCAGAAGGCTAATCTCGAAGATCGCCAAAAGCTCGTTAATTGAGGGGCGCGCCGACATCTGTAATTAGACGTTCTACCTTGTTTTTATGCGTTTCCCGCAAATTTTCACATTTTTCACTTAGTTTTACTTTTGTGCTGACAAAACCATCAATCTCATGAAGAAAGCTCAAAAAAGTGCGAACGCTGCTTTTTGAAAGAGCAAAGTGGGCGCGTTTGGTGTATTGGCAGGCGGTGCTGCTTTCTGTAAGTGCACATGGTCGGGTTCGATCCTCGCCCGAGACCAATCAAGCCTTCCATTTCTCCGGGGTAGGTAAATTGGGACAGAATTCATCTGAGACGATAAAAATCACTGATTTAGAAGTCGTCTAGCCTCCGCAAGTCATTGAATAGGCCCAAATGGGGTCGTTTATACTTCCGCGCGGTGCAGTTCTATGATATTGACCACGGCTGAATGAAACTTAACGAGATCTTCCAAAACCTGAAACTGACCTCATATGCGTGCTAATCTCCCCAAACAGAAATCTTGGGCAAGTTTGTGTGAATTTTTTCAGTTCAAGAGAGAACTTTCTTAGCCGCAGCCAGCCACATTAAAGCTTAAAATTGTTCTATTTTATATCCCTCCCCTTCTTCTTCTTCTTTGCAGCCACATCGAGGGTTTTGTCATAGGTGAAGAAACTGGGCGACCAGTAGTGGATTCGTCCATAGATCCATTATGGTCAGCGTGGTAGGTCTCACCGGACAGCGAAATAAATGTGCTGTATCATGGCCGATAGTACCGCAGTCCGGACAGACATCAGATTTGCTGCTGTCGATTTTGCTGACGTAGGACATGAGCATTGACGAGTGACCGCAGCGCAACGATGCCAGTGTGCATCTAGCCCTTCTTCCGAGTTGAGTCTCGGATTCGCAGACTGGGTGCGGTACTTCTCCTAGTATAGGATTCACCGCCGCCTTCTCAAGATGACACCGTACGAACTTGGTGTGCTCCTCGCGCAAAAGACGGAGTCGTTCTTGCTGTGAGTCGTGCCATCTCTGCAAGTTAACTTTGCATGGAGCATCGGCAAATGGCATTCTTTTGGCTCTCTCTCTAACGGGGTTAAGCACTCTCCAGGACGGGTGGTTTGGTTGCTTAATAATATTGATTCGTAATTGTTGGGCTTGCAGCTGACAGTGCTCCTTCACAGGCAATAGACGGGCTTCGGCATGCAGATGCTCGACTGGGGTACTCTTTGCACATCCGGTGGCAATGCGAAGAGCGGCATTTTGTGCGCGTTGCATCTTAAACCAGGAAGATTCTGAAACTAGATGCTGCCAAACCGGTGCGGCGTATTCCGTGGCTGGCTGAAGAATCGCCTTATACGTCATGAGTATCGTTTCCTTGCTGCTACCCCATGAGGTACCGCCTAGGGCCCTGAGAACATTGAGTTTGGCTTTAACAACAGCCTGCTTCTGCTCGGTATTTTTATGAAACTTGAGCGACGGATCGAGCACAAGACTGAGCAGTTTTGGAAATCGAGCAGCAGGCAGACGGTCTCCATCCCACTCTACCTCCGGATGAGCTCTGTGCTCGGATGGGTCCGTTGTGAGGACGGATACTGATGATTTCGATGCGGAGATCTTTAGCATCTTGTCGTCGAAGAACCTCTTCAGCGTCTTCAGGTACTCGTTGATCTTGGTGGCGGCTACCTTTATATCCCGGTCTCGACACATGATTGTTATATCATCGGCGTAGGCGACAGTCTTGATATCCTGTGGTGGTTCAGGCATATCTTCTAGATACAGACTGAAGAGAGCTGGTGATAAAACACCGCCCTGGGGGACTCCAGCTGCCATAGGAATACTGTTGGAGACATGGTTCTGGAACATGACTCTTGCCCGTCGACCTTTGATAAAGGCCGATATCCAGCGCTTTTGCCACGGTGGTATTGACGACTCCAAAACGTTTCTTGACAGGATTCCTAGGTTAACCGTATCGAAAGCCTTGGTGAGATCCAACGCGACAGCAACAGTTCTCAATGGCTTCAAAGCGTTGAACCCGTCGATTGCATAGCTAGTAATTTCTAGCAACGCAGTAGTTGTAGAATGCAGCCTTTTGAACCCGTGTTGAAACAATTGTTTCTCGTTATGCTCTGCTAAATTCTCCACAACGAGCTTTTCGGCTACCTTAGCGAAAGGTGACATCAAGCTAATGGGTCGATAACCCTTTACTGACGACTGAGGTTTGCCTGGCTTCGGCAACGGGATGACGTTGGCTGTCTTCCAGTTTTGGGGAATAATGCACGAGCTGAATGAGGTGTTAATCACATCAACGACGAGTGGGAGGATCTCAGTCGGGAGCTTCTTCAGTACAGCAGGACAAATGCCGTCGGGACCGACAGCTTTGGAGTTCCGCATGTCCTTTATGATCTTCTCTACGTGCGCCACAGTGTACGCATCGGCCGTGCTCATGAGCGGGAGGCGGCACAGCTCTCTAACTGTCACTCTATTCTGCGGACCTCGCCGTGTACTTGTGACAAAGAAGCTTTTTCCAAGAGAGTAGGCGGCTTCCTTACCCGTCTTGAAAACGTTATTATCAAATTCAATGGTGGATACGGTAGCTGGCGAGCTCTTTCCAGATAGCTTCCGTAGTACCTTCCACGTAGTTGCACTGTCCGCCTTGAAATCCAACTGTCCCGTGAACTTTTCCCATTCTTCTTTCTTGTGCCTGTCCAGATCTTTTCTGATCTCGTCATCGAGTTTAGCAACGACAGGGTCTAGATGGTCGGCTGCTTTCCTGGCATCTCTAGTCCTAATCTTTTGGAGAATTTCTCTGGTGACGTTTGGATAGAACGTCTTAACGCGGCCAACAGGAATAGCCGCCTTCATGGCCCGGCGGATTACATCAGACAGGTGGTGCTCTTTTTGATGCACTTTGCCGTTCCACGGATAGTCAGCCGCTAGGCGGAGTGCAACCTCGCTGAACAGGCACCAGTCTGCTTGGCCTAACTTGAGATAAGAACGTTGTCGAACACCAGAATAAGGAGCAAGAGAATTTGAGAGATCGATGTGCACAAAGACAGGAATATGATCACTAGACAATTTTGTTGAGGTAGACCATGAGCAGGTGTTTGAAAGGTTGGAAGAGACAAGAGTTATGTCTGGGCTAGAAGACCGGCCGTTGGCAGGGAGGCGAGTGGGCTGATCATCGTTTAGTATGACCAGGTCGCACTCCTCCGCCCATTCCTCGACGTCACTTCCTCTAGCATCAGAGCCAAGAGACGAGCAAAATGTATGAGCATTAAAATCGCCCGCAAATATAGACGAAGATGAGAGGGAGCAGTCGTAAAGCTGCCTGAGGAGTAGAATAGGATCATAGGATGGAGGGCATGATGTGGTAGGGGGAATATAGATGTTGAAGAGAGAAAGGGGAGTTTTGAGGGGGAGATGGACCGGGAGGTACTCGAGAGTACCGTCCGTGGGAGTGTTAGGTATGAGGTGTGAGGGAAGAGTAGATAATACAAAAGTGGAAACTCCTCCGCCAAGATTTGACCTTGGAGCATGGAAGGCAGTGTAGCCCGGGATATTAGGATGAGGATAGGTAAGGGATGGAGAGAGCTAGGTTTCTTGAACCATGATCACGTCTGGATGGTAAGTACGTGCAAAGAGAGATAGCTCAGAAAGATTGCCACGAAGGCCGTTGAGATTTATATGTACAATGGAAAGGGGGCGATTGGAGTTCGAGGAATCAGAGTTGGTAGTTGAGGAGCACAAAACACATCGAAAAGAAGAGTTATGATGCCTCACAGAACAGAGACCCGAACAGGAGAGATGCACCCACCTTTGGCATCCGAAGCACTGGACGCTGGTATGTCTCCTGGTAACATCCTTGCCGCACGCGGCGCTCTCTCCCATGACAAAAACCCTCTTCGTGGAGGGGATGACGTCGGTTTGCACGGAGATGATCTTCTTTCCTCCACACTGCCACGGCACGAACGTACGACATCTCGGCAGCATATCCCTCCCCCAACACAAACGCCGAAAAACCGCTCTTTAAATTTTCACTCAGCACGCGGGGTATTTCCCTGTAAGATTGAAGGAAGCCTAGAGGGGTGATCTGAAAATTTTAAACCACTCTTTGGTATGAGTCTTCGCAGAATTAAAGCGCCAGGCAGAAACTGTTGGCACCCTCTATTTTTGCAGATTTTACTCGGAGTCGTCGCGTCTGCGTGCGTGCCAATGCTGCTGCTCTTCCTTCTCCTAACCCACACTTTCTCGCTGTTCCTCGTAGGATCCGGTCAGAAAGTGCGCGAGGCCGCATTGTTTTGTCGTTTTCGAACATCTCGCTCTAAACTCAACCTTGAACATAACTGGGGTGATATTCACAAACTTAGGGTTGAGCGTTACCCATAGGTATAGCCAGTTTTGGAGTTTCGTTTGGAACTAAGGAAATTTGACAGCCAACCTGCTCTCTTTGGGTCCGAATAGACTTCCGTTGCTAAAATGCGCAGCAGCATGCAATGAAGGGGAATTTATCATTCGGCGCGGCATAATCGATACTACTCCACTGCATGCTGCCGCGCATTTCTGCGGCGGGACTCGGCCCCATACTTCTAGCGACGAGCGACGCGACGCAATGTTTATCATCTACATCGATCAAAAATCAATATGCATGATATGCACTACCGTGGTCGCTCTGGTCGCAAGAAGTATGATCTCGGCCTAGTCGGTTCCTATATACGGTACCATAAATTTGTGGGTCGACTGCATAATTTGACCTCACTTACAGCTGCGTGGCGTCCCTCTGCCAGTAGCGTCACAGTGATAGGAGGGCTGCCACGTAGCGACAAGTGAGGCATGAGAGTGTGTAGTCGTCCTGAAAGCCGGTACCGTGGCGAAGGGGGTGCGGCTGCCTCTGTCTGCGTTTGCCTGTATCTACTGTATTTGGAGAGCTGGCTCATTGCCAAACTCAATTCTCGACGACACTCTGACAAATGCTAAACCATTACCTAGCCCTCAACGCCAGGATCACGAATATCACACTGGTTTCGCCCAAAGTTGGGACTGAAGCGAGTTATTCTAAAAGGACGGAAAAGACCTAGAACGCGTCCTCGCGCGCCTTCTGCCAAAATCTTACGCACGGTAATTGTTTGTGTAACATAGCTGGCCCAATTGGTGGAGTTCTTGATGGGTGTTAGAAGATTTTTAAAGGCAGCGTTCACTATAAAAACGGTCTTCGAGTTATACCCGGAATATAGCGGGGGCTACTGCAACACTAATGACGAAATGAAGGCTAGAAACGAGTCATGGATAGGCCCATATGGCCCTAAACTTGCATGGGATATGCCCTACCCGCCCACTTCCTTAATGGCTGTTGAACGAGCGGGCATAGCACAACCAAATTTGAGAGCCGTATAGGGCTGCCTGAGGCATGTTTTTAGTAGTTCTTTCGCCATTATTGTTGCCATGGACCCTGGTGCATTTGATTTCCGGTGAAAACTCCAGATCCGTTCTTATCGTGGACACTGCCTTCTAATGAACCATTTGAATATCGAAAATCTGAAATATTCTATTTTCAGTGATTCGCTTCACAACGAATGCTTCTTCATAGAGAAAACTATTGAAATCGAGGATTCTATCAGCATGGACTTTTGTTTTCGCGGACTGCAGAAGTATACACAAAAAGTGTTCTATACATAGTACAAACAGCATTGTTATCGCTTGTAGTTGATTTATAAGTGGATTATGCATAACTCGCCTATATTATTTGCTAACTCTGTCATATTCTTTCGTGGTATTGTAACGGAATAGTATTATCGTTCAAGGATGGTTGAATAGTTTTGCAATCTCTGCAAGCGTTCTGCGTATGTTGTAGTATTTTGTCTCATTCAAGTATGATTTAGTTTATTCTGGAGTATATTTGAATGCTATTATACATCACCTTAGGTGCCATGAGTAATTACCCTGAAATATTTTGAATTATATTCCTGGTTATTTTGATATATTTGTACGAGTACTTAGTTGTATTCCCTGAAGAAAAAAAACATGTTGTGGAAATCCTGTCGATAACTTATATCCATGAAAGAAATAAATTTCAGCCATGGAAATGGAATGATCATTTAGTCAAAAATGAGCAAAAGAGTGAATTTTTTTTTCTAAAAATACTGATAAAACACTCTGCTATCAGAGCACCTTATAACATATTTCTTTATAACGCACCTCAGTCGCTTCCGGTTCGTTACAACTTCCAGTCATGAGTCTCTCCGTGCGAGTTCAGAAAATCACCATTGGGTCAGTGATTGCCCGATCAAACGCTTGGAAACTGATCGGTCGCACGCTAATTTTAGCCCCAATCGGAGTCATTAAAAACAGAACCCACTATAAATTCGTGGTAGAGTTGAGAGACATCTTCACTAAGCCCTCTCGAACAGTCGTCAGTTCAGTTTACTAGCCTATCTTTTGACATAACATAACATAACACAGCATAACATAACATAACCCAACATAAAATGACATAACATGACATAACACATAGCATAATATAACGTGACATAACATAACATAACATAACATAATATAACATAACATAACATATAACATAACATAACATAACATAACATAACATAACATAACATAACATAACATAACATAACACAACATGACACAACATGACACAACATAACACAACATAACATAACCCAACATAACATAACCCAACATAACATAACATAACATAACATAACATAACATAACATAACATAACATAACATAACATAACATAACATAACATAACATAACATAACATAACATAACATAACATAACATAACATAACATAACAAAACAAAACATAACACATAGCATAAAATGACGTGACATAACATAACATAACACATAGCATAATATGACGTAACATAACATAATATAACATCATACAACATAACATAATATAACATCATACAACATAACACAACATAACATGACATAACATAACATACCATGACATAACACATAGCATAATATGACGTGACATAACATAACATAACATAACATAACATAACATAACATAACATAACATAATATAACATAACATAACATAATATAACATAACATAACATAACATAACACAACATGACACAACATGACACAACATAACACAACATAACATAACATAACCCAACATAACATAACATAACATAACATAACATAACATAACATAACATAACATAACATAACATGACATAACATAATATAACATAACATAACATAACATAACATAACACATAGCATAAAATGACGTGTCATAACATAACATAACACATAGCATAATATGACGTAACATAACATAATATAACATCATACAACATAACACAACATAACATGACATAACATAACATACCATGACACAACACATAGCATAATATGACGTGACATAACATAACATAGCATAACACAGCACAACATACTATAACATAATACTTAGCATAATATGACGTGACATAGCATTAGATTACATTGCATGACATGACATAACGTAGCACGAACTACATAACAAGGCATTACAAAAACATCATATAACGTAATAATATAACATGTTAGCCTAATAAGCCTTAATTTGACATACCATGGTCTACGTATTATGTTGTTAATTTGCTTTATACAATGTTATGTTATGTGAATCCATTTTTCTTAAGTGAAAAACGCTCCCCTTTTTTTTTTCCTGCCGACCGGCAAATATTTGACCCCGATGGAGGAACTCCCTGCTTTTTTATGGTCTCAGTTTGCTTTTTTGCTCGCAGTTGTAATGAGAACGCAGTTGAACGAAGATGTGGTGCGTGTATTGACACGAAGAGCAAATCGTCACGACCGTCTCATTAGGGTTTTCCTAACGGTAGCTGACGTGAGCTCTTCTTCCTTTTTTTTCGCTGTAGCATTTGATGTTGGCTCCTTAGAGGAAGAGGAGGAAAAACTATTGTGCATGACTCCTTCTCTAAGATTATTCAAAGCGAGATTTTTTTTCAGAAGATTCTAAAGATTTCATCTAATGTTTCCGAAAATTACTCAGTACAATTTTTTTGCTAAAAATATTGAAATATGAGAGGTGAAACAGTATCAATTCGCGTTTCCTAGGTTATAAGTGCACAAATACTACAATAAGAGCTCATCAAACTCTTATCGAAGTGTGGTTTTCTGGTAATTATCGAATGACTCTTTTTCAAGTTGCGGATATCGAATAGTTATCGTGTAACATTATCTTTAAAGCCCAAACAGCATTCAAATACTCGCCCAGGACAACACATTATGTGTGTTTGGTGCAATAAAATTTGCAAAGTCGGAATTCGTTTTGAGCTCGAAACTTCTTTCAAGGAAACCCATTCTAACCCGCTCAGGACCACGCCTAATTTTGACTAACTGCACGTTTGCAATACTTCGTTGTCATAAACCGTGTCTTGAAGGTGGGACACGTACACTCGAAAAAAAAAACAAGTAAACTTTGTACCAGAATTTCCGCTCATAGAACTCTTTCTATTACAAAAAAAAACTATCTGAACTCACGGCACGGCCAAGAGGAAATATTATTTAGCCACCGCTGCTCCGGTGATATTCACATAGAAGAATGCATGCGATTCTTATAAAGCCTATCTTGCTCAGATGAGTCTGGGCGGAGCAAGCAGCGGAGCGGTCGATCATGACAAAATAAAACAACGATAAGGAGAATTTGTTATGATAAACCCGATAAGCCCTAATTTGGCCGGCTCAAAATAAGGAAGTTAGGCTTTATATACGTGACATCTGTTTCTGGATTTCTATAGTTTACAATCGGTTATGGCCGGTGAAAAGTTAAAATGGAGAAACTGTATTGGAGCTACGCTACCACGACTTCCGTAATCGAGTCTAGAATGGGTTAATACATTGGTCATGAGAAGGTTTATAAATCCGTTCTTGTGGCGTCGAAATAGATTGTTGAAAAGGGTGCCCTACCGGTGGGACACGGGGTCCGAAGTGGTAGCCAACGCGTGTCTCACCGGTGGGACACGTGATCGTGAACGGGTCAAAGGCACAGTACACCCTCAGACATGAATTTTGAGATTTTCATTTGATTGTGTGGTAGATCCTTCCTATATAAAACTTGCCAAGTGCGAGATCTCAATGTCTCCATATAAGCGAGATATAAGCGACCACCACAGGCCCGACCCCCTTCGCTCACCACCAGAGGCCTGACCCCCTACCGGATTCTCGAAAGCGATAGCGGCTTGATGGATGGATGAATTCCAATAAGTCTCCGTTCTTCACTCAATTGCCGGACTGTCTCCTCATCCTGTCTTGCTCTCGTGCAGCGATTGCGAGTGAAGAGAAATACAGGCCTGATATAACTCGTCCACGAAATTTTCGCCCTAAAATGCATGCATTTTCAAGAAGCCATAACACTGTTCACATGGGGTCTTGGACGATTTCAGAGATACCAGTGTGATCAGCGTATGACCCTTTCCAAGAAAAGCATAAAATCTGAAAAATAATCTTTCGGGTGTTCTGTACCTTTTAGAACAGACAGAGACCGTCCCGGGAGGACTGTGCACTATTAAAGCCATTCTAAACGTAGAATACACTATCCAGAGCTGTCTAAGTTCACTCTAAAGAAAGTCACAAGAATTTTGACTTATCGGGGAGCTTAACACAATGTTCTTTGTTGATTTTAAAAAGATATTCCCTGTAAAACGGCGTAATTTTCACAACTCAAAGCACGAGCGGCGCGGGCGATTCTGCGCCCTCCGTCTGTAATGCGCTCTCCCACTGTCTCTAACTGCCGCTCCACACCAGCAAGCGTAGAAACCATGAGAATTTCGCGGTTTTGTAGCCTCTATGGCTCTGAATTTTTCAGAAGGTTAGGGGGTCGATGCGTCACTGGCTCAAAGAGTCTGTAAGCTAACACTTGTTGGATGAGTGTCTACCCTACATGTATCACACAAACATCCACCCAAGATCCGTTCTGCTGTTCTTCGATAGATTACGATAAGTTATGGTGGTTTGGTCAGTCTCAGATTTGGCTTAACACTCCAAACTTCTCCGTAGGGACTTTTGGAGTGGTGAGCTTGAATTCACTACGCATTTGTCGATCTTCGAAATACTAAGATTGGCTCGCTAGCCAAAATACATCTACTGAGAGCCCTCAGTTATGTGCGGAGCAAGATTTTGCCGATCAAAAATTTACCCAAAAACGAGAAAAAAAAATCGCGAGAATGGGCCCGAAGGAAGATGGGGGAAACACCAAACAAAAAAAGGAAAGATTGAAACTCTTGCGCTTCGTCAAAGACCCGTTTTTCAGTATTTCTCTCATACAACCGAAATATAGGGAAAAGGATAACGGATGTGCAAACATGGGTCGAAACCCTGGTGATGAACCCCTATTTTTCGCGGGACCTTGGGAACGCCTTCATGGTTGCTTTGTGGACTTTAGTCTCCTGAATGGACGGGTTTGCGGCAGTAGATCGTCGCGCGCGATCGAAACGCCGCTGGAAGGTGGTGTGGCAAAAGCCGCAGGGTTTGCCGCTATGATCGCGCCTCGCCTATCCGCTTGAATAAACTTGGCGAAACCCCTTTTCCTTTATTCCTAATTAACGGAGACGGCATCCAAGGGCAAACTCGTGGTCTGACCGGAATTCTTAAATTTTTGGGGAACGACATGGAGAAGAGAGAAAAAAGGTTGACTAACGATGCATTTGACTCAGAAGAACTAGACAATACATGCCATTTACAGAAGATGACCGAGAAGGTCGATTTCGGGCGATGAAACGAAATCATATAAATGAATCCATCGGAAAAACATTCAAAAGGACATAGCTGTGGATCCGACCTTTTTTCAGTTCTTCTGACATCGACAGGGCGGCATGCGCAGTTATAATAGTTGTATGTTCATTGCTGTGTGCAGAACATTTGTTTGCGTCCGAGTTTATTCTTTTTGTGCTTAAATACATAATCTCGTAGGCGATTTCTCTGCCAGTCAAACTCTTCATCGCGTCATACCCAGGCTTCCATTGTGACTTTTACCGCTTGAAAGTTGTAGTTTGGCAAATGTTACCCTAAGAAATATGTATAGAGAAACTTTATTATCTGTAAGCCAATTTTTTCTTGTGTGAATCCTACAAATGAAGCTCAGCGTGACAAGCTCAGTCAACTCTATGCGATTCGTGTACGATTTGTGCCGGCTATGTTTGGCCTTTTCGGGGGTTAGGGGTGGCGAGCGGGCGATCGTCTTGACACGTCTTCGTTCAAATCTTCCCCTAATCCCGATAGCAGGACGTGATCGTGTGGTCCCTTTGGTCAGTCACACCACATAGTCACTCAAGCCGCTATCTCGGCCGATTTCATAGTAGAATTTCTGACATCATTTGCGTACATGTCCCCAACTAAGTTCTTATGCACTCTTTCTCTTTGGTTTCTGTACTTTTTTCATCCTGAGAGGTAAATATAGCGCGTCACAAGAATGTTTGCGCACCATGAACATACTACATATATGTATGAACTATGTATCATAGAACAGTTACCGCCGGCGTAGGAACTCTTGAATGCTTGCGTTTTTCTTTATCTAATGTGTTTCTCTATTGCAGCGCTTTAGAGCATGTTGAGTTCGCAGGCAGGTGAAAAGGAAGCTGCTACAAGTCATTCTGGCCTTTTCGAATGAAATGTACTTATATAGAACCATTTTGGACGTAGAGTCCAAATATTCTGATCCCAGCTGCCTGAAACCGCTCTGAAAAAGGTTATAGATGTTTTTCTTATGATTTTCGCACCCAATGAATCTTCCAAAGCGCGTAGAAATCTTTCAAAAATCCGGAAACGGACATCACGATCAAGTTCAGCTCCCGAAGTAACCCTCTTGACAAAACTTGGGTGAACGGTCATTCTTCGAATTTATTGTTAGCACATAATGATAGTGTTTTGAACTTGTACGGATTATTGGTTGCGCATCTACTTATATAAGCCAGGGGATACTCAATCGTTCAAAAGAAACGTTTTAGTTTTGATTTAAAACTGTCCCTTGGGGGTTCTCTGGGCTGCTGATCACGAATCTAAAGATTTTTGTCGGTTTTTCAAAGTGTCAAATTGATTTTGTTCAAAGCGTCCTATCGGGGGAAACTTTTAGGCCAAAACGTGACTTTCGTCGCTTTCCGGAATGCTACGGTAGATGTGGCTCAGAATCTCCTCTGTGGGCTATCTGTAACTCCAAACACGAATCTGACGTCCGTGCCTCAATATTTGACAGATCAGGGTTGATTGGGGTGGGTATACGATAGTTTGGTCAAAGTCTCAGATTTTACCCATAATTTCTATTCGGGGATTGATTCTATACGAGGTATGAATACAAGTTTTGTCAATTATCGAAATAGTAAGGTATAGCCTAGCTCCCTCATTTTTTAGCCGGTCGAAAAAAGGCTCATCGGGCTTAACATGCCTGAATCTCTTTATCACTAATACATTTCGCCATAACTGACCGCTCCGCTACTTGCTCCGCCCGGATTCATCTGGGCCAGCTAATCTTTAGGCCGTGCCCCCTAAATGGCATGGTACCTACCGTAACCTTCAGTAAAACTCATAATTTCGACAAGCGAGCCCCAGTTTCGTGTTTAGCATCCTAGACTACCTCTCTATAAAGTGTGTCCGAGGGAGACTGGCCGACTATGCGACCTTCCTACGTGGCAGGCGGTTGCCGCGTGTGCCGCTCCTGGACGAGCATGCGAAACGACAGCGAGCCTTCCCCCTCAGCCACTGACTAGGAGCGGGGCCGGCAGCGGCTGGCAGCAATAAATCAATCAGCTCTGTAGCCGAGGGGGGAGGGTGGCAGCCGTTTGTCCGAGGGCTGCACATGCGACGGCCGCTTGCCACGCACGACGGCTGCATGGTTTGCCAGTCTTAATCGTACACACTTTACAAGTTTTGTTCAAAAATTTGAAAAACCGAAACCCTAAAAAAATCTAAGCACTCTAAAAATTCCCTGATGGGTACATAGTAGAGTGTTGCCCGAATATTCGTTTATTCGAATAATATTCGAATATTCGAATATTCGAATAATTCGAATATTCGAATATTCAAAGAAGTGGATTATTCGGGTTATTCGAATAATCGAATTTTCAAAAAAGTGGAATATTCGTTTATTCGAATATTCGAATATTCAAAGAAGTGAAATATTCGGTTTGTTCGAATATTCAGCACGAATAATTTGAACATTCGAAAAGATCGCACTTCATTTTGCCCTGATTTTACATTTCAAACATCTTAGCGTAGTGACTACTAAGTTCTCACAATTCTTCGGCACCTCATCTACATCAAGTTACTGTGCTTATCTGGGTTAAATTCCATTCCAGAAATCGCGTCTCGACACGCTTTGCGGCCGCGCGCGCTCGAGTCAATCGAGTTTCCAGCTTCAAAGCCGACACGATATGGCTTTTTTATGCAGTTTTCTTCAATTTTGTTTAGTTTCCAGTTTCTAAAACCCACCTAGAGTCAACAGATCCGCAGCTGCGGCGCTGGAAACTCTTCCGACTCGAAAGCGCGCGACCGCAAAGCGTGTCGAGACGCAATTGCGGACCGGAGTTTGACCTAGATAAGCACAGTATAGCAGGTATTTCCAATATATTAAATCACTCGTAGGATTTTGTCAAAACGCTAGAAATGCCCATTTTACCCTTAGTTATAGAGAAAAGTCTAAATCTCGAGCGGCTCATAAGTATAGCAACACTTGAGCAACATGGAAATTTCTTACGATGATGGCCAGAATGAGCCATTTTCATGTGTATTTTCATGAAACTGGTTCGAGGTGATGCTATTTGTCTACTTTGCCGGTGAGCTTCACCTGAATTCTGACGCAAAAGCCCAAGTTCTCTCCTTCCATAATGCTGGACGTAAAATTCGATGGTTTCCAGCCACCTAGGACGACCAGCTGGATGTAGTCTCAAGTTCGTGCCAGATCCTCAGCCACTCAACGTCTGTTGTCGCCCAGACGTCTCATGGAGCTGGGAAGCGAGATATTACACGGCGAGTTCCCAGTGACATGGTGTCGGTTTCAACGACTAACTACGAATTGTCGCTGAGTTTTTTCGAATTGTCGCTGAGATTCCGGAGTAGGGCACGGCTAAGCAGCACTAGGCAGTTCGCCATCGCATAAACCGCGCATAACTCAACTGAACTCAACTAAGCTAAACCAAACTAGACCGAAGCAGACCACAAATTTGGCGGCAATTTAGCGGGTATTTTGCGGCTATTTCACAGCGAGTATTATTTGGCGACTATTTCGCAGCCAGCATTATTTGGCGGCTATTTCGCGGCTATTACTCGGGAAAAAGACATTTTGCGTCTGTTTCGCGGCTATTTCTCGGCCAAACTCAGAGCACACGCTCGTAAACGTGGTTCAGATAACCACGGAAATATAATGGTATGGCTCAGAACACAACGCCTACGCATTTTGAAGCGTCAAAAACGACCCACAATGACGCTACACGTGTGAGAAGTTGGCCCCGCCCCGTATCTGCCCGCCCTTGCATTTGCGTCCTCCTCCAAAAAAGGGGTTCTGGGCCATTCCCACCATCGGCGACGCTTGTGGGTGGTACAATGAGTACAATAAGTGAGCCATACACATCGACAATGGTGGGAATGACCCAGCACTCCTGTTTGGGGAAGGACGCAAATACAGGTGCGGGGCCGACTCCTCAGTCGCGTAGCGTCATTTGTGGTCGTTTTCGACGCTTCAGAATGCGTAGGCGTTGTATTCTGAGCCATGCCATTCAACTTCCGTAGTTAGTATCTCAACCACGTTTACGAGCGTGTATGCTGAACTTGAAAGCAGTGTTCACGATAAAATTCGTTTTTCTGTTTTCCCGCCTATCTTGAAAACGGCCCCATGCTGATTCCAATGATAAATCTGAAATCGTACAAGACCTTCTGGGAACGGAGTTATGGTCCCTCAAAGATTGAGCTAAGGAAACATGGTGGACGAGTTGTCCGAGGCTTGTAACTTCCGTCTTTTGCAGCCGATGTATGCGAGCTAACCTGAATAAAGAGAGAAGTTGAGAATGAAGGGAAGAACGGGGCTTTTGATAGGAAACCATCGCTCGTCTCTCGATCTCGAGCATTCATTTGTTCACGTCAGTGGGCGTGTGTTGCGCTTTTGAGGTTTGCAATGCGCTCGAAGTGGCAACTTCGGGCTCTTGTGGAGCTTTTCCTGGCCCGTTTTCATACGTTCTTTCGACGTAAACGTTACCGTGTGCCCCTCCACTACCCATTCCTAGTGGAAACTGAAACACATTTTTTATCGTGAACACTGCCTTTAGGTGATAAGAGTGCAGTCGGTCCAATTACCCAAGTATGCAGTACATTGGCCCCGCCCAGCATCTGGAAGCCCTGCCCATCCGATGGCGGCCTCAGTGGAGGTTGGGCGACCCAGCCGCGACGCGTGGGTCTACCGACTACGCTGCGTGTCGGTGTGTCGACCGCGACGCGTGTCGGTTTGCCGACCGCGACGCGTGTCGGTTTGCCGACCGCGACGCGTGTCGGTGTGCCGACCGCGATGCGTGTAGGTGTGCTGACCGCGATGCGTATCGATGCGCCGACCGCGACGCGGGTCGGTGCAAAGTAGTTCCTAAGCCACTTAAAAGTCTTGCTGGATGTGAACCGCTGCTAAATAGGCCGCTAAACGTGACAGGTCAAAATGTCAACAGACCGACAACAGGCGGACGTCGCTGGGCAACGGGCAGTTGTCAGGCTTACAATGCGAGCGATTTGACTGGTCAAGAGGGTGCAGTTTATGAGATGACAACTTCTCAACCTGTTGTCGATGCCCCAGTATGCCCGAGTGGATTGGATGGGATAGCACGCAATAGTGTTCCCCAAATATTCGTTTATTCGAATAATATTCGAATATTCGAATAATTCGAATATTCGAATATTCAAAGAAGTGGATTATTCGGGTTATTCGAATAATCGAATATTCGAAGAAGTGAAATATTCGAATTATTCGTTTATTCGAATATTCAAAAAAATTATTCGTTCCAACACTCTAGTACATAGGTACCCTTACCTACACGCGATGCTTTGAAAAGCCTCTTACTTTTTTTCAGAGCGGCTTTAGGCAGCTGCGAAGAGCGTACTCGAATTCTATTCACAAAATGGTTCTCGAAAAGTACATTTCATGCGGAATGGTGAGGCTGACTAAAAGTAGTTCCCTTGTGAGTCTTATTTATTCTTTGTCTTGCAGAGCATTACCAGTGGTATGAGCATACAGTACAGTGTCCTCTGAGCACTTTGAGAATCTCACGCTTACATGAAGTTTTCTTCTTGTTTCTGTGAGAAATCATGCATGCAAATTCATGTAACAGAATAAAGACCGAAATATTGGTAACTCCAATCGCGAACAGCCATTACTTTAGAAACTTGGCTTCAAAACAACGTGGTAAATATACGGTCTGTGCAATTTATGTTAGAAACGGCGACGCTGCATGGCGGGAAAATTGGCGCGCGGGAAGACGAAGGGAAGATGGCTATCGATCGAGTGATTTCGCGTCTAGCTACCGAGGGCGGCTCCCTAATTTAGAAATTCAGACTATACAGTCCACGGCAACGAAAATGGTGGTGGCACGGTTGCGCATTTTATACTAGCATAGTGTAGCAATGGCTGGCTCGGCTCCAAATTTTCCATTGATCGATAAAGAAATTGGTATTGGTATGTAATACAGTGCGTTTCAAAACTGTAAAGTCACCGTATTTCCTTGAAATACTGAAACTCACAATTCGTAAGGGGAACAACCTACTTCAGTATTCAAGTACTCTCTGTGCAAGTACTGTGCCATAATCAAAACTTTCGTGCTAGTTTCTAGTATAAAGAATTTTTTGAAGCTTTTTTGATTTTACACTGTTTCAAAACTATAAAGGCAGTGAAGAAATAGTTGTTGTTTTTAATGATTTCGTCAGAGTCGCTCGTCCATTCGTCACTGGAGCATGTGTTATTCCTATTTACTATAGTTCACCGTGAATTTACGCTCTCTACCTCAAGATCAAGTGGGGGTGTTGCAAGAGCCTGGGCACTCCATTCGAAAAACCGCTGCTGAATTGAGATGTTCCACCAATTTCATCGGCACACTTGTACGCTCTGAGGCTACATGTAGGATCAAGAATAGTAGAGGAATGCTGAAAATGCTGGAGTCGGGGCGAAAACAGTGGATATGGTGGAAGTTTTCAAGTAGCGAGATCAGCTTTGCGCAGGTCCGAGTCAATTTCTAGCCAGATTGTCCCAGGACGACTATCTGAAGGTGAATCAAACAAATTGAAAACATCACCACAGATACTAGAAGAAGGCCTGCACTGTCGGTAGGACATAAAAAGGCGGCTTAGGTACTCACTTCCAGGAAGGATCTTGGCAGTTAAATTAGTGATGACGTCATCCTTGAACCTGTGCTCACCTCTGATTTTACCAGACACTTTATCGCCTCCATGGCGTCTATTTCAACTGAATTAGTGATTATGTAGACGACTCTCATGGCTTCTCCTATTCCAAACGTCATTTGAAGAAGATGCCATTCTTGTACCTCCGTCGAATTTTTGGTATATGCTAGATGACGGTTCGCAGACCCCATTGGCTCTATGGGATGGTCTCAAAAAACCTTATGTTGGGCTGGATGGTAGCCTGCGGTGTCTTAATTTCTAAAAAATGTGCAAACTCAAATTTGCGGAGTCATCAAAGTTGGGAGTGGGTGATAACCTTGCTGTCCACGTGAACTTCTCTCGTTTCGCTCAGATCCAAAGAAGTAATATTCAATTTTTCGGCTAGCTGGCACATATTCTGGACTTTAATTCCATTAAAGGCAGCATACGCGTTCGCAAACATGGTCGAGATATCAGCATAAATAGGCCCGCACGGCCCCTAACATGTCGTCAACGACGTCTCAAACGCTAAAAATCATCCAGGATGACAATATTTGACCAATAATGTCTCGCACGCCCGTATTTTCACACCCCTTCGAGTAACAGAATGAAAAGTTAAACTTGAGAAAACATGTGATAATTGAGAGTGATAGCACTATCAAATGGGAGTGCACGAGAGAAACAGCTCGATTTACCTGGATATTACATGTTTGTGCACTGATGAAATCCTCCATTTTTAGAAGCCAGCCGGAGTAGAGCGGCATTCTCAAAAGCGGATGAGAGTTTATGGGTTTTTAGACAGGTAATATTCAAGTAAATCGAGTTGTTTCTTTCGTGCACTCCCCTTTGATAGTGCTATCACTCTAAGTTGTCACATGTTTTCTCAAGTTCAACTTTTCATTCTGTTACTCAAAGGGGTGTGAAAATACGGGCGTGCGTGACAGGGATGGTCAAATACTGTCATCCTGGATGGTTTTCAGCGCTTGGGACGTCGTTCACGACATGGTAGGGGCCGTGCAGGCCTGTTTATGCTGATATCTCGACCATGTTTGCAAGCGTGTATGCTGCCTTTAAAGCTATCTGATGTGTGTTATTCAGAGAGATTCATCCAGCTTAGAGGCACTACAGAAGCGTTGATGAGCTCTAAGGTGCAATTTTGAACGCTGATAAGTTGTGCAATTCCATGTGTAACCATGTTTTCGAAGTTGAACTTCACGATGGAGATCCCAATACACTTTGATTTGCAATGAAGGATCACTTATTTGCAGTTGTACAATCATTAAGTCAAGTGCCTTTATAGTTTTGAAACAACGAAAAACCAGAAAATAAGAAAAAATTGCTAAAAGTATTTCTTGCGGGGAATTTGTTGTGGACTACTGTGTAAACAGAAGAAAACAAGTCGCCAAATGTGCGAAAGGGTGCGCGCAACTATCTGTCGGTCTAGTTATCCTATGAAAATAGGGTGCCTTTATAGTTATGAAACGCACTGTAGTATGGGAGGAGAAGAAGTGATTTTTCTGTTTCTTTCATTATTGCGTGTTATTCCAGCGTAGATCAATAGTAAAGACTTCAGGTGTACTCACAATGTGTGTGAAGAGGAAACTTACTGTATTCCAGGTTTCCGATTTTCTTCAAAATTCACGGAAAGTATGAAGACGCGCTCGGAGGCGCACCCAAGCACCCTAATCGCGGAGAAATCATCAATTTCTCCATCAATTCTAAAGAAACGACACAGGGGAACCCCAAAAAACGGTAAGATTCCCCCAAACACAGTACCGAAATACCTGAGTTCCTACTTTTCACCCTCAGAAAATAACATGAATTATGGAAAAAACAGAGAAAAAAACCATAAGCTAAAGAACATATACAATTGATCTCCACAATGCCATTCAGTTCGCAAAGTGCACGCTGATTGGGAGAGCATGCTGCGGCGCGGTTGCGAGCATCCTCAGACAGGGATCACCCGGGCACCAACTAAGATATTTGTGGGGAAGTTCCTGAGGACAATAGACCTAATTTGGTGGTTATCACTCGGTCGAAGGGGGACAGAATTCGAGGGGAGAAGAGCGAGACGTCCCTCACGGGGGACGTCTCGCTCTTCTCCCCTCGAATCATACACAACGAATGACGTTAGAAACAGCCGACTCGGGGGGAGAACAAGGGAAGTTCGCTTTACGGTTGTTCCCATAGCCTCCCCATAAGCATGATGAACGCGAAAACCAAACCGCAGCGTATACGGGGATGCAGGCTGGCTAGTCGCGAGGTGCTTCCGCACTCCGCAAGTTGAGGAGTCAGATTTGCCACCCAAGGATTATGAAAGGTATCTCTGTCTGGATTTAAGAGGAGATAACAAGCTCCTTTATGACCTTTCGTCAGAGGTGAATATTTTTGAACCTATTCCAGATTTTCAGGTACAGGAGACTGTTGAAAGCAGCGAGCTCTAGCAAGCCGATTATTGATCAATCATTGAACCATGGGGTCGTGAGGTTGCGGGAAGACCTGGAGTCCGTAGAACAAGAGAACTCCTGCTGTGAGAACTACCTCTATTACTCTGCTGCCTAGAGGTTCCCTTCACCTCCCCCCCCCCCCCCGATACGGGGGAAGTTCTCCAGTTGTTTCGAGGGTAGGTCTGCTATCGTTCTCGGGAACTGCCCCACGAATATCTGAGAGAGGCAAAAACCGCCCGGGTGATCCCACATCCCTGTCTGAGGACACTCGCAACCGCACGCTTTCGCAATCAGCGTGCACTTTGCGGACTGAAAGGCATTGTGGAGGCGAATTGTATCAGCTGTTTCCTCATCGATCAATGGCGAACTTAGAGTAGAGCCAGCTATGGCTACAGTGTGCTGGGTGAAAACATACATCTGCACTACCGTCTTTTTCCGTTTCCGTGGACTGTACATATCCGCTCTTTCAGAGCGAAATTTTGTTTCTGTCATTTGCGTGCGTGTGTGCGCGTACGCTGCGCCTCCTTCTCGCCCACACTTTTTCGCAGTTTCTATCCTCGCTCCGCGCAGGTACGCAAAGGAACAAACTAAATTTGCCTCCGAAACAGATTATACGCACTTCGGTGCTCGATGAAATTTCAAAAAAAATTTCAGCTGACAGGCACTTAGAAAATCTATTTTGGCGGATGTGCTGCAACTTTTTGTTTAACTATGGACCACCCCGGAGTCTTGCATAATGCGTGACGAATCAGAAAACAGCGTTCAGGCGGGAAGTGTAGTGTGTGTGATGCGTATGCGTCCGTTACGCACTGGGAACAACATGTGTTCGATGGTCACCTCTTGCTCGTCGCTGTGCGTAGCGGATGCAGTGCGACTCTCTAGCCCACTTTGTAGGCTGTCGTCGGCTCCAGGGTATTAACCCTTGATGTTTCATAGGGGGAATAGGAAATGCATGCATATTTTTAAGTTTTTGGGGAATAGAAAACTGTGCGCTCAACTTCTGGTGCGAGGGCCATGGGGCAGGAAAAGAACTTTCAGTCGTTCCAACACCTTTTTTTTTCGCCATTGCATGCAACGAAATAATGAAATAATTGAATTATGTACCATTTTCCCCTACACTGAACTCAAATATAATCCCTGAAGAACTCAAACCATACAAGTTTCTGGTTCACCCCCATTTCTTTTGTATACATATACTGTAGGACATTCCTCTCGAGGTGTTGTGAACTGGAAGTGGACAGACGAGTGCACTTTCTTGACTGGAAACATGCAGTTCTGCACGGAAATATTATTTCGACTTATACTCTTTCAAAACGTTGCATGTGCTGAAAATTTTATCTAATTGTTTGGTTTTTCTAAGTATTTTGGCGATTTATTTTAGAGGGTAATGATAGAACAGCCCCAAATGCTAATGTTTGTGATGGAAATTCTGTTTGAGAGCACTTAAAAAAATAACCTCTAAATTCGAGCCATACCTAGTTCATTTTTGAACCTTCACATTCTGAATGTTACTCGCACCAGGTACGAGCGCAATCCCGATTTCCAATTTTCGACCTCCCGATTTCTGAAGGATTTTGGTCTTCCCATTTCCCACTAGCTTGAATTATCAAAAAATAAAGAAAAAAAAAGAATCTGTACTTCTTCCTGGACTTGGGATCGTTCTATGATTGCTGGGTAAACAAAACTCTACCTGCAAAGGATCTCAAAGGATGTGTTTGACTCGATTTCCACCGTGATCGTCTCGCTTTCATCTTTAAACAATGAAAAAGTGTAGACGGAGGAGGACCGTTGTTACGGAACTAACTAGGGAGGAAGGGTAAACAGATATGGTATCAGTGCGATCTGAAAATTTTTTTCTTATGTTCTCCGACATCTGAAGTATCTTACTGGGACCGTATTACCGAAAAAAAACGTGAAAAGTCTGCCAAAATTTGCCGGAGCCTGTTAGGGGTACTTTGAACAAGCTTTTATATGACATTTAAAGGCAATGTTCATGATGAAAGGTTAACCGTTTTTGGCGAGTGTGGGGCAGTGGCAAGAGGCGCCACGGTCGGCCACGCGGTCGAGTGATCGATCCTCGCCCAGGGTCAACCAAACTTTTCTCTTCCTCTGGGGTCGGTGAATTGGTGCCAGACTTGTCTGGGAGGATAAAACACTGACTTGAACATCGGATGGCCCCCGCAAGTCATTGTATAGGCCCAATACACATTGAAAGGCCTCTACGATTCTGAATGGAAGTCGGATGCCTGGCGCATCCCCAGAGGATTGATATACGCCAAGAATTTTATCCTATATCCTTTTAATAGGACCGTACTACTGAAGAAAACGTAAGTCTGCGAAAATTTGCCGAAGCCTGTGAGGGGTAGTGTAAACAAACTTTCAAATGATATTTAAAGGCTGTGTTCACGATGAAAAATGGCCCGCTTTTGGCAGAAACGTTAGCTTTTGGTCCCTCTAAGAAGAGCATGGTGGAAGTGCGAAGAAAAAGTGCCAGGAGATGGGTAAAAATCTGGTGGACTAGCCGACCCATTTGAACAGCCCTCCCACGTCATATAACAGTTGTCCTGCATTCGTTTCACCAGAGGAACGGGCACCGAATTTTTGAATATTCTTTATCGCAAAAGGTTCCAACATCATAGCATATACATTGGCTTCTCTTATTTTGAAAGAATTTTCGCTACAGGAATTAGAAAACAAAGCCACTTACAGCCGGCATGGATCCTAGTGCTACTTTGCGTTCCCTATCGAAGATTGGCGCAAACTCGGTGCCATAATCTATAAAATATGTGCACCGAGTTTGCGCCAACCTTCAATGACTAGCGCAAAGTATCACTAGGATCCATGCCCACGCTACCTTAAGAAATTTGAACCGCAAAACTATTTCCGACATTAGGGTTGACGCTTCGTCTGCAGCCTCTCAAAGCACACAAAAAAGCGTAATTATAGTGCTTCTCTGAGCCAAATTTCGGTCCGCAGTTGCGTCAGGACACGCTTTGCGGCCGCACGCGCTCGAGTCAGTCGGGTTTCCAGCGCCGGAGCCAACTCAATATGGCTTTTTTTTATACAATTTTCTTCAATTTTTCTTAGTTTCCAGTTTCCCAAACCCACCTGGAGTCCGCAGATCGGCGGCTGCGGCGCTGGAAGCTCTGCCGACTCGGGAGCGTGCGGCCGCAAGGAATGTCGAGACGCAATTGTGGACCGGAATTTGGCCCAGATAAGCAAAGTAAATATTTCAGAGGTTTTTCTAAAGGAAGTGTTCAAGACTGTTCAAGATAGAAGTAAATTTTATGTTTTTCCGTCTATCTTGAGAACGGTCCCGTGCTGATTCCAATGATGACTCTGAAATCGTACAAGACCTTCTGGGAACGAACCTATGGCCCCTCAAAAATTGAGCTAGGAAAGCATGGTGGACGAGTTGTCCGAGGCTTGTAACTTCCGTCTTTTGCAGCCGATGTATGCGAGCTGACCTGAGTAAAGATAGAAGTTTAGAATGAAGGAAAGAACGAGGCTTTTGATTAGAAACCATCACTCATCTGACAGTCTCCAGTTTTCATTTGTTCACGTCGGAGGGCGGGCAGTTCGCTTTTGGGGTTTGCCTTGCGCTCAGAGTGGCAACTTCGGGCTCTTTTGGAGCTCTTCCTGGCTCGTTTTCATACATTCTTTCGACGTTAGCCTTAAAGTGTGCCTCTCTACTACCCATTCCTAGTGGGAACAAGAGCACATTTTTTATCGTTAACACTGCCTATAAACAATTTTTCTCCGGTATTTGAGAGTTCTGTGGGGTTTTTACCCTATTGACCTGTACTTCGTGCATTTACCCACTCAAAAAACGTCGAAAAGTATAATACGTTTCTCTATCGCTATCACTGCCTTCAAGTACATTCAGCTAAATGAATTTAGGTAAATGTGATTAGAAATTTTGAATATTTTGATTTCCTAAGTAGACTGAAATCCCGAAGAAGCGAATAAGCGAATAAAGTGAATGTTCAATTTTGGATATCCGATTAGACGGATATTTGAATTATTCGATTCTAACCGAATCTTGCCATTCAGTAATAGTAAGCAACATGTTGTGCTATTTGGAATGTTTTCCCAATGACAGGAGAAGGGAGACATTGTTAGGGCGCCGCTTGTTGACAGGTCTGGGTTTACCGACTGGCACCGTTCACCTTTGGCTCACAAGAATGGAATCTATTTAAACCCAAAACATGGTCTGGGTTCGTTCATATCCGTTTCTGCATTTTTTCGGTCTTCAGTTTTACATTTCTGAGCTAAAAGTAGATACTTAAAATAGAAGCTGAAGGCGTTGTTCACGATAAGAACTATGCATTTCATTTGACAATATTTTTGCACAGGTTAGCCTCTAAAAAATAGAATACTAGCAGAAGACCTGTAACCCTACTCCCATTTTGCGTGTTTGGTGCACTAAATTTCGAAACGTACAAATTGATTAAGGGCAGTGTTCACTATGAAAATGTTGCCCGTTTTTTTTTTGGCGAAAACCTATGTATGTAAGCTTTGGGTCCTCCCAGAAAAAAACTAAGAACTGAAGTACCACGAAAAAAGGCCGGGAAGTGGGTGAAAACTTCTTGGACAGGCTGACCTATTGGATCAGCCCGCCCACGCAATACAACAGTTGTCCGGCGTTCGTTTCACCAAAGAAACAGCTGTCACATTTACGGATATTCTTTATCCCATAAGATTCTGACATCCAGGCATGTGTTTTGAGCTATCTTATTCTTATAGAGCTTCCGGACAAAAAGCAGAAAACAAAATTTGAAGCGCAAAACCATTTCCGACGTTGCTCTTGACGCTTTGTCTACAGCCTCCTGGAACACACCAAACAGGCGTAATCAAATAGTTCGGAGGTTTCTTTGAACAGTCTTTCTCATGTACTTGAGAGTTCCTCCACGTCTTTTCACTTTTAACCTCCACTCAGTGCGTTTACCTACTCAAAACATAGAAAACTAAAATACGGTCCTGCGGAGGCCACTAGAATACGGTTGTTCATTGTTAACACTGTAATTAAATTACTTAGGTGAGTCTCTCCAAAAATCCTCTTAGAAAAATTTCTTCAAAAATAGGAGGTCTCAAGTGTGCATGTACGGATGTAAGAATCTTTTGACTCTCTACATTAGCAACTGTTCCTTTGGTCGGACAATTGTTCCATGACGTGGGCGGGCTGATCCGATGGCTCAGCCGGCCCTGGTGGCACTCTTAATGTGTCCAAACCGCCAAGAGGGTTTTTTTTTGTTTTTTTCGCCGTCCTTACTCCCTCACTTTCGTTTTTAGATCACCACGCTCACGTCTGTACTGGTAACCGCGCACTTTCTTTCAGTGTGAAAACCCCCCAACTCAGACAATGGGCGTACCACCCGCGGACGTGTTGCGCACGAAACGCAAGATGGACGACGTTAGAAACGCGATTCGCGCGAGGTTGGCACGCAAATTAGCTCGGTCAACACGCACTGCCACTCGGCTGGTAAGCAATGGCAGGCGAGCGGTACTCATTGTCACGCGGTCGGTACGCGTCTATAGAGATTCGCGAGCGGTTGGTACGAAGCTCGGACGCATCGACCGCTTGCACTACTCCGTGGGCGCGGTCAGTATGCAAATGCGCGTGTTCGGTACGAAATACATTTTTAGTCTACGGGCAGCACGATGGTGGCACGCGGTCGGCACGAAACGGGATTTTCTGCTAAAGGTCTGCCCGCCCCATTGTCTAAATAGAAGTTTGAACCTTTTTTCAATACGATATTCATACGGTCTGCTTCGCCTGTAGTAGCTACCTAGTAGATGTAGCCATCGATAATTCTTGGCGTGAATTTCGCCTTGATGAGATTCTAAATACAATCATCACGGAAAGATGCATTAGAAGAGTGTTCTGGTGTGGTCTGCGTCTCTGCGTGTCCATATGTATGGCGTGCAGTGACCATGTCTTTCGCAGAGAACATTCTCCCGACTCACCATTCCGTGTCGACCATACTCATACAACTCTGATCAATTATCAAGTGTTTCGCTCGCATCGTTGAGCGATGCATGTGCATAGCGCAGGCTCAGATGCACGCGACGCACACGCACGCGGCTGATTTTTCCAGACGAATGCTCGATTACACCCTGTATACTCTAATCTCCTGTATACGCCTCTTTCACATGTATAAAGTCACTTTTTTACAAGTGCTAGTTTTTTTCAATAAAATTGCTTCTAGCCCGAATGCTGGCGCTCGCATTCCTGCTTCTTCCATTGGCCAGCTGTTCCACAATTATTCCACGAGACCTTCTATTCTCAGATCCGAAATTCTCCTCCATATCCCTCAGTCACAATGGCAGGTAGGCTTATCTATGATGATTCGAGACTTGCCCTTAAAAATAGTATTGTAATTTTCCACAGATTCTTCGCCTTCATTGCTCCAGACGACAACAAAGTGAAGAATGTGTTTGTAAGATGCACAAATTGTAAGCATACACGCCAGGTGACTTTTGAGAAGGCACATGATGTACTCAGTGAGTTTAGCTTTTTGATTTTTGAGTAGATTCAATGGCGGGGCCTGGTGAAGAAGACCTACCCCGCAACCGTGGAGTGAGGACCCTGTATGGTTCTAACACGGCTTGGCGATAGATCCTCTCAACCAGTGCCGATTCGGCGCGTACATTGTGGACTGGTACGAGTAAACCCAATTTCCTTCAGGTTACACCTGGACGGCAGTGGAGGATATAATCCTCTACACTCAGGATAATAACGGCGACGAGAATACCAAACTGTTCAAGAAGAACATCTCCGACGTGAGTTTTACGAAAACTTTTAAGACATACCCACCGCGGATGTGCGGCAATTGATTAAAAAAAACAGCTAACGTACCTAAGTCGGCAAAAATCATCCAAGAACGGCCGGCAAATGACAATCTGCAATCGACAAATGGTAAGGTAAAAACCTTGTGCAGAAAACGATACGAATGTCCGAAATGTAAATTGAGAATTTTTCTTATTCATACATGCAAATTTTGTATTCCAATAACAAGATAAGAGATTTTTCTTCAATAGCAGCACAAAAAGTGCAATTTCTAAGTATATAACGTTTTTTTCTAAGTCTAAGTATTTCTAAGTATAAATTTCTAAGTATATAGTACAATTCAATATTTCTTGATTCCTGAGCTTCATTTTGTAGTGTTATCAAGATATGTTTTCGAAGCTCGGTATGCGATTGAAGATGTTGACCAACCGCTTTATTCGCAACGTTTCGGGTCGTAGACCCTTCTTCGGGCGGCTGTAATCGTTATCACATAGGGAATTTTGCACAAACTATAACATACAATATTCATTCTATGCATACCTAGCAGCTGCGGCTGCGGCACCGGAATGAGTGTCAGCGTGATATGGAAGAATATTCCGGATACGGCCAAGAGAAAGATTAGAGAAGCGCTAGAAATAAAGATGAATGCACCGCCCATGAACAACCGGGAAGAGATGAAGGACGCGATGAGGATGCTGACTATCCGGCACGATGACAGTGGTCACTGAAAATGAACGCCGCTCTGCTCATTCGCTCCTATAGCACTGCTGAAGCTGGCCGACCGCCGAGACGGTTCATCCCTCCCGCTCTAACACCGTGCCGCTGCCGCAGCTGCTAGGTATGCATAGAATGAATATTGTATGTTATAGTTTGTGCAAAATTCCCTATGTGATAACGATTACAGCCGCCCGAAGAAGGGTCTACGACCCGAAACGTTGCGAATAAAGCGGTTGGTCAACATCTTCAACCGCATACCGAGCTTCGAAAACATATCTTGATAACACTATATGGTATAAGTATAAGTTACAAAACCTGCCACGGAAAAACATCGTCGAAATAAATATTCTATTGAAAACCGCTAATAAGAATATTGTGATGTGGGAATAGTAATTTTCGAGGTTCTCTGGGGCGGCATGCATGAACGCAGCGAAGGAGGTCAGGGAGCCGCTATGCGTGCTATGCGCGTAGCGTCGAGCCACGGGGCCGCCCCAAAGTTCATGGCGTGTATTGCTTTGCAGCGATTGTAAATGCACTACCCTCAGCAAAGCCTACGCGCGCACTTTTTGTCATCACAATGACGATCAGGATTCGTGAGGACAATGATAACCCGGAGCATCCGAAGATGAGAAGCGAAAGGGCCCCATACATGGTCGGAATGATAAAATCGACTGTGATGACAAAAAGTGCGCGCGGAGGCTTTGCTGTGGGTAGTGCATTTACGTCCGCTGCATATCAATGCACGCCATGGACTTTGGGGCCGTCCCGTGGCTCGACGCTACGCGCATAGCACGCGGAGCGGCTCCCTGACCTCACTCGCTGCGTTCATGCATGCCGCCCCTGATGTCAACATTTTTCTAAGGTCTGAAGAGATGACTCCCACTACCCTGAATAGGCGGTCGCATCCTGAAGAGGTAGCCGCGGTTGGCAGATATCGATCAAGTAGCAGTTCTTTGAAGGACGCAAAGGTTCCATCCAAAACACGCGATGGGTCATCATTTGTCATTGGAGCGCGGATTGCCAACCATGAGCACTGCGTCTGAATCGTCGTGTTTGCTATCTATTACGCAGATTGTGCCGAATTTTGTTCGAGAATGAGAGGAAAAATGACAGACAACAATTCACAAATTTCTTCGAGAATGGCCGTTAAACGACTATCAGCAACTGGTGAACGGCAATCGCCGCGCATTCCCGATCCCCACGGAAACCGTCAGGGCATATCAGCTCGAATATGTTAGCATGATAACGCAACTGAGTTCTATTGCAGGCAGACATTGGGGTCAATCCTAACAAGAGAACTGTAATCTCGGACAAGCCCGGAGTTAAGGCACTCATAAGTGGGACGAACCCATTGGATCACCGAATAATTGTGGGACTGAACGATGAGAATCCTGCGTAAGTTTCGTTTGATTCTTTCCACAGCGAATTACGTTTTTCTGTAACTCTGAGATTTTTTAGTTACCACAACTTGTACATGTACAACTTGCTGACGGACTCGATGACACTGATAATGAAGAATGACCGATTCCCGATGGTCGTTATGGACAACGATCTCAACATTCGACTGGCTAGTGAGGAGCAACCCGATGGTTCAATCAAGTATTTTAGGTATATATATATATGGAACACTTTCTGGCACTACTGCAGAACAGGCGCTCTCGCCAGGGTCGCTGGTCGCGGAAATTGTGATATCGGCCTAGTGCCATTTGCTTTCTCAGCCTCATAAAACTTTACCAAGAATTGAAAATCTCGCATTTCGTTTCCGATCCGAGACGGTATTATTTGGCATAAATCCACTGAATCGATAGTCATTATTTCCACCCTTCTTCCCCTGCTCCCTGTACCGCGCAGCTGCGCCGCGGCTTCCTGAGGGCTGTTGGAGCTTCGTGACGATTTCACTTCCGGTACCTTCTATTTCGTAGGCATATTTAGTTCGTCCTCGACGTGCTTGTGCGCAGCGAGGGTAGAGACAGCGAGAACATGGGCAAGGGGGTGGAGGAAGAGACGCAGAACACGCGAGCACACGCACGTGACCAACGGCGGTAAATTTCACTCAACGCAGCTCATTTACTATTCAGTTTCATAGTTGAGCTGAGTGAGCGCGATAGGAAGACTCTTCCGGCTGTAGCGCCTATATAAATTTGAAAGTCAATTCTGCTATATTTTGAACATCTTAAGGTTATCCCCGAAAGCGAATCTAATGTCGCTGACATCTGACCCTTCACAATGGGAAGAGTACCTGCTGGTTCAGCCGGATGACATCGCAATCACTGCGTAAGTTTCATTATAGGATTCTTTTTTTTTTGAAAACTTAGATCCTGGAGCATTCATTCAGCCCCATCGCGTTCGACAAATCCAACCAGAACATGTACTGGTTGTGGGGTGATGATCAGACAGATTTAGGTGGGTCACTTCTATGACAAAGGCTGGTCTTAAGCTGACATTGGTGTTTCAGGAAACCTCGTCATTTCTCCATTCGATGCCCCTGAGCAGAGAGAAATTCTCTACACAGCAACGAAAGCCCAACTCGGAAACATTCTGCTGCATCCTATCGACAAGACACTACTTGCTGTCACCGAGGTGGATTGCTTGGAGGAAAATTTAGGGCAAACGATAGTTCTGGGGCCGGGTTCATTCTTGAGATTTATCGCCGGTAAGCGGGGTGAGGGCTGGTCTCTGCCTGTGTATACTGCTATTGCCGATGAGGGCGCAGACTAGAAAGATAGCCATACATACCTTACCGGTGGTGAAATTCTACGATGAATTCGGTTTGAAGGCTAAGAAAATCGATGTGTAGGCTACAATGCTGCCCGTCATGAAATCGAATAAGAAGCCTTATCGCCTCTTTCATACATGTGTGTTCTAGGTATACCACAAACCAGAGCTGTTTGTGGCTAACGACACAGTTATGGATGACCTGCAGTATCTTGTGAATCTTCGGCCACATGGTTCGCTGCAGATTATCTCCATGAGTTTGGGTTGGTATGCAATCAGGCTATTACGGATTTTTTGACAACATGTTCACAGGTGGTACATTCTCAGATATGACAACATGGCTGGTTACCTATCTATCAGCAGAGAAGCCCTATGAGGTGTTCCTTTACAGGAGTTGGGTGAAAACGGTTGGTGCATCAGTTCTCAGAGGATGCACGGTCTTCGGTCAGCGAGTGAAGTTTTTCTAATTTTAGGCAGAGTTTCTCTTTAACACTCGTCCAGAACTGGAGCCGTACAAGCTGAATCGCCAGATTGGGTTTGATTTCAAGTCTAGGGATGACATGGTTCTGCAAGCTTATCTCAGTCTACCACCAGAGGTAAGTGTTCCACTAGGACACGCTAGGCTCATATAGTGAAAATAACTCTTGTCCTTTTTCTAGGCTGCACTGCGAACCCCTCAGGACGTCAGCCCTGCTGATCGCGGTTATGCTGAGCTAGGCATGCTACCAGTGGAGCCACAGAAACTAGTCGTACTCGTTCACGGTGGGCCAAAAGCCAGAGATCATTATGGTTTCTCGAGCATGAACGCGTGGCTAACAAACCGTGGTTACGCCGTTCTACAGGTAGAGTCATTCTTTGAAAAACAACTGAAACGTTCCCGAGCTAAGGAGACGTCACTTCCAGGTAAACTTCCGTGGTAGCACCGGTTTCGGAAAGCGCCTAACGAACGCTGGAGATGGTGAATGGGGCCGCAAGATGCACTATGACATTCTGGACTCGGTAGAATTCGCTGTAGCTAAAGGCATTGCCAACAAAACGCAGGTGGCTATAATGGGTAGGTTCCATCTGGTAGTCATTCTCCTCCTGCCCCTTATATTCCTCTCCTTATCCGTATTCTTGTCCCTCCTCCTAATCTTTATCCTTTTCCTCATCCGTCTCACACCCAGCCACACATGTTATCCATTCACTTCCGCTCTATCGAAGGCTAGGTTCAAGATGATGTTCGTAATCGTTTTTGCCGGAAATTTGATGCTCGGGGTCTCTTCGAAGCAATAGGCTCGAGAAAATGAACGAAAAGAGCCCAGAAAAGCCCTACACGGCCCCGAAATCCGCTCGCGGTCGAGTTTTCATGGAAGAGTTTGGTCCATTCCATGGTTCGCATTAGAGCGTGAGCGCGGATGAATTTTAGCATTGGGGCGCGCTTGGAAGCATAGCGATTTTGCTTTGCTTCTTTTCTTGCACCTTAGTCCTTTTTCCAGTAGTTCACCTCTTGATCTCTATTATAGAAATTAACATAAAAAATGGCTGAAAAAATGACTTCGAACGAGTTAACAGCAAATGCAATCATGATTGAAATTCAAGTCCGTACCTTGTTCATGGTCACTAAATCGCCCAACATCGTAATTGTGGTGAGCGCGAAGCGCTCACCAGATTTGGCTTTGATTCGCCTTCGCGCAACCCACTGATCTCAGTATCAGGGTCCAGAGTAAACGTAGGAAGACCATTCTTTTTGCATTTAATACACTTTAGAAAGGTGAATAACTGTTCAAAAAATGGTCCGGAATGGTTACCTGAGATTTGAGAAAAAGTGTCAAAACCACGTCATTTTGGTCGAAAAAATGTTCATCTCCTTTTTTTTTCAGTTGGCGTTCACGATCTTGTTGGAACACTTATCGTTGAGCTAGAGAGCTCATTTTTGGCCAGGAAGCTGGTTTTGTTTGCACCTAGCTCCTGCCAAATTTTGAAGTTGGTAGCTCAATTTTTGCGGAACCTCAAAATTGAGGGTAAAGAAAGACAAAAACACGTAAACATGTTATTAAAAACCAACCGACGTTTGCTTATTCGTAAAAATGAACTAGTGAAATAAACACCATTACTGATAGGCTTTTGCTCAGGATTTGACGGGGCAACGCTTCAATCAATACGGCGGGATCTCGGAAGTACTTTTTGAAACGCCGCACGGTGTGACTCAGAAGTGCGCCACAGAACGCCGTAGATACTGTGCGGGACCCCAGCAGGAGTGCGAAAGACGTCGTAGAACATGTGTGTGACCAAAGTAGGAGTGCGCCGGACGCTGTAGAAAATGTGCGGGACCCAAGTGGGTGTGCGCAGAACGCCGTGGAAAGTGTGTGAGACCCAAATGGGTGTGCGCAGAACGCCGTAAAAAGTTTGCGGGACCCAAGTGGGAGTGCGCCGGACGCCGTAGAAAGTGTGCGGGACCCGAATGGGGGTGCGCAGAACGCCCTAGAAAGTGTGTGGGACCCAAATGAGAGTTCGCCGGACGCCGTAGAAAGTGTGCTGGACCCAAATGAGAGTACGCCGGACGTCGTAGAAAGTGTGCGGGACCCAAATGAGAGTGCGCCGGACGCCGTAGAAAGTGTGCGGGACCCACATGGGAGTGCGCCGGACGCTGTAGAAAGTGTGCGGGACCCAAATGGGAGTGCGCCGGACGCCGTAGAGAGTGTGTGGGACCTAAATGAGAGTGCGCCGGACGCCGTAGAGAGTGTGTGGGACCCAAATGAGAGTGCGCCGGACGCCGTAGAAAGTGTGCGGGACCCACGTGGGAATGCGCCGGACGCCGTAGAAAGTGTGCGGGACTCAAATGGGTGTGCGCAGAACGCCGCAGTAAATGTGTGGGACCCAAATGGGTGTGCGCAGAACGCCGCAGAAAGTGTGCGGGACCCAAATGGGTGTGCGCAGAACGCCCTAGAAAGTGTGTAGAACCCAAATGATAGTGCGCCGGACGCCGTAGAAAGCGTGCGGGACCCAAATGAGAGTGCGCCGGACGCCGTAGAAAGTGTGCGGGACTCACGTGGGAGTGCGCAGAACGCCGCAGAAAGTGTGCGGGACCCAAGTGGGAGTGCGCCGGACGCCGTAGAGAGTGTGCGGGACCCAAATTGGTGTGCGCAGAACGCCGTAGAAAGTGTGCGGGACCCAAATGGGTGTGCGCAGAACGCCCTAGAAAGTGTGTGGGACCCAGTTGAGAGTGAGCCGGACGCCGTAGAAAGTGTGCGGGACCCAAATGGGTGGGCGCAGAACGCCGTAGAAAGTGTGCGGGGCCCTAGTGGGAGTGCGCCGGACGGCGTAGAGAGTGTGCGGGACCCAATTGGGTGTGCGTAGAACGCCCTAGAAAGTGTGCGGGACCCAAATGGGTGTGCGCAGAACGCCGTAGAAAGTGTGCGGGACCCAAATGGGTGTGCGCAGAACGCCCTAGAAAGTGTGTGGGACCCAAATGAGAGTGAGCCGGACGCCGTAGAAAGTGTGCGGGACCCAAACGAGAGTGCGCCGGACGCCGTAGAAAGTGTGCGGGACCCGAATGGGTGGGCGCAGAACGCTGTAGAAAGTGTGCGGGACCCAAGTGGGAGTGCGCCGGACGGCGTAGAGAGTGTGCGGGACCCAAATTGGTGTGCGCAGAACGCCGTAGAAAGTGTGCGGGACCCAAATGGGTGTGCGCAGAACGCCCTAGAAAGTGTGCGGGACCCAAATGGGTGTGCGCAGAACGCCCTAGAAAGTGTGTGGGACCCAAATGAAAGTGCGCCGGACGCCGCAGAAAGTGCCGGACCCAAATGGGTGTGCGCAGAACGCCGTAGAAAGTGTGCAGGACATCAGTGGGAGTGTGCAAGATGTAACAGAATGTGCGCAGGACATTAGTGGGAGTGTGCAGGATGTCATAGAAAGTGTGCAGGACATCAGTGAGAGTGTGCAGGACTATAGTGGGAGTGTGCAGCACCTTATAGAAAGTGTGTAGGACATCAGTGGAAGGATGCAGGACATCAGTGGGCGTGTGCAGGACGTCATCGAAAGTGCGCAGGCTATCAGTTGGAGTGCGCAGGACGTCATAGAAGGGGGGGGGGGCAGGACATCAGTGGGTTTACTTTCATCTAACACCACCAGGCATAAATCATGTTAGAAAGGAAACCTTTAGAAAAAATGAATGAAATTCCTGAAAGTTTAGGTTCCTGGCAAAAGTAAAGATTTGGCATGGCCATAGAAATATACTCAGTTAAGAAGGGAAAATAAAGAAAAATGAGAAAAGGTTTTGAAATATTCCTGAGAACGATTTGGCGTAGAATAATTTGTTTAGCGGGAAATGAAGTGAAATAGTTGAAAGTATGATTTGGCAGTCGAGTTTGAACCAACTATTGATAAGAGTTGTGCAAAACGAGAGATCGCCTTGTCTGTGCTTATCCGTAGAACATATCAAAGCGAAATCACGCGTGAAATGGAAAGCATCAAAACTTTTTTCGGGAGCTGTAATGCGGCGATCTTCATGTATTAGGTGAAGTAAAATCAACACGCGTGATTTCGCTTTGATATGTTCTACGGATAAGCACAGACAAGGCGATCTCTCGTTTTGCACAACTCGTATCAATAGTTGGTTCAAACTCGACTGCCAAATCATACTTTCAACTATTTCACTTCATTTCCCGCTAAACAAATTATTCTACGCCAAATCGTTCTCAGGAATATTTCAAAACCTTTTCTCATTTTTCTTTATTTTCCCTTCTTAACTGAGTATATTTCTATGGCCATGCCAAATCTTTACTTTTGCCAGGAACCTAAACTTTCAGGAATCTCCCTCTGAAAAAAGGTACCATTCGCTAAACCCTCCCGTCGTTCTCTCCATGGTCCTTTCTTCACTAATAGGACAATCCAAACTTTTCATTTCCGGTGGAAACTGGGTAACGATTTTTCTCGTGGACACTGCCTTTAAGTATACACCAACTCTGTAGCATTTCTAGTGTGCTCTCGGTTTCGATTATCTTCAGCAGCAGAGCGGTAGGCCTTGAGAAATATGTATAACTACACAGAAATACAAATGAGTCAGAAATGGCCGCTGGCTGCATGTGGAAGTCAGAGTAGGGAACTCACTGAAAATGCCCCAGAGCTTAGTTTTGGTCTTGATTGCCGGACAAGTGTAACCCATCGCTTGCACTCTGCTTCCATATAAGAGAAGTTAAAGTTGCGTTCATTTTCAGGAGGTAGTTATGGCGGCTATGAGACTTTGGCAGCACTTACCTTCACCCCCACTGAGTTTGCTTGTGGAGTGGATATTGTTGGTCCATCAAACTTGGTCACTTTGCTGCAGACGGTTCCGCCTTACTGGCGCGGTTTTTACAGGGACCTAGTTCGAATGATGGGAGACGACATTGACACGTGAGTGTTCAAAATGGCAAAAGGTCGACATTCTCCTCATTTTGCGCTCTTCAGTGAAGCCGGACGCCAATCTCTGACCGCCCGTTCACCACTTTTCTTCGCTGATCGGGTGAAGAAACCACTCATGATACTCCAAGGTGCCAATGACCCGCGTGTGAAGCGACAAGAGTCTGGTCAGCGACTTTGCTTCCTTACTTTCAGTGATTGCTCTACTAAATTCCATGTGATTCAGATCAGTTCGTTGCTGCTTTGAAAAAGAACAACATACCAGTGAGCTACATTCTCTACCCGGATGAGGGCCACGGCTTCAGAAAGGTCAGTCTCTCAGAGTTCAAGCTTCCTCCAGCGTTTCAGAATGAACTGTTTCTATAGCAAAAACTTTAGGCTAACAATAGATTAGCCCAGTGCGGCTTCATCGAGAAGTTCCTGAATTCATGTCTAGGTGGACAATATGAACCTTATCGACAAGGGCAGTACAACTCGACCGCAACGGTACGTTTCTGTTTTTCTTCCACGGTTAAAGCCTGCTAACAGCTGGTAAGAAATCTACTATAAATCGGCCTGTCAACTCCAAAGCTAATCTGTTTTCGACGTCGAATCCGAGTGTGCTCTTCGCAGCTGCCTAAAGCCACTCTGAAAAGTTATAGGTGTTTGTTGCCAGATTTCAAACCCTATCTTACCTTCCAAAACGCGCAGTGTTCTTTGAGAAATCTAGAAACGGACCTCATAATCGTGTCCAGCGCCCAATACAACTTCCCTGAGCAAAGCTTGGGTGCAGAAACACTTCCAGAATTTCGTGTTAGTGCTTCAGACGTTTACGGATATTAGGGTGAAGGTTCATTACGCATATCAATTAGAAGACTCTGAAAGCGATTTGAAAAAAAAAAAGAATGTTCCAGATTTGACTTGAAATCCTCTCAGGTAGGTTATTTGAGGCACTGATAACGAATTTGGGGATTACTTGTCAAATTTCCGAAGTTTTTGATTTAATTCGCTCAAAGCTTCGCAGCGGGGGAAAATTCTGAGGGCAAAACGCGGTTTTCGAGATTTTCAGACTCCTACGATAGATAAGTCTCGAAGTGCTTTTTTCAGGAGTGCTCTAGAGTGCTCGACACGAATATGAGGCCCATTTGACGATTCTTGTCGGATTGCGGTGGATTACGGTGAATATACGGTAGTTTGGCCGAAGACTCAGATTTGACTCAAAAATTGTATGCAGGGGTTTATTTTTGGGGGGAGGGTGTGTTGCTGATTACGAATTTAATGTTTTTATTTATCGGTCGGTTTTCAAATGATTGAGGTAGTATTTGCATCCTAAGTACATAGCATGGCACATATCGTAGCCTACACTAAACTTCGGAATTTCGACAAACGGACCCCAGATTCGTGTTTAACATTCTAGATTACTTCTACATAACAGTTTTGAACTAAACGCAAAACTTTCTCAAAACACCTCAAATATTCCATGAATACCCTTACCTTGCGGCCAGGCCTCGAAAAACGCGTGTAGCGTTTTTCATAGTGGTCTTAGGCAGCTGCGAAGAGCGTCTACGTCCAAAATTAGTCTGTCTAGAAAAGTACATTTCATTCGGAATGGCCAGGCTGGCTAAAAGCGGTTTCCTTGAGAGATATTGATCACCGGAAGCCACGTGTTTTCACTTTCTGCACTCCTCAATGTTTTATGTCACCATCTGGCCACACGATCCTTAACCATGGTTCTATCGCTGACGCATCCGTTTTGCATGTAGGGAGGGTACTTGAGATGTGTTCACAGGAACGGTGCTGACTCATTGAATGGGACCCGATTATTCTGTGCCTCTGCACAACTCAGTTGCGTTTGAACCTACTGGTCGCTGATACATAGCCATGCGCCATCTAATATGACATATTCCAGCTACTGTCCGACGGTTTCGCAGCGGCCGCCATGACAGCACCATTGTACCCCCCACGTGTGATAGCTCCCACCTTGGCTCCATCAATTTTCTATCGGCCCGTGATGCGACCGTTGAGGCCGCAGTTTGTTGCTCAGAGACCGACAGTGTATCTGCCGCCTACTGCGAACGTTCTTACACGTATCTTCCCACAACATCGCAGATAACGTAGTAGTTCTGATTTTGATAGATTTTTAGTCGATTTCTGTACATTTGCACGTGTTCCAAATTCCTTCATTGTGTTGGTATGATCAAAGAACGAATCGCAACATTACCATGTTTTCACTTAATACCCAGCTAGTCTGTGCTTGAGTAGTCCAAGCTTGTGTGCAATATTGTTGTTGTTTTCATTATATGTTGATATATGCAGTGTATGCACTGTTGTGCACCCATGTATCTCATGATAAAGCTTTAACGGGATTGTTTAGGTTTTCGAGCGTTTTCTTTCCAGAACTCTGTCACGAAAAGCACAATCCTGATATCGACTTTTCCCAGACCTCTGGAGAAGACCGCAAATTGAAATGTCAGGCCGTACAGAAAAACAGGCGACACACTCGATAGTGAGCGACTCTATGCAGAATATATATATATATATATATATATATATATATATATATATATATATATATATATATATATATATATATATATATATATATATATATATATATATATATATATATATATATATATATATATATATATCTTTATTTGCACTGTAGGTGCGCCATTAACATTGAGAAAAGAAACAGTAGCGCGACTTTGGCACTTGATTAGCGAATAATAAAAGAACGAAAAAATAAGGAAGTGAACAGCAATAATAGCAAAGAGGGGAAAGATAGTTAGGTTCTGCTCTTTCCAGACTACCAAAAATAGAGAAGCGTCTTTCCGAATGAGTAGTCACCTTCACCAGGGAATTCGTATCATGTCACAGTTGGTTTGGCAACTAGCGATCCCTCCAAAGAACGGCTTTTAACATATGTATCGTGGTATATAGGTATGATAGTATACATGAGTATGGATACATCCAGCCTGGGCAACGCAACTAACCGAAGTTATTCTGGGGCGGGCAAATCCAGGTGCCGCTTTGATCTGGTACGAACCTCAGGCGTAAGACCCAGGCCCAAGGAGCGAATGGTAAACCATGCACCTTGTTGACGTGTATCACTACTTTAGTTGTTTAGGGTTGTAGGTGAATTACACAAGAATATCTTTGGCAGTGATCGGTAGTATTCAAACAGAGATGTGGATATCCGTAATTTGGATGGAGGAGGCAGCCGCCTTATTTCATAGTAGTCTTAGTTCAAGAAGATTTATGGTAGTGGTGTAAAGAGCAGAAAGAATTTCATTCTGCTTTTGGCGAACATGGCCAAACTCGAGAACATCAGGATAACTCTAGATAACGGCAGCATCAATGGGTCACATGTGAGAGATATCACAAGATTTCCTGAAGCTTGATGTGTTTCGGGCATACAGGATATCCATTGGTAGTCCATACAGAATGGCACCATGATCGACCAGTAAATAAACTCATAATCAGTGCATTGAATAGAATACATATAGAATCAAGGAAGCAACATAGCCTGCAAATTTCAGCACATCACCGAGTCACTTATCCCCAAAGATCTACAGAAGGGGAGTTAGATTGGCCAACTTCAGCCTTCGTTTGAAAACAGAGCTGCTAATAGATTGAAGAGTTTCTGAAGGCAAATTTTGTATACATCTAGCCAATCTGTTCGAAACGAAGTTGAAGAGAATGGAGTGCTTTTTTCTGTGAATGCTATGGTAGTGTAATCTGAACCCACCTGATCTAGCATTAGTAGGCATGAAGATCCAAAACTTACTGGCCGTAATTTTCAATTCATTTCGTAGAACACGAAAACAAAATACCTTGTCCGCGAAAATCCTTCTATACTCCAGATATTTCATACCAAATTGTTCGAGCCTAGCATAGTAATTGGGCAATTCATACAGGATCGATAATTAATCAGTAAGCTGGACTGGTCACTCAGAAGTAATTCGTCCATAAGTGATGCATCCATGCCGGAAATCGAGCCCGGGCCGCCCGCGTGGAAGGCGAGTATCATATTACTGAAAAATCGACGCTGTGTTTCGATAGGTCTTCATTTTGATACAATGCAGTGATAACAGATCTCAGCAATTAAACAAAGATATCCCACAACACGGATTTCAACAGAATCATTTTGACCAAGCATTCAACAATAATTCTTTAACAGCTGTACTACAAAGAATCATACAAAACTCATATCCCATAAGAACTGAATTCACTCGGCAGTAATGAGTAAGGCACATAACATTTTCTACAAATTTCTGACATCAATTCTTTCATAGCACTTCTCATACAAAATCTTACATACAACCTCAAACATACGATTCTTACCTAAACCTTTGAAGCAAAATCTGACACAAGACTTAACAAATAGAAATTGTCTCAGAAAAACTGACTGGTTAGCAAAACAGGGAGCGCGCAAGATTAACCATACGATGAAAAAGGCTCTATAATGGGCCGTCCTCTGTTTTGGCTTATTGGTAGTAGATCTGCCGTGTAAAACAACAAAATTAGACATACATGATGGCACCGTAGCCGTGTAGCAAAGACACCATTCCGTTCAGCTCGTTCCGTAACGATGAACATTACACAATCGAAACCTGAATATTGCTTTGTGTATAGTCTCTGCCGAACTGCAGCCTCGCAATTGATGAACTCTATGAAATTCATAAGCTTTGCTTCGTTCGCTTTCAGATATTCTCCAAAACACGTTTTGAGGATGTTGCGGAGTGGTGTAGAGGTTGGAATACAACCTCACGTTGATGGCGCAATCTTGTCATTTGAATCGACGGGAGCCGGACGAGGTGATGGAGGATTTTGTCTCTCAACGCGAAACAACGCTCGCTCGCCTATGTACAATGGTGCCATCCTCCAAATTCATCAAAGAAAAACTCTTCTATGAACTCGTTAAATAACTCTGTCACCTCTTTTCGATGACATCGTTCGTGCTGTGGAGTGAAACATCGTCCTGATCGCGGTCAGCATTTCGATTTCTCATCTCGCAAATGCAGCCAGAGAAGACTCCTCAAGTTTTTGTGCCAAAGTTCTCCATATTCGACCTGAGACAGTCCTATACTTTGACAGCTGCGCTTCTGTCCCCTTTTGATAACAATCCCAACCAGCGACATCTGGGTATCTCTCGCACGCAATAACTTCTAGCTGGTCGATGCTTTCAGAGATCACCAGGACGTCATCGACGGCCTTTACTTCCCTATAGATCCGTCCCATAGGCCTAGGGCTTCGATAGACGGGACCACAGTCGCTTCCGAAATGGAAAACCGGCCGACGACCGCCCTTCTCCGGCAGAATTTCCATGCAAGTTTGCTTATCTAGCACCCATTCTCTCGGTAGTGGAGCTGGAGGCAACCCCGTTTTTGGAATGTCAACCACCTAAGATGTCTTTTTCACTAATCGCTGACATACCTCAGAATCAAAACCGTACATGTCAGTCTGGAACTCGAACGGTTTTGAGATTGACCCGACAGAATCCTGCGTGACGTAGGTGATGAAGAACTTGACCATAATCTTGTGCTATGTTTCCTCATCGATAATCGTAGGTTTTGGCTTCTCGGAGGTATAATCAGAGGCCGGCTCATTATGATAAAGTAGCAGGTCCTGATCACAGCATACTCATCTCCGTCTAAGTCGGACCCAGCCATCTCGTCCTGAAGCGGTCGAAGTCCAACTTTTGAGAAGACGATGACATCACTTAGATAACGCAAGTCTTCGATATTACCGACATCGAACACGCGAACATCTCCCGCAACAACGCAATGTGTCATTCCCTGAATCAACCACTCTGCCGTAACCACAATACATCCAAGTTGACGGGCCTCCTCCACGATGTTCGGCGTCGCGGAATCATCAGTAAGAGGGAAGTCGAGCTCTCTATCTCTCTGAGGCACTTCCTCAACAGTAGTTCCACCAAGATGCGACACCATTAGTACGAATATCTGCACAATGGGCATGGAATTCTCGCTCTGTGGGATCACATTGGGATGCACCATAACCTTCTTGTTTCACAGCAGTAATCCTCGCTTATTGGGCAGAGAGTACTCCTTCTCATCCAGAATAGATACACAGGAAGGCAAACAGAATTCTTCCGTATCGAAAAGTTTCTTCTCATCCGAACACTTATAAATCCACTTATAACTCCACACATAGCATGGCACGAACCAGAGCAGCCAGATACTTGTACGTACAATAATGAGTGCACCTTCACTTTCGTTCGCTGATACTTCTTTTTCTTTCTGTTTACTCGGCTTTTCAACTTTTCAATTTTTTCTGTCGGCTCCCTTCTGCGGGGGGGGGGCTCCTTCTGTGCCGGGGTTTAAATCTCCATTGATGAGGGAGCGGACGTGGAAGATCTAGCAGCTCTTGGGCAGGTGCTTGACTATGTGTAGCCGCTTTTGATCGCCTATAAGTCCTGTCTTCCGTATTTTCGATATTGCCTGTAGTGACATCTGCTGCTTCACGGGACTTCCTATTAATAAAGTCCTTTCAGTCCTCCTCCGACAAAGGAAGTCTCGTCCAAGTACCCCCTCAGCTTCTACCCAATTGGCTCTCCATCATCATCTAATTGCTCCAGGTCGAACTCAACTTCAAACCATGCGACTTAGCATCAGGAGCATTCGTTACTCTCACTGCGAACATATCCTTATCAGACGCACATGAGTAGAAACACTTTTTATCGGTATCCAGCGCACGCAGTGGAATGACATCTGCAGGAGGAACATTCTTCACTAAGATGTCCTCGATGAAGAGCACCTTGAAACGTCCCAGACCATCACGACTGACAACAATAACAGAATAGATCCAGTCGTCGAACATAGCTTCCACTCGAGCACCCGCTGAAAAGGGCATGTTAATCCTGCGGATGGTCTGCGGCAAGCAGTTCTTCAGTGGTAAGCAGAGGAATATCAATAATCGAACGCTTCGATGGCGTCACAGTAGCCTCAGCCGTATAAGCACGCCTTTTTCGTGAAGAAGAAGCCTTTGACACAGGTTTTGCTGTCCATCGTTTCGGAGTCTTTGACTCTTTATTCCTCTCCTCGATGTCCTCCATAGAGACATCCTCATCGGCCTCATGGCATTTTCTGGTTATCTTTCGTGAACGGCTGCGTGCTGCCGTCCTTGGCTCAGTTTTCCTTCCACTGGCTTCAGTGGTGGGCTTCTTCCGTCCTGGGGTGAGATCTGCAAGCGATTTTCGCTGCTTGGTGTGGGGCGCCATTTCAGCCAGATTGCTAACTCGCGCCTCGGCAGTCTTCGCGGTCCGTTCATACTTCCCAGAGCCAACTTTTCGGTTTGTAACTTCACCAGACGGCTGCACTCCCATCTAAATATTCTTCAGAGGTTCAGGATGTCTTTCAATCTCGGTATCGATATCGTTCGGATTGTGATCACCGCTGTCCTTCTGGTTTTGTTTCCTCTTCTCTTGTAATTTCGGCGTTATTGCAGCCTTAGTGGATTTTGCTGCCACTTTGGTTCATGTAACTTAGTGGAGTAAAGATATGTCGCAGATTACATGTTAAGAGTCTTTAATTCGCATGCGATTCAATCAGAAATTCCTGAAAAAAGCACAGTACACCCGAGAGAATATTTTTTCGGGTTTCACGTTCATCTTGGAGAAAACCACACACTGATCGCAATGATATCTCTAAAATCGCTTAGGAACCCTTGAAAAGGGAGTTATGGCCCCTCAAAAATGCACATATTTTGAGGGCGAAAATTTAGTAAATGAGTTGTCTCAGACCTTTGTTTATCTTCATTCGCAATCGCTGCACAAGAGCGAATCAGAATGACGACACAAACCGGCAATGAAGTGAAAAACGAAACGCCGATGGAACTCATCCATCTAACCCCTATCGGGATCAAAAATCGACAACAGGTGTGAAAAAAAGAAAAGACAGAACTGGGAAGGGTTATTGCGAAACAGACAAAAAGTCCCGGCGACTTGCTGTAAACAGGCATGACGATACCTGATTGATAAGGGGTAGCGTATAAAAGGAATGCAGAGCGATGTGTCTTCATCCACACACAGCTCTTCTCCAGGGATAAGCGGCTGAAGCTCTGAACCCACTAGGAAGTGAGAAGACAGCTCCAACGGTAGCTAAGATATGGCAAAATCGGGGCCAAAACCTTGAAAATTTCTATGATCGGTTTGAATATCCAGGATTTTTTGTCTGATATGTAATAGCCCCTGGGGAGAGTCTAGCAAACTATCCAGCAAACTTCGAAGAAAAAACACGAACTCACAATCAACTTGAGCGTGAATCAGCGCGCGAAGGTTCACCCTTTGGTTGGACGTCATGTTGAGGAGAGTACTCACGGCAACGGATGAGATCTGGTATACCTGCGAAAACGTGTAGTTTTCGTACTCCTCATCTGGTACCTCGAGTCGAGCCATGATGCGCCCTCGGACGTTGGGCAACAGCTCATTTTCAGCCACCTGCAGAAAAAATTGACTGGACGCGGAGGTTTTCGAGTATGCGGCTGCGGATAAGTATAATCTTGGCTAGACACAGCAGACAATCACTGATTGTTCGGCCATTGGTGTACCTCGTTGCCGCTGCAGCGACAACCTTCGCCAACTAAGGCGGGGATTATACTTCCAGCGACGAGCGACGCGACGCAATGTTTACATTTCATATCGACCGAAAGTCGATATGCCTGATGTGCACTATCACTGTCGCTGGTCGCGAGAAGTATGATCCCGGGCTAACACTCATCGTGACGGGACCATCCGCGCGCAAGGGCGAGGTCTGTCGCAGGGGCAGTTTGACTGCACCCCTCGCGGCGACGTGTCGCTGAAGCTTACCCTGTCATACACCAAGGCCGCGTTGTGCTGCGCACAGCCACTAGCTGTCACTGGGTTTTCGCAGGAAAACTTGCATCATTGACCCAAGTCATTGAAAAAGATCGAAGACCAGTATCAAGCCTGCAAATGCGAGGAATGTGAGTCCGCAAGAGCGCGTGGAAGTTACTGCAGCGCAGATTGTCGCTGAAGTATACCAAAGCCCTTAGGCTTGCGCCAAAGGTCCGTTATTAAGCATAAATTAGGTGTGAAACTAGGAGACCACCAGGCTTCTTCTCTGAAAGCGGCGAAGAAACTTGCACGAAAGGAGGCATTTACGCTTCCATGCGCTACACCACATTTGGCTAGAAGAGTAAGCCAGCCAGACAAGTAAACATTTGTTTTACGGCAAAAACTTCTTTGCTTGAACCAAGCGTGAAAATGATCCAATCCGCACAAACCTTGAGAAGGAAAGGTAGGCCGAACACTCTCTCGCGATTTCCATCGTGATGAACGATCGGAACCAGATATTCTCTCGTATGAACAACCAGCTGATCCTGTGGTATTTCCTCCACCCGTCCCTAGAATACTGCACACTGACAGAACAATCACATAGTCTAATCACCACAGATCAGGGTTGAGCAGCGTTGTGACCGGCCACAACGGGGGGATCGTAACTTTTTTTTGGAAAAAAATGAAAATTTTGGGGGGGGGTCGTAAAATTTTTGGAGAAAAATAGTTTTATTAGTGACTCTAATCGCGCGTTTAGCAGCGCTACATCAATTGTGAGAAAAGTTTAACGGGTACTTACACTCCCATCTCGCACTTTTTCGTGCTGAAAAAAACGACACAACACCGATGAACTGTAGAAAATGAAAATTTTCCAAATTCGAAAAAAAAAACATTTGAAATCTCCATAAAATTGTCTTCAGAATGGATGCTTGATGTTCGCATGACTCTCTGGCTTCGCAGAGTTATTCCCTTCAAAACCCGATTCCCGTTGTGTCCAACGATGTGGCCAAATGTGGCTTTATGGGAATCGGCACAACCCGATTTTTTTCTTAAATTCATTCTAAGAGCTTTTCTGCAAGAGAATTTATATTTTGGGAGCGTAGGGTAACAATCATGTCTGAACTCCATTAAGCGAAACATATTGTGAGTTCTCTAAAGCCCTTAAATCTCCTAAGAAAATCCCTAGTGCGCAGCAGACGCGCTCTAATGAATAGACAGCTTTGCGTCCGCTCGCAGCACACGAAGGTAGGTTCTTTTGGAGGGAAAGTGAAATTTTTGAAATTATTTTCTTCAATTTTCGTCCATCTTTTTAGGGTTTCGACTGTTTTCTTGAGTTGAGTTCTTTTCCATAATCGGTGCAGCTAGTTTTAACTTGCAAATGAACAGGTTTACTCGCATTTCGTTCGTGTTTTACACTGAAATCTTATCATTGTAAAAAATTTTCTCTAATTTTTTTCCAGATTGACAAGGACACTAAATAGAGCTGAAAAATTTTGGTCCCAGGACTTCCTGGGGGGGGTCGTAAAGTTTTGGGATTTTTTTTGGAAAAAAAATTAAAATTTGGGGGGGTCGTAGCCTCGACAAAAATTGCCACAACGGCCTGCTCAACCTTGCCGAAGGACGAAGCCGTAAATTAAAGGTCTTGGGTTTGATTACGCTAAACTTTATAGCACCCGCATAACACACCGTTCTTCTCGGCTGAGTGGTGGTCGTAATGTTTCCTAACCGCAGAGGAGACCGAGGAAACGGGGGTGGAGCGAAGCAAGAGATTGGACGAGGGCCGTGTTCCGCGCAATTACGCACTTCGCTCCTCAGACCCCAGGATTGTGACTGTAGGCATGGAGATTGAATCGTATGTTTTGGAGAATCACAAAAGTAGATTTCTAATTCCAGCGTTATCCCAGGGATTGGAACATATGAAGAAGCGCCGCGTAGCAGTCATCACCTAATCGTTGCAAAATTATTCATCACTTTCACTGTAACTTGAAGGTGGAGGAATGTTTCTATGTACAGTCGGCACATATCGCATTGATACTTAACGTTCCTTATTGTGGGTTACGGGAGATCTCACAAGTGAACACGGCTGTCCCCTCAGTCTCTGCCCGCAGCGAGACGAGCAGGGTATTCTGCTGTCCGACCACCAATGCGATGACTCGGCATGCATGGTATGGATTCGCTTACACTGTCTGCAGACTCTCGCGCAGAGATCCGGCTGGCAGCATTCGTCAACGGTTTCGGGTTTTAGCCTGCCTTTGGCTTAACTGTAGGGTGTTGAGAACGGATTTAAAAGTTCCTAACAAAGAAAAAACTAACATCCAAACAAACAATGAAGCGGAAGTGTGAAAATATGCGTTTTCGTGGAAAAATCGCTAAAATGAAACGATTTATAATAAGGAACGTCGATAAATAAAGTAATTTTGCTATGTCTCGGCGTTTTTTCAGTGTTTATTCTTATTTTTACGTATGAAACCGTGAAATAATTAGTGGAGCCTTCTATTTACCGAACCAGAACTTCAACGCTTATAACTTTACCTTTGAGTAATGTTTTTGAATAGAAGATTGCATCGCTGCGATTACAGTTTTAATAATGGTTCGAATATACTCGAAGTGAAAATGAATGAAACTAACCCATATAGTACATTCATGGGCGTTTATGAGACCGTTTATCACTCTACTGGTGTTCAATTGACTTCTACCAGAAATTTTGAAGAAGGTGATATGAGATTTCAAAAACCGCGCGCTCTTATCGAATTTCGAGCGTGGGAAAATCGCGGTTGCGCTAACAGAAACAGAAAGTAACATATCTGCTAACATATCGTCTCTGATGGAATTACGTGCGTCCCCAGGAGCAGCAACGACAACAGGAGATAGCCGCTGAGATCGCGCGCTTCAACGGTCATCACATTTTAGGAGGCGCTCAGCCCACCACTCGGGAGTGCAAAAATTGTTTGGATTTTCTGGCGAGTAGACTCGCTCATTGAGTATCCGGAAACTGCTAAAAAATCATTTTGAAATTTCCCATTATATTTGAACTGTATTCTACCGAATCTCAATTTACTGCTGTACACTTGTATTCCTCACGACTTCACTTATGTGAAATACTGAACCAACCGTTAATGTATTTTTCCACTGCACGCCCAATCCCCTGTTTTTTTTCTGTGATGGTGAAGCGCTCCACGATTAGTTGATAAAAAAATTGTTTTCATCCGCCTTCTGTAGCAATTTTTCTTGTTCCCGTCATTAGCAAAAAAAACCATTCGTGTCATTTCAAATCAGAAAGCATTGTTTATAGAAGCTCGTTTAACCAACCTTTTTGACAGATCAAAAATTGTTCCTAATTCTTTTTCAAGTATAATATTACCAACTTTAATCCATTCAGTCCTTATCATTTAGGCTTGGAATGAGTATCAAAGTCAGTGTATGCACATAATTTTATTCGCTATCTATTCTTTAATCATTAAATTTACTCATACATTTTGTTCGGTGTTTTTTATTTCAATTATTTTTCAAGCGATTCATTTTTTACATCTCTCCAAGTGTCGTTTCCCTTTTCTAGAGTTTTTACCTAGTTATCATTGATTTTTAAACAGCTATGCAGTCATGTTTTTTAATGATTTTGTTTTTATTTTATTTCATTTTGTTCAAGTATTTTCTGAGTGCAATTCTAAATTTTATTGAGCTATATTATTTTGATTTTCGCCACGCGGAATAATGTTGTGGCCACATTTTAATTTTCTATTTATTAAGAGAAACTTAATCTATATATGTGTCATGCAATCCACCCATAATTTTATATCTGAAAGTTTAACTTGGACTGTAATGGATTCTACGTCATTCCATGCCGTTAAAAACCCGCTTCACAGCCAAGTGCATCACATTGTTTACCGAAATCAGTTCACATAACCCTAATCTCATCGATTATGACGGTTGGGTGCCTCCGTGATGTCAGTTGGGGTGCTGCAACCCCATCCATGAGTGTGCCTCATTTCTCTGCGCTCCAGCGCTCGGGCTGGGCGGTGGGTGAGAGGCATGCGGCGAGGAGAGTGCGTGACGACGGTGGGAAAATGCCGAGCGACGCATGTTCACTTGTGAGATCTCCTTAGACCCTTATTGTGAGTACGAAAAAAACTCGGGGCACGAAAGTCATTATATCAGTCCGCGCCGCCCGGTGCAAGAACCCGTATTCCGGATACTCATCAAACAGGGCCTAATCCTGTCTCGGGCAAGCTACTAACCCCTTCAATTGCTGCGCGCCACCCGCACGACGATATTTCAGTCACCCGCTGCAGTGGGCCCCTCACTCAAAATATCGGCCCGCGTCACCACTATACATTGGACCCGAATCGAAAAACGGATGTCCGAATCATTTTAAAAACGATGGACGCGGATGCCCGATTCATCCGAATGAATTCAAAATGAATGCAATGCTACTCCGGTACTACTTGCTACCACTCAGCATCCATTTGAATGCACTCGGATATCCACATCCATGGTTTTCAAGATAATTCGGATATCCGTTTTTCGAATCGGGTCCAATGTATAGTCACCAACAGCATGGCGATTTGAGTGTTCTTCGGTTGTATTTCACAGAAGGTGCTCGTAATGTACATGCCACAGTCAGTTCAGCACGTCGTAAAAGTAAACAGGACGAAACAGGCTTGAAATGCGCTCTCTAGTGCATTGACACACAACGCGCTTTATTTTACGGCCGAGTTGGAATAAGATGCTTTGAAATTTTCTCTGTAGCCAACGGTTGCTTAGCGATAGCAGTTATCATGTGAGGCGTTATCGATTATAGACGCCATGACCGGTTCTTTCGTGATCTATACGCGTAGGTTCGACAGCCCCGCCCACAACACTTTATAAACTAGTGAACCCATAGTGTGAACGCCGCGCCTACGCAGTCGTCCCGAACACTTTTTTTCCTATTTTTGATGAACTATCATGCCATACCACTAGACCCACAAAACGTTTTGGTTGAGTTTCATGCATATTGATCTCAACGTATAAAATTTTTAGCGAATCACCCTAAAAACATAAACGCACCACATATTCATTGAACGACGATTGTGCCTTGCCAACGACTTCAATAACAGACGTCCTTTCGGTAAAGATGAAGAGCTCTCTCATCAGCGCACCTCTGTATTCAATATAGACCAGCCTGAAAATTCATCTATAGTTAGGTCAGTGGCTTGCCTTGAGAAAAACCTTCAAACCTCACCCGCGTCTGGCGCGGGCGGTCGCGTGCGCCGGCTTGTCGAACGATTCAGGCCTCGGGAAGAACGCAGCTGATCAGCTTACCAGACCGCCAGCCGCCAATGTGATTTAAATTTTTTTGTGAGAAAGCAAGCCACGGACGTAACTGCACAATGTAACGAGAAAAAAACCACAATATGCCAAAATATAAATCATGGTCACCTCAATTTTCATGTTCCATTCATAGCAAACTTGAATTCCCGCCGAGCCTCACCGATAATGTGTCTCACCAATCCTGTCTTCTTTGGGAATATGGTCATCTCCTGAATACAGAACCCTATTTCAAGCCCAGCTCACTTCATAGGGCATAGTTTTCAATCATGCGGTATAGTCCAATTCACCGGACGATGCCTAGCGACTACAAGTAGAGCGGTCTGTTGAAAATCGACACGCATGCAACACATTGCGACACGGCTGCTCCCTTAGCCGGTTTCTGTTGTGTTGCAATGACTTGCAGGCATATTGATCAACAAACGAGAGCTTTCTTTCTACTGCGAAACCAAGTAAAGCTATAGTGTGGTCAATTACACCAAAATAGACATGGCATACAGTCGGGGCTGACCGCTCTGGAGTAGCTAGGTCCATGGCTTGCCTCTTAATGAAAAAACACCTAAACCTCACCCGCGGCTGGCAAGGGCGGCCGCGTGCGCCGGCTCGCTAATCGATTCAGGCCAAGATAAGAGCGCAGGTGATCGGCTTACCATACAGCCAGCCGCCGGTGAGATTCATCCCGCGTCAGCCGCGGGGAGATTTGAATAATTTTTTTTGACGATGCAAGCCATGGACCAAGTGCACCTTGCGCTACCTATTTCGCGTTGGCGCGAATTCTGTACACGCAAAATATATCATACGTGCGCCGAACTGGCGCCAACGCTTAATATGGGAACCGAAGTACCAGTGCGACCTGTGCCGACCGTAAATAAATGAGATTCAAACAATAGATTCCGAGATTTTTCACGCACGAATTTTTAGAATACCCCTACTCAGCAATCTGAATTAGGAATTTCTTCGCATTTCGTTTTCAAACCTTTTAAACAAACACCTTCTTTTTCAGAAACCTTCTGAACAAATTTCGTGTGAACGGTCGTTCACAAAGTCTTAAGTCCAAATTCATTTGCAAACCAGGTTCAAACTGAGGAGCGCAACACTGACCTAGCGAAGCGCTTTTGGGTGCCCTGAAGGCAAACAAGAACAGTCCCGGGTGCGAAAACTATATCTAGTATAGTTGTACACAAACGAAATTTTCGGAAAATTTTTCGAAATTTTTTCGTTTGTTTTCGTTTGTTCGAAAATTAGTCGAACGGAATTTTTTTCAGCTTCCGTTCGTTCGAAATTTCGTCGAACAAAACTTTATCATTTTTCGTTCGTTCGAAAATTTTTCAAACGAAAAAATTTCGATTTTCGTTCGTTCGACATTTTTTTCGAAATTGTACAACTATAATATCTCTGTAGGCTATGATTGTCGGCATCTGAAAACGTACCAAAAATTTCACGCACGCAGCTGCAAGCTGAAAAGCGCTACACTAGATGGAGCCCTAGGAAAAATGCTCAAGTCCTGTACTGTAATAAACAATTTACAAGTATTCTTCGAAATTTCTAATGGGGCCGTTTCTATTGCGGCAACAAATGAAAAAGTCAGTCGAGGACCCAATCGAGGGAACAAGCTTTTCTTGAATTGCTTTTGGGCATTCAAATGTATGACACCTAATTCCGTAGAAACATGGTGTAATCCATTTGATTGTATCACACCCAAAAATGGGTCTATAAAGAACGTTTTGAACAGGATAAGAAAACTCAGTTACTTATTTGGGCCCCGAACAAAGTTTACCGCACGTTGAAGCAACACAAAAGGCGCTATTAATAAACTCGGAACATATGGTTACTCAAGAAAATTTTTTCCAGTTTCCCCAAAAAAAAGGGTAAATTCGATCCGCAGCTGGCGTGACGGTTTAAATCTCAACCTTTGAGAACTAAACCGCCGCGCCAGCCGCGGTTTTAATTTAAACGTTTTTTCTTAGGGACACAGGCCACGGACCTAACTATACTTGTGAATCTTTCATACAACCCTGAAGATGAACGGTTTTTCAAAAGCTCCAGCTAGTGTAGCTTGCAACTGCGTGCATGTAACTTTGGAGCTCTCTCTACCCTCGCTCCGCACAAAGGTCTTGGCAAGAGCGTAGAAATATTGGCTTTCACGTCAGAATCTCGCCCACCAGGGATTCCAACCCCCTGAAAAATTCCGTTGGATATGCCCTTTACCCCATATCAGCAGAAAAAAAATGCAGGAAATATTGTTGAGAAGTATGCTCAAGCAATCATCAGTATGAAACCGTTGCCGGAGGATCGTTTCGCGTCTGATTTTTCACACACTTGGAACTTTGAACCAACTCGCCAGTCTTCGTCCAGAGCTTGAGGAGAGGATTCAAAAACGAATCTCCTACACAAAGTTAGCTTTGATTGAACCACAAACAACGTTCCTGGAAAAAATAAAGCGCGCGGACCACTTTCCCTTAATTGTTCCGAATACTAAAGCAGAAATTATCGTAGAAAAAGAACTCTCGAAAATCAGGTAGAAAAAACTCGGTCGCAAGTTAGTGAAAAGTGTAATTAGTATAAACGGCAAAAAAAATCATTAGAACAGAGAAGCACAGTAGCTGTCCATATCTGGAAAGAACCCACCCACAATGCGCAGAGCGCCAGAAAAGTGTTTTGTACTCAACTATAAAAGCTGAGAAAGCCGGGGAATGTGTGTTGGACGTCGGTGAAAAGTCTGAGAGCCATCCGGTAGTACGCGGAGCGCCAAGGAAGGCGTGCTGGACCAAAACCGGAATGCGCAGAGCGCCAGGAAAAGGTGTGCTGAACCCTACTATAGGTGCTCATGCGCCGGGGAAAGTGTCTTGAATCCAACCAGAAAAGCGCATAGCGCTGGGGAAAAAGTCTGGGATCCATCTGGTGGTGCTCAGAGGGCCGAGAAATGTGTACCGGACCCCTTTGGGGGTGCGCAGAGCGCTGGGGGATATTTCGGGGACGCAACCAGGGATGAGCAGAGCGCCGGGGAAAGTGTCGAGACCCACCCAGAATGCGCAGGGCGCCAGAAAAGTGTTTTGTACCCAAACGGGAGTGCTCAGAACGCCGGGGAAGGTGTCTTGAACCCAACCGGGACTGCGCAGAGCGCTGGAGAAAGTGTTGAGAACTCACCCAGAATGCGCAGAGCGCCAGAAAAGTGTCACCAAAATCAATAGGACTGAACACGTGAGTGTGAGGACTGAACACCTTCGATGTTTATTTCGACACAGGAACTCGTAAAGTGCGTGCGGACCAAATGAAGGAAATGGTGATTTCGTGAGAAACGATGGATTAGCAATCGGAGAGAATGGGGAAACAAGTAGAAGGAGAAATGAATAAACCACCCATTAGAACTTTGGCAGTGATGGCAACGATGATACGCCGCTCAGAAATAAATAATGAAAATGATAGCGGTGATATCACTAAATGAAAAAGTAAAAAAGAAACAACCCGCTGAACAGCAGGAAGCATATAGCAAGGCGAAGCGAGGAATGGGTCTCAGTCATGTGGCAGTCTACACCAGCGTTAGGGGGGGGCAAGGTCGCTTCAAGCCCGCAGTCTTCCCCCCCCCACAATCGTAGGTGTTGTAAGGGTTTAGGAATAGGCGGTACTTGTGGACGAGTTACCCTGTATCACATAGCCAATAGGTCCCAAGTGGATTGCGTTATCATTGCTAATACAGTACCCAACTCGCCTATTTAAGGAACTGGAGGCGCCGCCCCAGCATCACTCGCACCATCCGGACAGCACCGTCACCTGCCGTCTCCCGCCGACACGACTGCCAACCGCCTCGCCTCTACTCTCGTCACCTCGGGTCCCACGTTCCACCTTCGCCCTGCTCGACATCGACCGCGCCCACATATTCATGTTGCTGTATTATTACTGTAATAAACGATTATAATATCGATGTCGTCCGACCCATTACTGGTAGCAGCGAGCCGACGATGAGGAGAGGGAAGGCGAGTTGATGTTTCAGGAAACCGCTCTGATGAGCGAACACGAGACACTAATCTGGAGGGACTCCTTCATTAGTTTCTTTTAGCTCCTCTTTGTTAACGACTAAGATTCGGAATGGCTCTTCTCCTTCTAGGCTCCCGCTCTGATGAGCAAGACCAAGACACTAAGTGGCCATTAGTCTCTTGTAGCTCGTTAATCAGCTGGATACGGGAGAAAAAGTACTTTTTCCAGATTTTCAGAAACTGCGAGTCGCTATTCTAGTGATTTTCTGCCCAAAACTAACCGGATTCGTGTCTCTTGCTGTTTCGCATACTTTGCGGCTTTCGTCTGGCGCTCGGTGCCTGTGGTTTTAGGATTTCGAGACTTATCTTCATCCTTATGGTCGGCCTCACCATGTTCGTCGACTCAAATATGTCAAAACGGAGACATGAACGGATGACCAACGTCTATGTTTGCCCACTCGATCGAAGCGCGCCCCAAGGTCAAGGCCGTGACGTGCCCGCGGCGCCCGCGACCCGAGTGAACTAGCGGCGAAATCATAATTTCTGATTTTCTATCCTCATCGTGGACGCCGGCCGAATGGTAAGTCTTTGTTTTTGTGTATGTTTGTGCATGTTTGTGTGTCCTTGTGTGTCTCGTGTCTGTCCATATTGATGTTCTGTGTAGGTCAGTGTTTTTTGCGTGTGTATATGTGTTTATTTGTGTGTGAAGATGATTTTGTCTGTGTGTGAGTGTGTATCTGTTTTTTTTTCGAGTGTAGGAATTTGTGTGTTTCTCTTTCTTCGACTGTATGTGGGTATGTGAGTGACTGTTTTCTTCGTTTGTGTATGTGAATGAGTGTATGTGTGTAGGTATTCTCCAGATCGGGTGTGAGAGAAAATGTGTGTGGATTTTTTCTTCTTGGGGAACTGCAGCCCTACTTTTATTCCTTTTCCCGGCCGAATCCCGGCCGATGCCACCTGAGTGGTGAGGGTCAATGCGCATTTCATAGGGTTGTTTGCGGGACAACTTTGGTAACCACGTTAAGGTTGTTTGTGAGACAACAGTGGTGATTATTTCGTGAATGTTTGCGTGACATCGAGAGCTCGCCTTTCGGGGGTTGTTTGAGGGACACCCGTGGAAATCATGTTGTTTGCGAGACAACAGTGGTTTTTTGTGGATGTTTGCGTGACATCGAAGGCTTGCCTTTTTAGGGTTGTTTGAGGGACACCCGTAAAAATCGGAGCTCGTGAAATTGGCCAAAGAAGTTTTTGTCAAAAACTCAAAAATTATTCTTGTTATATTTTGTATATGCGGATTTTGTGAGATTGTTTGAGTACTCCGCGTTTTGTCACATGTGTTTCTGAATGTTCTTGATTTATGTATGTTATGCTGCAGTGATCTGCAAAAACAAGACACTGCCATCTTCTGGGACACGAGCCCTGAGTCAGGTTTAGGTAGGCGACTAGAGACCAGAACAGGGACTCGCTCTGCAAATGCAAGGAGAGGGAGATGGCACCCCAGCTGAGGGATTCGTTCGAGTGATTCGAGAGGTTAGCGAGCAGTGGTCGTTCTACGGAACCGTCTAGACGACCGATCGCGCCTTTCCGGTGGCATGATTGCAATCTGGGGTCGAGTCTGCTGTGATCGTTCTGTGATGTTGTTTACACATCCGGTCACGCGTTTCCGCTGGTACGATTGGACTTTGGGGTCAAGGTCACGTAGTCCACTATGGCCGTTCTTTGGAGTTGTTTACATGTTCGATCACGCGTTTCCGGTGGCATGTTTGGACTTTGGGGTCAAGGCCACACGGGCGCACCCGTCTGGGTCGCCACCCTCCACGTTCCCTGGACTCTACCGCGGTCTCTGCTCACCAACGCCTACGAATAAAGCCACAACCCGGTTCATTTCTTGGATTCGGCACTCGTTGGGCCAGTCTGATGTTCGACGCGAAGATGCTCATCAGTGAGGACGACTACACGCACCTTCCTTCGATCCCGTCGGGGCTGATGCTCCACCCCATGACACTATCAATGAGGCTGGTGCTCCATCACTGGACACCTACCGCCTTATGTTTTCAGATAGTGATAACAATCAACGTAACCTCCTCGATTCCTCTCAGACTGGAAAGCGACTTCAACAACCAAGTGGAGAACCGGCGACACTCAAAAGGGAACACCGCTGCATAATGGAAGAACTGGATACTTCTAGAAGCCGAGCCCATCTATGTTATTCGCTACCAATGCTCGAGCCACAAGATATTAAGGTCAGGTTTCAGCTCGGAATTTTTCCTTTTTTCTGATGTTCGCCCTCTAGGCGCTCGTTTGAGGTTTTTTTTTTCAATTTAGTAGACTCATCTTTTGCACCTGAATATTCATGGTTTTGATTCCTAACCCACGAAATCCCTTTTTTTTTGCTCTCTTGCTCTGTGAGTATACTGGGTTTGGTCTGCTAATTTGTTTTTTTTTTCTTGTCTTGCCCCGTGGAAAATTCATCTGGTACATTTTTGGCTTCCGATTCATTGACCTCTTCCCGATTATTGCTGGAAACCAAGAAAAGTCTATATGTTTCAGTTGCCGTCGAAATTTAATGTCATGTCGGTCAGCATTTGCTTAACATGGATTATTCCGGCAGTCTGACATGTCCTCATGAAGTTTTTCTGTTGCTAGATGCGAATTGTGGAATCTTTGTTCAAGTTTTGGTTAATGCAAACACTCAAAATTTCAATCTGAATTTACGTTGTTTTGTTATTATCAGTGAATATTTTCTCATTTTTTTTTCTTGCCTCACCAAGTAAAATCCCGCTAACTTCTATACTAAATGCTAAAACGTTAATGTCTGTCACTAATTTTTTTTAGTCTGGTTTCATGTTTGAATAGTCTTGAGGATTTTATACTCGTAGATTTCAGTTATGTTTTGTCGACATGGATGCCCCAGAGGAAAAGGATTATATGGAACTCCGCTGATCTATTCGACTATACTCACTGTTTTGGTTTTCAATATACTTCTGCTGGATCTTCGTTCTTCCCAGGTACCTTTTTTTGTCTTTAATTTGCTCTATCGATCTTCTTTCAGCGTCGAATTTATGAATTTTCTTTGTTTCTTTGATTTTGTTTTCGTTTTCTTTATCGTTTTTTATGTGCCCATTGGTTAATCGCTGCCCGGGGCTGTTGTTCTTCCAAAGGACACTGAAAGGTTACAGCAGCGCGTTTATGACACCCTCACCCGCGTACAAAATTGAATTCCTAATCGATCCTGGTAGAGTACCTGCGAGATTCAACAGTTTGGGTCCGGTAGGAGAATGCAGTAGCCACGTCAGACAGCCCCCAGATCGCGATCGTTTCCGAAAATCCCTGACCTCATGGTACTCCAATACGTCCTGCTGTGATGACTTCACCGACGGAACAACATTTTTTGGTCACCCGGATACCGTCCGCGTCAATGGAATTTGGATGCTTGCACTGGTAGACATTCGAGCAGGTATTCTCGTAGCTAGTAAGTCACACCTGTCTCCGCTTGGAATACTTCAACTTCAAGGAAGTCAAGTCCCATCTGCGATCGGTATGGCAGGAAGTCCAGCTCTGGTTAACATTAGGATTAGCAGCGAGAGTCTTCAGCAAGATGCCCACTTCATGGAAACCCTGTGAATACCAACCAGGGCCAATTCCTAGAACTTCATGCTCGGCAGCGACGTTTTGAGCAAGCTCTTGCTTTGGAATGTGGACTACGAAAACCGAATTTTCGTCATAGGGAGGACCAGCCACGATTCATCGGTTCCGTAGCCGAGCCTGGCATCATCCACAGGAATTAGGCCTTCATGCTACCGACATCACCGTACTCCAGCCTGGAATTCAAACTCTGGTGTCCTGCTATGCAGACGGTTCATCCCAAGTCAAACTTGCATTCACGTCATCCGCTACGCCACTCAATGATGACTCAATCTTCAGGCTTCACCTGTTTGCGCTGGCACCGCGCTCGGTTATTGGTATCAAACCCCATTCCTTACTACAGCCTCAGTTTACAAGGGTCAGTGACTAGCTTCAGTGCAGCTCATCAGCGATCAAGGAAACGGCACACTAGGATCCGTCACCGTTGACTGGCACTACTAATTGTGATATTCATAACATCATCCAGGCTGATGGCCCGAACACAAGACACTGCCCATGCTTTTCAGACATATCGCAGGCAGTAGTCAATTAGGGTCAACGTGCCTGACTTCAGGATTTTTTTTTCTGGAAAAGTTTCGCAGGTTCATACGTGTTCGACTTCGCACATATCACACTAGCTATGGAAACACTGGAATTGCATGGTAGATGAAGCCCCACCCACACCGAACTTTTCGCTTTCGCTTGTGCATCTGCGATCCTTTCGAACTTCCATCTATGGTAATCTTACCCGTGTGTTGTCAGGTCACAAACCCCTGATTTTTTTTGCGCAACAATAAGAGGCAAATCATCTCGCACCCTGGGCCGTAGAACTCCAATGCTGCTACATCAAGGGATTATCAAGGGATTTGTGCAACGCAGTATCCTACTACTTGAGCCGTGTCACCAACGAGGAGGTCCGTTTTGAAGAGAGCGTACCGTAAAGCAGAGACATTTTGGAATTCCCCTCCTGTGCCTTTAGTCAGAATTTGCGCTGTTCTGATTGAACAAAAACAAGACACGTACTGCTCCACTCTGGTGCACTTTTCAGAACAGGTTTGTCGCCGAGCTTCGACAACGAGGAGGAGCTGACTAGATTCGTAGAATTGGCGGACAGCTGAGCAAGATGGAAGAATGAATGCTTGCACCGGATTCGTCAGCAACCTCGTCTAAAACGCACTTGATGGACTCTGGCCGAGGTCTCACGCCAATGTTTTTGTCTCATGATGCAGGTCGATGCAAATGTAGCAAGGCCACTCAGCCAATCAAGAATCGCCGATTCTGGAGCCTGCGGAGGCATGTGTTTCTTTTCCCAGCAATGCTACGTACCCACAGCAACGAGAATATGGTCGTCTGGATACGTTTTCTACCCTTCTGGGTGTTTCGCCTCCACACTGCGATCCACGCATCAACCAACGATTCCCCTTTCTGCCTGTCGTTTGGAAAGGGACCCCCTTTTCAGCATTGATTTGATAATCAAAGACAAGACACTGAACAATAACCTTACAGATAGCTGTGCCAGTGTTCATGAGCAATCTCTATTTTTCAGCTAGGCGCTACTCAAGGACAATGGCAGCCGCCCGCAATGACACTCAGTTGTTCGAAGTATCTTGGTTGATCAGGTCACCAGACCCTTCAGCTCAGGTCGGGAATCGTGTTGACCTTAGGGACCTCGCTTCAAAACTTGATCCTTCCCCAAGTTGTGCAACCCGTTGTTTTGTTTATTTTTATAATACTTGCTTCATTTCAGGAAGACAACATCGATCTGAGAACAGGATTTCCTTTTTTTTAAATTTATCTCAAGCGCCTCATGCCTCTTCTCTCTGCCAATATATCTTTCTCTCCATTACTGTTTGTGGTCGTCCTCGTCAACGTGTGTCTAGTCGCAAACGTAGGTGTTTGTTTATTCAAGGTTTCTTTTTCAGATAGATGGTTCTTGAACTTGGACAACTATTGCGCGCGAGATGGATTGTTCGACTGCATCATCCAACACCGAATTCGTTCCAGTAGCTGTAGCTGATCAGGTTTCGACAGGTGAGTTCCGGGTTGCTACCCGAAAACAAGACACTGTCATACAGCCTTCACTCCCGGCTCAGGAAGACGCAGATGTAGATCTGTCGATCCTGGACTTCGTGTGCGAGAGCGACATTTCAGACTCAGCCTCAGAAGAGGATCTTCGTTGTTTTTTCGATAACTGTTCCCAAAATAACAGTGTTTCAGGTATTGAATTCGATGAGTCTTCCCAGTTGGATAAGCTGTGCACCCCCCCCTGTCCCCCTCCGACGTCTTCCACCCATCTTCTGTTGCCGTAGGATTCGTCAGGCAATCGGTCGACGACCACATTGAATCTCGGGGCTGTTGCTTCAATACAATCCACTAAGGATGCATTTTTTATGCATCTGTGATTCGCCGTGCTGTAGCTTCAACGTCATCAGTTTCTTCCAGGGATTACAAAGCAACGCCTTCTCCACCTGATGTGTCATCAGACAACAAGCGCCCTCACGCCTACCCACTCTAACTCCAGCAACTCATACCCATACATTGATGACTGATCATCCATGGGCTCGTTACGTCACGTCACGCAGCAACCTCGTCATCGATCCAGAGCTTGTCACCAGTGCCCTGCCTCGCAACATCTCGTAGAGGCGGATACCTCTCTGCACATATGGTTCGAAGCTGGTTCCCGCGTTTCTTCATGGAGCAACCGACCCGATCTCAGCAATTCCCCATCATGGAGCTCATACGTCTCGAACACGACGTATCCTTTCGAAGAGCCACGCAGCAGATTCTCGATCAGACGATGGATAGCACGTACCGAGCCGTTGAGAACACCTGTCCGAAGACGCCAAACAATACGATGCCGTCTTCCGTCTACCCCATCGTTCGATCGACGTTCCCTGTGCTGAGTCAAGTAGTCAACCGAGGCCATGGTTAAGGAGTCATCCTGGAGACAGCAACTTTTCCACCCCAGGCCCCGATCGCCGTGAGCTTCAATATCTGGTACTCGAGCCGAATCTCGCACGCTTCGTCAACGACCCCCGTCGCATGAACGTGGCGCTATCCTGTAGTCGCCATGATTTGATTATATTGGGCCACCCCCCCCCCTCCTGGTTGCGCAGATTATCTAGCTGGGCACCGCTCCTGAGGTTTGCTGAAGAACGTGTGATGACGACAATGCGAGGTGTGTTAGATTTGCTGGAACGCCAGCACTACCTCTGAGTTATGGTGAGCTTTGCTTTCATTTGCTTTCCCTTTCCTTTTTTTGTTTGTTAGTGTTTTGGATTACCCCCCCCCCACTTGTTTCCGCACACCTTTTTGTTTCATACCCCGGTTCTTTTGTCTATTCTAACTCTTTGTTTTTCATTTGTTTCTTATCAAAATCGTCCCCCGCGTGTCTCGGAGAGTCCGAGGACGGACTTTTTGTGGGTGAAGGGAGGTGTAAGGGTTTAGGAATAGGCGGTACTTGTGGACGAGTTACCCTGTATCACATAGCCAATAGGTCCCAAGTGGATTGCGTTATCATTGCTAATACAGTACCCAACTCGCCTATTTAAGGAACTGGAGGCGCCGCCCCAGCATCACTCGCACCATCCGGACAGCACCGTCACCTGCCGTCTCCCGCCGACACGACTGCCAACCGCCTCGCCTCTACTCTCGTCACCTCGGGTCCCACGTTCCACCTTCGCCCTGCTCGACATCGACCGCGCCCACATATTCATGTTGCTGTATTATTACTGTAATAAACGATTATAATATCGATGTCGTCCGACCCATTACTGTGTGAATCCTTTTTAGGGTCTTCACGAACAAGCCCTCGAAGCGGCGGACAATGCCATTCCATGTATCTGCCCCAGCATTCGTCAGTGGATTTGTATTCAACACCAACGATAGGTCGGCCTCGAAAGAAGCGAAGGTATCGCACGAGGCAAGGGAGCGAACGATTTGTTATCGACATATTTCAAGGCCTGCATAACCAAATGAATGGAACGAGAAGACCATAGATGCGAGGACCAGTTGCATGAATAAAGAATTGTGGTGAAGTACAGTAGTTAATTCCTAACATAACCCCTACTCTGGAAGAAAAGACCGGGAAGGTCACTAAGGGATGTGTGGAGTTTCAGCAAGCAAGCAATCAGTTAGTAAATGAGCAAAGTAATTATTGGAAGGTGAAAGAGTGATAATAAGGGTGATAGAGATGAACCGTTGACCACCGGATATAAGAAGCCACTGAAACACAGTGGTAACAAATTTCGTGCGAGCGGTCGCCGCGCCGCGCGTTCTCATTGGGGCGCGCCGTTCTCACTGGAGCGCCAGCCCACATCGGTTGCGAAACACCGCCGAACCCACACTCCTTCACCTCTTCTCATGCTGTAGTTCACTTCTCCATTCCTTCCTCCTCTATGTTTTCATCCGTTGCAGTAGTAAATCTTCTTTAGTTGAATAAATAGGGAACTCGTACTCCTTTCCAGAGATTGGTTGCCTTTTATGTCTACGAAGCTCGTGTCGATCGTCTCATCTGTGGAGTGATATAGGTAGGTAAGATTACCGAAGTTTGAAAAAATGAAATAGCTCGAAAGTACAGAAGAAGAATAGGTTCCATCCCACATCCTGCTCTCACATTGTGTGAAAATACAGACTAGAACATACAATTTGTCGAAATGACCGCACACTAGCAGTAGTTTCGAAGCATGGTTCATCATTATTTGACTTCTTGTTGCTGCACTGTTCTACCCTTTCGTTTAAAAAAAGCATCTTCTTCTTCTCAAGCTTATCGTAGAGGGTGAATTGGGGCGCCGAATGCGATTCGTGCATCAGCTATTTAGTTTGCATTAGTTGTGCGGTAATTAGATGTGGATTTCAGGGCTCTCATTTACATCCACATCCTGGGAGGGTTTATCGACAGCTGGCTGCCGATAACATTGATAAACCCGCGACACTTGTTCAATTTGGGTCCATTTGGAATGTCTGATCTCAAGGATATGTCCGATATGCGAAGAGGAAAAGGAACCTGATGAGGTCTCGGTGAGTGCTGGTTTATATTACTTTGAGTTGGTCTTAAACTTGGTATTCGCTATGTTTAAGGAAAAGATCTGCGATGAGGATCAAGGTCGCCCTTCACGGACGAAAAAATCTACCCAACGAAGATTGAAGAAGATATATCACATCATAGTCTTGATAGCTTTATAGAGATCTACAGAGTTATGCATATTTGTCAAACTTTCTATTGTGTATCAGAAAAAGTATTAAATTTTGTTTATTCAAGTGTGTGAAGTATTAATGAGCACGACTAGTTTGGACTATCATGATTAGATACCCCGTCATTGTCAAAGAGTGTAGAGCACCAGCGAGTCACTAGCGTAGAGCACCGTGTGGGAGTTCCACAAAATTTGTTTCTCATTAGATATAGCTTCAGAATTGCTTTCGATGATTTGTCTGGGTTTCTTAGCTCGTGGCGGAGATACAATACCCGCGCTAAGTTTTGGAAAAACGGGGAGCATCTGGCAAACTTGGCAAAAAAGCGTCCGATGCATGTAACTTTTTTGAATGAAGACTTTTAAAATCTGAAAACGCTATTATATTCACAGATCAAATTGCTACCTAATTATGTGACGTACGGGCCAAAGCTCACTAAAATTGCTTTTTTTTCGAAGGAAATAGTTTTTGCAATAGTTTTTCAAAAACGTCGCGCGCGGCCAGGTGCGGCGAAACTTTGAGCAGTAATGGTACAAGTAATGGAGGAGCAATCTGTATGCTTTCTTCATAAATTAGGTGCAGGTGAAAGAATCTTGAGGTTTGTGTTGGTTGGATTTTCGAAATCCTTCATTAAACACGCCTGAGAACTACCTGAAAAGTCGGAGTTTTGTTGCGAAAGCCCCGGATTCTTAAATGAAGGACTTCGAAAATTCAACCTAAGCAAACTTTGAGATGCTCTTACCTGCAACTAATTTATGAAGAAAGCATACGGATTGCTCCTCCATTACTTGTACAATTACTGCTCAAAGTTTCGCCGCACTTCGCCGCGCGCGACGCTTTTGAAAACCGATTGCAAAAACTATTTCCTTCAAAAACAAAGCGATTTTGGGAAACTTCGGCCCACAATTCACATAATTAGGTAGCGATTTGATCTGTGAATATGATAGCGTTTTCAAAATTTGAAAAAGTCGTAATTCAAAAAAGTTACATGCATCGGACGCTTTTTTGCCAAGTTTGCCTCGGTGGGGCTCAAAAATAGCCTGCGAAGATTAATAGAAAACAGCTGCGAAACATTTCCTAAATGTAGATTCCTAAGCACGAGCTTGCGAATGTAGCAAAAAAAGAAGAAAAAAATGTTGGAAAGAAGTCTGCAAAAACCAGCAAAAATAGCACAGCGAAAGTGTTATCTGGATCAATCCTGCTGAACCTAGCTAAAAACGAAGTGCTGATTGAAGGTAGTCGACGAAAATCACTGACAAACAACGAAAGCGTGAAAAGACTCAGAAAGAAATGTTGATATTGAAACTTCTCGCCAGACTCTCGATTTCTTAATTTCGAATAAGACCTAGATTTTAACTGGATTCGGATACTGGAATCAATTTGCCAGCCTGAATAAGTTTAAATTTTCGAAAAATAGCGCAGCGAAAGTGTTGTAAAGAACAATCTTGCTGAAACTAGCTAAAACGAAGTGCTGTTCAAAATTCGAAAATCACTGAGAAACAGATCAAGACGTTGTGGAGAATCGGATTTTCTATGCGTGCTTCAATACGCGTTTAAACCATAAAATTGTCTCAATTAAAAAAACTGGAGAGAATCAGAAATGAACCGTAAAACATCGATGAAAGGTTGACTTTTTAACATCAGTAGTAAGTAGTGCTCAATTCAGCCTTGAACTTAGTTCTCAAAGTCCACACTGATCGAATACTCCTTGGTGGATTCGTTGCAAAGGTGTGATTGTGTTGGATTGAATATCGATCTGACCAAATTCGTGTGCCTGGCGTCGTTTGGCTGCTGCGCTGAGATGGCGCGCTCTAGTGAGAAAGGCGCGCCCCAATGAGAACGCGAGGCGCGGCGACCGCTCGCACGAAATTTGTTACCACTGTGTTTCAGTGGCTTCTCCGGGTATATAAGGGATATGATATACTTTTGCGACACACGGTCGCGTCGCTCTGCGCAGCGACAGCGACCGCCTTCCGCCCTTTAAATCTGTCGCTGTCGCAGTTCACTGCACAGCGACAGGGACAGTGTTAGCGACAGGCTATGGCACATTTGCAGTATGTCAGCCCTCCGCGACACGTCGCTGCGACCCACACGCGACATCTGTTCTCAGAACTTTATGGGAAAGCTTTCCACGGCTTTAAAGTGTCTAGGTTGATTGCTTCCACCTAGTTTCATTAAAGGCGCAACAACCTTTCCCCTAGCGCGCAATAAGCTTACTTTAAGGCTGCACTCACCCCACTTCAAGGCTGCGCAGAGGATACTTTAAAGCCGCACTAAGCTTACTTGAAATCTGCACTAACCTTACCTCAAGGCTGCATTAATCCTACTTCAAGGCAGCGCAGAGGATGCTATAAAGTGGCACCAAGCTTACTTCGAATCTGCATTAACCTTACCTGAAGGTTGCACTCATCCTACCTCGAAGGTGCTTTAGGCCTACTTTAAAACGGCGCTCACCATACTTCTACAGCTCACTTTGCTTACTTCGAAGGTGCACTAAGCCTATTTTGGAGCTGCACAATGCATTCATTCTAATGCACCCGGAGTGACTGTCTTCTGTTCAGATAGTGAGTTTTCACATAATTCCTTGTCAGACATACGCTATTTTCTACATTAAACCAACCTCCAAACGGATTGAGCCAACAAATGGCGATGCTCGTGATGGGTACGTGAATACATAAGCAGGTATGAAGAAGCGTTTCGACAACATTATACAAATCAGAGAACTATAATGACGCATAGATGCATGAAGATGAATAGGGGAAGTTGTTACAGATGGTATTTTTTTATTGAAAATCAGCAGATATTAATGAACAGAGTGATTTCGAAATTCCGGGTGTCTGCAGTCACGTTAAGTGTCGATACGCAGGAACATGCTCAACCGTAATCAACTCAGGACCCTTCGCCTCCGTCTCTTTCTCTGCTGCTCACCGCCACGTGCACTCTCTCCGGTGAGAGAAAAAAAACGTTAGGCCCATTATCAGTCGATATCTACGTTCTTCCCCACAGAATTTGCGTGTTCAGAGGGCTCATTTTTGCATTCTGCTCAAATCGAGTAGATCATCAGACGACCACTCCATCGCCTGCTGGCGTTCCGCGGGACTATAAAGGGTTTGACCCTAACAGTTGATGGACTACTTGAACGAAGAGAATGAATAAGGATATAAACATGACAATAAATGTAGCATACAAAGAGGGCACGCAAATGAAATGAGCAGACGCCAAGTTTCGGGTTTCAATCAGGGGCCTCCTCCTCTGTTTCTTTCTCTGCTGCTCAGCGGCATGCGTGTACTCTCTCATGTGAGTGGCCGCAGAGACACGCTAGACTCGTCAAATGTCGATAATTATGTTCCTTATTCCCGCCATTACCGCAAGCTTGCCGCGACTATAGACTCTGTAGTGTCCGTTGTTTGCTTTCCCCGTCTAATCTGTATCCTAGTAGGCTTCCGACACCTAATAGATCCCAGGTAATGCTTAGTGCGAGCTTAGAAAACCACGCGGTAACCATACATTGGCGATGTATGCTTACGATGAGTTTTAAGCTCGCGAGAAGCTTAAAACCGTTGATTTTCGGTAAATTAGACGGGCTAAGCCTACTTTTGGCCCAATTAGACGCAGTAAGCTTGCCCAGAAAGTTCTGAGTTCCTACGACAAGCGTGGCCATTGCCTCGATGCGGACCCCCCGCCGCGAATTGTGTTAGATTGCATGCCTGTCGCTCATTACAGCGACAAAGTATACCATACCCCTAACCAGTGGAACGCTAATAAACTTGTTATTTCTCCACTGTCCTGTCCAGGGGTGCGTTCCAAGAACATTTCCACGGCAAAACGCGTCCATGGAAACGTACCCACGGCCACGTGAGAGCAATTTTCAGTTATGGTTAGCACCCATGGAAAGCAAACTTGTCCATGGGAAGGTCGTTTTTCCTCCCACGGCGTCGTGGGAACGTTCTTGGAACGCACCTCAGCATCTCACCAACCTGGAAAAAATTGAAAGCAAAATGCTTGTAAAAATTTATAAACCAGTCGGCGTGATGGAAATAGAAGAAAATCGGAAGCAACACAAACGGGTTGATTTCGCAATCGATTAGTGGCGCAGTTGTGAATCGCCATCGATTGAAACAGAACTTTAGAATATAGATTGGCGCCACTGCCATGATAAAATACAAAAGTTCGGACTACAGAAACACTACTTCGAATATAACAAGAGGAAAACAAGAATAACAATAGAATAAGCAAACAACAATTAAATGCAACGCACAAAACACATTCGCAGGCGTTCTAGGCAGACGCGACATGCCAGCTTTATGACCCGGAACTAATGAACACACAAAAGAGTGCATACACATAAAACATACACAAAATATAAGAAGAATTCGTAGCGCAGATTCGAAAAAGTGGGAATCCGCGTGATGTGAGAATATTGCGCTCGGTTCAGTACTACCCTATGCATCCTAAGCCGGCACTGCAGCGCGGGCAAATTTCTTTTTCTCAGTTTTTCATTTCCTTCCGGGTATCGAAGCTGAATTCAGACGATAGCAAGCCCTGAGCCCACCCCGAATGCACCCGGAGCCGCGTCCATGTTGCGCTCAGGGTGACAAATTTGGCAAATTCCGGGCCACATATGTTGCGATGCAGGCCACATACGTTGCGCTCCGGGTGCTACCGACGAAACTGATTGAGGCAGCGCCCTGAGCGCAACTGTCGGCTGATGACGTCATAGTACATCATCCAGCGTCGACGGTTGCGCCCCGGGCGCTTTCTCTAAACCGATATTAGCAACACAATTGCAAAAATCGACACCTTGACGTAGTTCAACTTCGCTGATCGATTATCACACCCATTTTAGATAATCGAGTTTTCAAGGAAGAATCCAACGATTTCCACACATTCACCGAATTACCCCACCCTACTGAAATTCCTTGAATTCTTGTTCTTTTTCTGAGCTAGTGCTGATTATGAAATAGCTAAGCTTAATACACTTTCCCGTGCTTAGAAGTTCGATGCCATCACAAATTCCCTCACAACTTCACCCATTAATCTTCTGATTTCCATTGTATGCGATTTTATCCTGGAATCAATACGATAAGCATTGGAAATCGATGCCTAAATTAGAGCGACCGGATAAGTATTCTCTGGTTCCGAGCGAAATTTATTCAGTTCCCTCGCGCGCTTGCGCGGAGCGAGGGTAGAGACAGCGAGAAAGTGTGGGAGAAGGAGACGCAGCGTACGCGTGCAGACGCATGCGATGAATGGAAATAAATGCACTCGGAAACAGAGGATAAGGTGAATCTCGTATTCATGAACATCCAAAATGCGTATTAAATCCAATCAACCCTCCGAAATCAATTGTTTTTTTCCGATTTAGGACTTTTTGATTTTTTGAAGTAGATGATTACATTCAAAAATCCAAGTGATTTGTTTTTTTCTCATTTTTTCGAAATGATTAAATAAATTCAAAAAAAATTCCTCCATTAATATTTGCAAAATGCGTTCGGAAAGTTATGTTACGTTTTTTTAATACAGTCTAAATGTTGCACAAATATGAAGAATATGATGAATATGAGGATGGTCGAATATTGAGCGCAAATGGAGTAGAGGAAATCAATTACAAGCACCACAAGAGGAGCAGTGAGAATTCTACTCAAAAATCGCAGGAAACCCAGATGCTCTACTTTGCTCCAATCGATTCATCTGATTTCGAAATGCGCGCGTCAGTCAACGCATGTGGCCCGGAGAGCAACCTGAACGCACTGCACGTTGCAAACACAACCGAAACGCACCGCAAGTTTGAATATCAACTGCTCTGCTTTTCGGTTATCGTGGGCGGGGAGAGGCGGAGCTGGTTGCTCTCCAGGCCTGCTACTGTCTGAGAAGCTTCCGAAGCTTCCAGCTCGGAGAGATATTCCTACAATATATGAATTGCAGCCGCTTTCCCATTCGCCTATCTATCATTCCATTAACCCGTATAAAATCAGATAATTGGGAGAGCGTAGGCAAGAGTGTACGTGCGATGTGGCGGTTCCTTGCCTTCTGGGCTTTTATAATGCAAGTGTTCTTTACGCGTGGTGCAATGACTTAAAGGCACAGTACACCCTCAGATATGAATTTTGAGATTTTCATGTAATTGTGTAGAAGACCCCTCCTGTATAACACGTGCCAAATGCCAGATCTCATTTCCTTCAAATAAGCGAGATATAAGCGACCACCACAGGCCCGACCCCCTTCGCTCACCACCACAGGCCCGGCCCCCTACCAGATTTTCGAACTCGATAGCGGCTTGGTAGATGGATGAATTCCAACAAGTCGTCGTTCTTCAGTCCATTTCCGGTCTATCTCCTCATCCTGTTTTGCACGCGTGCAGCGATTGCGAATGAAGAGAAATACAGGCCTGAGACAACTCGTTCGCGACATTTTCGCCCTCAAAATGCAGGCATTTTCAAGGAGCCATAGCTCCGTTCGTAGAGGGTCTTGGACGATTTCAGAGATACCGTTGTGGTCAGAGAGTGGCTCTCTCCAAGATAAGCATGGAATCTGAAAAATATTTTTTTGGGTGTTCTGGGCCTTTAAGCTGCGATGTTCAATTGCTGTTATTATTCTTATTTCACATTATTTCTCTTTTTCCTATTAGCTGTGCGATTTCGAAATTATCCCTCTTTTCTTCCTGTTAACTTTTATTTATATCCGTGGTACTATATTTTTTAGATATATTTTGTATCGGTTAAATTACCCGAGTTCGAGGTCGAGTAAAGAAGTTGGAAAAGACTTGTTTGCGTCGTGTAGCAAGAAGACACAAGGGGGAACAAACGGGTTGGGTCCTAATCAAGATATTTTTTCGGCTTTCGTTCATCTTCTTCTGTAGTTGATGTTGAAAAGGTTCCAAACGGTCGACTACAAGTATGGAATCGATCGTCAAGCGCCAAAGGAACTTTGAAGATTGCGAGATGCGAAAGAAGTCCGATAAAGGCCATGAGTTAATTGGAGCAGATGAACGAAGAGGTACGATTTTTTGCCAACTGTTTCCTTTCTCTGATTTTCTGCATTTTTGTTGCTCAAAATCCCACCCATGTACAGGCTATAAAACGGCGAAATTCACATGGTTCCTACGCGTGCTGGTGCGGAGCGGAGGTTAGAGGCAGCGAAAGAGCGGAGGTCAGACGGAGGTCCAGGCTTCGCGCGCGCCGCTCGCGCCTCGAATGATGTGAATTACGACGTTTTATAGAGGGTATTCACATGCCATTTTCCCCTTGTACCATGTCCTTCTCATCACGGAGACCGCGCCGTTGCGCTAACCCTGGGTTTGTCGGCTTGGTTGGGTCCTCGTGCTTAATCCGCCCTTGTTTGTGAAAACTATAAACCAGTCGGAGCCACGAAATGATAAGAAAATCGTAAGAAGCACGAAAGAGTGGCATTCCCAATCGATCGGCGGCGAAGTTGTGAATAGTCATAGAATGAAACAGAACTTCAGATTACGCCGGCGCCACTGACAGTGATAAAATGCAACAGTTAAGACGATATAAAACGACGATGAATATAATAAGCGGACAACAACATCAACAGTGTAACAAACAAATAAGCACTAAATGCGACACGCGAAACACATTCACATGCTTTCTTTGATGAGACCGTTGTACGTCCCGGGGCGAATGAATGCACAAGAGCGAATTTACCATCGGTTGTTGCTTCATAATGGGCACTTGGTGATGGCGGAAGGACAGTCTCAAAAGAATCGGCGGCATTGGTTGAAGGTAAGATTCAAAAATGACTCAGCTCGAGAAGGCACACAAGATAATAATATACACTGAGAGAATGGCAGTAGTCGTAATAAGTCCACACTACAAAAAAGGCACAGAACTGCAAGAGACACTCAGAAAAATGAAAACAAGTTACTCGTAACATAAAAGGCCAAAAACAAGTTACTTGTAATATATCTAAGTCGATGTAAGTTACTTGCGACTTATCTCAGGTTATTCAAGTACATGTAACATATCGGCGGGATATTGCGTGCGGTGCGCCTTCGATATGTTACATGTATCTTAAATGGCCTGAGATAAGTCGCAAGTAACTTACATCGGCTCATATATGTTACAAGTAACTTGTTTTCAATCTCTGAGAGGATACTGTGTGCAGCGCGCCTCCGTTATGTTTCATGTAACTTAAATGGCACAATATAAATCGCAAGTAACTTAAATCGGCCGAGAAGATATTTGCAAGGGGGTTGTACGACGCACTCGAGGGGTCACCCTTACGACTGGTGTTGCTGTTGGTTCAACTACACAAGTTTGAGGTACTTGACCTCAAACCAGCAGGGAAGGCCCCGCACAATATTTCTTTGCTTAGTGTGTGGTCTGAGACGCGAGCTCTGCGTCGCGTGTGGTCTGCGCCACGTGATGGCCACCCATAGTGAAAACATAAATTTAAGTTACATGTAACATAAGTGTAACTTATATGCGATATAAATTTAAGTTACATGTAATATAAATGTATGTTACATGTAATATAATTGTAGTTTACTTGAGACATTCAAGTAAGTTACAGTTATATTATACTATAGATACAGTTATATTATATTATTATTATACTCAATTCTATCCTTATCTAAAAGATGCCTCAGCAACAGTTTCAATGGTTGAATTTCGAATGCAGGTCTATGTCAGAGCCCTTTTCATCAGTGCTGTGATTCTGTGCGATGAGTGAGGTTATCGTTCATGTTCTCGTGTCACGTCAATCCGCCATGACCATTTTGACCAGTGTGATAGCTTATACTGTAGGCACCCCCGAGTCAGTGCCATGAGTTCGTATTTAGATCAAAGAGGTGCCTCCGCATCCGCTCGTGAATGGTCTCCTACCAGTTGCGCTGGATCTCGGTAGGGTTATCCTACAGACAGCTGCTCAATGGTCAGAATCTGGTCAAACCCTCTGCTTGGGCGGAAGTGATGTTAACGAGAGTGTCAACGAAAGCTCTCATTCATGCTGCTTGAAAAGAAACAGAAAAATAAATCTCGATTGCTCTATTTGTTTCTATTTATTTTCTCAATTAGACATCCCTTTTAGAACCCCAAAACTGTTGGCTGCTACGGATCTTACTCAACACAATGTTTTCTCTAAGTGATCGGCCACTGATTTTTGACGACCTTATAATCAAAACGTGAGATCTTTTAAATAGAAGCACTGTTTTTGCGGGCGAGAAGCTTAGTTTGCTTTAAGCTTCTTTTTTAGTCAATCTGGTTGTACATTAATTACTTTTATGTTTCTGTTGTCGACACTGCATTTGTTTGATTTGTTTGTTATACATATTGTTTTTTTTTCGACGCACCTTAGCGTGCATTCTAATAAATAAACAATTAATAAATATTACAAGTAACTTGTTCTTTTTTCTGAGCAGCCCTGCTGGAGGATACAATCTTTTACCCCGTTTTTGATCTATGCCTATGCTCCTAGTAAAAACGTTATACTGCGCTGCCGAATGTTCAAATAAGAGACGCGATGTGATTCCAAGCTAAGAAAATGATATTTCACAGAATGCAAAAATTGTCGTGGAGAGGATCAAACCATAGTGTAACGCTTGTGAGCTCAATCTCTCCACAATTACTTCCTGGAAGCTCGTGGCCAACCGCGACTGCTAAGGATAGACGAGGCAGGGCTCCGCTAGCCACCGAGGGGCTTAAGCTTTCTTACTTCTCGCCCATAACTCCTGGCAAGACTCATCAAAACTCCGTTTGGGGGGGGGTGGGTGATTTAGGACGGCGAACATGAAGATCGCTTGCAGTTCAGCGCAACTGTTCAGAAATTCGTTATGAAGCAAGTTAGAACCCCGTTTTCTTCTTACAATGCTGCTTCTCTTTGAAAATAGGGGTTTCTGAAAGCTAATCCAACATTTCAACTGCTTAAAAGTGTTTCCGCATTGAAAAACATATAAATAATAGAGTATTGTACTCCTCTTGTACGATCTCTCAATACTGCTTGCCCGAGCACCTAACTTCCAGTGAAGTTTTATCACGAGTGATATGGCTACATATTCGCAAGAGATATACGCACAAAAGATCATCCAATCAATTAGAACAATGTGGCACACAAGCGCGAACAGCTCAGTTACGGACTAAATCAGTATGAAATTGAGTTACATTCCTTAATCATCTCATCGCCTTTATTCACTGCACTCACAAAGGAAGTGTTTGTGGCGCTAAACGTATCTGCAAGAACGATCTGTATTGCTAGTGTCTCTTGAGCCCCCATAGTAAAACCGCAGTATATCGCCCCCAATTGCAAGTGTCAAGAAGTAACGAGCCTCAAATGATCCTTTTTGTATTTTTCATACCTTCCAAAACGAATAGTATTCTGCCAAAAATCTGGAATCAGATCGCATAATCGTATTGAGCACCCAAAACAGCCCATCTGGACATAGTCTGGCACAAAGCGCATTCTTTGGAACGTTGTACAGAGTGATGGCGTTTCGGACTTGTACAAATTGCTTGTGCATCGTTTCATCCAGCGATTAGGGGGCTCTAAAAACGTTTCAATTTTTTTTCAGATTTGACTTAGAACTTCCTCGTTAGAGTTATTTGGCGTACTTATCACAAATCTGAGATTTATCTGTTGATTTTCCGAAGTCTTCGACTGAATTGGTTCAAAGCTCTCAGTCGGGGGAACTTTTAGGACAAAACGTGACTTTTAACGATTTCCGGAACGTTACGATAAAAATTGCTCAACATGTTTCTCTAGGGGTTACTTGAAGTAATCACGAATTTGAAGTCTGTTAAACGATTTTCGACAGCTCACGGTAGATTACCGTGGGTATACGGAAGTTCGGTCTGAGGCGGCTTTCAGAGTTTTCGCGGCGCGACGCGATGGCACATGTCAGCGCGACGCGAAATATGCGTCGCGTGGAAATCAAGGTGTGAATGCTAGGCGACTACGCGCAATTGCGTAATTTCTGCAATTTTCCGTATCCAAGCAAAACTAAGCGAAACTCAATATTTGATCTTATTCTATCTATTCAAGTGTAATAAATCTTTTTTATCTTTTATCTGTGTTATTATGGCACATTTTTGTTTTCGTCGCGACAACTTGCTTCTTTAATGACGAAACAATCAAAAAGACATCGGGAGCAAATGATGCTTAGATTTTTTTCTGGAGTTGATAGTACAGAATAGGGATGTTCCGGTGAACTGAGACCGAATTATGCTTGTGTCGTTTGTAAACCGTAAAAAAAACTTTATAGCTCGTCAACTCTTTGAAACCATCACCCTCATCACACTGTCCTTAAATATGCAGACAAAATTGTTTCCAGTATCATCTGATAACAATACAATAACCTATGACAATTTCAATCAGCCTAGTCTTTGAAAAGGCTTGAGAAAATCAAAAACGCCCCTTGAGCCCCCGATGACGGAAGAAAAAATGATGACAATCGCTCCGCGACCATCGCGTCGCGTCGCATTGCAACGCGACGCGATGGTCGCGGAGCGATTATAATTTGCGCCTCAATTTCGGTGTATCGCGCCTCTTCACTGTGAACACGTAGCGACGACCCGATGCGACATCGCTTGATCGATGTCGCATCGGGTCGTCGCTACGTGTTCACAGTGAAGAGCGTAGGCTAATCATAACGTCGCGTCGCGCATCGAATGAACTCTAGACGCCGCCTAAGTCCCAGAATTGACTCAAAATGCTAATGCGGGGTGTGTTCGGGGTGCCTATTACGGATGTAGTGTCCGTTTGTAACTTTTCTGAATGCCCGGACAAGTTTCGCCCCCTGGGTGACACTGTAACTACTCGCAACCTACAGTAAACCCAAAAACTTTTAAAACTGGGCAATCAAATCGTTCGACATCCTAATTAAACCGTGGATACAGGTTTCCAGCAAAATTTGAGAAAATGTTTGGAAACACCCACAAAAATGCCTGGTGGGTACCCTTGCCTTTTTTCGAAGCTTCGAAAACGCCTGTAACTTCTTGAAACCTGCAGCTCAGGGCGGGACACTGGGCAGTGCTGCTACTGCTGCCCAAGAGATGCTAACCGTAGAAGTCGTTTTTGCAGGTGCGTCTACCACTCAAAGCACTTCCTTTCTCAGGGCAAAGAAGAGTTCCGTGCTGGGCATAAGACTAGAAAAGGGACGATCGTCTACGATTCTGTTTGAGGGTGCGTGATAGAAGATTTCCGGACAACTGCAAAAGCGTTGGCGGTTGTGGAGCGAAGAACTGTGGCCTTATCGGACGGATAACCGGCCAACGAAATATCGGTGGAGCAAGAGTATGAACTGCGGGACGTCTCCTGTACAATGCAGGAGCCGAGGTTGTCGATGCTAAACCGTTGGACAGCACCTGAAATAGATATGCTGAGCTTGGTTTGCGCACAATCAGCAATGTAAATGCTTTGTTCGACCAGTGCCCTTTTTTGATTCTACGCTGGTACCTGACCAAATGGTATCAAAGACAAAAAAATTGGGTTTGGGGATTAATACGGAAATAAACCTTAGCTGTTGAGCCGTACTGTCCTAGACGGAAGGTTTCGTATTTTCCACCAAGGCAAGTGTGTAGAAACTCCTCGATAAAACCGTACTGGGCTAATAGATTTTTGATCTGAAATTCTTATCAAAATTTTTGTCTAATGAAAGGCAACCTGCATGATGTGCTGTCGATCCCGGGACCAGAGTCCGGTTCGCGTATGCGGATGATGGCTGTTGCATCACGCAACACGATGATAATCGTGCTGGGAGGAAGGTTAATCGTACAATGACCAAGTGGTCCCAGCTTGATTACCATCCTGTTGCGTCATGCACTAATCGTTGTCCGGAAATGCGGGCCGGAATTAGGCCCCGAGAATAATGAGAAGACGCGCCTTTCTGAAGCTGTGACCCTCATCTGGGAAAAGAATGTAGCTCACTGGGATTTGTTCTCTTCTCATGGCGTCCACAAACTGATCTGAATGACGCAAAATAGCTTGTGAATCTATTTAGAATTGACAAGCGTAGCCGCTAACCAGATTCTTGTCTGTTTACGAGGTGATCATTGGCTCCTTGAAGTATCATGAGAGGCTTCTTCACCCTATCGGCGAAGAAGAGCGGCGAACGAGAAGCCAGCAATCGCAGGCCAACTTGCCTTGAAAATGAAATTTCATCATGCAATTCGGTTACTAAGATTGTAAGGTCTCACGTGACAACGTCTCCTCCCATCATCCTAACATCCTTTGCATGCAAACCAGGCCTGTCTGCAGACACTGTTTGCTGCGATTTGATCAAATTTGATGGCCCAAAAATATCCACTCCACAGGAAAACTCATTCGGAGTAAACGTGAGCGCTACTAGAGTCTCATAGCCACCGTAGCTGTTTCCTAAAATTGTGTTTAGGTATGTTTATTTCAAAATAGAAAAGATGCGGTAGGCAGAGAAAGGTTGCATGACTGTACCAGAAGTTCAGGGAAAACACAGCGTCAAAAAAGTGGAACGAAAGGACTATGAAGTGGAAATGATTGTGTCAAAGACGAAAAGTATCTGAGGAAATTATGACGAACGGAATGAAGAATTCACCCATTATTGCCACATGAGATTTGCTCGCAATTCCCTTTGCTACGGCAAAGTGAACTGCGTCCACAATGTCGTAATGCATCTTGCGACCCCATTCACCATTTCCTGCATTGGTGAAGCCTTTTCCGAAGCCGGTGCTTCCGCGAAAATTGACCTGCAAGCGGAACGCTTTGTCATGTACATCTAAAAACATTTTCCAGCGGTTTCCCATTCACTTTACCTGCAACACGGCATAGTCTCGATTTGTAAGCCAGGCCGTCACACTCGAAAAGCCATAATGATCTCTAGACCTGGGCCCACCGTGAACGAGCACAACTAGTTTCTGCGGTACCATAGGTAACATGCCGAGCTCAGCATACGAGCGATCGGCTGCGCTAACTTCCTCAGCGTTTCGTAGAGCAACCTAAATTGGAAATTTCCTTCTTCTTAGTTCTGTGTTAGTTAAAACTCAATTTAACTTTCCTCTGGGGGTAGACTGAGATAAGCTTGAATATTCTTGCCATCTCTGGATTTGAAATCGAAACCTATCTGACGACTCAGCTTGTGGGCTTCGAGTTCTGGACGACTGTTAAAGAGGAACTCGGTCTGAAATGGAAAATCTTGTTTTGATTCCTCAGTGAATGTTAGCCAACCGTTTTTGTCCAAGCCCTGTAGAGGAAAACCTCATAGGGTTTGTCCGCTGAAAGATAAGTGACGAGCCACACTTCCATATCTACAAATGGTTACTTGTGTGTTGCGAAGAATCCCTTCATGCCCTAAGTGGATACTAACCCAAGCTTGTAGAGATTATTTGCAGCGATCCATCTGGATGGAGATTCACCAGGTACTCAAGATCGTCCAGAATGGTGTCGTTCAGTACTATCCATTCCGGCTGGTGATATACCTAGAAGTCCGCTTGGTAGATCATGGATAGTGCACGTGTTGTTGTGAAAAAGTCTTTGATGTAGTCTGTAAATGCTCAAAAATATCTCTGCAGGCCTTCTATTGCTTCTAACGCTGCACGTGTATGCAAGCTTTGTCTTTTTTATCAGTCAAAGAGAATTCCCCAGTCCGCAAATTTTGTTGCAACCTTCTTGCCTCAGTTACAGCCAATAGTGTCTTGTCCGTAGGATGAATTAGCATGCCACCGATTTCGGCCGTCGTCGCAACGTGAAGAGTTTTTTTGTGTCCAGTGTCGTCGAATGGGAAAGTGACCAACATTCCTAAAGTTTTGTTGAATCAGGAAGATGAACATCTCTTCATTGACGTCACTAACCTAAGTCCGTCTCTTCTTCCCATGGCCAGTGATCTATTTCTTGTCCCCATAACCAGTACATGTGCTGGTTGGACTGGTCAAACGCGAGCGGTCTGAACAACGCTAGAACGGGGCTTCGCAACGAGAAAAGAGAAGAAGCCGCATTTGGAAACCTTGCAAATCCTTCGTCATCCGATTGAACTAACAAATATTCCTCCCATTCTGAGGAGTCTGATGTGAGGGACAATTCACCCTCTTTTGGCGACTTTCTGGAAGTGTATTTATATACATACAGAGAGCCAAAATTTTAACACCCAGTCAAAATGTAAGGCTTTTTAAGTGCATGTTTCTGACTCACACCATTTCACTACTACTAAATGCATAATTCAGATGGTACGATGCACGAAAAAGGCTCTCAGCGTCCCAAACACAATATATGTCAGTGCCGTCACGAAATATTCACCTGGACTCCGCTGCTCGGCTACTTGTCACGGAATGTGTGACCATGCTAGAGCATTTTCAATAAAGATTCAGCACTCAGGTGAAAGGCTCGTTTAAACAAAAAGCATTTTCTTCTACAAGATTCTCGTCTGACCACTGTCTCTTGATTAGAAAAATGCTCGGCATACCTCGAAAAACAACAGAGTTGCTCAACCATTCTCGGATTGGTCACCCCCAATCGACTCACCACATGTATCTAAGGCTCCGTCCATACGTGGCGAGGGCGTGCGAATACGCGAAATCGATGGTCATCGTGGGCACACGATTTGCTAGCCGCTCACAAGCGCTCTTTCTCGCGCGCCCTCGCCCGCTCGCTCTCGCGCGCTTACGCCAGCACCACGAAGCAAGCAGCAAGTTTCAGGCTTACTGCTCCATCACTAAAGCAGGTGGCATTAAATCTGTATCAAAACTATTGTCCTTGTTTCCCATAATCCCACCACGGAAGTCGAAAGCCCTGGGAAATCATCTGCCGTTCCCCGACTCGAGCGATTGATCACCCGATCAAACTTTTCAATCGAATCAACACGAGGTAGGGGGTGTTTGCCTATGTTTGTTTGCGGGAACGGGCTGCTCCAGCGTTGAGGAGCGTCAAGAGGCGCACAACAGCGGGAGCGCTCGCTCTCGTGACGTATGGACGCTGCCTGATTGGTGTCGCTATATATAGGAGAGATGGGTACCGCGGAACATGCATACTGTGGAATCTGAGCACCTCTCTCTACTCACACGACACTTGTAAAGAAGAACCGTTTCAAAAAAAGTTAGCGTTTTCCTCCCATTTTCGAAGGTGCGTTTGTACTTTTAAAATGACCTATTGTGCAGTTTGATGTCAGAAAATACGTACTTTTTTACTCTGAAAACTGAATTGCTGTAACTAGAGTTTTCTGGCAAGACGATAGCAGTGGTGTTAATGGCTCCCTCAAAAACCTCGATCTACCCTAATAACGGCTTACTCGGGGGGGGGGGTGCGTCTATACTTTTGAAGCGGGGTGTATTCTAGGAGCCACCGCGAAGCATATACAGTCGGCATGGATCCTTGGGATTCTTTGCGTTCAGTGTTGAAGCTTTCGCCAACTTGGTGCCATATGCTATAAGGCTCCGTCCATAGCCAACGTCCTGGCGTCAAGTGACGCTGGTGGTTTGCATCTTTAACATTTGTTTTTGATCTTACTCCCTAACGACCATTGCAGCCGGCCTGTCGCTCACGATGGGACATCGAAGCAGTAGCGGCTGTCACCAATATTAACGATACCATCGTGAACCACATGCTGTTCTCGGACACCGCACGCGCCAGCCATCGAGCGTTAGGCGTCGTTTATACTTCCGCCGTCGAGCGGCGCGGCCAAGTGCAATCCTACAATATCGATCGTGCCGCGCCGCATGATCAATATTACAGAAATGCACTGTGCCTCGCCGCTCGGCAGTGGGAGTATAAACGACCCCTTAGGCCCCGGTCAGACTTCGTCGAAAAACCTGCTGAGTCCGACTGAGTCTGAATGAGTCCGGGGTGGGAAAACCTGCTGAGTCCCACTGAGTCCGGTTGCCCTTAGCGCCAACCAACTCCTCTGCGAAACACGCAATTGATAGTGACGATTATCACTTCAGCTGTGAATCGGAACGTGTTTGGTGGCTGATTTTTCTTGTTTTCAACATGTCTGAATCTGATTTCCGTATCAGCAGTACGTGGGGCAGAGCGCAGACGGCGAGATTCGAGATGCGGTGGAACTCGGCAGGTCGCAGTCGGCCGAAAAAAATGCACCCAAATCACGTGAAAAACACCTACATATATCGACCGGGTGGGGTGAGGATGATTTCGGTGGGACTCAGTGGGACTCAGTAGGACTCAGTCGGACTCAGTCGGTGCATTGGCCCCACCCTTGTACGCATGAGAAATATCAGCATCGACCGGGGGGATCGCGGTGGGCATCAGACGGTCGCAGTCGGACTCAGTGGGTTGATTTTTTTGCACCCGTCTTCCACGAATTCGATGCGTATCGACCCGGTGGGACTCAGTAGATCCACCGACTATGACGGGGGCCTTATACGGCAGCATTTGAGCGCTGGCGCACGACGTTCCAGCGACTTAACGCTTGCTGCTGATCATTGTTTATGAACAGAGCCTACTACAGGTGCACCGGGTTTGCCCCAACCATCAATGGGGAATGCAAAATATCACTACGATTCATGCCGGCTGCAGTTGCGGACCACTCAGCTGCCGTCATGTAAGCCGATCGATCGAGGCATTTCTCGCTGTCGCACATGACGAACCGCAGGCTACTGAGCGGATCGTAGTTATGTTTCCCAGTGGCGCCCGGGTATGCCAGTTGAGAACACTCATTTCATTTCGCGCATTTTGCTCGATTGTAAAATGTGCGGCTTGATGGAGGGCAGGGCCTCATATCGGAGGGAAGAGGAGGGGAGGAGGGGGGGGGAGGATGACGGAGACGCGAGGATTTTCATAAATCATCTCATTAGATTACTTAGAAAAAATGTCCAGCAAGCTGCATCTGATACCTGAAATATTTGATGGAACCGTTGGGCTGTATCTCAGTCGCCAGTCGAATGTCCAGATTATTATCCAGGAAAAAGACATCAAATCGGTCATTTTTCACCATCAACCTCATTGAGTCTGTCAGCAGGTTGTACATGTATAAGTTATGGTAACTAAAACACAATCTTTCACAAAGACGTCTATTACAGGAACTAACTGGGGACCAACATTGAACTTTCATCCTTGAGCTCCAAAACGATTCGATGATCGAAATCACTTATCCTCTTAATTTTAGCCTTCACTCCAGGCCTATCTGAGACAACTGTTCTTTTGTTAGGATTTCCACTAATTTCTCTCTGCAAATGTTTTTGTTTCGAAAATGCACCTTCTCTCTCTCAATATTGGTCGGGCTAACATACCACGCAGCCGTGGTAGGTTCACTCAACCGGTAGCCAATATATTCAGAACTAGCCTCAGAGATATTTTTCTTGAAGAGGTTGGTATTTCCGTCACCATTGATATCCTGCGTGTAGAGGATTACATCCGCCAATGCCGTCCAGGAGAAGTCTAAACCAAATTATTCTTCTCTCAGGCGCCTCCTGAACAGGCAGCAGCGACCGTTTATCCATATGTGTTACATCACGTTTGTTGCCAGTGGACAGGTCGGTAGTGAGTACAGCTTTTTTTCTTTGCCCAAACCATAAGGGGTATGGTATACTTTGTCGCTGTGATGAGCGACAGGCTTGCAATCTAACACACATCGCGGCGGGACCCGCATCGGAGCAATGGCAGCGGCCGTCGTAGGAACAGATGTCGCGTGTGGGTCGCAGCGACGTGTCGCGGAGGGCTGACATACTGCAAATTTGCCATAGCCTTTCGCTACCACTGTCGCTGTCGCTGTCGCTGTGCAGTGCACTGCGAGAGCGACGGATTTAATGGGCGGGAGGCGGTCGCTGTCGGTGTGCAGAGCGACGCGACCGTGTGTCGCAAAAGTGTACCATACCCCTAAAGCGCTCTGCCGAGTAGCACCGCGGCGAGTCTTGCAGCGGCAGGGAGAAAATGGAAAATAGGGGACGCTAAGCAGCGGACTAGGTCGGCACGGTGTCGTGCGACTGCGTCGCGGATATCTTGCAGTGTTTCTGCCGCTGCAACAGCAGCGTATTCCTCTACCACTTTCCGCCGCCGTCAGCAAGCGGCGGCGGTAATTGGTCTCAACCATTTCCATCACCGGCGTGGAACGCTGCCGTCGATCAAGATTTCTCTATAGAATCGAACTTCTGAAGACCTTTTGCCGTTTTATTCCAGCTCTGGTTTTCCGGTTTTTAGTTTTACCTACTATTTTTTTGTTCCAGCGTGTGTTTTTCGGTTTTTAGTTTTACTAGTTTTCTGTTCCAGCGTGTGGCAGTTGTAACTTATGCGACTACCGCAAACCGTCTGCTAATTTTGGTGATTCGAAATCCACAATTCAAGGCATAATCACTTTACTGAACGCAAGTTTCAAGTTCAACTTTTGAAGCATATCGAAGCAGGAAAAGCTACTCAGAGCGAAGTGTGATGTTGAATGAATGAGGGCGAACGTATTGGTGAAAAAGCGATGCGAGCGACATCGGCGCTGCGATTCCGCTAAGCCATCGCGCCCAACGCCGCTTCAGGTTCAGAACACGCCACAGGCACCTTACTCGGCGGCATGCTGCCGGTCGTCGCAACTCTGCGCAGCCGTTAAGTGAAGATTATCGGGCAAATGGACTGCAGTTAGCCCAAGGCCTGCTAAATACGCAAAAATTTGGGATGTGGATACATGATGAAACTGCTAGAACACATCCGAACACTTATGGGTAAACGGTCGCTTCTGCTTGTTCAGGTTTCCTGCTTCTCTCGTATAGCAAATTTAGGTCTCTGTTATAGTCGGCCCGTAGGCTGTAGCCAGCCCGGTCGATACATAGACTCTGTGTCATTCCAAGTGAAATCATGTTTTCAGTTATCACAGCGCGGGCGGTGGCTTTTTCGTCGGAACCTCCTTATAACTAGTTATATTTCACCGAGGCCCACCGCTCCGCTGCTGGTGATAATCGAAATCAACAGGTCACTACGGCTGTACCAGAGCTTATGTAACGCATTGCTCACTCAGGTCGAAAAATCTCCTCGAATTGTCCGTACTGATCCCGCCTGTCCCGTCCGTGGCATGTCTCGATTTGTATGCTTATTTAGGTTTGAATTCCCCTTCCATCCATACTAGGGCTGAACTGCGCAGTCCTCTTTATACATATGCATCGAATAATTTCGAATCATCCGAAAAATCATATTTTCTCTCTGGAGTCAAAATGGTTTGAGCTAATTTTGGTTTTCAGACCTCAAGTTAGGGGTAGTCTTCTCATAATTCTTGGCTAAGTAGAATTCTGTGGGTTCACAGGATTCACAAATTCACAAATATCAGTTTTTTAGGAAATAGGTCGACTAATAGTCGAAGTCGACAATTTTTTCGAATAATTGATGAATGTGATTCAATGAATGCAATTGATTCTTCTCTAACCTACCTTATGAGAAGATTCCCCCCTAATTGTTGTCTGAAAACCAGAGAACGCTCGGTTCGTTGTAACATTGAGGAGAAAAATTCATTCATCGGATGATTCGAAATTATTCGTTGCCCAAGTATAGTCCGCATTGCTCTCGAGTGCGCCTGCCTAATCAATAGGCACACAGCGGACCACTAGGGACGGGCGAAGGACGGCGGAGGACACTAGAGACGGAAGAGGACGGCTCAGTCCGACCTTCGGCCGACCATGACGGGGGACTTATCTTGGCTCAAAAAATGTCGCGAGCGCAGATCAGCAAAGTTACAATTGCTATCCCGAAACATTCGACGAGTGCCTGCTTTATCAAGATTGTGTAGAAAGGAACGCACCCACTACATGATCCGACTTTTCAAACGTGACTTTTCGTGTATGCTTTGACTTAGTGCTTCTTACAAACACATTTCTCATTCCTTGTTCATCTGGAGCTATGTAGGCGACATAACTAAAAATTTTCAAGTGAAAAAAAAGGCCATCATGGTAACTGGCTTCAGAAATTGTCAAACAAGGTGGGCTCACCGGCCGTCGAAGCTGAGGGACGGTGAGGAATATTCAAGATTTGCGAACAACTGTTCTCGTGGAATAATTGTGGCTTCTACGAGATGAAAGAGTATGAGTGGAAGAACTAGCATTTGGGCTAAACGAAAAATTAAAATAGAAAAATTGATACCCACCCTATTAGCCGGAACTCTGACGAAGACTCGACCAGGGACTAGCTTAATGAGGTGGGACCTGAGAGGTTAGAATCAATTTAGAGAGTCCACTGCTTTCGGAGAGTATGGTCTGCCTTTTCCAAGTACTGACTGACTTAATAAATTACTGCCAATGTTGTGCACTATCGCGTCCGGACGAACAATGCGAGCCTGGCCGTTCCCCCCCCCCCCCTCCGGCGAATACGCGCGGTCGCGAGGCTCGCAGGATGAATTAGGACCTAAACCCTGCCTTTTTTCGTTGTGGAAAGCTCTTTTTATTATTATTATTATTATTATTATTATTATTATTATTATTATTATTATTATTATTATTATTATTATTATTATTATTATTATTATTATTATTATTATTATTATTATTATTATTATTATTATTATTATTATTATTATTACGGTTATTATTATTATTATTATTATTCACTCACTCACTCACTCATCCCGTTAGCTGGCGGCTGGCGGAGCAGGATGACCTCTCAACCAGTACACTGCTATAGGTGCCATAGGAGCTCTTGTGGCCTGAACGATACGCTTCCATTCAGTACGGTTCGCAGCAATTAATCTAGCATTAAGGACACTGCACCGTTGGGACTACAGATCCGCCTCGACTTGCTTCAACCACGTCTTTTTCGGGGCTGCTCTCTCAACCTTCCACAGTGCAGGGCGCTCTCTCCATAACAATCTGCGCGGAAGTCGGTTTCTTTCCATTCTGCATACGTGTCCGAACCATCGCAGCCTTCTCGTCCGAATTTGTTCTTCGATCGTGGGCTGATGGTCGCAAGTATCTTGGATAACGTCGTTCCGTATTCGATCTCTTAAAGTTTTCCCGAGGATTTGCCGCAAACACCGCGTTTGAAAGAATTCCAGCCTGCCGTGATCCGACTTTAGCAACGTCCACGACTCTGACACATACAGCAGGATTGGCACTATGAGCGCCCGAAACAGCCGGATCATTGTCTTGATTGACACATTACCCTTCTTCCATAGACACCAGCCCTGCGAAGCGAAAGCAGCCGACGCCTGCCCGATCCTGCACAGTATCTCCGATGTAGCCACTATCTTTCGCTTTTGCACCAACGATCCGAGGTACTTGAACTCCTTGACTTGCTGAAGCTCAGCACCCTCGAAGAACACGGAAGCACGTGAACCGTCCGACGTCATGACCTTAGTCTTCTCCTTATTAATCCGCAGCCCATACGATTCCGCGATTTGTGCCATATCATTCAACAAAAGCGTGGCTTCCATGTCAGTATCGGTGAACACTGCGCTGTCGTCCGCAAACATCAAATCCGTGACAAAATCGTTATCGCCAAATTGGACCCCTCTTCTATTTTCGAAGGTCTTTCTCATAATAGCATCGACCACGGTATTAAAGAGGAGCGGCGAAATCACATCTCCCTGCCGGACGCCTGCATAGACCCTGAATTCTTCGGATAGCTTGTTTCCGACGCGGACACAGCTAGTCGAGCTTCTATAAATTTCCTGCAGAAGCTTCACCATTTTTCCTGGCATGTGTTCGCATTCCATCGATCTCCATAAGGCGGGCCAGTGCACGCAATCGAATGCCGACTTGAAGTCTATGAAGGTGATAACGACGCGCTTTCCACAGCGGATCCTTTCCTCCATAACTTGACGAAGGGCGAAAATTTGATCGCTGCATCCTCGACCCGGACGAAAACCTGCTTGTTCTTCGCGACAGGTACTCTCCCGATGGCGTTGAAGTCTGGACTGGATAGTTCTCGTGAAGACTTTACCAACAATCGACAACAGGCTGATCCCGCGATAGTTTTTGCAGTCTCTGGCATCGCCCTTCTTATGGATAGGCACGACAATAGCCTTTTTCCAGGTAGATGGCACGCTCTCTGTCCGCCATATGCGCGTGATTAACTGATGCAACTGACGCAGTAGAACATCTCCTCCTGCCTTGATGACCTCAGCAGTGACATTGTCAACACCGGACGCCTTTCCATTCTTTATCGACTTGATTGCCGCTTTCACTTCTTCCGCAGTGGGTTCCGAGTCAAGCGCTGTCTCCTCTGGTACCTCAACTAGTATCGGTTGGGCCAGTGGACCTTGTGGCGCATCGTGAGTATAGAGTTCACTGAAGAACTGCCTCCATCGCAACAGACGCTCATCTGCTGATCGCACAAAAGACCCATCCCTATTTCTGATGGAATCGCTCATGAGTTTGGTCTTCTTTCTGAGACGGTTGAGTGTACTGTATAATGTGCGATAGTCGTTCCTTCCAACTGCCTCCTCCACTTCGTCTGCTACCTTATTTCAGTACGACTCCCGCTCTTCCTTCAACTTTCGACGAAGCTCCTGACACAATTGCCGATACCGTGCAAAGTCCGTTAGTTTCACTCGCTTCCGTTCGTCCACAAGACGGAGAGAATCGTCCGATATCCAAGGCTGCGTTTGCCGGCGAATAACAGGGTAGAGAGGCTCTGCGCATTCAAGAGCGACTTCAACTGTCTGCTTCTCGTGCTCATCCACAGACAAGGCATCTTCCAGAACCGCGAACCGATTCGACAGCTCGAGTTGGAATGTTTCTTTTGTTCCTGGCGCCAGCAAGTGTGACCAGTCTAGTTTTTCTTTTTTTTCTCTTTGTTTTTTTTTGTTTCTTTCTAGGGGGCTCCTCACGCCTAGGTCGTCGTAAGCGAAGCTGCATTACTGCACGCAAGAGATAATGGTCGGATCCACAATCAGGCCCTCTCATGGCTAGAACATCTTTCAGTGATGATCTAAAACGTGAGTTTATCAGCACGTAGTCCAAGGTGGCCACATCTCGTCCAGTTGGATTCCTCCATGTTAACTGATGCTTCCTGGGGTGCCGGAATTGACTGTTACCGATGGCAAGCTCGTTGAACGCAGCGAACGAAAGTAGGCGTAGTCCATTGTCGTTTATTTCGCCCACGCTGAACCTGCCCAACACTCTTTCCCAGCCTGTTCTGTCACTACCGACTCTTGCGTTGAAATCACCCGCTACAATGGTGACATCGGTTTTCGGGATAGTATTCAGCACGTCCTGGAGTTGGGTGTAGAACTCGTCCTTGTCAACGTCAGAACTTGGCTCCGTTGGTGCATAGATGGACACGACATGGGTCTTGATTGTTCCGCTCAAAACAAGAACAGCGATCCTGCCAGAAATCGGCTCGAATGAAACAACGCTTCTAGCTGCGCGACTGCCTAGCATAAATCCAACACCATTGCGATGTCCGTCCTTACCGGAATAGTACAGCACCATCTTTTCGCTACTCTCCGGCACCTGAATGGTCACCGTTCCACATCCGCTCATCCTCAGATCGGGAAGTGCAGCAATCGATATGTTGGACCTTGACAACTCTCTTGCTATTATCTCTTTCTGACCGACGCAGTGTCCCGTTCGCACATTCCATGCTCCAATCCTCAGCTCCTTCTTAGGTGTCACCAGTCGTCCTCCATTTTGGCCAGTAGTATTCTTCTCACCAACACCCTGGATCCCTAGTGTTGGCGCATCGGCTGCCCCGGATGCGGTAGCTTCTTCGTTGTTTCCTAAGAGACTTTCCATGGTTACCACCTAAGTTTTCCAGCCCGTCGGTAGTACGGGGGGCCAACCCTCCTCCTTTCTCATCCGGGCTTGGGACCGGCAATGGCGGAGTTATTATTATTATTATTATTATTATTATTATTATTATTATTATTATTATTATTATTATTATTATTATTATTATTATTATTATTATTATTATTATTATTATTTTTATTATTATTATTATTATTATTATTATTATTATTATTATTGTTGTTGTTGTTGTTGTTGTTGTTGTTTTCCAGGTTATTCAATTATCTTGAGGGTCAGCGGCTTGATAGTCTTAGTTAAAAGCAGTGTTCATGATGATTTCAGTTGCCAAGTTCTCGGTTTGAAGCAATTCGTTAGGCACCAAGTGTTATCATAATTACCGAAAAACGGCGAAAAAACGCACTAAAACGTCTAATTTCGGTGATTTTATTATATGGCATAGTCTAGTTCTCTGGTTGGGTTAACATGTTACGGTAGGTTGTCACCGGTGTAAATTTGGGTCAAACGAAAATAGAATAAATTTTTTTCGCAAAGCAGTATTAGTTAGGGTCCAAAGTAAAGAACAGAGCAATAGAAAGTAGATAATTACAAAGGAAGGATCCACAGAATATTTCGTTGTCACAACGAACTTTTCCTGTGAGAGTAAAGAGGCGGGGTGAGAGTAAGGCATCTTTCATAGTCCTCACCGCAAGCGCGGCACGCGCGTGAAGCGCGGGACGAGCGGTGGACTATGAAACTTTTTACCGCGCGGCACGCGCGGGACGAGCGGAAATCCACTGTGAAATCTCCAGCGGCACCGCCATGGCGGTGCGGGTAAAAGTCGGGCCTCAACTGGGACTTGTACAGGAATTCCTGGCTTGCAATTGCGTATGTGGTGGCGCAGGATAGTCCCAGAATTATTTATGTTGGAGTGGACTCAAATCGAGAAGCAATTATTGATTGAAACGGTGAAACCGCCACGGCGGTTTGGGCGGCGCCGCTATGGCGGTGCTGATGGACTATGAAAGTTCTTACCGCGCGTCTCGCGCGTGCCGCGCGGTAAGAACTCTCATAGTCCACCACCCCTCCCGCGCGCCACGCGCGTGCCGCGCTTGCGGTGAGGACTATGAAAGATGCCTAAAGGATTTCTTGTGGTACCAATGCGTTTTCCTCAAGTTGTACGTCATTTTAGTTCTTCCCGGGGCCAATTAATCGATACCGTGAATAATCTTAACATTGAAGGTTTTCGCCTTCAAAGGCACAGTCCAACCTCAGAATCGATTTTCTGTTTTCCTACCAATCTTGAAAACGGTCTCACGCTGATTTCAATGATGTATCTCAAATCGTACAAGACCCCCTGGAAACGGAGTTATGGCCCCTCCAAAATTGAGCTGCGAAAACATGGTGGACGAGTTGTCCGAGATTTGTTACTTCCGTCATTTGCAGCCAATGTATGTGAGCCGACTTGAATAAAGAGAGGGGCTGAGAAAGAAGGGAAGAGCGGGACTATTGAACGGAAACCATCGCTCATCTTGCCGCTGTTCAGTTCGAAAGATCGTAAAAGGGGCGTGCCAAATTGGTTTCCGGATGTGGGCGACCAAGGATGGCTTCCTCCTATATCTCGCTTATTCGGAGGAATCGAGAGCTCGCACTTGGCAATGTTATAAGCGGCGGGTCAACTTCACAATTATATGGAATCCTCGGATTCGGCCCCTGAGCTTGGACTGTGCCTTTGAAGGCATCATTCACGATGAATTTTGTTTTCGAGTTTACCATATAGATACATATAATGGGAGTTCTAGTACCGTGTATGACAGCTTCGTTGAAAAAACCGCTAAAAATCACCGAAAGCTACTTTTTGAACCGAAGTTCCCTCAATCGGCTTTTGAGAAAGGATCGCTAGGAATCGCTGTGTTGACCCAAAATCTCTCAATCAAATGAAGTTCTTTTTTTTTGAGGTGATTCGTGGGGAAGAAAAGGTTAACCGACGTTTGTAGAAAAGTCGTCCTTCACGTAATCGTATAATATATTGCATCAACTTCCCCTCATTTGCACTGTATCGATTCTTGATCAATTACTTATGCGACGGCTGGCAGCAAATTCTGCCAGATGACTGTCGTAGTGCCGGCCTCTTTTGACGGAAACTGCGGCATTCGACCACATACAGTGCATCTACGCGCTCGCATTCGATCCCCAAACTGCACGCTGATTGCGAAAGTGCCTCAACACGCTTTCGCTATCAGCGTGCACTTTGCGGACTGAACGCGATTGCGTAGATGAACCGTATATCTTCACAATAGTGCGTTGGAGACCCAACAAACTCTCCGTACGTTCTTAGGTGAGCCAAGCTATTCATTGAAGCCCAAAAAACGGTGAGTGATTTTCAGCACGTGCGATGCTTCTAACATAAGGAAAGGGAATCTTTCAAGACGATGATTATGACAATAAGAAATATCTAGCAGAGAGACACTTCCTCGAAGGTTCTATGAAATCAGGGATGGGTAGCAGTAGAAAGCAGTTGCGAACAGAATCCTCATCCTGTTCTCATTACCTATTTGTTAACGCAACCCTACTTAGCGCATTCTAAAACATCGATCACTTGCTGACTAGAAATCCCCCCCCCCAGCCACTCCTTACTTTCAACCCCCTAATACCTCAGTCAGCAAGTTAAAATTCATTAAGCTCCACTCTCTTTGAGGAAATGGATAAACGAAGCAATGCACGTTAGCGTGGTCCCACTGTAAGCACAACGATGAGGAAAACTCATCCGAAACTCGTCGAGGCGCGCCGAACCTGCTCCTTATCGGATGAACTGCTGGTCTCCCCTCCATTTGTAATTGTAATAATTTGTTTCAATGATTTTTTCATTTGGTTTTCCGCTCAACTTCTCTTTTGATGGATTCGATATCTGATTTCTATAGATGAGCAGCAAAAGAAAAGTTTTTGAATATCTTTTAATACAATCTATCCGCTCAGATTCGGTCTACAGAAAGATGAGCGTGTCAAAATAGACTAGGGAAATCGTTCGTTTCTATAAATGTTGTCATTCAATCCGAGAAAATTGCAGATAAGGTCTGATTTCGAAAGTTATTTCAGGATAGGACCAGGCCAGAAATTTGAAAGTCCTGTTAAAAACACGAAATGACCAGAAATAATGGAGGTGCAAAACGCTTACTGCTTTTCCAAAGGAGCTAGATCACCTGGTTAGGCCGAACTCAGGCTTGCGCACGACTTTCATGATGAGGGGTTTGTTTACTGGAAAGTCACTCCGTAACTGATTACTACGTCTGCGATGAGTGGCGGAGGTCTGCACTGCAAGCGCATCCGCAACACTGAACTAAGATTGTTTTAAGCTCCTCTCCAAACCCAGGAAACTTGACGGAGTGCTCACTGAATGTTGTTAAGGGAGTGATAGAAACGGAGTAAACGTGATTGAAACAGATATGCTTCGATAGAAGTTGCAAGTTAGCGCACTGTTTGAAACCAGACACAAGTGACGCTGCAGAATTTCGTCACTCTGAAGGAACTTAATAACATTACAGCCGTACAGCGATACATTGTCTAAGTTCAGCTCAACAGGCTGCTTCAAACTTGCCCTGTCTGTCAAGTTCTAATGCTCCAACCACACAAGCATGGTAATGGATATCAAACGTCGGTCGTCTCATTTTATCGGTCTCGCTTTGCAGCTGAAGATTGGGCTTTGACAGAGTTCGAGGTGAGGGCAGTCAGTAGCGGAGCTGCTATGTTCGGATAGGTTTGTACATTTGATACCCTTGGCATATTGTCGCCGCGATGAGCGACATGGTTTTCGGGAAGGCCCCGTCATGACGGTAGATGACGGAATACATTGACAATGAAGTATAACCATGGGCGCACACCGTAGGTCATAAGCCCCATTCATAGCTGGTCGCTCCGACTAGTCGCGGCCCTGCCAACATTAATAAAACCCATCGCGATAACAGATCTTGAACTGAGTCGCGACGGGTGGGAACAGTTTAAAGACTGTGATATTTCATAGCTAGTCGAAGCGATCTGCTTGATTTTGTTGAGTCGCTTAGACTAGTCGTGTCGCTTCCATCATGTAAGCGATTCGTTTACTCGACGTGACTAGGCCGCAACCTTCCGTCAAGACGTAAGGAATTCGGCGCCAAATTGCGGACCTCACAAGCACTTGGCATAAATTTCGAGTGAAATCCTAAAATTATAGCATAACAATCCTGTTCCTCCTTATCGTCTCTCATGTTTTATTTTGTGCTTCTGTATGCCTTCGAGGTTTTTATGTGTTATTCTTTAGTTGTCGGCCTACGTTTCGTTTCGTTTCTTCCTAAATGTGTTGAACATTTATGTTCAACACGTTTCAATACGTTTTGTTCAACAGCGATGCCGCCCTATCACTGCCCTATACCCCTGTCACGCCTTAAAGCCCCCGTCACAGCCCTGAAGCCCCACTGTCACTGCCCTGAAGCCCCCGTCACTTCCCTGAAGCCCCCGTCACTGCGTCGGAGCAGTGACGTCACCATGCCCCCCGCCCGCAAAGCGTCGCCGCTCCCCTCCACTCCTCCAAAAATATCCCTTTCTGACAGGGACTCGAAGTCATGTTGGGCCGAATGCGGTTCTCTATGAGCTGAGGCGCCTTTTATACCGGTTGAGCACGTGATAGATCACAAGAGAAATCACGTTAAATCACAAGAAAAACTTGACGTGAATGACGATGCGTGCGTTTGGCCTACAAGACCTTCTATAGTCTCTATGGTCGTGAACTACCTTGTACGACTTCTTCCCATCTTTTCCGTCCCTTCTTCTCGGGGGGGGGGCAAGCGCCGGAGGAGAGCAGGGGCCTCCCCTGAGTCCCCCCCCCCCTCGGGGAAGGCCTCTGTTGTCGCTCCCCCAAGTGGAAAACGGGCTCTATTGTCCGGCGCTTGTCCCCCCCCCCCCCCCCGCAGAGTCTGAGTAAATGTTCAATCACTGCTCATGATCGAGAAAAAAAAGAAAAAGTCATGTTTTACTTCAGATAGTGGTTTTATAGCTGTTTATATCACTTGGACTTTTTGTTCAAGTATCCTTCTGTTGTTACAGCTGTCTTGAAACTCACACCCAGCAAACCCAGTGATCCGTGCGAACAAATAGAAAAGTCTTCTTGGCGTTGTCCGCAAATCTCCGTCCCGTGTCACGCTGAATCGCGTCCCGACCAGCGATCCCAAGCCGGTCGATGGTTTGAAATCGCTGGACGAAACGTTTTCAACTTGCTTCGTCCAGCGATTTCTGATTGCGGTAGCATAGTTGACTTCAAGTCGGAACGACCAGCTATGAATGAGGCTATAATGAAGTTTCAGAGCTTGTTGCATTCTCCACCTCCGACCGCCCTCTAGAGTTGCATGTTTTAGAGTCCTTTTTCATCTCTGGGAATGCTTACCAGAGCGCGAGACATCTGAGAACACATAGGAAAGATGTTCTATTTGCCCAGTTGCTGTTTTCGTTCTGTATTATTCATTGTGCTTTCTGGAGAACCGAAATTACAAATTATTTGAAGAGCACAAGGTGTTCTGACAGCGGGATCTGACTAAATAGTTCGCTATTATCGTTGGAGTGCACAACGACAGTGATTAAGCAGCTATTTCGGTCATTACGACGCAAATACGACATTCTAGTCTTCCGCAGAATCAGTACTCTCGAAACCTAAAGTAAAGTATGTAGCTCAAACGAGAGCTAGGAAAGTCTAGCGACAGGATTTACTGTTGAACTTGTCGATGGTAGGTTAAGTAGTAGTTACCTGCCTAAAATAGCGATTCACATGACTTGCTGTGTCATCGTCGTGAGACTGCAGACTGAGTCCGTAAAGCACGTGGCTTACCCCTATTGCTTTTCTCGTATGTATTTGGTCTTTCGAGAACATTTTTTGATGGTATTTTACGATTTCCCTTGTCGTTAGCATTGTATTCATAAGTAGATGACAAATTTCTCGGCTCCATGATGACTTTTTACAAACAGGTGATCGATGCTCCACTGCAGAGATTGATGCTTATACCCTAATCTGTTGCGGGTTCTAAGGGCCTAAACCCTTTCTCAAGCTGTAAATGGCCTCAGTAAACTACATGCTTCAAGCACAACTGTGAGACTATTAGAAACTACCAATGACGTGCAAGCAACTGAACGATACTCGGACAATAGGTCCGGACTGACCGCTGGCAATCAAGGCCTCTGCGGGCGGTTCACCAGCAAGTTGCGGGCGGATCGCTGCCGGTCGTGCTCTCGCCGGGCGGATCGCTGCCTCTTGTTGTCTCCGCGGGCGGATCGTTGCGTTCTGGCAGGCGGATAGCGGCTCCTGGGGAAGTTGATCACGCTAGCGAGCGGATCGCCGGCAAGCTCTAAAGCGGCTATCCGCCCGCAAGGGATTTGATAGCCGGCGATGCGCCGGCTCAAATTTTACACGCTGATACTTGTCAATCATTGACGAGTTTTTTTTCTGGTATCAGTACCATGCTCAGAGTAAATAAACCGATGGGTATAAAAGGCGCTCCATCGCACTGAATGCTCACTCGGCATTTCGAGGCCGATCCTGGAAGATGACTTCAAGTCACCTCTGAAGAATCACTCAGAAGCCGGAGAATAAATTTTGGCATCTGAGGGGATGGTCTTTACGGCTAAAGGGGGCTCCAGCACACGGAGACCGTGGGGGGGGGGGAACCATCGGAATGACCCTTATGTGGCATCGAGGGCGGATCGGTGGCTAATGGCGGGCGGATGGCGGGGGGGGAGGTCGACCCGCTTGCCAAAAGCCAGCGATCCGCCCGCATGTACTGTCTGAGTAGCCTCATTGGATTGGGTGTTGCTTTTTTTTGAAACGGTACTGGTGATTGGGTGACAGGTTGTAACCCGAGACAGACCGTGGACAGTAGACGGTTATCAGTGCTGATTCTGATGCGTCGTGAATAGTCGCAATAAGTTCTTCACTTCCCTTCGGTTATTCATGACCGGTGTCCTAATCCATATCTTAATTTCGATCGCCTCTTTTATTCTTTTTTCCTCTGTGGTCAAAACGTTTCGTGAAGAAACCTGACGATATTCTTGGAGCGGTATCGTTCAAGTCGCGGTGTGTTCGACGTCCGGGGACATCGTTACTATGATAGGAGTTTGGTGAGCGTAAGGCTTTCACATTCTCATTTAATCAGATTCGTAGTGGTTTTCCGGTCTCTCGTTTGCAAAACTCTCAGGTTTCATTTTCGATGGAGTACACGACATCGCGTGTGTGGTAAAATTTTCCATTTCTATGCAGTAGGTGCATGTGTCGAAGCTTCGTACTCCGAGCTCTATAAGTCATGGGTGAAGTTAAAAGCTGACGGAATGTGGGAGGAGGGGTCGCACAGAAACACTTTTATCTTTAGCGACCGTATCACTGATGTATGCGGGGAACAGAGTGTTGTCGTCGATATGGTTGTGATGTGTTGCAAATGGTATCCACATAGCCATTCTCGTTTAATATTGCACTCATCTGTCTTCCAAGACAGGGTTTCTCGATAGAAACAAGCCTTTAGCTCTCTCGATGAAAATGTAGACCTGGCAATTACAAAAGTAAAACCAAGTGGTAAAAGCGAAGATTTGAAGAAAAAGTGTTTAAAAACAAGCCAGGACGGCTAATTATATACTGGTTTCGGTCAGTTCCTCACTAAAAAGATTTGCTTAATTCTTGCTTATCCGTCTTTTATTTAGCTCTAGAAGTAGCCAGTAATCTCTAGAAGTGCTCTGCAACTGCTTTAGAAAAACTAGAAAACGGCAAAACAGGCCTCAATAGAATTCTCGGTAATTGCAGGCGGGTGGGCACCAAGCTTGTTGTTGAGCTTTTTCCTCCAATTTTTTCTACTAATTTTCACTTGTGTAATAGCGAGATCCACCTTTCCATGAGAATAGTGCAACAACCGATTTTATCGAGAACTCTGCCTTTGAATAGAATCTCCATTGTCAGATGTGAGCTTTGTTACCGACTGCACCGAATCGGGTAGTACATTCCTTTTCATAGATGATAGGGGATAGCTGCAACCGTACACTGTGCACCTCTTGAGTGGATATCCTGATTTTCATGCTCTAAAATGAAAGTATTTGTCAGGTCCAGGCTTCTTCGCCATAAGTTGGATGAAGTCATGCTGTGAATTTGGATCCGACAGAACTTGATTCAAGGTTCCTCGCGAATTGGCCTTTATCAACATGTCGTCAATGTAGCGACAATAGGAGACAACATTTGATGGTGGGATATTTTGCTCGATGTGGTCCATAAAAAATATTCTGCGAAGTGATGAAAATTTATTTTCCATGGCGAGGCCTCGTCGCTGCTTCTAGACGACGATTTGGAAACGGAAAAAGTTGAAGTCGACAACGTCAGTGGGCAAGCCTTCAATATACTCCACTTGGAAGCCAAGAGGTGCATCTCTTGCAGGGATAGGTCATTAGCTGAAACCAAGTCCTCCAATAAATTTTTTATGACAACATCGAAAGCTGCTAGTACGGATTCGATCACACTGCGAAATCGGGTGCCAACCATGGTGTGCGCATTGTATGTTGTCCATCATCTAAATTCTGATCTAGCTGTCCCAGTGCCATTTTAGGACAGGGTAGCAGATCAGAAAGCAGATGATAGTTTACCCAGAAATTTTGATTGTTTGGAAATATTCGGCCATCGCATAGCTTATTTGTCGTCATTTCGAGCACATTCGGTGTATCTGTGCCCCTAGACGCACATAAATCTTCGTAACGAAATGATGAATTTGCTTTGAGAAGATAAAAACTGCGCTTGTTGACATTTGCGTCTCAACATTCTCCATTATGATTTATCGATTTTTCCACCTTCTCCTATTCGGCCACTTACGGATAAGATTTGCCGGTTTTCGGAGCTTCATAAATGATTATACCCTTACGTCACATCACTACCGCTTGCTTGATCCTGATGCAAACCTGCTGTTGTCTTACGGTTTCACCTTATTTCGATGCTTCCGTGCTCGAATGCAGGGAAAAAGTTAAATCTGGGACTTGTAAGTCTCCTAGGTAATCCGTTCGAGATCATTCTTTGATGGCGTGAATTTGATCACGTTGTGTAAATTTAGCTGCAATTACGATTTAACTCGGTGCACATATGTCATAGCATTCATGCACCAACTTTGCACCAACACAAACAAGACCCCCTTCCAAAAGTAGGCAAGAAAGCCAGAGCGAACCGTGGCGACGGCCAACGCGCGCGTCACCTTACCCAATGGATCAATTAGGGAAAGATCAATAGATGATGTCACGAGCGAGCGCTCTGCGGGTGGTATGTTGCGAGGCACGTGCCACGAACTGGCCTACAGTGCGTTCAGAATTGATAGGCTCACCCTTGAAAACCGAGGTTTTCAAAACGCTTCACAGTTTGGCGATCCATACTGTTCACCATTGAATTCAGTAGTGCAAAAAACTTGTGGATACTCAATCTTATGAGTACTCCACGATTTTGAACAATTTTAAGATAAAATTTCGGATTTTTCACCGTACAAAAATGATAGGCTCATCCTGTAAAAATTCCAATTTCCTACTCTGAAAAATTTCCCGTTACAAGTCCATTACATATCATTATCGTGGGCATGGAACGGGTTCTGCTCTTACTACTTCTGAACAAGCCCAGATTTGTGCCCTGGCCTCTGTTAGGCTGAGCCAGCGAAGAATAACGGCCCAAATCGGACTTTCGCAACACTGTTGAGCAGTTTCTTAGAAATCCGGCTTCTTATGGGAAGGCGAAGTCTACCGGACGCCCTAAGAAGGTCGCCAGTCAGGATGCCCGAAGGATCAGTCGCCTATGTTCCAACAGCACGCCGTCGCTGAATCAAATCAGGTCTGAATTATCGCTTGATGTTTCGAAAACAACTGTCTGGAACACCTTGAACGGCAATGAAAACATCGTCCGCCAAGTTAAGAAGAAGGCCCCGTCAATGTCCGCCAACTATAAAGAAGCTCGCCTGGAATTTGCAAGAAAGAACATGGCAACCGACTGGACAAAGGTAAGGCCATCTTCCATAAGCGAAGAAAACTAAGGATATTAGCTCAAATTTGTTCAGGTTATTTTCTCCGACGAGAAAAAGTTTAATCTTGATGGTCCTGATAGAGCGCGGTACTAGTGGAGGGATCTCCGCAAGGATCCATTGATCGTTTTTTTTTGGTGGTGGCTCGCTGATGTGTTGGGGAGCATTTTGCAGCGAAGGTGTTTTGGGGATGGCCTTCACTTCCTATCGGATGAACTCGAAGGTATACCAGGAAACTCTGAGGAAACATCTATTGCCGTTCTTTTCTGGAATACGACGTCAGCGCTTCACTTTCCAGCAGGATAACGCTGCAATACATGTGTCGAGGTCTACAAAATCCTGGTTGGAACAGCAGCGAATTCATGTGAAGGAATGGCCTGCGTGCAGCCCTGATAGCAACCCCATAGATAATATCTGGGGCATAATTGTGCTGCAGGTTCACGCGAACAACAAGCAGTATGGCACTGTAGATGAGCTTAAAGCTGCTGTTCTCGAAGCCCGGACCAACCTTGATAAGAATGTCATATCAAATTTGATCCTTTGTATGCCTAAGAGAATTTTTGAGATCATTACTAATGGTGTGGATCTATATCACACTAGATTTTGTTGTTTGTCACGTTTTGTTTAATAAATATTTGTTTTCGCAGGGTGAGCCTATCGTTTCTGAGCGGTGAAAAAATGAAAATTTACCTTGAAATTGTTCAAAATCGTGGAGTATTCGAAAGATTGAGTAAGCACAGGTTTTTTGCACTGCTAAATTCAATGGTAAATAATATGGATCGCCAAACTGTAAAGCGTTTCGAAAACCTTGATTTTCAAGGGTGAGTCCATCATTTCTCAACGCACCGTATACCACACCTTTAGGCATATAGGCACAGAACACCCAGAAAAATATTTTTGAGTTTCTATGCAGATCTTGGAGAGGATCACATGCTGATCACAGTGGTATCTCTTAAATCTTTCGAAAACTCCTATAAACAGAGTTATAGCTCCTTCAAGATGCCTATATTTTGAGGGTGAAAATTTGGTGGACGGTTGTCTCGAGCGTGTATTTCTCTTCAATCGCAATCGTTGCGCGAGAGCGAGCCAGGATAAGGAGACAGTCCGGCAATAGACTAAAGAACACGACGTGGTCGAAATTCATCTATCCATCGAGCCGCTATTGAGTTCGGAAATCTGGTAGGGGGTGTGGCGCGTAGTGGTGAGCGAAGGAGGTCGGGCCTGTGGTGGTCATTTATATCTCGCTTATTTGGAGGAATTGAGATCTCCCACTTGGCACGTTTTATACAGGAGGGGTGTACTACACAATGAAATAAAAATCGCCAAGTTCATGTCTGAGGGTGTACTGTGCATTTAAGAAACGGAAACGTAGTTTTCTCAACAACTTTTTCGAGCGTGTCTGCTGCCTTTCAAGGCACAGTTCAACCTCAGAATCGTATTTCTGGATTCCTGCCTGTCCTAAAAACAGTCTCACGCTGATTTGAATTCTGTCTCTGAAATCGTACAAGACCCCTGGGAACGGAGCTATGGCCCCTCAAAAATCGAATGGCGAAAGCATAATGGACGGGTTGCCCGAGGCTTGCAACATCGGTCATTTGCATCCGATGTATGCGAGCGGACCCTAATTTAGAGGAATGCTGAGAATGAATGGATGAAAAAGGATGTTGATCTTAAACCATCTCTCATCTCGTCACTGTTGAGCTCACAAGATCGTAGAAGGAGCGTGCCGAAGTGGGTTCCTGATGTGGTCGCCCCAGAGTGGCTTCTCCCCATGTCTCTCTTATTCGGAGGAATTGAGAGCTCGCAGTTGGCAGGCGTTGTATAGGGTGGGTGGCTTTACGATTGTGTGGAAATGTCAGATTTCACCCATGAGCCTTGACTGTGCCTTTGAGAGACTATGAAGTTTCATCATGGGGGCACAGTTAAACCCTAGGAACAGACGGCTCCCAAAGGCGTGAAACACGAGTCAGGAAAGAACATCAGGTTACGTTACCTCTGCGGAATGCATGCTGTTGTTCATGTATGGGATAAGAAGCGCCAATCGTGGGCCGCAATTCTGGCACTCTGGAAAAATCTGCTACTTTTTCAATCAGATTTTTCACGCTCGTTAATTTATAAAAATACTGTGGTTGACACGAGGGAGGAGCTAGCATCCCCCGACGCCGTCTCAACCGTCTACGCAAAATCGACTTCCACTGTTTTGGCATATTCTAAGAAGGCTGCCAGATCGTCCTGTTCAACTCGCTCGCTTTATGCTTCCGAGTCTTGCGCGGAAATGGCAAAGTCGAATGTTCTGAACGAGTGCGGTGGAGGAGGACCTAAATCAATCGTCAGTGAAGGGCAACTAAGGCGCGATGTGTTATTTTGCAGGAGATGAAATAGCGACCGTTGAGTGGATCTTGCTCAAATTGTGGCTAAGGACAGTGACGTATAGACAGGGCTGACCAATGGGACGGCAAACCTCGGCAATGTTGCCGACTTACCGCGTCAGGCGGAATCCATTCAATTACGTAGTTAAGTACTTCTAAATGTTGTAGTGACATGTTAAGTTCAATGTTTATGATCCTTACCATTTTCTGTTTTCAGTTTGAAATATTTGCTACCCTCACCGCAAAATTCCATTTTTCTGCAACTCTGACGACCCCTCCACAATTAACCTGGTGAGGCAACTGCAGCTCGACCCTGTTAAAAATTGTCATGAAGTAAGTCATCTGTGAAACACAGTAGAATTGTCAAAGTGTAGTACCTACAAACATTCAGCTTGATGTTATTAGTATAATAAGTTGATCATGTAATGAGCTTCCAAATAGTACGTCGCCACAGGGAGACATTTCGTTTACGTTTGGGAATCGTAACGACTGTTTCTTTCATGTCAGTGTATTACAAAGACATCTGAGAAGCCTCTGTGTTGCTCAATATGGGCCTTTTTTTTTCTCATATAAAGGCCAGCCATATTAGGCAAATTCTTACTTTGATGAAGACTTTGTCAATAGGCGTAAGGGGTGGGCGAACTTGGTGATGATGTGAGCGGCAAGAAGGGAGGATAACAAGGACTCTATATTGTAACACCGGGTGTTTTATAAACAGTGCGCGAATTGGTAAAGTCAGAAGGGCGAGTGCAACGCATAAAAGGAGAGTGGATCGAGGTAGGACATTCAGCTCTACAATACGTTTTTAAAACGTCTGCCTTCTACTTTGATTCAAATTCACTTAAAGGCAGTGTTCACGATGATTCTCGTTTCCAAGTTTTCCACTCAAAACAATTCGTTGGCAACCAAGTGTTACCAAAATCACGAAGAAACGGCGAGAAACGCACTATTTCGTCTTATTTCAGTGACATTCTTTTATGGCCTGGACTAGTTGTCTGGTTGGATGAACATGTTCACGGTGGTTGTCACCGGCAAAAAATGGGACTAATCGAAAATGGAAGAATATTTTGGGCAAAATAGTATTGGTTAGCGAAGGAAAGAACGGAGCAACACAGAATGGAGAATTGCAAAAGACGGGTCCACAAAAGATTTCATTGTCGCAACGAACAGTTCCATTGATACTTAAGAGGCGGGCTGATACTTAAGGATTTCGTGCCCTTCTGGTGCGTTTTTCTCGGTTTCTTCGTCATTTCAGTTCTACTTGTGGGCCAAACAATCGATTTAGCGATTAATCTCAAAATCGAAGATTATCTTGAACACTGCCTTTAAGGTATGAGGATTGCTCTGCTAGCCCTTCTTCTGGTGATCTGCGTGAGCGCTGGCTTGTTCTCCTCAACGAAAAACAAGAAGGACACGAAGGACGAAGTAACAAAGCTAACACTAAAGGAAAAACTCAGGAATAAGCTGAAGAGTGCCTGGGACGGGATGAAGAAGGTAGTCTTGCAGCTAACGGCTAACTGCCAACTATTCTTAAAGTCTTATGCAAAACGCATTTCAGGTCTTCAATAGCGCAACTGTGCTGAAAATCCACGACAAATTCACTAAACTGCGGAAGAAGATTGCGCAAAAGCTTAAATTGTCTCCTGAACAAAAAACTGTTCTAGCGAAGAAACTGGAGGTTACTGTAAAAAACATTCTACGTTCACAGAAATTTCAGACAGAAAAAAATTCAGGAGGCGGAAAAACTACTGCCTAAGAAAATGCAGCGAATCAATCCTGAAGGAGACAGTGTCGACGAAATCAACAGAAACGCCGGAGTCGCAGAGGTTCTCTACCAGGGCGATGTGGTTCTCTCATCATAGGTTCCGTCACTACATTACAGAGACAATATGCCGTCTTTAATTGAGAAGCACCGTTAAGCAGCAGGGCCATCATCATGGAATGACCACACTAGCCATCATTCGCATAGAGTACCATTACACTTGATTGAATTCGCTTGCTTGAATGACCTCTAGAAATGGACAACTTTATCCCGCAAAGTATATAGTCGGGAAGGGTAAAGTATTCTTATTGGAGCGAAATTCCAGTCCGCTGTTACATACAAGGTCTAAGGACACCTGCATAGAATTTGTGGAAAGCCGAGCTGGTTTGGAAAAGAGATTGTTAAAATTGAGATGTTCATATTCATAGATGGCTTTTTCAGCGCCTAACAGAATTAATGTTTTCAAGGGGCAGGGTTGTTGGGCAGCGATTGGTCGTCACGGAGGTGTACAACCGCTCTCACTCGGAGATACATGCGATATGGTACCGATTACTTCTCCTATACTGTCTTCATCGAAAAGGAATTTTGGACAACCGCTGCTGCAGCATGCATTACGGTGATAACCGCACTAGAACCAGGTGATCCTAGCACGATTGCTCTTTCTCCGAGACGTTTACCATCGTGTTGCGTGCTGCGACAGCCATTGTCCGTATGTTCGGAGAAGAATTTCGTCACGATAAGGAAAGTCGCCCGTTTTCAAGAGAAAGTTAGAGCTTATGTTGATGTCCAGGTTGGATTAGCTGCACACGAATTGGGCCATGCCATAGGGATGTTTCACACACATGCGAGGTATGACCGCGACGAGGCGGTCATAATTAATTTCGAAAAAATTGAGGCATGTCCTCCCAATTTCATTTCCATGGATGAGCCAGTACTTAACTCCGTTATTCCAGCAGAACGTGCTCCATGACTACGTCAAACAATCAATTATCGTCAATGACAATTACGGCATACCTTATGACTATGGAAGCATAATACATTATCCGGCGTTGGGGTGGGGAAGAGACTCTTTCAAATACAACATTAAGTAACTCGAGATAATACGTTAAGGCTTTATATTTAGCCCGAGGATGAATAATGAGAAACCTCCCGTTATCATAGTACCTGACGACACCAAGTACACTCCCACCCTAGGATCGCACATAATCTCGTTCTACGAACTGCTGATGATCAATAAGCATTACCAGTGTGGTGAGTTGACCACTTGTTAAATTCTGTGGAAGGTGCGTACGATCGAATAGAATGTCGTGCTCAGATAAATGTGATGGAAATCCCAATGTGTGCAAGAACGGTGGATTCCTTCATCCTCGAGACTGCTCAAAGTGTGTTTGTCCCAGCGGATACGGAGGCAACTTGTGTGATCAACGAGTAATTTTATAAATTTTTTGCCGCATTCTGTACGACCAGCAAAAAAAGTGATAATTCCAGCCAGCGGGATGCGGAAAGGGGGTTAAAGCAACGAGTGAAGTTCAAACTCTAACGGACGTTCTCGGTTATGGCGGCAAAGGTACCCTGCGAGAGGACTTCGACTTCTGCAATTATTGGATTGAGGTGTTATTATATATTTCCCCGATCATGTTTCATACTCCATCTACAGAAACGCTTAAAGGCACCAGCCGGATCCAAAGTTCAAGTGAAACTCAGAAGTTTCACACCAGGATTCTCAACAGAAATTGGTTGCGTACTAGGTGCCATCGAAATCAAAGCTCACTATGATCAGCGTCTCACTGGCTACAGGTAGGAACATTCGATGCTGAAGAATGAGAAGTCTGCCTCGGAAATCATTGGTCAGGTTCTGCTCCGAGGAAAACGCTGGCGAAAACGGAGTTACCTTCACATCTGCATCCAACCTCATGCCCATCATAACGTTCAACAGGGCCCACAAAATGACAACTGTTTTGGAGTACCGCATAGGTAATTTTTCAGAAGAGGATACATCCAGCGCTGTTTAGTAAAAATGTGGCAAAATTTAATGATTTACAGCTCCCTCTGGTGCTTCTCCTTGCCAACCTCAGCCTGGGCTCGACCCTCGTCTACAGCCTACTTCTGTCGGGTGCAACGACTCACCTTTGTGAGGGATCTATCAGACTTTTTACCCGATCTGAGTTTATTCCACTGAGTATCTTAAGCGAAATTCCTGAATCAATGTATTTCGGAACGACCTCAACCGCATCCAGCTGCGATCGGTCGAATGGTGGAAAAATTTATGAAACCTCTCTGTCCTGTGGACTCGCAAACTTTTCAACTCATTCGAACTATTCTATTACCTATTTAGGGGCTCGGCACGTAGGATTCCCGACTACTGTACCAACCCAGCCTTCTCTAAGCAAGCCAAACGCATTCTTTGCGCAAAAACTTGCGACTACTGTCGCTGAAGGATCAACGGCTGAAATGAATTGTGATTCTTCGTTGCGTTGCTTTTTTACAAACTCAAATAAACATTTGAAACCATAATGACGTTCAGGTGTCCCGATCTGCGCCTCTCTCAGCTTCAACTTTCCATTCCTCTAATTTTTAATCTTTTGGTAATTACTGAGAACCAGTCGCTAGTTTAGAATCAACGAAAGGACCCTAGTATGATCATTCTACAGCGAAGAGCGCCAGAATCATCCTGAGCAAACTCCAATGGTAATCGCAGTGGTAGGCATGAGCACCAACTACTTTCGCCTAAAATGTCCTCCGACAGCATGGAAAGAATTTCACGAGTTTGATGCACAGTCCACGATCACACTGATCAGTGAATGATCAGAGTAGACTATAAATTGAACGATATACAAAAAACAGTATTAGTTAACAACAATGAAGTTTGCTGAAAAAGACTAGCGAAAAGCCGAGGATTCGAAAGAAGGCTACACTAAAGGTTCTGTTGACACAATAAAGAGTTCTTCCTAGAGTAAAAAAAAAACAAAGTGAGGCTACAGCTTCTCATATACATAATTCTAGCGTGCATTCCTCAATAAGTTTGTCATCTTAGCTCTAAACAGGTGTCAAGTAATCGTTTGCGCAGATAATCACGAAACTGAGGATTGTCGTGAACACTACCTCTTAGCCAAAATAGGGAGGTTGGTCAGCAGATATGCTGGGGAAGGAAGCGGCTAGGTGAAGACTGGGTATCGTCAAATTTTTGATGGCAGGAAGCCGCGACGCTGCTATGATAGTTTTATTTCGAAAGTCTTGAAAGTTTCCTGAATTGGAGGCGAGTATGTCGCTTTCTTCGTTCTACTGGGATCGATTCTGACCTGGACCCGCATCTCATAGATCTAATGAAACTTCTGGATCGGGCTGCTGTAGTCATTATTTTGAAGAGGACCATCGAAAAGGCTGTCGACCGAGGGCTAGGTCGATCCGACCATTTTGAGCCGATTGCGACCGGTGTGACGGCTGTAAATGTGACGGTTAGATTTGAGCCTCAAAAACAGGCCTCATCACACCGTGTTATTTTTGTGATAAAGGCCTCTAGATCAGTTATTCAAGCTTTATCAGATCGCCAAGTCAGTAAACTACTTCGTTAGCCCTTCCAGAAGCCAAGCAGTCAAGGTCGAAATTTTTTTAAATCGGGCTGCTGTAGCGTTCATTTTAAAGAGGGCCATTGAAAAAAGCTGTCGACCGAGTCCAGGGTCGATCCGAGCCTTTCAGCCGATTACAGCCGGTTTGACTTGACTTATAACGTCCGTCTTTGTTGAAAAATCGTTTGGAAGCATTGTTTGGAAGAGACCACTCAAATGAATTCACACAAAGGGAGAAAGTCACAACCTCGATGGGAGGGGCCCGCACCTGATCCAAAGCTGAAGGAGGGGAGCCGCATTTATCACGGGCCGATCACACCGCTACGCCTTACCCTGATATACAGTGCGTATCATAATTATAGCAACACACTCAAAGCTATGATATCAATGTCCACGCTAACTTTCATCAACCGGCACTGTCACCATTCAACTCCGAGTACGAAAAAACCTTTGTTCACAAAATTTTACCGAAATCCATCACGAAATAAGCTTTTTTTGTGTATAAGTTTTGAAGTCCTTGTATCATAATTATAGCCAATAGTTCATCAGTCCGCCTTGTTTAGAAATTATTTTATTCGCCGCCCGAGGCAGTTCGACGGCGTCTCTACCGTGCTTGAGGCATTCGTTGTGGAATCGACAGCGCTCAGGCGTCCTCCAAGGATTGATAACATCGCGCTTTGTCGACAGTACCCTCTGCCTGTTGAATCACGATAGTTTAAAACGAAACCCCAACAAAGGCTACTCAGTTGGGTAGTTTTCGACGCCGGGATCACGAATATTACCTTAGTTTCGCACATATGTGACTTTTAAGCGAATTATACAAAATAGACTAAGAAGACGCGTAAACCTGATCTTGCGCCTTTTGACCAATTTCTGAGAGCAGTATTATACTCTGCTAGGCGACCTTCCTGTCTTGCCTCATGGGCGGTGTCCACGATAATTCTTAAATTCAAGATTATCTGCTCACAAGAATACTTGGCCCCCGGTTGGAGCTGAGATGACAAAGTGATTGGGAAAAGCGGGCCAAAAGTATGTGTATGAAGAGTTGGAGCCTCACTTCGCCCTTCAACTCCAATATGGGCTCTTTGTTGTGACAGAAGAATTTTTGCTGTGGCCTTTTCTCAGAATTTTCAGATTTCTGCTTTTCCTTCCCAGCAAGTTCCTTTTTTGTTAACTTTTTGTATATAGTTCTTTTTCCAGTCTAAGCTCACTGTTCTCTGATCAGTATGCTCGATGACAGAACATTGACCACGTGATTTTTTCTTACCCAAAAAAGAACAGTAATAAAAGCGAAAATGGTCGGAAATTATGCCTGCCACTGCGATGAACATTCGCAATTCGTCTAGAAGGGTTCTGGGGCTACTCAGTGTGAGTTGATCATACTATAGTCCCCTCGCTGATTTTAGATTAGCTATTCTACGGCACACGCTTATGCAGCGAATTGTTTATGCTAGTCGAGACCGCTCCTCAGCAGAGTTTGGGCTCCAACTGCCTAAAGGAACATTTATCAGTTCAAAAAATATATGAGACAACCACTCATAACTACGTTAGCCCTTTACTCCAAGCCCTTTTCGCCTTATTTCCAGAGCCCATCCGAGCAATTGCCAAGTCCAGTAACACCCACAACATGAATGACTCTCAGTAACTACCAAACCATTAAAGAACATAGAGTAATTGGAAGGTGACGCTATGTTGTCCAAAAATTAGGTTAGCTGGGAGTTACTATGATTATGTTCGTTTGGATTTGTAAACACAACGCTTTGAAGAAATACAATTCATTTCAGCTGTTGATATTTCAGCGACAGTAGCCGCAAGCTTTAGGGCAAAGAGCTTGTTTCGGTCCATCAGAGAAGGCTGGATTGGTACAGTAGTCGGGAATCCTACGTGCCGAGCACCTGAATAGTTAATGGATTAGTTCGCACGAGTTGAAAAGAAGGAGTAACCAAAGGCCAGAAAAAGTTTCCAACTCTCTTAATAATCTCAACGATCGCGGTTGGACGCGATTGGAGTTGTTGCAAAAAGACTGATTCAGGTATTTTGCTTGGGTCAATTTGTGGAAAGAGCGTTGATTGCGTTTCAAGTATCATAGTTCCCTTACAGGTGCGAGTCCTCGCAGACGGTAGAAGAAGGCTGTAGACGCGGCTCCGGTTTAGGCTGAGGTTGAGAAGAAAACCGCTAGAGGGAGCTGTAATTTAGAAAAAATATTAAAAACATTTCCTAGCAGCTCGGAATATCACCGTTTTCAAGAAAATACCTATGCGGTACTCCAGAACAGTGGTCATTTTGTGGGCTCTGTTGAACGTTATGATGGGCATGAGGTTGGATGCGGATGTGAAGGTCACTCCATCCTCGCCGGCGTCTTCCTCGGAGCATAACCTGACCGATGATTTTTAGACAAATGTTTTATTCTTTTGCATAGAATGCTGCTACCTATATCCAGTGAGACGCTGGTCGCTGTGAGCCTTGAATTCGACGGCGCCCTTTATGCAACCAATTTTTGTTGAAAACCCTGGGGTGAAACTCTTGAATTTCACTTCAATTTTAGATCCAGCTGGTGCCTTGAATTGCTTCCTATATATAGAGTATCAAACATTAGGGCAAAATTTATTAAAAAGACCTCAATCCAGTAGTTGCAAAATTCGAAGTCATCTCGCAGAATGCCTTCGCTGCCATAACCGAGAACGTCCGTTAGAGTTTGAACTTGATTCGTCGCTTTAACAACCTTACCGCATCCAGCTGGCTGGAATTATCACTCTTCTCGCTGATCGAACTGAACGTGGCAAGAGAAATGAATAAAATCACTCGTTGATCACACAAATTGCCTCCATATCCACTGGGACAAACACACTTTGAGCAATCTCGAGGATTGGGAAATCCACCGTTCTTGCACACATTGGGCCTTCCAGCACATTTATCTGAGCATGGCATTCACTTATTCTTCCCCATCCACCACAGAATCTCAGGTTCACAGCCGGTCAACTCACCACATTGGTAATGCTTATTGATCATCAGCAGTTCGTAGAATGAGATTAAGGGCGATCCTAGAGTCATGATGTATTTGGTGTCGCTAGGTATTATGACAGGAGCACCATTCTTGCTCGCACTGAAAACAGGCCTTTTCGCAGTACCTTGACTGTGCTAAGGGTTTTGTGAAAAGGGGTTTGTTTCTCACCCAACTGCGGGATAATGCATAATGTTTCCGAAGTCGTAGGGTAAGCCATAATTGTCGTTTACCAGTATCGATTCCTTGTTGTATTGGCTAATCCAATTCTCCTGCAATAACTAAGCTTCTTATAGGAACATCGAAGGAGTAGCATGATAGAAGACATGCTTCAATGTTATTGAAATCAATGAGAACGGCTCGGTCTCGATCGTATCTCGCATGCGTATGAATCATTCCTATGGCATGGCCCAATTCGTGTGCAGCGGTTCCGACCTGGAAATCACATGAGAATTCTAAACTTTCTTTATGAACCAGAATTTGAGTAGTGTGCAGTACATCTTCACATCCAGATCCAAGCGAGAGCGGTTGTTCTCCACCCTCACGGCCAACAGCTGAATAGCAACCCGGTCCCATGAAAACGTTGATCCTATTGGGCTCTGTAGAAATGCCGCGCTTGATATCAAATTCTCGATTTTTCTAAACGTTTTTTTCTACCATATCGGTTTTCAACAAAGTCGATGCATGTGTCCTTAGACCATAAGGCTGCTCCTTTTCTGAAGGCGCTCTTCACAGCCAAGGCTGGAAATTCAACAGGATTTTCTCAACCACAACTGACCAGGCGCCTACCAACTAACTTGCGTTTGCATCGAAGAAGTACGCAATAACTCTTTCCCGCCAAATATTGTATGGATAGTATCTGTCGCGCATTGCCTGACGTTTCTCGCGGTTGGTTTCATCGTACTCGATATCCGCGATAATTTCATCAGCCTGCTCACTGAAAAACTTACTTTTTAAAAAAGATACATGCATTTCTACGTTAACAGCTGATTTCCTTCCCTTATTTCATGTTTAAAAGGGATATTTCCTCTGGGAGACGCATTTTTGTGCCTTTTAACGATTGGCTCGTTGGGGCCAGCTGTTTTCGCTATTCCGATCTGGTTGAGGCGGAGCCTCTATCAAAAATCTGGCAAGTTTCAAACGCTCCCGCTACGCTCAGCTCTTTGGCCGGGATCATACTTTCGGCGACGAGCGACGCGACCCAATGTTTACCATCAATATCGACCGAAAAGCAATATGGCTAGTTCGCACTGTCGCTGTCGCTGGTCGCGGTGAGTATGATTCCGGCCTTTAACACCTTGAGTCAGAATTCCAGGTTAGCTCCAGCCAGATCGCTATTTTTAGATGGCCTCTTCAGAAGGTGCACGTCTTATACTACTCAATTAATCTAATTGAAATAAATTGTAGAAGGGAAGGTCGTGTACTTGCTTTCAGTTTTATCAATAAGCTTTCAAGAACCATCTGTGCTGACAATGCCGCCATAAGTGTTACCACTGCTTTTGTGTTGGTAATCGCTGCTCCCACTATTAGCGAACCATCATATCGCCTTACTGTCTCTATTTGATTGATACGGGAGCCCTCCTCTTCATACCGGACTATTGCGCTTTTTACTGAGGGTTGATCATAGCGCAAATCGGTGGTTTCGAAAACTGATCTGTTGAGAGTTGTAGTTTAAAGGCAGTGTTCACGATGAGAATCGTTTTTCTGATTTTCTGCCTATCTTGAAGACGGTCTAATGCTGATTCCAATGGTGTTTTTGAAATCGTAGAAGACCTTCTGGGAACGGAGTTATGGTCCCTCAAAAGTTGAGCTAAGGAAGCATGGTGGACGAGTTGTCCGAGGCTTGTAACTTCCGTCTCTTGCTGCCGATGTATGCCAGCTGACCTGAGTAAAGAGAGAAGTTGGGAATAAAGGGAAGAACGGGGCTATTGTTCGGAAACTATCGCTCATCTCACATTCTCGAGCATTCATTTATTCACGTCAGTGGGCGTGGAAAGTGCATCTGGGGGTGACGAGCTGACGAGTGTCCAGCTTTGGGCCCGTAGGGGACCGTTCCGAGCTCATTCTTCTTAGTTTTTCAACGTTAGGGTTGAGCTAGGCCCCGCAGCTGCCGATCTTCACCAAAAAAACAGACATGGTTCTTATCGTGGACACTGCCTTTAAACGAAGAGAAGAGATCAAAGTAGGCTGAATTGGGTACTCCAAACTAGAGTGAAAAGTTTGTTTTCGGTTTTTCACAAGATTTCTGAAGGCTAGTATGGAGAGATATTACTTTTCTTACCGTATCTTATATTGATCCTCTGTAAAACTGATTACGGGCCTTGTATTCGAGCTAAGCACCCCAAACTACCCTCTTGACAAATTTAGAGCGGAACTGCTGCCATTTCCGAAATCCTAAAATAGCATTTTTGACAATTTTATCTATCCAAGCACATTAGGGAAACTCCCCGAATTAAAAATTGTATCTTTTGATCTCCCCCACAACATCGAACAGCCCCTTTCGCGAAACTCCTGTCAGCGCTCGGATCACTCCCCAGTTACAATTTTTCTAGCCGAATGAGCATGGACCAGGCGGCTGGCCGTGCGGGGTTGGCGGCCTCACTAGAACATGGGGTTTCAATTCGCGCGGGGTGATCTACCGTCGCAGCCCCGTCCGTTCATCAGACTAAAACTATTAGGCGAACCCTACAGTACATACTTCGAGGAATAGACTTCGACTTTTCTGAAAGAACTGAGGAGAACATAAGCGGCTTTGATGGAGAAAACTTCTGCGAGATATAACATCGGCATGGATCCTGAAGAGGCATTGCGTTTCTAATTGGAGGTCTGCGCAAACTCGGTGCACCTATGTTATAGCATTTGGCACCAATTTTGCGCCAACGTTCAACAGTGAACGCGAAGACTCTTCAGGATCCATGCCGACGTTAATCAGCAGCTGATCAGCAAACATTTTACCCTTAGATTTATATTCATCACTAGCCATCAAAAACCTTTTCTTGGATGGGGTGTCAGAAACAACGAAATGTTTCTGAGTGCCACGGTACGAAACTCAAATGATGGTTGGTGTGCTCGAATCGAGATGATGGCCGTGTTCTACAGCAATTCTGTTCTGTTAGAAATTATTGAAACTACCGCAGTCATATAACGGAACCTACGTTGAAAGGACCATATCGCCTTGGTACAGAAGCTCAGCGACTCCGCTGTTTCTATTGATTTCTTCCACACCGTCTCCTTCAGGATTCATTTGCACCATTTTTTTGAGCCACAAATTTTTCACTGCCTGGAAAACATTCCTCTGGAGTTCCTGTTCACTAAGCAGAATCTGAACTAACCTCTAGCTTCTTCGCCAAAGCAGCTTTTTGTTCGGGAGACAACGTAAGCTTCTGGGCAATCTTCTTTTTCAGCTTATCAAATTTCTCGTGAATTTTTAACAAAATTGTACTGTTGAAGCCCTGAAATGTGTTTTGCGTTAGGCTCTGAGATTAGCTGACAGTTGAGTGTTGGCTTTAAGACAACCTTCTTCATGCTGCTCCAGGCATTCTTGAGCTTATCCTTCATTTTTTCCTTGAGACTCAGCTTTGTCCCTGCGTTTTTGGTGCCGCCTTCCTCTTTGGATGAGGAGAAAAAGCCAGCGCTTACGCAGACGATCAGAAAAAGGACTAACAGTGCAACCCTCATTCCTAAACTTGATGATTATTGGAGTCAAAGGCAGAAAATTGGAGAATGTTCAGAAGAGCTGAATGCCCTGCTTCGTCTCCCCCTCCCTTTTATGTTGGCTCTTGCTCTCCAGACTTTATCGACTGCGCACAGTGTTTGCGTGAGTCCCGGTGTTACAACATGGAATCGAAGTTTTTTTTTCTCATCATTCAGATTCCATCACTGCCGTCTACTGCGCCCACATATACTGATAGAAGCTGTGACATGAACGAGAATTTGATCAGAAAAATGTATATGGACTTGAGATGAAAAAAGTACATACCCAGCAAACTAGAGCATCCTTCCGAGTCTCTCTTATGCATTCGGTATTTTCAGCTAACTAAAATCCCTGTCGCAACCTTTGTTATATTCTGGCAGCACCTGTAGGAGTTTCCTTGGCCAACATTTGTAAATGCTAACAGCTCGTTAATTCTATGATGAGGTAGTTTTTGGAGAAAGCACTTCAGTGAATGTAGCAGTTTATTGCATTTTCTTCATTGAAAGTACACCCCATTCAAAAAAGGTAAGAGAATCAAAACCTATATTCCGAAGCAGTATTGCGGTTCAGAAAAATAATATTTGCGAGTGTGAGAGCGATGACTCAATCGGACGAGAATACCTGATTTTTCTATGGTAGCGATTCCAGAATTTCACAGTTCTGTTATAAAATACTTCCACCATGGAGACCTAAACAAACAAGTCTGAGAAAAGAAGCACAGCCTCTGTTTGAGGTACACCTCTGCGCATTTAAAGTACATCCAATGAAGAGGCCTGAAAAAAAATGAAGTACATGTGCTTCTAGAAGAGAAAATGCGGTGTATTCCGAACCTGTCAACAAGCCTCGCTTTAGTTAAGTTGAAATAAGTTTCAAATTAATATTCGGTCAGTGTACCCGATTTCAATTAGTATAAGAGTATACATGCTACACTGAAAACTCCAGACTAGAAATGCATAGGTATAGGCTTTCAGTCAAATTCAAAAAAAAATGAATGGACGGGGCCGCAGCATTAGATTGCCGCTGGGGACCGAAACTGCGTTGACCAGAGGTGTAGAGAGTGCCGCACCGCCGTCGTAAATGATCGCGTCTGATTCTTCCGGCTAGAATTGGTTAAAGGCTATACTAGTGTCAGAGTCAGGCGGGCGTTTTCCACCTAGACAACGGGGACATGAAATTTTGGAAATTTAAATTTTTGGGGTGGGGTAGGACAGGACGTAGAAATTTCGGTCAAAATTAAAAAAATTAGGGGTGTTTTCAGCCGCGTTTCTCTTTCTGTGAGGAAAACAGGTCTTGGAACGGGGGGTTCGGACGCGATTGTCTCACATGTTGTACTAGCAAGAAAAGGATAGAAGAGAACAATGGTATGGCACCCGAACAGTACATGTGATGAAGGTATATAACGATGTAATAGCCGTGTTTGAGGCAGTAGCCAAATTTTCAGCTCATAAAACAAACATTTAAACGAGTTACATCTATTAACGGGTTTACTACCGCTTCAGTCCTTGCCTTCGAAAATTGGACAACGTAAGTCCTCCCACAAATATTCAGATTTTCAAAGTTCTCGAAAAGGTTTCAGAATTTCCATGAAGGTCCCTGCAAAATAGTATACTCTGTTTATCTTTAATTGCACAAAAACGATCCGCCAATAGTCCTCTAATGGGCCGGCTAGTCCCGTAGTTTACGTCAACTACGCGTTCTCGGCAGACCCGGGTGCGCACAGTGGCAGGGTGGGTGGCCGAGTGACGGCATTGATGAATCGATCGCTCAGCACACCCCGGTGCACACCCGGGTCTGCCGAGAACGCGTCGTGGACGAAAACTACGGTACTAGCCGGCCCATTAGAGGACCATTGGCGGACCGTTTTTTGTGCAATTGAAGATAAACAGAGTATACCTAACTCCTCCAATTACCTCAACATTTCGGAAAAATTGCTTGTAACTTATTTTACCGTTGTCCAATACCGTTTTTCAGAACCGCGCCTTCCGCCGAAATTGAGCATCGTAAGTTTTTCTTCTAAAAGGCAACCTGAGTTCCCAAAGGTACTATTTCCATCCTATGCCTAACCTCTACAAACTGCGGAAAGGCCGCCCGCAAACTCCACAATTTAAGGCATTCAAGAGCAATAATCCAAATTGCACTGCCACGAGCCGTCGAAAATACCGCGCTCCAAAGATAACCGAGCTATGTGCGCAGAGGAAACCGCAAAACCACCGCCGGGGTGACACCCCCTCTCCCACCCGCGCTCGCATCCTTTCTGGTTGAGCAATACTAGTTGGGAATGGAATGTTTTTAAACCTGTGAAGGTTTATGCACCCACACAAGGTTTCCACCCGCACGGAGGTCGCGATGCAAACATAATTGGAGGTTTCTTATCTGACAAAATGTAGACTTCTGCTGGCATCTGCTATTTCATAGTGTTCTTACGGAAACCACACCAATGCGTTGACTTTTGATAGTGTCTTTTCTCAAAAACAGAACCCAGTCAGTGATACTAAATAAATCGCGTTCACGTCTCTACCGGACTACAAGTGGCGTTCCTCAGGGCACGTGTATTGGCCCATTTATGTTTTTGATGTACATCCATGATTTACCAAGTGTCCTGCCTACGGGATCGTTTTGCTCCGTTTACCCTGACGACTCCAAGATTTATTCTATCAATGCCTGCGAAAAGCTGATGCAGTGACTGACTGGTCAAAAACCTGGGATCTTGACATTTACCCAGGAAAGACTTCAGTGATATATTTTAGGAAGAACCATCCCGATGTTCAGTTTTACATTGATAAGTGACAGTTGGTAAAATCCGACGAAATTCGAGATCTCGTAGTCCTTTATAGCAGTAACTTCAGTCTCGAAGAACTCATCAAACGACGTAATAGTTAAGGCGAAAAAACAAGCGAACTTCTTCTTGAGAGCATTCAGATCGAGGAGCCCATGCCTACTTTTCAAGCTTTTCGCAGTCTATTTGAGGCCTCGAATGAAATACTGCTGCTCTCTATGGTCTCCATGCAAGAAGAGTCTAGTTGAACGCATTGAGCTGGTACAGAGAAGCTTCACATACTACTGTTTTCATAGGAAAGGCCAGTCTAGAACATCCTACGCAAAACGTTTGAAAAAGCTCGGAGCCCACACTCTAGCCTTCCGAAAAAGGGCTGCTGACTTTGTATTCATGTACAAGTTGACGACTAAAGAATCTGATCTTAAACTTTAATACCTGTTCGACAGACCACCTATGATAGGTATTAGGCAGCGTCCCTACGTCGCGAGAGCGGGCGTTAACGCTGTTGTGCGCCTCTCGAAGCTCCTTTTTGCTGGAGCAGCCCTTGCCCGCAAATTAACACAGGCAAACACCCCCTACCTCGTGTTGATTCGATTGAAAACGTTTGATCGGGTGATCAACCGCTCGAGTCGACGCAACGGCTGATGATTTGCCACGGTTTTCAACTTTCATGGTGGGATTATGGCCAACAAGGGCAATAGTTTTGCTACAGGTTTGATGTCATCTGCTTTATTGATGAAGCAGTAAGCTTCAAACTTGCTTCTTGCATCGTGGTGCTGGCGTAAGCGCGAGAGAGCGAGCGGGCGAGGGCGCGCGAGAAGGAGCGCCTGTGAGCGGCAAGCGAATCGTGTGCCCACGATGACCATCGATTTTGCGTATTCGCACGCTCTCGCCACGCATGGACGGAGCCTTACTAGAGGACACTCCTTTTGTGATAGATCAGGAATCGTCAAAACAGCGGCATAAGCAGCCCTTTCTTAGCGAAAACTATTCGACAATGGAGCAATTTTGAAAGGGGGGATGAAAGCGATCTTCTTCTTTCCAGGCATATTTAGTCGACTATTTCCAAAAAATGTTTTAGATGGTGTTTCGTAGTCTTCCACAAGAGACGCTCAGCTGATTTGATCCCACGTGATATGAGCCACCGTATTGGTGTTACTAAAGCTAGTTGCTAAATTGTCTTTTTGCTATCTTACTAACATCTAGAGCTTTTCTCGTTCGTAATCATTATTGATGACCACCATCGGTGGATCTCACGAACGAAGGCGGACCAACTATGATGGTATCCGGAACTCTCGAATCACCTCTGCTTGAGCTTGCAGTGTTGGGCGGCCACTGCATTTCCGACCGGAGTTCTCCACTCCCCCCCCACCCCGGTTTCTATGAGACTAACCACATCGGTCTCTCGAGTTTTGTTTCTTGTTCCGATTTTGTTCCTCACAAGCGTACCCGAAATAGATGAATGAATGAATGAATCTGTCACACAATCTTATTTACTTCTTTCTCAATACAGACGTTGTCGCTCTATAGCGAAGCAAGTCAAAACTACACTCCCCGAGTTTAAGCAGTCGGGTAGGGAATGCAGTAACCTTTTTTCAAAACTTAGGGTTTGAAGAAATACTGCTTTTGAAAATTGACCGCACGAACTGTTAAAAGTTCTCCAAAACTTGGGAGGATGTGAAAATTTTGTACATTTTTCAAAAATTGTGATCTTCAAGTGGGAGACGAAGCTTCGTCGACGTACTGGACAGTGGTCTGCCTGACCCTGGCTAGACTATGAAACATGAATTATATTTTCTGATTACTAATATAATAACAGTTGTTATAACAGAGTCAGGGTTCAGACAACCCTCAACAGTAGGTAGTAAAATTAGCACACAAATCCCACTGGAAAGACACCGCCCTGTAATAGATCATGCCTGGGTATGTGAAACCCACTGCACCGAAGTCATGAGGAAGACTCGGAAGGATGCTCTAGTTTGCTGGTTATGTACTTTTTTCTTCATCTCAGGTTCATACACATTTTTTTGAGCGAATTCTCGTTTATGGCACAGCTTCTATCAGTATATGTGGGCGCAGCAGACGGCAGTGATGGAATCTGAATAATGAGAAGAAAAACTTCGATTCCATGTTGTAATACCGGGACTCACGCAAACACTGTGCGCAGTCGATAAAGTCTGGAGAGCAAGAGTCAGCATAAAAGGGAGGGGGTGACGAAGCAGGACATTCAGCTCTTCTATACGTTGTCCGATTTTCTGCCTATTACTCCAATAATCATCAAGTTTAGGAATGAGGGTTGCACTGTTAGTCCTTTTTCTGATCGTCTGCGTAAGTGCTGGCTTATTCTCCTCATCCAAAGAGGAAGGCGGCACCAAAAACGCAGGAACAAAGCTGAGTCTCAAGGAAAAAATGAAGGATAAGCTCAAGAATGCCTGGAGCAGCATGAAGAAGGTAGTCTTAAAGCCAACATTCAACTGTCAGCTAATCTCACAGCCTAACACAAAACACATTTCAGGGCTTCAACAGTACAATTTTGTTAAAAATTCACGAGAAATTTGATAAGCTGAAAAAGAAGATTGCCCAGAAGCTTACGTTGTCTCCCGAACAAAAAGCTACTTTGGCGAAGAAGCTAGAGGTTAGCTCAGCTTCCGTTTACTGAACAGGAATTCCAGACGAAAGTTTTTCAGGACGTGAAAAAATTGTGGCCCAAAAAAACGGTGCAAATAAATCCTGAAGGAGACGGTGTGGAAGAAATCAATAGAAACAGCGGAGTCGCTGAGCTTCTCTACCAAGGCGATATGGTCCTTTCAACGTAGGTTCCGTTATATGACTGCGGTAACTTAATTAATTTGTAATAGAACAGAATTGTATAGAACACGGCCATCATCTCGATTCGAGCACACCAACCATCATTCGAGTTTCGTACCGTGGCACTCGAAACACTTCGTTGTTTCTGACACCCCATCCAGGAAAAGGTTTTTGATGGCTAGTGATGTTTAAAAATGTGAGGGTAAAATGTTTGCTGATCAGCAACTGATTAAGGTCGGCATGAATCCTGAAGAGTCTTCGCGTTCACTGTTGATCGTTGGCGCAAAATTGGTGCCAAATGCTATGACATAAGTGCACCGAGTTTGCGCAGACCTCCAATTAGAAACGCAATGCCTCTTCAGGATCCATGCCGATGTTATATCTCGCAGAAGTTTTCTCCATCAAAGCCGCTTATGTTCTCCTCAGTTCTTTCAGAAAAGTCGAAGTCTATTCCTCGAAGTATGTACTGTAGGGTTCGCCTAATAGTTTTAGTCTGATGAACGGGCGGGGCTGCGACGGTAGATCACCCCGCGCGAATTGAAACCCCATTTTCTAGTGAGGCCGCCAACCCCGCACGGCCAGCCGCCTGGTCCATGCGTCAGACTAAATCGAAAACGGAATCCATTGCTTATTCGGCTAGAAAAACTGTAACTGGGGAGTGATCCGAGCGCTGACCGGAGTTTCGCAAAAGGGTCTGTTCGATGTTGTGGGAGAGATCAAAAGATACAGTTTTTATTCGGCGAATTTCCCTAATGTGCTTGGGTAGATAGAATTGTCAAAAGGCTATTTTGAGATTTCGGAAATGGCACCTATTCCGCTATAAATTTGCCTACCCAGGGTAGTTTGGGCGCTTAACCCGAATACAAGGTCCGTTATCAGTTTTACACAGGATCAATATGAGATACGGTAAGAAAAGTAATATCTGCCTATACTAGCCTTCCGAAATCTTCTGAAAAACCAAAACAAACTTTTCACTCCACTTCAGCGCACCCAAACCATACAGAAAATTCAGCCTACTTCGATCTCTTCTCTTCGTTTAAACCACAACTCTCAACAGATCAGTTTTTGAAACCACCGATTTGCGCTATGATCATCCCTCAGTAAAAAGCGCATTAGTCCGGTATTAAGAGGAGGGCTCCCGTATCAATCAAATAGAGACTGTAAGGCGATATGATGGTTCACTAATAGTGGGAGCAGCGGTTACGAACACAAAAGCAGTGGTATACTCTATTTATCTTGAATTGCACAAATCACGGTCCGCCCATAGTCCTCTAATTGGCCCGCTAGTACCGTAGCGTACGTCCACGACGCGTTCTATGCAGACCCGGATGTGCACCCGGTGTGCAGAGCAATCGGTTTGTCAATGCCGTCACTCGGCCACCCACCCTGCCACCCGGGTCTGCCGAGAACGCGTCGTGGACGTACACTACGGTACTAGCGGGCCAATTAGAGGACGATTGGCGAACCGTTTTGTGCAATTCAAGATAAACAGAGTGTAAAAGTTATGGCGGCATTGTCAGCACAGATGGTTCTTGAAAGCTTAATGATAAACCTGAAAGGAAGTACATGACCTTCACTTCTACAATTTATTTCGATTAGATTCATTGAGTAGTATAAGACGTGCACCTTCTCAAGAGACCATTTAAAAAAACAACGATCTGGCTGGAGCTATCCTAGAATTTTGACTCAACGTGTTAAAGTGCTGAGCGCAGCGGCAGCCTTTGAAACGTGCCAGATTTTTGATAGAGGTTCCGCTCCAACTAGAACGGAATAGCGAAAACAGCTGGCCCCAACGAGCCAACGGTTAAAAGGCACAAAATGCGTCCCCCAGGGGAAATATCCCTTTTAAACATGAAATAAGGGGAAGGAAATCAGCTGTTAACGTAGAAATGCATGTATCTTTTCTAACAAGTAAATTTTTCAGTGAGCAGGCTGATGAAATTATCGCGGATATCGAGTACGATGAAACCAACCGCGAAAAACGTCAGGCAATGCGCGACAGATACTATCCATACAATATTTGGCGGGAAAGAGTTATTGCGTACTTCTTCGATGCAAACGCAAGTTAGTTGGTAGGCGCCTGGTCAGTTGTGGTTGAGAAAATCCTGTTGAATTTCCAGCCTTGGCTGTGAAGAGCGCCTTCAGAAAAGGAGCAGCCTTATGGTCTAAGGACACATGCATCGACTTTGTTGAAAACCGATATGGTAGAAAAAAACGTTTAGAAAATCGAGAATTTGATATCAAGCGCGGCATTTCTACAGAGCCCAATAGGATCAACGTTTTCATGGGACCGGGTTGCTATTCAGCTGTTGGCCGTGAGGGTGGAGAACAACCGCTCTCGCTTGGATCTGGATGTGAAGATGTACTGCACACTACTCAAATTCTGGTTTATAAAGAAAGTTTAGAATTCTCATGTGATTTCCAGGTCGGAACCGCTGCACACGAATTGGGCCATGCCATAGGAATGATTCATACGCATGCGAGATACGATCGAGACCGAGCCGTTCTAATTGATTTCAATAACATTGAAGCATGTCTTCTATTATGCTACTCCTTCGATGTTCCTATAAGAAGCATAGTTATTGCAGGAGAATTGGATTAGCCAATACAACAAGGAATCGATACTGGTAAACGACAATTATGGCTTACCCTACGACTTCGGAAACATTATGCATTATCCCGCAGTTGGGTGAGAAACAAACCCCTTTTCACAAAACCCTTAGCACAGTCAAGGTACTGCGAAAAGGCCTGTTTTCAGTGCGAGCAAGAATGGTGCTCCTGTCATAATACCTAGCGACACCAAATACATCATGACTCTAGGATCGCCCTTAATCTCATTCTACGAACTGCTGATGATCAATAAGCATTACCAATGTGGTGAGTTGACCGGCTATGAACCTGAGATTCTGTGGTGGATGGGGAAGAATAAGTGAATGCCATGCTCAGATAAATGTGCTGGAAGGCCCAATGTGTGCAAGAACGGTGGATTTCCCAATCCTCGAGATTGCTCAAAGTGTGTTTGTCCCAGTGGATATGGAGGCAATTTGTGTGATCAACGAGTGATTTTATTCATTTCTCTTGCCACGTTCAGTTCGGATCAGCGAGAAGAGTGATAATTCCAGCCAGCTGGATGCGGTAAGGTTGTTAAAGCGACGAATCAAGTTCAAACTCTAACGGACGTTCTCGGTTATGGCAGCGAAGGCATTCTGCGAGATGACTTCGAATTTTGCAACTACTGGATTGAGGTCTTTTTAATAAATTTTGCCCTAATGTTTGATACTCTATATATAGGAAGCAATTCAAGGCACCAGCTGGATCTAAAATTGAAGTGAAATTCAAGAGTTTCACCCCAGGGTTTTCAACAAAAATTGGTTGCATAAAGGGCGCCGTCGAATTCAAGGCTCACAGCGACCAGCGTCTCACTGGATATAGGTAGCAGCATTCTATGCAAAAGAATAAAACATTTGTCTAAAAATCATCGGTCAGGTTATGCTCCGAGGAAGACGCCGGCGAGGATGGAGTGACCTTCACATCCGCATCCAACCTCATGCCCATCATAACGTTCAACAGAGCCCACAAAATGACCACTGTTCTGGAGTACCGCATAGGTATTTTCTTGAAAACGGTGATATTCCGAGCTGCTAGGGAAATGTTTTTAATATTTTTTCTAAATTACAGCTCCCTCTAGCGGTTTTTCTTCTCAACCTCAGTCTAAACCGGAGCCTCGTCCACAGCCTCCGTCTACCGTTTGCGTGGACTCGTACTTGTAAGGGAACTATGATACTTGAAACGCAATCAACGCTCTTTCCACAAATTGACCCAAGCAAAATACCTGAATCAGTCTTTTTTGCAACAACTCCAATCGCGTCCAACCGCGATCGTTGAGATTATTAAGAGAGTTGGAAACTTTTCTGGCCTTATGTTACTCCTTCTTTTCAACTCGTGCGAACTAATCCATTAACTATTCAGGTGCTCGGCACGTAGGATTCCCGACTACTGTACCAGTCCAGCCTTCTCTGATGGACCGAAACAAGCTCTTTGCCCTAAAGCTTGCGGCTACTGTCGCTGAAATATCAACAGCTGAAATGAATTGTATTTCTTCAAAGCGTTGTGTTTACAAATCCAAACGAACATAATCATAGTAACTCCCAGCTAACCTAATTTTTGGACAACATAGCGTCACATTCCAATTACTCTATGTTCTTTAATGGTTTGGTAGTTACTGAGAGTCATTCATGTTTTGGGTGTTACTGGACTTGGCAATTGCTCGGATGGGCTCTGGAAATAAGGCGAAAAGGGCTTGGAGTAAAGGGCTAACGTAGTTATGAGTGGTTGTCTCATATATTTTTTGAACTGATAAGTGTTCCTTTAGGCAGTTGGAGCCCAAACTCTGCTGAGGAGCGGTCTCGACTAGCATAAACAATTCGCTGCATAAGCGTGTGCCGTAGAATCGCTAATCTAAAATCAGCGAGGGGACTATAGTATGATCAACTCACACTGAGTAGCCCCAGAACCCTTCTAGACGAAGTGCGAATGTTCATCGCAGTATCAGGCATAATTTCCGACCATTTCCGCTTTTATTACTGTTCTTTTTTGGGTAAGAAAAAATCACGTGGTCAATGTTCTGTCATCGAGCATACTGATCAGAGAACAGTGAGCTTAGACTGGAAAAAGAACTATATACAAAAAATTAACAAAAAAGGAACTTGCTGGGAAGGAGAAGCAGAAATCTGAAAATTCTGAAAAAAGGCCACAGCAAAAATTCTTCTGTCACAACAAAGAGCCAATATTGGAGTTGAAGGGCGAAGTGAGGCTCCAACTCTTCATACACATACTTTTGGCCCGCTTTTCCCAATCACTTTGTCATCTCAGCTCCAACCGGGGGCCAATTATTCTTGTGAGCAGATAATCTTGAATTTAAGAATTATAGTGGACACCGCCCATGAGGCAAGACAGGAAGGTCGCCTAGCAGAGTATAATACTGCTCTCAGAAATTGGTCAAAGGCGCAAGATCAGGCTTACGCGTCTTTTTAGTCTGTTTTGTATAATTCGCTTAGAAGTCACATATGTGCGAAACTAAGGTAATATTCGTGATCCCGGCGTCGAAAACTACCCAACTGAGTAGCCTTTGTTGGGGTTTCGTTTTAAACTATCGTGATTCAACAGGCAGAGGGTACTGTCGACAAAGCGCAATGTTATCAATCCTTGGAGGACGCCTGAGCGCTGTCGATTCCACAACGAATGCCTCAAGCACGGTAGAGACGCCGTCGAACTGCCTCGGGCGGCGAATAAAATAATTTCTAAACAAGGCGGACTGATGAACTATTGGCTATAATTATGATACAAGGACTTTAAAACTTATACACAAAAAAAAGCTTATTTCGTGATGGATTTCGGTAAAATTTTGTGAACAAAGGTTTTTTCGTACTCGGAGTTGAATGGTGACAGTGCCGGTTGATGAAAGTTAGCGTGGACATTGATATCATAGCTTTGAGTGTGTTGCTATAATTATGATACGCACTGTATATCAGGGTAAGGCGTAGCGGTGTGATCGGCCCGTGATAAATGCGGCTCCCCTCCTTCAGCTTTGGATCAGGTGCGGGCCCCTCCCATCGAGGTTGTGACTTTCTACCTTTGTGTGAATTCATTTGAGTGGTCTCTTTCAAACAATGCTTCCAAACGATTTTTCAACAAAGACGGACGTTATAAGTCAAGTCAAACCGGCTGTAATCGGCTGAAAGGCTCGGATCGACCCTGGACTCGGTCGACAGCTTTTTTCAATGGCCCTCTTTAAAATGAACGCTACAGCAGCCCGATTTAAAAAAATTTCGACCTTGACTGCTTGGCTTCTGGAAGGGCTAACGAAGTAGTTTACTGACTTGGCGATCTGATAATGCTTGAATAACTGATCTAGAGGCCTTTATCACAAAAATAACACGGTGTGATGAGGCCTGTTTTTGAGGCTCAAATCTAACCGTCACATTTACAGCCGTCACACCGGTCGCAATCGGCTCAAAATGGTCGGATCGACCTAAGCCTCGGTCGACAGCCTTTTCGATGGTCCTCTTCAAAATAATGACTACAGCAGCCCGATCCAGAAATTTCATTAGATCTATAAGATGCGGGTCCAGGTCAGAATCGATCCCAGTAGAACGAAGAAAGCGACATACTCGCCTCCAATTCAGGAAACTTTCAAGACTTTCAAGATAAAACTATCATAGCAGCGTCGCGGCTTCCTGCCATCGAAAATTTGAAGATACCCAGTCTTCACCTAGCCGCTTCCTTCCCCAGCATATCTGCTGACCAACCTCCCTATTTTGGCTAAGAGGTAGTGTTCACGACAATCCTCAGTTTCGTGATTATCTGCGCAAACGATTACTTGACACCTGTTTAGAGCTAAGATGACAAACTTATTGAGGAATGCACGCTAGAATTATGTATATGAGAAGCTGTAGCCTCACTTTGTTTTTTTTTTACTCTAGGAAGAACTCTTTATTGTGTCAACAGAACCTTTAGTGTAGCCTTCTTTCGAATCCTCGGCTTTTCGCTAGTCTTTTTCAGCAAACTTCATTGTTGGTGAATAGTTTGACTGTAGCAGGCACGAGGTGGTATGGTTTTATTGTAGACTAACGTTTCGGCGGTTTCGCCCTCTTCGGAGTCTGAAAAAGGTCGAATCTATGTGTAAAATTACTCGGCCAAACGTAGTTTTTTACCCTACAGAAACCTTCGAACAAGAATATTCTGGTTCACTGGCGGTCCGCGCATCCCACTCAGACAAAACTTGCGGTTGTCAGAAACATGTTTCGCACCGCTGTAAATGTGTGTTCTGGAGAGGAAGAGCGTGAAGCGTCAAAAAGCCTAGCTTGTCAAATAGCTACTCTTAATGGCTATGGACCACACGCGCGCAGGTCGCGGAACGCCTACGAATGTCAGCGAAGTCATAATATACCACAAGGCGACAAAGTTCCTTTCATAATGCCATTCATATCCGACGATGTGAGCCGCGCTGTCAGAAAATGCCTTCGAGGAGCGGGATTGGAAAATACTGTATCTCTCGTGGCCATCCCGCCCAATAATTTAAAACGGCAATTAGTGCGGAATCGTCAATATGATCGCGCATGTGTCACGCCACAGTGCGTCATTTGCCCATCGGGCAGAAATGGTGACTGTATTGCTTCTGGGGTTATTTGTCAGATCACATGTCAGAGCTGTGGCCAGGAATATATCGGTGAAACAGCCCGCCCTCTGCATGTGCGTATCAAAGAGCACTTGGATGGGAAGGATAAGGCGCGAATTAGTACCGCGCTGGGTTGCCACAAAATTAATTGCCATGACGGGGAAGATTTTGAGGTGAGAGTGGAGATAGTATCGCGGGAGGCCAAAACAAGCGCGCGAAAAGCGCTTGAGGCATTCTGGATCAATGCGAGGGATCCTAAGATCAACCGGAAGGACGAAGGTATAAATATAACGCGGGAACTACAGCCCTACATCAGATTAGCCTTCTGATTTGGGGTACTGCCTTCTGATATCTCGGTACCCCGTCGTCTATCTACCGAATACCTGATGTTCCACGGACTTTGAAAAGGTATGTCACTCAGCTTCAAGCATCCCAGCCATTTGTTTGGAAAATTTTGTCTTGAATTTCTGTAGGGTAAAAAACTACGTTTGGCCGAGTAATTTTACACATAGATTCGACCTTTTTCAGACTCCGAAGAGGGCGAAACCGCCGAAACGTTAGTCTACAATAAAACCATACCACCTCGTGCCTGCTACAGTCAAACTATTCACCAATATTCTGATGTCGAGGTTCATAGAGAGTCGAACGTGGAGATTATTGAGCGAAACTTCATTGTTGTTAACTAATACTGTTTTTTGTATATCGTTTAATTTATAGTCTACTCTGATCATTCACTGATCAGTGTGATCGTGGACTGTGCATCAAACTCGTGAAATTCTTTCCATGCTGTCGGAGGTCATTTTAGGCGAAAGTAGTTGGTGCTCATGCCTACCACTGCGATTACCATTGGAGTTTGCTCAGGATGATTCTGGCGCTCTTCGCTGTAGAATGATCATACTAGGGTCCTTTCGTTGATTCTAAACTAGCGACTGGTTCTCAGTAATTACCAAAAGATTAAAAATTAGAGGAATGGAAAGTTGAAGCTGAGAGAGGCGCAGATCGGGACACCTGAACGTCATTATGGTTTCAAATGTTTATTTGAGTTTGTAAAAAAGCAACGCAACGAAGAATCACAATTCATTTCAGCCGTTGATCCTTCAGCGACAGTAGTCGCAAGTTTTTGCGCAAAGAATGCGTTTGGCTTGCTTAGAGAAGGCTGGGTTGGTACAGTAGTCGGGAATCCTACGTGCCGAGCACCTAAATAGGTAATAGAATAGTTCGAATGAGTTGAAAAGTTTGCGAGTCCACAGGACAGAGAGGTTTCATAAATTTTTCCACCATTCGACCGATCGCTGCTGGATGCGGTTGAGGTCGTTCCGAAATACATTTATTCAGGAATTTTGCTTAAGATAATCAGTGGAATAAACTCAGATCGGGTAAAAAGTCTGATAGATCCCTCACAAAGGTGAGTCGTTGCACCCGACAGAAGTAGGCTGTAGACGAGGAGCCCAGGCTGAGGTTGGCAAGGAGAAGCACCAGAGGGAGCTGTAAATCATTAAATTTTGCCACATTTTTACTATACAGCGCTGGATGTATCCTCTTTTAAAAAATTACCTATGCGGTACTCCAAAACAGTTGTCATTTTGTGGGCCCTGTTGAACGTTACGATGGGCATGAGGTTGGATGCAGATGTGAAGGTAACTCCGTTTTCGCCAGCGTTTTCCTCGGAGCAGAACCTGACCAATGATTTCCGAGGCAGACTTCTCATTCTTCAGCATCGAATGTTCCTACCTGTAGCCAGTGAGACGCTGATCATAGTGAGCTTTGATTTCGATGGCACCTAGTACGCAACCAATTTCTGTTGAGAATCCTGGTGTGAAACTTCTGAGTTTCACTTGAACTTTGGATCCGGCTGGTGCCTTTAAGCGTTTCTGTAGATGGAGTATGAAACATGATCGGGGAAATATATAATAACACCTCAATCCAATAATTGCAGAAGTCGAAGTCCTCTCGCAGGGTACCTTTGCCGCCATAACCGAGAACGTCCGTTAGAGTTTGAACTTCACTCGTTGCTTTAACCCCCTTTCTGCATCCCGCTGGCTGGAATTATCACTTTTTGCTGGTCGTACAGAATGTGGCAAAAAATTTATAAAATTACTCGTTGATCACACAAGTTGCCTCCGTATCCGCTGGGACAAACACACTTTGAGCAGTCTCGAGGATGAAGGAATCCACCGTTCTTGCACACATTGGGATTTCCATCACATTTATCTGAGCACGACATTCTATTCGATCGCACGCACCTTCCACAGAATTCAACAAGTGGTCAACTCACCACACTGGTAATGCTTATTGATCATCAGCAGTTCGTAGAACGAGATTATGTACGATCCTAGGGTGGGAGTGTACTTGGTGTCGTCAGGTACTATGATAACGGGAGGTTTCTCATTATTCATCCTCGGGCTAAATATAAAGCCTTAACGTATTATCTCGAGTTACTTAATGTTGTATTTGAAAAAGTCTCTTCCCCACCCCAACGCCGGATAATGTATTATGCTTCCATAGTCATAAGGTATGCCGTAATTGCCATTGACGAGAATTGATTGTTTGACGTAGTCATGGAGCACGTTCTGCTGGAATAACGGAGTTAAGTACTGGCTCATCCATGGAAATGAAATTGAGAGGACATGCCTCAATTTTTTCGAAATTAATTATGACCGCCTCGTCGCGGTCATACCTCGCATGTGTGTGAAACATCCCTATGGCATGGCCCAATTCGTGTGCAGCTAATCCAACCTGGACATCAACATAAGCTCTAACTTTCTCTTGAAAACGGGCGACTTTCCTTATCGTGACGAAATTCTTCTCCGAACATACGGGCAATGGCTGTCGCAACACGCAACACGATGGTAAACGTCTCGGAGAGAGAGCAATCGTGCTAGGATCACCTGGTTCTAGTGCGGTTATCACCGTAATGCATGCTGCAGCAGCGGTTGTCCGAAATTCCTTTTCGATGAAGACAGTATAGGAGAAGTAATCGGTACCATATCGCATGTATCTCCGAGTGAGAGCGGTTGTACACCTCCGTGACGACCAATCGCTGCCCAACAACTCTGCCCCTTGAAAACATTAATTCTGTTAGGCGCTGAAAAAGCCATCTATGATTATGAACATCTCAATTTTAACAATCTCTTTTCCAAACCAGTTCGGCTTTCCACAAAATCTATGCAGGTGTCCTTAGACCTTGTATGTAACAGCGGACTGGAATTTCGCTCCAATAAGAATACTTTACCCTTTCCGACTATATACTTTGCGGGATAAAGTTGTCCATTTCTAGAGGTCATTCAAGCAAGCGAATTCACTCAAGTGTAATGGTACTCTATGCGAATGATGGCTAGTGTGGTCATTCCATGATGATGGCCCTGCTGCTTAACATTGCTTCTCAATTAAAGACGGCATATTGTCTCTGTAATGTAGTGACGGAACCTATGATGAGAGAACCACATCGCCCTGGTAGAGAACCTCTGCGACTCCGGCGTTTCTGTTGATTTCGTCGACACTGTCTCCTTCAGGATTGATTCGCTGCATTTTCTTAGGCAGTAGTTTTTCCGCCTCCTAAATTTTTTTCTGTCTGAAATTTCTGTGAACGTAGAATGTTTTTTACAGTAACCTCCAGTTTCTTCGCTAGAACAGTTTTTTGTTCAGGAGACAATTTAAGCTTTTGCGCAATCTTCTTCCGCAGTTTAGTGAATTTGTCGTGGATTTTCAGCACAGTTGCGCTATTGAAGACCTGGAATGCGTTTTGCATAAGACTTTAAGAATAGTTGGCAGTTAGCCGTTAGCTGCAAGACTACCTTCTTCATCCCGTCCCAGGCACTCTTCAGCTTATTCCTGAGTTTTTCCTTTAGTGTTAGCTTTGTTACTTCGTCCTTCGTGTCCTTCTTGTTTTTCGTTGAGGAGAACAAGCCAGCGCTCACGCAGATCACCAGAAGAAGGGCTAGCAGAGCAATCCTCATACCTTAAGTGAATTTGAATCAAAGTAGAAGGCAGACGTTTTAAAAACGTATTGTAGAGCTGAATGTCCTACCTCGATCCACTCTCCTTTTATGCGTTGCACTCGCCCTTCTGACTTTACCAATTCGCGCACTGTTTGTAAAACACCCGGTGTTACAATATAGAGTCCTTGTTATCCTCCCTTCTTGCCGCTCACATCATCACCAAGTTCCGCCCACCCCTTACGCCTATTGACAAAGTCTTCATCAAAGTGAGAATTTGCCTAATATGGCTGGCCTTTATATGAGAAAAAAAGGCCCATATTGAGCAACACAGAGGCTTCTCAGATGTCTTTGTAATACACTGACATGAAAGAAACAGTCGTTACGATTCCCAAACGTAAACGAAATGTCTCCCTGTGGCGACGTACTATTTGGAAGCTCATTACATGATCAACTTATTATACTAATAACATCAAGCTGAATGTTTGTAGGTACTACACTTTGACAATTCTACTGTGTTTCACAGATGACTTACTTCATGACAATTTTTAACAGGGTCGAGCTGCAGTTGCCTCACCAGGTTAATTGTGGAGGGGTCGTCAGAGTTGCAGAAAAATGGAATTTTGCGGTGAGGGTAGCAAATATTTCAAACTGAAAACAGAAAATGGTAAGGATCATAAACATTGAACTTAACATGTCACTACAACATTTAGAAGTACTTAACTACCTAATTGAATGGATTCCGCCTGACGCGGTAAGTCCGCAACATTGCCGAGGTTTGCCGTCCCATTGGTCAGCCCTGTCTATACGTCACTGTCCTTAGCCACAATTTGAGCAAGATCCACTCATCGGTCGCTATTTCATCTCCTGCAAAATAACACATCGCGCCCGAGTTGCCCTTCACAGACGATTGATTTAGGTCCTCCTCCACCGCACTCGTTCAGAACATTCGACTTTGCCATTTCCGCGCAAGACTCTGAAGCATAAAGCGAGCGAGTTGAACAGGACGATCTGGCGGCCTTCTTAGAATATGCCAAAACAGTGGAAGTCGACTTTGCGTAGACGGTTGAGACGGCGTCGGGGGATGCTAGCTCCTCCCTCGTGTCAACCACAGTATTTTTATAAATTAACGAGCGTGAAAAATCTGATTGAAAAAGTAGCAGATTTTTCCAGAGTGCCAGAATTGCGGCCCACGATTGGCGCTTCTTATCCCATACATGAACAATAGCATGCATGCCACAGAGGTAACGTAACCTGATGTTCTTTCCTGTCTCGTGTTTCACGCCTTTGGGAGCCGTCTGTTCCTAGGGTTTAACTGTGCCCCATGATAAAACTTCATAGTCTATCAAAGGCACAGTCAAGGCTCATGGGTGAAATCTGACATTTCCACGCAATCGCTAAACAGACCCACCCTATACAACACCTGCCAACTGCGAGCTCTCAATTCCTCCGAATAAGAGAGGTATGGGGAGGAGCCACTCTGGGGCGTCCACATCAAGAAGCCCCTTTGGCACGCCCCTTTTACGATCTTTCGAGCTCAACAGTGGCGAGATGAGAGATGGTTTAAGATCAACATCCTTTTTCATCCATTCATTCTCAGCCTTTCTCTAAATTAGGGTCCGCTCGCATACATCGGATGCAAATGACCGATGTTGCAAGCCTCGGGCAACCCGTCCATTATGCTTTCGCCATTCGATTTTGAGGGGCCATAGCTCCGTTCCCAGGGGTCTTGTACGATTTCAGAGACAGAATTCAAATCAGTGTGAGACTGTTTTTAGGACAGGCAGGAATCCAGAAAAACGATTCTGAGGTTGAACTGTGCCTTGAAAGGCAGCAGACACGCTCGAAAAAGTTGTTGAGAAAACTACGTTTCCGTTTCTTAAATGCACAGTACACCCTCAGACATGAACTTGGCGATTTTTATTTCATTGTGTAGTACACCCCTCCTGTATAAAACGTGCCAAGTGCGAGATCTCAATTCCTCCAAATAAGCGAGATATAAATGACCACCACAGGCCCGACCTCCTTCGCTCACCATTACGCGCCACACCCCCTACCAGAATTCCGAACTCAATAGCGGCTAGATGGATAGATGAATTTCGACCACGTCGTGTTCTTCAGTCTATTGCCGGACTGTCTCCTTATCCTGGCTCGCTCTCGCGCAACGATTGCGATTGAAGAGAAATACACGCTCGAGACAACCGTCCACCAAATTTTCACCCTCAAAATATAGGCATCTTGAAGGAGCTATAACTCTGTTTATAGGAGTTTTCGAAAGATTTAAGAGATACCACTGTGATCAGCATGTGACCCTCTCCAAGATCTGCATAGAAACTCAAAAATATTTTTCTGGGTGTTCTGTGCCTATATGCCTAAAGGTGTGGTATACGGTGCGTTCAGAAATGATAGACTCACCCTTGAAAATCAAGGTTTTCGAAACGCTTTACAGTTTGGCGATCCATATTATTTACCATTGAATTTAGCAGTGCAAAAAACCTGTGCTTACTCAATCTTTCGAATACTCCACGATTTTGAACAATTTCAAGGTAAATTTTCTTTCTTTCACCGCTCAGAAATGATAGGCTCACCCTGCGAAAACAAATATTTATTAAACAAAACGTGACAAACAACAAAATCTAGTGTGATATAGGTCCACACCACTAGTAATGATCTCAAAAATTCTCTTAGGCAAAGGATCAAATTTGATATGACATTCTTATCAAGGTTGGTCCAGGCTTCGAGAACAGCAGCTTTAAGCTCATCTACAGTGCCATACTGCTTGTTGTTCGCGTGAACCTGCAGCACAATTATGCCCCAGATATTATCTATGGGGTTGCTATCAGGGCTGCACGCAGGCCATTCCTTCACATGAATTCGCTGCTGTTCCAACCAGGATTTTGTAGACCTCGACACATGTATTGCAGCGTTATCCTGCTGGAAAGTGAAGCGCTGACGTCGTATTCCAGAAAAGAACGGCAATAGATGTTTCCTCAGAGTTTCCTGGTATACCTTCGAGTTCATCCGATAGGAAGTGAAGGCCATCCCCAAAACACCTTCGCTGCAAAATGCTCCCAACACATCAGCGAGCCACCACCAAAAAAAACGATCAAGGGATCCTTGCGGAGATCCCTCCACTAGTACCGCGCTCTATCAGGACCATCAAGATTAAACTTTTTCTCGTCGGAGAAAATAACCTGAACAAATTTGAGCTAATATCCTTAGTTTTCTTCGCTTATGGAAGATGGCCTTACCTTTGTCCAGTCGGTTGCCATGTTCTTTCTTGCAAATTCCAGGCGAGCTTCTTTATAGTTGGCGGACATTGACGGGGCCTTCTTCTTAACTTGGCGGACGATGTTTTCATTGCCGTTCAAGGTGTTCCAGACAGTTGTTTTCGAAACATCAAGCGATAATTCAGACCTGATTTGATTCAGCGACGGCGTGCTGTTGGAACATAGGCGACTGATCCTTCGGGCATCCTGACTGGCGACCTTCTTAGGGCGTCCGGTAGACTTCGCCTTCCCATAAGAAGCCGGATTTCTAAGAAACTGCTCAACAGTGTTGCGAAAGTCCGATTTGGGCCGTTATTCTTCGCTGGCTCAGCCTAACAGAGGCCAGGGCACAAATCTGGGCTTGTTCAGAAGTAGTAAGAGCAGAACCCGTTCCATACCCACGATAATGATATGTAATGGACTTGTAACGGGAAATTTTTCAGAGTAGGAAATTGGAATTTTTACAGGATGAGCCTATCATTTTTGTACGGTGAAAAATCCGAAATTTTATCTTAAAATTGTTCAAAATCGTGGAGTATTCATAAGATTGAGTATCCACAAGTTTTTTGCACTACTGAATTCAATGGTGAACAGTATGGATCGCCAAACTGTGAAGCGTTTTGAAAACCTCGGTTTTCAAGGGTGAGCCTATCATTTCTGAACGCACTGTAGGCCAGTTCGTGGCACGTGCCTCGCAACATACCACCCGCAGAGCGCTCGCTCGTGACATCATCTATTGATCTTTCCCTAATTGATCGATTGGGTAAGGTGACGCGCGCGTTGGCCGTCGCCACGGTTCGCTCTGGCTTTCTTGCTTACTTTTGGAAGGGGGTCTCGTTTGTGTTGGTGCAAAGTTGGTGCATGAATGCTATGACATATGTGCACCGAGTTAAATCGTAATTGCAGCTAAAGTTACACAACGTGATCAAATTCACGCCATCAAAGAATGATCTCGAACGGATTACCTAGGAGACTTACAAGTCCCAGATTTAACTTTTTCCCTGCATTCGAGCACGGAAGCATCGAAATAAGGTGAAACCGTAAGACAACAGCAGGTTTGCATCAGGATCAAGCAAGCGGTAGTGATGTGACGTAAGGGTATAATCATTTATGAAGCTCCGAAAACCGGCAAATCTTATCCGTAAGTGGCCGAATAGGAGAAGGTAGAAAAATCGATAAATTATAATGGAGAATGTTGAGACGCAAATGTCAACAAGCGCAGTTTTTATCTTCTCAAAGCAAACTTCATCATTTCGTTACGAAGATTTATGTGCGTCTAGGGGCACAGATACACCGAATGTGCTCGTAATGACGGCAAATAAGCTATGCGATGGCCGAATATTTCCAAACAATCAAAATTTCTGGGTAAACTATCATCTGCTTTCTGATCTGCTACCCTGTCCTAAAATGGCACTGGGACAGCTAGATCAGAATTTAGATGATGGACAACATACAATGCGCACACCATGGTTGGCACCCGATTTCGCAGTGTGATCGAATCCGTACTAGCAGCTTTCGATGTTGTCATAAAAAATTTATTGGAGGACTTGGTTTCAGCTAATGACCTATCCCTGCAAGAGATGCACCTCTTGGCTTTCAAGTGGAGTATATTGAAGGCTTGCCCACTGACGTTGTCGACTTCAACTTTTTCCGTTTCCAAATCGTCGTCTAGAAGCAGCGACGAGGCCTCGCCATGGAAAATAAATTTTCATCACTTCGCAGAATATTTTTTATGGACCACATCGAGCAAAATATCCCACCATCAAATGTTGTCTCCTATTGTCGCTACATTGACGACATGTTGATAAAGGCCAATTCGCGAGGAACCTTGAATCAAGTTCTGTCGGATCCAAATTCACAGCATGACTTCATCCAACTTATGGCGAAGAAGCCTGGACCTGACAAATACTTTCATTTTAGAGCATCAAAATCAGGATATCCACTCAAGAGGTGCACAGTGTACGGTTGCAGCTAACCCCTATCATCTATGAAAAGGAATGTACTACCCGATTCGGTGCAGTCGGTAACAAAGCTCACATCTGACAATGGAGATTCTATTCAAAGGCAGAGTTCTCGATAAAATCGGTTGTTGCGCTATTCTCATGGAAAGGTGGATCTCGCTATTACACAAGTGAAAATTAGTAGAAAAAATTGGAGAAAAAAGCTCAACAACAAGCTTGGTGCCCACCCGCCTGCAATTACCGAGAATTCTATTGAGGCCTGTTTTGCCGTTTTCTAGTTTTTCTAAAGCAGTTGCAGAGCACTTCTAGAGATTACTGGCTACTTCTAGAGCTAAATAAAAGACGGATAAGCAAGAATTAAGCAAATCTTTTTAGTGAGGAACTGACCGAAACCAGTATATAATTAGCCGTCCTGGCTTGTTTTTGAACACTTTTTCTTCAAATCTTCGCTTTTTACCACTTGGTTTTACTTTTGTAATTGCCAGGTCTACATTTTCATCGAGAGAGCTAAAGGCTTGTTTCTATCGAGAACCCTGTCTTGGAAGACAGATGAGTGCAATATTAAACGAGAATGGCTATGTGGATACCATTTGCAACACATCACAACCATATCGACGACAACACTCTGTTCCCCGCATACATCAGTGATACGGTCGCTAAAGATAAAAGTGTTTCTGTGCGACCCCTCCTCCCACATTCCGTCAGCTTTTAACTTCACCCATGACTTATAGAGCTCGGAGTACGAAGCTTCGACACATGCACCTACTGCATAGAAATGGAAAATTTTACCACACACGCGATGTCGTGTACTCCATCGAAAATGAAACCTGAGAGTTTTGCAAACGAGAGACCGGAAAACCACTACGAATCTGATTAAATGAGAATGTGAAAGCCTTACGCTCACCAAACTCCTATCATAGTAACGATGTCCCCGGACGTCGAACACACCGCGACTTGAACGATACCGCTCCAAGAATATCGTCAGGTTTCTTCACGAAACGTTTTGACCACAGAGGAAAAAAGAATAAAAGAGGCGATCGAAATTATGATATGGATTAGGACACCGCTCATGAATAACCGAAGGGAAGTGAAGAACTTATTGCGACTATTCACCACGCATCAGAATCAGCACTGATAACCGTCTACTGTCCACGGTCTGTCTCGGGTTACAACCTGTCACCCAATCACCAGTACCGTTTCAAAAAAAAGCAACACCCAATCCAATGAGGCTACTCAGACAGTACCTTAAAAAGTTCCAAATGAATAAATATGTATCTCCAATATGGCTTCATCGTCATTTTGAAATGATTGACTCTTCTCGAATATGGCCTCCAGAAATTTCCAGATAAATGACAGTTTTCCATCCCCTTTACTCATTTTTTTCCTTGGACCAAGGCAGTCTATATTTCGAATTGAATAGACACTCGTTTAGTTGCTGAAATAGGTGATATGTTTTTTATCTAATGCATGGAGATTTAGATTGTTTACGGATGGAACTCGGAAAACATTGATCATGTGTTGTGATTATGTCAAGGTCAAGCGAGGGTTGTGCCGTGGCAAACCGGGGAACGTATCAATTTTACGTAGGTCCAAGCTAAAATTTTTGAGGCTGCTCTTACTATAGAATAGCCTTTTCAAAAACGAATTCGTAGAAAGTTGGCCACCCTGGCGGAACCGCAAAAATTCTTGAAATATTGGGTACAAGCCGGTACAGCGGTTCCTTGACTTCGGATAGCGCAGTCGAGTACCGTTCATGCCTCCATTTCCTACAAAAAGTGATATTCGGAGAGAAAACGGAAGAACTAAAATTCCGAACTCTTGCAAAGAGAAGATTCTCGACCCTCTTTCTCGCCTCTATCCTATGACATTAGCCCCGAAGCTCGTGGTGATTGGTGAATCGCGAGAAATAGAGCACAGATTCCTGCTCATCAAAAGATCAAAAGCAGGGCCCCCTCATATTTAGTACTATGTATGTAGTACCTAGAAAAATGTTCAATTAAACCTATCAGAATCAATTTTGAATCGCAGACCTTCCATCCTCTGACGGCTTATGCCTAAACATCAGCAGCATGAGAATGAAGAAGAACGAAGCGTTCATTTTAAAGAGGGCCATTGAAAAAAGCTGTCGACCGAGTCCAGGGTCGATCCGAGCCTTTCAGCCGATTACAGCCGGTTTGACTTGACTTATAACGTCCGTCTTTGTTGAAAAATCGTTTGGAAGCATTGTTTGGAAGAGACCACTCAAATGAATTCACACAAAGGGAGAAAGTCACAACCTCGATGGGAGGGGCCCGCACCTGATCCAAAGCTGAAGGAGGGGAGCCGCATTTATCACGGGCCGATCACACCGCTACGCCTTACCCTGATATACAGTGCGTATCATAATTATAGCAACACACTCAAAGCTATGATATCAATGTCCACGCTAACTTTCATCAACCGGCACTGTCACCATTCAACTCCGAGTACGAAAAAACCTTTGTTCACAAAATTTTACCGAAATCCATCACGAAATAAGCTTTTTTTTTGTGTATAAGTTTTAAAGTCCTTGTATCATAATTATAGCCAATAGTTCATCAGTCCGCCTTGTTTAGAAATTATTTTATTCGCCGCCCGAGGCAGTTCGACGGCGTCTCTACCGTGCTTGAGGCATTCGTTGTGGAATCGACAGCGCTCAGGCGTCCTCCAAGGATTGATAACATCGCGCTTTGTCGACAGTACTCTCTGCCTGTTGAATCACGATAGTTTAAAAACGAAACCCCAACAAAGGCTACTCAGTTGGGTAGTTTTCGACGCCGGGATCACGAATATTACCTTAGTTTCGCACATATGTGACTTTTAAGCGAATTATACAAAACAGACTAAAAAGACGCGTAAACCTGATCTTGCGCCTTTTGACCAATTTCTGAGAGCAGTATTATACTCTGCTAGGCGACCTTCCTGTCTTGCCTCATGGGCGGTGTCCACGATAATTCTTAAATTCAAGATTATCTGCTCACAAGAATACTTGGCCCCCGGTTGGAGCTGAGATGACAAAGTGATTCGGAAAAGCGGCCCAAAAGTATGTGTATGAAGAGTTGAGCCTCACTTCGCCCTTCAACTCCAATATGGGCTCTTTGTTGTGACAGAAGAATTTTTGCTGTGGCCTTTTCTCAGAATTTTCAGATTTCTGCTTCTCCTTCCCAGCAAGTTCCTTTTTTGTTAACTTTTTGTATATAGTTCTTTTTCCAGTCTAAGCTCACTGTTCTCTGATCAGTATGCTCGATGACAGAACATTGACCACGTGATTTTTTCTTACCCAAAAAAGAACAGTAATAAGAGCGAAAATGGTCGGAAATTATGCCTGATACTGCGATGAACATTCGCACTTCGTCTAGAAGGGTTCTGGGGCTACTCAGTGTGAGTTGATCATACTATAGTCCCCTCGCTGATTTTAGATTAGCGATTCTACGGCACACGCTTATGCAGCGAATTGTTTATGCTAGTCGAGACCGCTCCTCAGCAGAGTTTGGGCTCCAACTGCCTAAAGGAACACTTATCAGTTCAAAAAATATATGAGACAACCACTCATAACTACGTTAGCCCTTTACTCCAAGCCCTTTTCGCCTTATTTCCAGAGCCCATCCGAGCAATTGCCAAGTCCAGTAACACCCACAACATGAATGACTCTCAGTAACTACCAAACCATTAAAGAACATAGAGTAATTGGAAGTAGACGCTATGTTGTCCAAAAATTAGGTTAGCTGGGAGTTACTATGATTATGTTCGTTTGGATTTGTAAACACAACGCTTTGAAGAAATACAATTCATTTCAGCTGTTGATATTTCAGCGACAGTAGCCGCAAGCTTTAGGGCAAAGAGCTTGTTTCGGTCCATCAGAGAAGGCTGGATTGGTACAGTAGTCGGGAATCCTACGTGCCGAGCACCTGAATAGTTAATGGATTAGTTCGCACGAGTTGAAAAGAAGGAGTAACATAAGGCCAGAAAAGTTTCCAACTCTCTTAATAATCTCAACGATCGCGGTTGGACGCGATTGGAGTTGTTGCAAAAAAGACTGATTCAGGTATTTTGCTTGGGTCAATTTGTGGAAAGAGCGTTGATTGCGTTTCAAGTATCATAGTTCCCTTACAAGTACGAGTCCACGCAAACGGTAGACGGAGGCTGTGGACGAGGCTCCGGTTTAGACTGAGGTTGGGGAGAAAAACCGCTAGAGGAGCTGTAATTTAGAAAAAATATTAAAAACATTTCCCTAGCAGCTCGGAATATCACCGTTTTCAAGAAAATACCTATGCGGTACTCCAGAACAGTGGTCATTTTGTGGGCTCTGTTGAACGTTATGATGGGCATGAGGTTGGATGCGGATGTGAAGGTCACTCCATCCTCGCCGGCGTCTTCCTCGGAGCATAACCTGACCGATGATTTTTAGACAAATGTTTTATTCTTTTGCATAGAATGCTGCTACCTATATCCAGTGAGACGCTGGTCGCTGTGAGCCTTGAATTCGACGGCGCCCTTTATGCAACCAATTTTTGTTGAAAACCCTGGGGTGAAACTCTTGAATTTCACTTCAATTTTAGATCCAGCTGGTGCCTTGAATTGCTTCCTATATATAGAGTATCAAACATTAGGGCAAAATTTATTAAAAAGACCTCAATCCAGTAGTTGCAAAATTCGAAGTCATCTCGCAGAATGCCTTCGCTGCCATAACCGAGAACGTCCGTTAGAGTTTGAACTTGATTCGTCGCTTTAACAACCTTACCGCATCCAGCTGGCTGGAATTATCACTCTTCTCGCTGATCGAACTGAACGTGGCAAGAGAAATGAATAAAATCACTCGTTGATCACACAAATTGCCTCCATATCCACTGGGACAAACACACTTTGAGCAATCTCGAGGATTGGGAAATCCACCGTTCTTGCACACATTGGGCCTCCCAGCACATTTATCTGAGCATGGCATTCACTTATTCTTCCCCATCCACCACAGAATCTCAGGTTCATAGCCGGTCAACTCACCACATTGGTAATGCTTATTGATCATCAGCAGTTCGTAGAATGAGATTAAGGGCGATCCTAGAGTCATGATGTATTTGGTGTCGCTAGGTATTATGACAGGAGCACCATTCTTGCTCGCACTGAAAACAGGCCTTTTCGCAGTACCTTGACTGTGCTAAGGGTTTTGTGAAAAGGGTTTGTTTCTCACCCAACTGCGGGATAATGCATAATGTTTCCGAAGTCGTAAGGTAAGCCATAGTTGTCGTTTACCAGTATCGATTCCTTGTTGTATTGGCTAATCCAATTCTCCTGCAATAACTAAGCTTCTTATAGGAACATTGAAGGAGTAGCATAATAGAAGACATGCTTCAATGTTATTGAAATCAATTAGAACGGCTCGGTCTCGATCGTATCTCGCATGCGTATGAATCATTCCTATGGCATGGCCCAATTCGTGTGCAGCGGTTCCGACCTGGAAATCACATGAGAATTCTAAACTTTCTTTATAAACCAGAATTTGAGTAGTGTGCAGTACATCTTCACATCCAGATCCAAGCGAGAGCGGTTGTTCTCCACCCTCACGGCCAACAGCTGAATAGCAACCCGGTCCCATGAAAACGTTGATCCTATTGGGCTCTGTAGAAATGCCGCGCTTGATATCAAATTCTCGATTTTTCTAAACGTTTTTTTCTACCATATCGGTTTTCAACAAAGTCGATGCATGTGTCCTTAGACCATAAGGCTGCTCCTTTTCTGAAGGCGCTCTTCACAGCCAAGGCTGGAAATTCAACAGGATTTTCTCAACCACAACTGACCAGGCGCCTACCAACTAACTTGCGTTTGCATCGAAGAAGTACGCAATAACTCTTTCCCGCCAAATATTGTATGGATAGTATCTGTCGCGCATTGCCTGACGTTTCTCGCGGTTGGTTTCATCGTACTCGATATCCGCGATAATTTCATCAGCCTGCTCACTGAAAAACTTACTTTTTAAAAAAGATACATGCATTTCTACGTTAACAGCTGATTTCCTTCCCCTTATTTCATGTTTAAAAGGGATATTTCCTCTGGGAGACGCATTTTGTGCCTTTTAACGATTGGCTCGTTGGGGCCAGCTGTTTTCGCTATTCCGATCTAGTTGGAGCGGAACCTCTATCAAAAATCTGGCAAGTTTCAAACGCTGCCGCTACGCTCAGCTCTTTGGCCGGGATCATACTTTCGGCGACGAGCGACGCGACCCAATGTTTACCATCAATATCGACCGAAAAGCAATATGGCTAGTTCGCACTGTCGCTGTCGCTGGTCGCGGTGAGTATGATTCCGGCCTTTAACACCTTGAGTCAGAATTCTAGGTTAGCTCCAGCCAGATCGCTATTTTTTAGATGGTCTCTTCAGAAGGTGCACGTCTTATACTACTCAATTAATCTAATTGAAATAAATTGTAGAAGGGAAGGTCATGTACTTCCTTTCAGGTATATCATTAAGCTTTCAAGAACCATCTGTGCTGACAATGCCGCCATAAGTTTTACACTCTGTTTATCTTGAATTGCACAAAACGGTTCGCCAATCGTCCTCTAATTGGCCCGCTAGTACCGTAGTGTACGGCCACGACGCGTTCTCGGCAGACCCGGGTGGCAGGGTGGGTGGCCGAGTGACGGCATTGACAAACCGATTGCTCTGCACACCGGGTGCACATCCGGGTCTGCCAAGAACGCGTCGTGGACGTACGCTACGGTACTAGCGGGCCAATTAGAGGACTATTGGCGGACCGTGATTTGTGCAATTCAAGATAAATAGAGTATACCACTGCTTTTGTGTTCGTAACCGCTGCTCCCACTATTAGTGAACCATCATATCGCCTTACTGTCTCTATTTGATTGATACGGGAGCCCTCCTCTTCATACCGGACTAATGCGCTTTTAACTGAGGGATGATCATAGCGCAAATCGGTGGTTTCAAAAACTGATCTGTTGAGAGTTGTGGTTTAAACGAAGAGAAGAGATCGAAGTAGGCTGAATTTTCTGTTTGGTTTGGCTGCGCTGAAGCGGAGGGAAAAAGTTTGTTTTGGTTTTTAGAAGATTTCGGAAGGCTAGTATAGGCAGATATTACTTTTCTTACCGTATCTTATATTGATCCTGTGTAAAACTGATAACGGACCTTGTATTCGGGTTAAGCGCCCAAACTACCCCGTAGGCAAATTTATAGCGGAATAGGTGCCATTTCCGAAATCTCAAAATAGCATTTTTGACAATTCTATCTACCCAAGCACATTAGGGAAACTCGCCGAATAAAAACTGTATCTTTTGATCTCTCCCACAACATCGAACAGACCCTTTTGCGAAACTCCGGTCAGCGCTCGGATCACTCCCCAGTTACAGTTTTTCTAGCCGAATAAGCAATGGATTCCGTTTTCGATTTAGTCTGACGCATGGACCAGGCGGCTAGCCGTGCGGGGTTGGCGGCCTCACTAGAAAATGGGGTTTCAATTCGCGCGGGGTGATCTACCGTCGCAGCCCCGTCCGTTCATCAGACTAAAACTATTAGGCGAACCCTACAGTACATACTTCGAGAAATAGACTTCGACTTATCTGAAAGAACTAAGGAGAACATGAGCGGCTTTGATGGAGAAAAACTTCTGCGAGATATAACATCGGCATGGATCTTGAAGAGACATTGCGTTTCTAATTGGAGGTCTGCGCAAACTCGGTGCACCTATGTCATAGCATTTGGCACCAATTTTGCGCCAACGATCAACAGTGAACGCTAAGACTCTTCAGGATTCATGCCGACGTTAATCAGCTGCTGATCAGCAAACATTTTACCCTCACATCTTTAAACATCACTAGCCATCAAAAACCTTTTCCTGGTTGGGGTGTCAGAAACAACGAAGTGTTTCGAGTGCCACGGTACGAAACTCGAATGATGGTTGGTGTGCTCGAATCAAGATGATGCCCGTGTTCTATACAATTCTGTTCTATCAGAAATTAATGAAGTTACCGCAGTCATATAACGGAACCTACGTTGAAAGGACCATATCGCCTTGGTAGAGAAGCTCAGCGACTCCGCTGTTTCTATTGATCTCTTCCACACCGTCTCCTTCAGGATTTATTTGCACCGTTTTTTTGGGCCACAATTTTTTCACGTCCTGAAAAACTTCCGTCTGGAATTCCTGTTCAGTAAACGGAAGCTGAGCTAACCTCTAGCTTCTTCGCCAAAGCAGCTTTTTGTTCGGGAGACAACGTAAGCTTCTGGGCAATCTTCTTTTTCAGCTTATCAAATTTCTCGTGAATTTTTAACAAAATTGTACTGTTGAAGCCCTGAAATGTGTTTTGTGTTAGGCTGTGAGATTAGCTGACAGTTGAATGTTGGCTTTAAGACTACCTCCTTCATGCTGCTCCAGGCATTCTTGAGCTTATCCTTCATTTTTTCCCTGAGACTCAGCTTTGTTCCTGCGTTTTTGGTGCCGCCTTCCTCTTTGGATGAGGAGAATAAGCCAGCGCTTACGCAGACGATCAGAAAAAGGACTAACAGTGCAACCCTCATTCCTAAACTTGATGATTATTGGAGTAATAGGCAGAAAATTGGACAACGTATAGAAGAGCTGAATGTCCTGCTTCGTCACCCCCTCCCTTTTATGCTGTGCTCTTGCTCTTCAGACACTATCGACTACAGTGTTTGCGTGAGTCCCGGTGTTACAACATGGAATCGAAGTTTTTCTTCTCATTATTCAGATTCCATCACTGCCGTCTGCTGCGCCCACATATACTAATAGAAGCTGTGCCATAAACGAGAATTCGCTCAGAAAAATGTATATGAACTTGAGATGAAGAAAAAAGTACATATCCAGAAAACTAGAGCATCCTTCCGAGTCTTCCTCATGACTTCGGTGCAGTGGGTTTCACATACCCAGGCATGATCTATTACAGGACGGTGTCTTTCCAGTGGGATTTGTGTGCTAATTTTACTACCTACTGTTGAGGGTTGTCTGAACCCTGACTCTGTTATAACAACTGTTATTATATTAGTAATCAGAAAATATAATTTATGTTTCATAGTCTAGCCAGGGTCAGGCAGACCACTGTCCAGTACGTCGACGAAGCTTCGTCTCCCACTTGAAGATCACAATTTTTGAAAAATGTACAAAATTTTCACATCCTCCCAGGTTTTGGAGAACTTTTAACAGTTCATGCGGTCAATTTTCAAAAGCAGTATTTCTTCAAACCCTAAGTTTTGTAAAAAGGTTACTGCATTCCCTACCCGACTGCTTAAACTCGGGGGGTGTAGTTTTGCCTTTCTCTTCGCTATAGAGCGACAACGTCTGTATTGAGAAAGAAGTAAATACGATTGTGTGAAAGATTCATTCATTCATTCATTCATCTATTTAGGGTACGCTTGTGAGGAACAAAATCGGAACAAGAAACAAAACTCAAGAGACCGATGTGGTTAGTCTCATAGAAACCGGGGGGGGGGGAGTGGAGAACTCCGGTCGGAAATGCAGTGGCCGGCCAACACTGCAAGCTCAAGCAGAGGTGATTTGAGAGTTCCGGATACCATCATAGTTGGTCCGCCGTCGTTCTTGAGATCCACCGCTAGTGGTCATCAATAATGATTACGAACGAGAAAAGCTCTAGATGTTAGTAAGAGAACAAAAAGACAATTTAGCAACTAGCTTTAGTAACACCAATACGGTGACTCATATCATGTGGGATCAAATCAGCAGAGCGTCTCTTGTGGAAGGCTACGAAACACCATCTAGGACATTTTTTGGAAATAGTCGACTAAATATGCCTGGAAAGAAGAAGATCGCTTCCAACCCTCCCCCTTTCAAAATTGCTCCATTGTCGAATAGTTTTCGCTAAGAAAGGGCTGCTTATGCCGCTGTTTTGACGATTCCTGATCTATCACAAAAGGAGTGTCCTCTAGTGAGGCTCCGTCCATACGTGGCGAGCGTCCGAATACGCAAAATCCATGGTCACCGTGGGCACACGCTTCGCTTGCCGCTCACACGCGCTCCTTCTCGCGCGCCCTCGCCCGCTCGCTCTCTCGCGCTTACGCCAGCACCACGATGCAAGAAGCAAGTTTGAAGCTTACTGCTTCATCAATAAAGCAGATGACATCAAGCCTGTAGCAAAACTATTGCCCTTGTTGGCCATAATCCCACCATGAAAGTTGAAAACCGTGGCAAATCATCAGCCGTTGCGCCGACTCGAGCGGCTGATCACCCGATCAAACGTTTTCAATCGAATCAACAGGAGGTAGGGGGTGTTTGCCTGTGATAATTTGCGGATACGGGCTGGTCCAGCAAAAGGAGCTTCGAGAGGCGCACAACAGCGGGAACGCCCGCTCTCGCGACGTAGGGACGCTGCCTAATACCTATCATAGGTGGTCTGTCGAACAGGTATTGAAGTTTCAGATCAGATTCTTTAGTCGTCAACTTGTACATGAATACAAAGTCAGCAGCCCTTTTTCCGGAAGGCTAGAGTGTGGGCTCCGAGCTTTTTCAAACGTTTTTGCGCAGGATGTTCTAGACTGGCCTTTCCCAAGGAAACATTGGTATGTGAAGCTTTTCCGTACCAGCTCAATGCGCTCAACTAGACTCTTCTTGCATGGACACCATAGAGAGCAGCAGTATTTCATTTGAGGCCTCAAAAAGACTGCGAAAAGTTTGAAAAGTAGGCATGTGCTCCTCGATCTGAATGCTCTTAAGAAGAAGTTCGCTTGTTTTTTCGCCTTAACTATTACGTCGTTTGATGAGTTCTTCGAAGCTGAAGTTACTGCTATAAAGGACTACGAGATCTCGAATTTCGTCGGATTTTACCAACTATCGCTTATCAATGTAAAACTGAACATCGGGATGATTCCTCCTAAAACATATCACTGAAGTCTTTCCTGGGTAAATGCCAAGATCCCAGGTTTTTGACCAGTCAGTCACTGCATCAGCTTTTTGCAAGCATTGATAGAATAAATCTTGGAGTCGTCAGGGTAAACGGAGCAAAACGATCCCGTAGGCAGGACACTTGGTAAATCATGGATGTACATCAAAAACATAAATGGGCCAATACACGTGCCTGAGGAACGCCACTTGTAGTCCGGTAGAGACGTGAACGCGATTTATTTAGTATCATTGACTGGGTTCTGTTTTCGAGAAAAGACACTATCAAAGTCAACGCATTGGTGTGGTTTCCGTAAGAACACTATGAAATAGCAGATGCCAGCAGAAGTCTACATTTAGCCAGATAAGAAACCTCCAACTATGTTTGCATCGCGACCTCCGTGCGGGTGGAAACCTTGTGTGGAGTGCATAAACCTTCACAGGTTTAAAAACATTCCATTCCCAACTAGTATTGCTCAACCAGAAAGGATGCGAGCGCGGGTGGGAGAGGGGTGTCACCCCGGCGGTGGTTTTGCGGTTTCCTCTGCGCACATAGCTCGGTTATCTTTGGAGCGCGGTATTTTTCGATGGCTCGTGGCAGTGCAATTTGGATTATTGCTCTTGAATGCCTTAAATTGTGGAGTTTGCGGGCGGCCTTTCCGCAGTTTGTAGAGGTTAGGCATAGGGATGGAAATAGTACCTTTGGGAACTCAGGTTTGCCTTTTAGAAGAAAAACTTGCGATGCTCAATTTCGGCGGAAGGCGCGGTTCTGAAAAACGGTATTGGACAACGGTAAAATAAGTTACAAGCAATTTTTCCGTAATGTTGAGGAGTAATTGGAGGGAGTTAGGCACCATTTTGCAGGGAACTTCATGGAGATTCTGAAACCTTTTCAGAATTTTGAAAATCTGAAATTTTGTGGGGGGACGTACGTTGTCAATTTTCGAAGGCAAGAACTGAAGCGGTAATAAACCCGATTAATAGATGTAACTCGTTTAAATGTTTGTTTTATGAGCTGAAAATTTGGCTACTGCCTAAAACACGGCTATTACATCGTTAGGTATAGATACCTTTATCAACCGTCTGTTTTGGTGCTATACTACAGTGCGTTCAGAAAGTATAGGGACACCCCGAAAATCGAGGTTTACAATAAAACTTTGTGTGTAGTAATCAATGCTGTTCATCAATGAATTCAGCATCATGGAAAACCTCTGCTTGATTATTTATATAACAATTGTGAAATTTTGTAGATTTTATTTCAAATTTCAGATTTTTTCGCCGTTCAGAAAGTATAGAGACACAACACAAAAACAAAAATTATTGAATAAAGAAAGAATTAAACATACAATCTAAAATGAAATAGCTGCACCACCATTAGCAATGATCTCAAAATTCTCTTTGGCATAGAATTGATCAAATTGGCAATGCCGTTTTCATCCAGATTGGCCCACGCTTCGAGGATAGCGACCTTCAGCTCATCTATCGTTCTGTACTGCTTATTGTTGGCATAAACCTGGCGCACAAGTATGCCTCTGATATTCTTTATCGGGTTACAATCTGGACTACACGCGGGCCACTCCCAAACGGATTCGATGACGTAGAAACCAGGTTTTGTAGACCGATGGGCCGCGATGTCTTGCTGGAAGAGTGAAACGCTGACGTCGTGTTCCGGACAAAATGGCAGTCGATGTGTGCGAAGCGTTTCTTGATATTCCTCCGAGTTCATGCGACAAGAAGTGAAGGCCAATTCCAAAACACCTTCGCTACTGAATGCTCCCCAACACATCAGCGAGCCACCGCCGAAATTCCGTGTGCTGAAGATCAATGCCAGTAGGATCGAGCACCATCCGGTCCCGTCAAGATTAAATTTCTTCTCGTCGGAAAAAGATGACCTAAAATTTTTGCGTCATTTCTCGTTTTCCGGAATTTATGAGACTGCCTTACCTTTGCCCAATCAGTTGCCATGTTCCTCTTCGCAAATTCAAGTCGAGCCTCTTTATGGTTTGCAGATCACGAAGGGGCCTTCTTCATCACTTGTCGGACAATGTTTTTATCGCCATTTATGGTGTTCCAGACTGTCGTTTTCGAAACATTGAGCGATAATTCAGACTTGATCTGGCTCAGCGACAGAGTGCTGTTGGAGCAGAGCCGAATAATTCTCCGCGAATCTTGATTGCTGATCTTCTTCGGCCGTCCAGTACGTTTTGCAGTACCGTAGGAATCTAAATCTGGCAGGAACTGGTTGATACAGTTGACAGATCTTCCGAGCTGGGTAGCGATTCGACGTTGGCTCAACCCGGCAACGCTGAGCTCACGAATTTGAGCTTGTTCAGAAGCAGTTAGAGCAGTATCACGAGCCATTTTTAGGAATAAAGATATCACATGTACTCATCTTTACGTAGCAAACTTGCAGCAGGAAATTTTGTTTGGATTAAAAATCTGAATTTTCGAAGGGTGTCCCTATACTTTCTGAACAGCGAAAAATTCTAAAAGTTGAGATAAAATCTTAAAAAATTTCACAATTGTTATATAAATAATCAAACATAGGTTTTCCATGATGCTGAATTCATTGATGAACAGTATTGATCACCAAACACAACGTTTTATTGGAAGCCTCGATTTTCGGGGGTGTCCCTATACTTTCTGAACGCACTGTATTGTTCTCTTCTATCCCTTTCACACACTAGAAAGAAAAGGATAGAAGAGAACAATAATACTAACACCAAAACAGTACATGTGATAAAGGTCTCTATACCTAACGATGTAATAGCCGTGTTTTAGGCAGCAGCCAAATTTTCAGCTCATAAAACAAACATTTAGACAAGTTACATCTATTAATCGGGTTTATTACCGCATTAGTTCTTACCTTCGAAAATCGGACAAAGTACGTCCCCCACAAAACTTCAGATTTTCTAAATTCTGAAAAAGGTTACAGAATCTCCATGAAGTTCACTGCAAAATGGTACCTAACTCGCCTCCAATTCCCTCAACATTGCGAAAAAATTGCCTATAACTTATTTTACCGTTGACCAATACCGTTTTTCAGAACCGCGCCTCCCGCCGAAATTGAGCATCGTAGGTTTTTCTTCTCAAAGGCAACCTGAGTTACCAAAGGTACTACTTCCATCCTATGCCTCCTCTACAAACTGCGGAAAGACCGCTTGCAAACCAGGGGTGTGCGGAAATTTCTGTTTTCTGATTTCTGGCCGTTTTGGCCTTTCTGTTTTCTGATCTCTGATAAACTTGCAAAAGTCAGAAAAAAATCGGCAAAATTAACGAAAACCAGGTCTGTTGGACAGTGCGGCTTGTTTAGTCGTTTCTGTGGTTTTGCTCTTATTTGTGTTCAATTATGCGATTGCTGTTAAAGGTAGGGTTCGCCATAAGGAACGGTTGTTATGGTATCCTCATGAGAAGGTAGGCATGATCATCATAAAAGCGAAAATAGGTGAAAGCTCAGAGGAAAAACGCTCAGGAACAAAATATTGCTAGTTGTCACCTTGCCCACAATTAAGTAAATTTCTATGTATGTTTGTTTTGCCGTCTTCCGCCTTGCTGTTACATTCATACTTTTGCGAAGCGGCGAATGCCGCGGATTATCGAGTGAAAAATGAGAAATCAAATGCTCGGTAACGGTATCAAACATCTCATTTCTCATTTCTCTACTGATATTGCGCGGCATTTTTAGGTTAGGTAGCTAAACGTAAAAAATCAGTAATTATATGAGTCGTGTTAGTTGGGGCGTGCGCTCACCCACCAATTACCTGTTCTAAGCTGTTTTTGCGCGTTTCTCCTGTAACCTTCCACTTTCTCACTTTTGTGATGGTGAAACCTGCATTCTCATAAAGAGAACTCAGCAACTGGTTTTATCGCGAACCCTGCTCACCTACTCAGTTTTTCGGCACAATAGGGGTTGCATCCCAGGGCAATGATCGAGTGCAAATTTTCGCTGTCAGCAGCAGGTGCTGTTGACAGCGGTATATGATTCCAACACTTGCTGGGGTTGAACCCCTCGATATCAATAACAACTGCTGCTGTTAGCTGCTGACAACGAGGGATGCAACCTCTACTGTGCTAACATACTGGCGTTCTCTGAGAAATCCACCAGATCAATAGCGCCTGCTTTCTGCGTGATAGCCGGAAAATGGTCGGGAAGTAGCTGGTTGCCGCGTAATAGCCTAGAAATGACCGCCAAAAATGTTCGCCGCGAAGTGGACGCCAAATAATGCTCTCCAGGGGATGTACAGTTCGACTCCGCATTGCCGATCAATCCGCAAAGTGCGCTCTGATTGCCGAAGCGTGCTGCGGCGCGGTTGCGAGTATCCTCAGACAGGTATGAGAGATCACCTGGGCACCAAAGGCAAAAACCGCCCGGGTAACCCTACATCCCTGTCTGAGGATACTCGCAACCGCGCCGCAGCACGCTTCCGCAATCGGCGTGCACTTTGCGGACTGAACGGCAATGCGGAGTTGAACTGTACACGACGCATTCCTGATGCATGATTTGGATGTCAACACCGCGGTCGGTTCAACTACCCAAGTTTGCGGTTCTTGGACCCAGCCTAGCACCAGAAGGCCCCGCCCAACTGCAGAATGCCAAGGTGGCTGCTCTGGGAACGGGGAAAGGCCGCGTCGCATGTTGGTGTGCCTGTCACGTCTTGATTATTTCTCGGGTTTGCTCGGCTACTTCTAGGCTATTTCGTTCACGACATGATCTTAGCCGACTATTAATCGAGAAACCATCAAGAAATATTCGAGAAATAGAACATCAAGGACCGCTGTGAAGCCTGGTGGGCTATTTCTCGGCTAAAACTCTCAGAGTGAGTGCCTTCAATGATGATCTACCTGTCATTGACGTGCCATCGCTACTATCAATGTCTTACTAGTTATCTGTGTAGTCTCGTAGATACTGTATTACAGGTATTGCAAAGACGTTCAGAATTACACTCTCTTTCCTCTTGAAAAAAGTTAAAATGCAATAGTTTTTTTTTCTGAAAATTTTCTGTTTTCTGATTTCTGTTTTCTGTTTTCTGGCCGTTTTGGCGTTTCTGTTTTCTGATTTCTGTTTTCTGACAAACTCAATTTTCTGTTTTCTGAAAATTTTTAAAAAATTTCCGCACACCCCTGCCGCAAACTCCGCGATTTAAGGCATTCAAGAGCAATAGTCCAAATTGCACTGCCGCGAGCCGTCGAAAAATACCGCGCTCCAAAGATAACCGAGCTATGTGCGCAGAGGAAACCGCAAAACCACCGCCGGTGACACCCCCCCCCCCTCCAACCCGCGCTCGCATCCCTTCTGGTTGAGCAATACTAGTTGGGAATCGAATGTTTTTAAGTCTGTGAAGGTTTATGCACCCACACAAGGTTTCCACCCGCACGGAGGTCGCGATGCAAACATAGTTGGAGGTTATCCGACAAAATGTAGACTTCTGCTGGCATCTGCTATTTCATAGTGTTCTTACGGAAACCACCCCAATGCGTCGACTTTTGATAGTGTCTTTTCTGAAAAACAGAACCCAGTCAGTGATACTAAATAAATTGCGTTCACGTCTCTACCGGACTACAAGTGGCGTTCCTCAGGGCACATGTATTGGCCCATTTATGCGAAAAACAAGCGAACTCCATCTTGAGAGCATTCAGATCGAGGAGCCCATGCCTACTTTTCAAGCTTTTCGCAGTCTATTTGAGGCCTCAAATGAAATACTGCTGCTCTCTATGGTCTCCATGCAAGAAGAGTCTAGTTGAACGCATTGAGCTGGTACAGAAAAGCTTCACAAACCACTGTTTTCATAGGAAACGCCAGTCTAGAACATCCTACGCAAAACGTTTGAAAAAGTTCGGAGCCCACACTCTAGCCCTCCGAAAAAAGGCTGCTGACTTTGTATTCATGTACAAGTTGACGACTAAGGAATCTGATCTGAAACTTTATGACCTGTTCGACAGACCACCTATGATAGGTATTAGGCATCGTTCCTACGTCGCGAGAGCGGGCGTTCCCGCTGTTGTGCGCCTCTCGATGCTCCTTTTTGCTGGAGCAGCCCGTGCCCGCAAATTTACACAGGCAAACACCCCCTACCTCGTGTTGATTCGATTGAAAACGTCTGATCGGGTGATCAACCGCTCGAGTCAGCGCAACGGCTGATGATTTGCCACGGTTTTCAACTTTCATGGTGGGATTATGGCCAACAAGGGCAATAGTTTTGCTACAGGTTTGATGTCATCTGCTTTATTGATGAAGCAGTAAGCTTCAAACTTGCTTCTTGCATCGTGGTGCTGGCGTAAGCGCGCGAGAGCGAGCGGGCGAGAGCGCGAGAAGGAGCGCCTGTGAGCGGCAAGCGAATCGTGTGCCCACGATGACCATCGATTTTGCGTATTCGCACGCTCTCGCCACGTATGGACGGAGCCTTACTAGAGGACACTCCTTTCGTGATAGATCAGGAATCGTCAAAACAGCGGCATAAGCAGCCCTTTCTTAGCGAAAACTATTCGACAATGGAACAATTTTGAAAGGGGGGGGGGTGGAAGCGATCTTCTTCTTTCCAGGCATATTTAGTCGAATTTCCAAAAAATGTCCTAGATGGTGTTTCGTAGCCTTCCACAAGAGGCGCTCAGCTGATTTGATCCCACATGATATGAGCCACCGTATTGGTGTTACTAAAGCTAGTTGCTAAGTTGTCTTTTTGTTCTCTCACTAACATCTAGAGCTTTTCTCGTTCGTAATCATTATTGATGACCACCATCGGTGGATCTCACGAACGACGGCGGACCAACTATGATGGTATCCAGAAATCTCGAATCACCTCTGCTTGAGCATGCAGTCTTGGCCGGCCACTGCATTCCCGACCGGAGTTCTCCACTCCGGTTTCTATGAGACTAACCACATCGGTCTCTTGAGTTTTGTTTCTTGTTCCGATTTTGTTACTCACAAGCGTACCTAAATAGATAGATGAATGAATGAATGAATCTTTCACACAATCTTATTTACTTCTTTCTCAATACAGACGTTGTCGCTCTATAGCGAAGAGCAAGTCAAAACTACACCGAGTTTAAGCAGTCGGGTAGGGAATGCAGTAACCTTTTACAAAACTTAGGGTTTGAAGAAATACTGCTTTTGAAAATTGACCGCACGAACTGTTAAAAGTTCTCGAAAACCTGGGAGGATGTGAAAATTTTGTACATTTTTCAAAACTTGTGATCTTCAAGTGGGAGACGTAGCTTCGTCGAGGTCCCGTACAGTGGTCTGCCTGACCCTGGCTAGACTATGAAACATGAATTATATTTTCTGATTACTAAAATAATAACTGTTGTTGTAACAGATTCAGGGTTCAGACAACCCTCAACATTAGATAGTAAAATTAGCCCACAAATCCCACTTCAAAGACACCGCCTAAAATAGATCATGCCTAGGTATGTGAAACCCACTGCACCTTCATTTCAAAGAGGGCCATTGAAAAAGCTGTCGACCGAGTCCAAGGTCGATCCAAGCATTGAGCCGACTACTGCCGGTTTGACTTGACCTATAACGTCCGTCTTTATTGAAAAATCGTTTGGAAGCATTGTTTGGAAGAGACCACTCAAACCAATTCACACAAAGGGAGAAAGTCACAACCTCGATGGGAGGGGCCCGCACCTGATCCAAAGCTGAAGGAGGGGAGCCGCATTTATCACGGGCCGATCACACCGCTACGACTTACCCTGATATACAGTGCGTATCATAATTATAGCAACACATTCAAAGCTCTGATATCAATGTCACGCTAACTTTCATCAGCCGACACTGTCACCATTCAACTCGAGTACGAAAAAACCTTTGTTCACAAAATTTTACCGAAATCCATCGCGAAATAAGCTTTTTTTTGTGTATAAGTTTTAAAGTCCTTGTATCATAATTATAGCCAATAGTTCATCAGTCCGCCTTGTTTAGAAATTATTTTATTTGCCGCCCGAGGCAGTTCGACGGCGTCTCTACCGTGCTTGAGGCATTCGTTGTGGAATCGACAGCGCTCAGGCGTCCTCGAAGGATTGATAACATCGCGCTTTGTCGACAGTACCCTCTGCCTGTTGAATCACGATAGTTTAAAATGAAACCCCAACAAAGGCTACTCAGTTGGGTAGTTTTCGACGCCGGGATCACGAATATTACCTTAGTTTCGCACATATGTGACTTTTAAGCGAATTATACAAAACAGACTAAAAAGACGCGTAAACCTGATCTTGCGCCTTTTGACCAATTTCTGAGAGCAGTATTATACTCTGCTAGGCGACCTTCCTGTCTTGCCTCATGGGCGGTGTCCACGATAATTCTTAAATTCAAGATTATCTGCTCACAAGAATACTTGGCCCCCGGTTGGAGCTGAGATGACAAAGTGATTGGGAAAAGCGGGCCAAAAGTATGTGTATGAAGAGTTGGAGCCTCACTTCGCCCTTCAACTCCAATATGGGCTCTTTGTTGTGACAGAAGAATTTTTGCTGTGGCCTTTTCTCAGAATTTTCAGATTTCTGCTTCTCTTACCCAGCAAGTTCCTTTTTTGTTAACTTTTTGTATATAGTTCTTTTTCCAGTCTAAGCTCACTGTTCTCTGATCAGTATGCTCGATGACAGAACATTGACCACGTGATTTTTTCTTACCCAAAAAAGAACAGTAATAAAAGCGAAAATGGTCGGAAATTATGCCTGCCACTGCGATGAACATTCGCAATTCGTCTAGAAGGGTTCTGGGGCTACTCAGTGTGAGTTGATCATACTATAGTCCCCTCGCTGATTTTAGATTAGCTATTCTACGGCACACGCTTATGCAGCGAATTGTTTATGCTAGTCGAGACCGCTCCTCAGCAGAGTTTGGGCTCCAACTGCCTAAAGGAACATTTATCAGTTCAAAAATATATGAGACAACCACTCATAACTACGTTAGCCCTTTACTCCAAGCCCTTTTCGCCTTATTTCCAGAGCCCATCCGAGCAATTGCCAAGTCCAGTAACACCCACAACATGAATGACTCTCAGTAACTACCAAACCATTAAAGAACATAGAGTAATTGGAAGGTGACGCTATGTTGTCCAAAAATTAGGTTAGCTGGGAGTTACTATGATTATGTTCGTTTGGATTTGTAAACACAACGCTTTGAAGAAATACAATTCATTTTAGCTGTTGATATTTCAGCGACAGTAGCCGCAAGCTTTAGGGCAAAGAGCTTGTTTCGGTCCATCAGAGAAGGCTGGATTGGTACAGTAGTCGGGAATCCTACGTGCCGAGCACCTGAATAGTTAATGGATTAGTTCGCACGAGGTGAAAAGAAGGAGTAACCAAAGGCCAGAAAAAGTTTCCAACTCTCTTAATAATCTCAACGATCGCGGTTGGACGCGATTGGAGTTGTTGCAAAAAGACTGATTCAGGTATTTTGCTTGGGTCAATTTGTGGAAAGAGCGTTGATTGCGTTTCAAGTATCATAGTTCCCTTACAAGTACGAGTCCACGCAAACGGTAGACGGAGGCTGTGGACGAGGCTCCGGTTTAGACTGAGGTTGAGAAGAAAAACCGCTAGAGGGAGCTGTAATTTAGAAAAAATATTAAAAACATTTCCTAGCAGCTCGGAATATCACCGTTTTCAAGAAAATACCTATGCGGTACTCCAGAACAGTGGTCATTTTGTGGGCTCTGTTGAACGTTATGATGGGCATGAGGTTGGATGCGGATGTGAAGGTCACTCCATCCTCGCCGGCGTCTTCCTCAGGCATAACCTGACCGATGATTTTAGACAAATGTTTTTATTCTTTTGCATAGAATGCTGCTACCTATATCCAGTGAGACGCTGGTCGCTGTGAGCCTTGAATTCGACGGCGCCCTTTATGCAACCAATTTTGTTGAAAACCCTGGGGTGAAACTCTTGAATTTCACTTCAATTTTAGATCCAGCTGGTGCCTTGAATTGCTTCCTATATATAGAGTATCAAACATTAGGGCAAAATTTATTAAAAGACCTCAATCCAGTAGTTGCAAAATTCGAAGTCATCTCGCAGAATGCCTTCGCTGCCATAACCGAGAACGTCCGTTAGAGTTTGAACTTGATTCGTCGCTTTAACAACCTTACCGCATCCAGCTGGCTGGAATTATCACTCTTCTCGCTGATCGAACTGAACGTGGCAAGAGAAATGAATAAAATCACTCGTTGATCACACAAATTGCCTCCATATCCACTGGGACAAACACACTTTGAGCAATCTCGAGGATTGGGAAATCCACCGTTCTTGCACACATTGGGCCTCCCAGCACATTTATCTGAGCATGGCATTCACTTATTCTCTCCCCTCCACCACAGGACCTCAGGGTCATAGCCGGTCAACTCACCACATTGGTAATGCTTATTGATCATCAGCAGTTCGTAGAATGAGATTAAGGGCGATCCTAGAGTCATGATGTATTTGGTGTCGCTAGGTATTATGACAGGAGCACCATTCTTGCTCGCACTGAAAACAGGCCTTTTCGCAGTACCTTGACTGTGCTAAGGGTTTTGTGAAAAGGGGTTTGTTTCTCACCCAACTGCGGGATAATGCATAATGTTTCCGAAGTCGTAAGGTAAGCCATAGTTGTCGTTTACCAGTATCGATTCCTTGTTGTATTGGCTAATCCAATTCTCCTGCAATAACTAAGCTTCTTATAGGAACATCGAAGGAGTAGCATAATAGAAGACATGCTTCAATGTTATTGAAATCAATTAGAACGGCTCGGTCTCGATCGTATCTCGCATGCGTATGAATCATTCCTATGGCATGGCCCAATTCGTGTGCAGCGGTTCCGACCTGGAAATCACATGAGAATTCTAAACTTTCTTTATAAACCAGAATTTGAGTAGTGTGCAGTACATCTTCACATCCAGATCAAGCGAGAGCGGTTGTTCTCCACCCTCACGGCCAACAGCTGAATAGCAACCCGGTCCCATGAAAACGTTGATCCTATTGGGCTCTGTAGAAATGCCGCGCTTGATATCAAATTCTCGATTTTTTCTAAACGTTTTTTCTACCATATCGGTTTTCAACAAAGTCGATGCATGTGTCCTTAGACCATAAGGCTGCTCCTTTTCTGAAGGCGCTCTTCACAGCCAAGGCTGGAAATTCAACAGGATTTTCTCAGCCACAACTGACCAGGCGCCTACCAACTAACTTGCGTTTGCATCGAAGAAGTACGCAATAACTCTTTCCCGCCAAATATTGTATGGATAGTATCTGTCGCGCATTGCCTGACGTTTCTCGCGGTTGGTTTCATCGTACTCGATATCCGCGATAATTTCATCAACCTGCTCACTGAAAAACTTACTTTTTAAAAAAGATACATGCATTTCTACGTTAACAGCTGATTTCCTTCCCCTTATTTCATGTTTAAAAGGGATATTTCCTCTGGGAGACGCATTTTGTGCCTTTTAACGATTGGCTCGTTGGGGCCAGCTGTTTTCGCTATTCCGATCTAGTTGGAGCGGAACCTCTATCAAAAATCTGGCAAGTTTCAAACGCTGCCGCTACGCTCAGCTCTTTGGCCGGGATCATACTTTCGGCGACGAGCGACGCGACCCAATGTTTACCATCAATATCGACCGAAAAGCAATATGGCTAGTTCGCACTGTCGCTGTCGCTGGTCGCGGTGAGTATGATTCCGGCCTTTAACACCTTGAGTCAGAATTCTAGGTTAGCTCCAGCCAGATCGCTATTTTTTAGATGGTCTCTTCAGAAGGTGCACGTCTTATACTACTCAATTAATCTAATTGAAATAAATTGTAGAAGGGAAGGTCGTGTACTTGCTTTCAGTTTTATCAATAAGCTTTCAAGAACCATCTGTGCTGACAATGCCGCCATAAGTGTTACCACTGCTTTTGTGTTGGTAATCGCTGCTCCCACTATTAGCGAACCATCATATCGCCTTACTGTCTCTATTTGATTGATACGGGAGCCCTCCTCTTCATACCGGACTATTGCGCTTTTTACTGAGGGTTGATCATAGCGCAAATCGGTGGTTTCGAAAACTGATCTGTTGAGAGTTGTAGTTTAAAGGCAGTGTTCACGATAAGAATCGTTTTTCTGATTTTCTGCCTATCTTGAAGACGGTCTAATGCTGATTCCAATGGTGTTTTTGAAATCGTAGAAGACCTTCTGGGAACGGAGTTATGGTCCCTCAAAAGTTGAGCTAAGGAAGCATGGTGGACGAGTTGTCCGAGGCTTGTAACTTCCGTCTCTTGCTGCCGATGTATGCCAGCTGACCTGAGTAAAGAGAGAAGTTGGGAATAAAGGGAAGAACGGGGCTATTGTTCGGAAACTATCGCTCATCTCACATTCTCGAGCATTCATTTATTCACGTCAGTGGGCGTGGAAAGTGCATCTGGGGGTGACGAGCTGACGAGTGTCCAGCTTTGGGCCCGTAGGGGACCGTTCCGAGCTCATTTTTCTTAGTTTTTCAACGTTAGGGTTGAGCTAGGCCCCGCAGCTGCCGATCTTCACCAAAAAAACAGACATGGTTCTTATCGTGGACACTGCCTTTAAACGAAGAGAAGAGATCAAAGTAGGCTGAATTGGGTACTCCAAACTAGAGTGAAAAGTTTGTTTTCGGTTTTTCACAAGATTTCTGAAGGCTAGTATGGAGAGATATTACTTTTCTTACCGTATCTTATATTGATCCTCTGTAAAACTGATTACGGGCCTTGTATTCGAGCTAAGCACCCCAAACTACCCTCTTGACAAATTTAGAGCGGAACTGCTGCCATTTCCGAAATCCTAAAATAGCATTTTTGACAATTTTATCTATCCAAGCACATTAGGGAAACTCCCCGAATAAAAATTGTATCTTTTGATCTCCCCCACAACATCGAACAGCCCCTTTCGCGAAACTCCTGTCAGCGCTCGGATCACTCCCCAGTTACAATTTTTCTAGCCGAATGAGCATGGACCAGGCGGCTGGCCGTGCGGGGTTGGCGGCCTCACTAGAAAATGGGGTTTCAATTCGCGCGGGGTGATCTACCGTCGCAGCCCCGTCCGTTCATCAGACTAAAACTATTAGGCGAACCCTACAGTACATACTTCGAGGAATAGACTTCGACTTTTCTGAAAGAACTGAGGAGAACATAAGCGGCTTTGATGGAGAAAACTTCTGCGAGATATAACATCGGCATGGATCCTGAAGAGGCATTGCGTTTCTAATTGGAGGTCTGCGCAAACTCGGTGCACCTATGTTATAGCATTTGGCACCAATTTTGCGCCAACGTTCAACAGTGAACGCGAAGACTCTTCAGGATCCATGCCGACGTTAATCAGCAGCTGATCAGCAAACATTTTACCCTTAGATTTATATTCATCACTAGCCATCAAAAACCTTTTCTTGGATGGGGTGTCAGAAACAACGAAATGTTTCGAGTGCCACGGTACGAAACTCAAATGATGGTTGGTGTGCTCGAATCGAGATGATGGCCGTGTTCTACAGCAATTCTGTTCTGTTAGAAATTATTGAAACTACCGCAGTCATATAACGGAACCTACGTTGAAAGGACCATATCGCCTTGGTACAGAAGCTCAGCGACTCCGCTGTTTCTATTGATTTCTTCCACACCGTCTCCTTCAGGATTCATTTGCACCATTTTTTTGGGCCACAATTTTTTCACGTCCTGGAAAACATTCGTCTGGAGTTCCTGTTCAGTAAACGGAATCTGAACTAACCTCTAGCTTCTTCGCCAAAGCAGCTTTTTGTTCGGGAGACAACGTAAGCTTCTGGGCAATCTTCTTTTTCAGCTTATCAAATTTCTCGTGAATTTTTAACAAAATTGTACTGTTGAAGCCCTGAAATGTGTTTTGCGTTAGGCTCTGAGATTAGCTGACAGTTGAGTGTTGGCTTTAAGACAACCTTCTTCATGCTGCTCCAGGCATTCTTGAGCTTATCCTTCATTTTTTCCTTGAGACTCAGCTTTGTCCCTGCGTTTTTGGTGCCGCCTTCCTCTTTGGATGAGGAGAAAAAGCCAGCGCTTACGCAGACGATCAGAAAAAGGACTAACAGTGCAACCCTCATTCCTAAACTTGATGATTATTGGAGTCAAAGGCAGAAAATTGGAGAATGTTCAGAAGAGCTGAATGCCCTGCTTCGTCTCCCCCTCCCTTTTATGTTGGCTCTTGCTCTCCAGACTTTATCGACTGCGCACAGTGTTTGCGTGAGTCCCGGTGTTACAACATGGAATCGAAGTTTTTTTTTCTCATCATTCAGATTCCATACTGCGCCCACATATACTGATAGAAGCTGTGACATGAACGAGAATTTGATCAGAAAAATGTATATGGACTTGAGATGAAAAAGTACATACCCAGCAAACTAGAGCATCCTTCCGAGTCTCTCTTATGCATTCGGTATTTTCAGCTAACTAACATCCCTGTCGCAACCTTTGTTATATTCTGGCACCACCTGTAGCAGTTTCCTTGCCCAACATTTGCAAATGCTAACAGCACGTTAATTCTATGATGAGGTAGTTTTGGAGAAAGCACTTCAGTGAATGTAGCAGTTTATTGCATTTTCTTCATTGAAAGTACACCCCATTCAAAAAAGGTAAGAGAATCAAAACCTATATTCCGAAGCAGTATTGCGGTTCAGAAAAATAATATTTGCGAGTGTGAGAGCGATGACTCAATCGGACGAGAATACCTGATTTTTCTATGGTAGCGATTCCAGAATTTCACAGTTCTGTTATAAAATACTTCCACCATGGAGACCTAAACAAACAAGTCTGAGAAAAGAAGCACAGCCTCTGTTTGAGGTACACCTCTGCGCATTTAAAGTACATCCAATGAAGAGGCCTGAAAAAAAATGAAGTACATGTGCTTCTAGAAGAGAAAATGCGGTGTATTCCGAACCTGTCAACAAGCCTCGCTTTAGTTAAGTTGAAATAAGTTTCAAATTAATATTCGGTCAGTGTACCCGATTTCAATTAGTATAAGAGTATACATGCTACACTGAAAACTCCAGACTAGAAATGCATAGGTATAGGCTTTCAGTCAAATTCAAAAAAAAAATGAATGGACGGGGCCGCAGCATTAGATTGCCGCTGGGGACCGAAACTGCGTTGACCAGAGGTGTAGAGAGTGCCGCACCGCCGTCGTAAATGATCGCGTCTGATTCTTCCGGCTAGAATTGGTTAAAGGCTATACTAGTGTCAGAGTCAGGCGGGCGTTTTCCACCTAGACAACGGGGACATGAAATTTTGGAAATTTGAATTTTTTTTTGGGGGGGGGGTAGGACAGGACGTAAAAATTTCGGTCAAAATTAAACAAAATTAGGGAAGTTTTCAGCCGCGTTTCTCTTTCTGTGAGGAAAACAGGTCTTGGAACGGGGGGTTCGGACGCGATTGTCTCACATATTGTACTAGCAAGAAAAGGATAGAAGAGAACAATGGTATGGCACCCGAACAGTACATGTGATGAAGGTATATAACGATGTAATAGCCGTGTTTGAGGCAGTAGCCAAATTTTCAGCTCATAAAACAAACATTTAAACGAGTTACATCTATTAAACGGGTTTATTACCGCTTCAGTTCTTGCCTTCGAAAATTGGACAACGTAAGTCCTCCCACAAATATTCAGATTTTCAAAGTTCTGGAGAAGGTTTCAGAATTTCCATGAAGTTCCCTGCAAAATAGTATACTCTGTTTATCTTTAATTGCACAAAAAACGATCCGCCAATAGTCCTCTAATGGGCCGGCTAGTACCGTAGTTTACGTCCACTACGCGTTCTCGGCAGACCCGGGTGCGCACAGTGGCAGGGTGGGTGGCCGAGTGACGGCATTGATGAATCGATCGCTCAGCACACCCCGGTGCACAACCGGGTCTGCCGAGAACGCGTCGTGGACGTAAACTACGGTACTAGCCGGCCCATTAGAGGACTATTGGCGGACCGTTTTTTGTGCAATTTAAGATAAACAGAGTATACCTAACTCCCCTCCAATTACCTCAACATTACGGAAAAATTGCTTGTAACTTATTTTACCGTTGTCCAATACCGTTTTTCAGAACCGCGCCTTCCGCCGAAATTGAGCATCGTAAGTTTTTCTTCTAAAAGGCAACCTGAGTTCCCAAAGGTACTATTTCCATCCTATGCCTAACCTCTACAAACTGCGGGAAGACCGCCCGCAAACTCCACGATTTAAGGCATTCAAGAGCAATATTCCAAATTGCACTGAAACGAGCCGTCGAAAAATACCGCGCTCCAAAGATAACCGAGCTATGTGCGCAGAGGAAACCGCAAAACCACCGCCGGTGACACCCCCTCTCCCACCCGCGCTCGCATCCCTTCTGGTTGAGCAATACTAGTTGGGAATGGAATGTTTTTAAACCTGTGAAGGTTTATGCACCCACACAAGGTTTCCACCCGCACGGAGGTCGCGATGCAAACATAGTTGGAGGTTTCTTATCTGACAAAATGTAGACTTCTGCTGGCATCTGCTATTTCATAGTGTTCTTACGGAAACCACACCAATGCGTTGACTTTTGATAGTGTCTTTTCTCGAAAACAGAACCCAGTCAATGATACTAAATAAATCGCGGTCACGTCTCTACCGGACTACAAGTGGCGTTCCTCAGGGCACGTGTATTGGCCCATTTATGTTTTTGATGTACATCCATGATTTACCAAGTGTCCTGCCTACGGGATCGTTTTGCTCCGTTTACCCTGACGACTCCAAGATTTATTCTATCAATGCCTGCGAAAAGCTGATGCAGTGACTGACTGGTCAAAAACCTGGGATCTTGACATTTACCCAGGAAAGACTTCAGTGATATGTTTCAGGAAGAACCATCCCGATGTTCAGTTTTACATTGATAAGTGACAGTTGGTAAAATCCGACGAAATTCGAGATCTCGTAGTCCTTTATAGCAGTAACTTCAGTCTCGAAGAACTCATCAAACGACGTAATAGTTAAGGCGAAAAAACAAGCGAACTTCTTCTTGAGAGCATTCAGATCGAGGAGCCCATGCCTACTTTTCAAGCTTTTCGCAGTCTATTTGAGGCCTCGAATGAAATACTGCTGCTCTCTATGGTCTCCATGCAAGAAGAGTCTAGTTGAACGCATTGAGCTGGTACAGAGAAGCTTCACATACTACTGTTTTCATAGGAAAGGCCAGTCTAGAACATCCTACGCAAAACGTTTGAAAAAGCTCGGAGCCCACACTCTAGCCTTCCGAAAAAGGGCTGCTGACTTTGTATTCATGTACAAGTTGACGACTAAAGAATCTGATCTTAAACTTTAATATCTGTTCGACAGACCACCTATGATAGGTATTAGGCAGCGTCCTACGTCGCGAGAGCGGGCGTTCCCGCTGTTGTGCGCCTCTCGAAGCTCCTTTTTGCTGGAGCAGCCCTTGCCCGCAAATTAACACAGGCAAACACCCCCTACCTCGTGTTGATTCGATTAAAAACGTTTGATCGGGTGATCAACCGCTCGAGTCGACGCAACGGCTGATGATTTGCCACGGTTTTCAACTTTCATGGTGGGATTATGGCCAACAAGGGCAATAGTTTTGCTACAGGTTTGATGTCATCTGCTTTATTGATGAAGCAGTAAGCTTCAAACTTGCTTCTTGCATCGTGGTGCTGGCGTAAGCGCGAGAGAGCGAGCGGGCGAGGGCGCGCGAGAAGGAGCGCCTGTGAGCGGCAAGCGAATCGTGTGCCCACGATGACCATCGATTTTGCGTATTCGCACGCTCTCGCCACGCATGGACGGAGCCTTACTAGAGGACACTCCTTTTGTGATAGATCAGGAATCGTCAAAACAGCGGCATAAGCAGCCCTTTCTTAGCGAAAACTATTCGACAATGGAGCAATTTTGAAAGGGGGGATGAAAGCGATCTTCTTCTTTCCAGGCATATTTAGTCGACTATTTCCAAAAAATGTTTTAGATGGTGTTTCGTAGTCTTCCACAAGAGACGCTCAGCTGATTTGATCCCACGTGATATGAGCCACCGTATTGGTGTTACTAAAGCTAGTTGCTAAATTGTCTTTTTGCTATCTTACTAACATCTAGAGCTTTTCTCGTTCGTAATCATTATTGATGACCACCATCGGTGGATCTCACGAACGAAGGCGGACCAACTATGATGGTATCCGGAACTCTCGAATCACCTCTGCTTGAGCTTGCAGTGTTGGCCGGCCACTGCATTTCCGACCGGAGTTCTCCACTCCCCCCCCCCCACCCCGGTTTCTATGAGACTAACCACATCGGTCTCTCGAGTTTTGTTTCTTGTTCCGATTTTGTTCCTCACAAGCGTACCCGAAATAGATGAATGAATGAATGAATCTGTCACACAATCTTATTTACTTCTTTCTCAATACAGACGTTGTCGCTCTATAGCGAAGCAAGTCAAAACTACACTCCCCGAGTTTAAGCAGTCGGGTAGGGAATGCAGTAACCTTTTTCAAAACGTAGGGTTTGAAGAAATACTGCTTTGAAAATTGACCGCACGAACTGTTAAAGTTCTCCAAAACTTGGGAGGATGTGAAAATTTTGTACATTTTTCAAAAATTGTGATCTTCAAGTGGGAGACGAAGCTTCGTCGACGTACTGGACAGTGGTCTGCCTGACCCTGGCTAGACTATGAAACATGAATTATATTTTCTGATTACTAATATAATAACAGTTGTTATAACAGAGTCAGGGTTCAGACAACCCTCAACAGTAGTTAGTAAAATTAGCACACAAATCCCACTGGAAAGACACCGCCCTGTAATAGATCATGCCTGGGTATGTGAAACCCACTGCACCGAAGTCATGAGGAAGACTCGGAAGGATGCTCTAGTTTGCTGGTTATGTACTTTTTTCTTCATCTCAGGTTCATACACATTTTTTTGAGCGAATTCTCGTTTATGGCACAGCTTCTATCAGTATATGTGGGCGCAGCAGACGGCAGTGATGGAATCTGAATAATGAGAAGAAAAACTTCGATTCCATGTTGTAATACCGGGACTCACGCAAACACTGTGCGCAGTCGATAAAGTCTGGAGAGCAAGAGTCAGCATAAAAGGGAGGGGGTGACGAAGCAGGACATTCAGCTCTTCTATACGTTGTCCGATTTTCTGCCTATTACTCCAATAATCATCAAGTTTAGGAATGAGGGTTGCACTGTTAGTCCTTTTTCTGATCGTCTGCGTAAGTGCTGGCTTATTCTCCTCATCCAAAGAGGAAGGCGGCACCAAAAACGCAGGAACAAAGCTGAGTCTCAAGGAAAAAATGAAGGATAAGCTCAAGAATGCCTGGAGCAGCATGAAGAAGGTAGTCTTAAAGCCAACATTCAACTGTCAGCTAATCTCACAGCCTAACACAAAACACATTTCAGGGCTTCAACAGTACAATTTTGTTAAAAATTCACGAGAAATTTGATAAGCTGAAAAAGAAGATTGCCCAGAAGCTTACGTTGTCTCCCGAACAAAAAAGCTACTTTGGCGAAGAAGCTAGAGGTTAGCTCAGCTTCCGTTTACTGAACAGGAATTCCAGACGAAAGTTTTTCAGGACGTGAAAAATTGTGCCCCAAAAAAACGGTGCAAATAAATCCTGAAGGAGACGGTGTGGAAGAAATCAATAGAAACAGCGGAGTCGCTGAGCTTCTCTACCAAGGCGATATGGTCCTTTCAACGTAGGTTCCGTTATATGACTGCGGTAACTTCATTAATTTCTAATAGAACAGAATTGTATAGAACACGGGCATCATCTTGATTCGAGCACACCAACCATCATTCGAGTTTCGTACCGTGGCACTCGAAACACTTCGTTGTTTCTGACACCCCATCCAGGAAAAGGTTTTTGATGGCTAGTGATGTTTAAAAATGTGAGGGTAAAATGTTTGCTGATCAGCAACTGATTAAGGTCGGCATGAATCCTGAAGAGTCTTCGCGTTCACTGTTGATCGTTGGCGCAAAATCGGTGCCAAATGCTATGACATAAGTGCACCGAGTTTGCGCAGGCCTCCAATGAGAAACGCAATGTCTCTTCAGGATCCATGCCGATGTTATATCTCGCAGAAGTTTTCTCCATCAAAGCCGCTCATGTTCTCCTTAGTTCTTTCAGAAAAGTCGAAGTCTATTTCTCGAAGTATGTACTGTAGGGTTCGCCTAATAGTTTTAGTCTGATGAACGGGCGGGGCTGCGACGGTAGATCACCCCGCGCGAATTGAAACCCCATTTTCTAGTGAGGCCGCCAACCCCGCACGGCCAGCCGCCTGGTCCATGCGTCAGACTAAATCGAAAACGGAATCCATTGCTTATTCGGCTAGAAAAACTGTAACTGGGGAGTGATCCGAGCGCTGACCGGAGTTTCGCAAAAGGGTCTGTTCGATGTTGTGGGAGAGATCAAAAGATACAGTTTTTATTCGGCGAGTTTCCCTAATGTGCTTGGGTAGATAGAATTGTCAAAAAGGCTATTTTGAGATTTCGGAAATGGCACCTATTCCGCTATAAATTTGCCTACGGGGTAGTTTGGGCGCTTAACCCGAATACAAGGTCCGTTATCAGTTTTACACAGGATCAATATGAGATACGGTAAGAAAAGTAATATCTGCCTATACTAGCCTTCCGAAATCTTCTGAAAAACCAAAAACAAACTTTTCACTCCACTTCAGCGCACCCAAACCATACAGAAAATTCAGCCTACTTCGATCTCTTCTCTTCGTTTAAACCACAACTCTCAACAGATCAGTTTTTGAAACCACCGATTTGCGCTATGATCATCCCTCAGTAAAAAGCGCATTAGTCCGGTATGAAGAGGAGGGCTCCCGTATCAATCAAATAGAGACTGTAAGGCGATATGATGGTTCACTAATAGTGGGAGCAGCGGTTACGAACACAAAAGCAGTGGTATACTCTATTTATCTTGAATTGCACAAATCACGGTCCGCCAATAGTCCTCTAATTGGCCCGCTAGTACCGTAGCGTACGTCCACGACGCGGTCTATGCAGACCCGGATGTGCACCCGGTGGGCAGAGCAATCGGGTTGTCAATGCCGGCACTCGGCCACCCACCCTGCCCCCCGGGTCTGCGGAGAGCGCGTCGTGGCCGTACACTGCGGTGCTCGGGGCCCAATTAGAGGACGATTGGCGAACCGTTTTGTGCAATTCAAGATAAACAGAGTGTAAAACTTATGGCGGCATTGTCAGCACAGATGGTTCTTGAAAGCTTAATGATAAACCTGAAAGGAAGTACATGACCTTCACTTCTACAATTTATTTCGATTAGATTCATTGAGTAGTATAAGACGTGCACCTTCTCAAGAGACCATTTAAAAAACAACGATCTGGCTGGAGCTATCCTAGAATTTTGACTCAACGTGTTAAAGTGCTGAGCGCAGCGGCAGCGCTGAAACGTGCCAGATTTTTGATAGAGGTTCCGCTCCAACTAGAACGGAATAGCGAAAACAGCTGGCCCCAACGAGCCAACGGTTAAAAGGCACAAAATGCGTCCCCCAGGGGAAATATCCCTTTTAAACATGAAATAAGGGGAAGGAAATCAGCTGTTAACGTAGAAATGCATGTATCTTTTCTAACAAGTAAATTTTTCAGTGAGCAGGCTGATGAAATTATCGCGGATATCGAGTACGATGAAACCAACCGCGAAAAACGTCAGGCAATGCGCGACAGATACTATCCATACAATATTTGGCGGGAAAGAGTTATTGCGTACTTCTTCGATGCAAACGCAAGTTAGTTGGTAGGCGCCTGGTCAGTTGTGGTTGAGAAAATCCTGTTGAATTTCCAGCCTTGGCTGTGAAGAGCGCCTTCAGAAAAGGAGCAGCCTTATGGTCTAAGGACACATGCATCGACTTTGTTGAAAACCGATATGGTAGAAAAAAACGTTTAGAAAATCGAGAATTTGATATCAAGCGCGGCATTTCTACAGAGCCCAATAGGATCAACGTTTTCATGGGACCGGGTTGCTATTCAGCTGTTGGCCGTGAGGGTGGAGAACAACCGCTCTCGCTTGGATCTGGATGTGAAGATGTACTGCACACTACTCAAATTCTGGTTTATAAAGAAAGTTTAGAATTCTCATGTGATTTCCAGGTCGGAACCGCTGCACACGAATTGGGCCATGCCATAGGAATGATTCATACGCATGCGAGATACGATCGAGACCGAGCCGTTCTAATTGATTTCAATAACATTGAAGCATGTCTTCTATTATGCTACTCCTTCGATGTTCCTATAAGAAGCATAGTTATTGCAGGAGAATTGGATTAGCCAATACAACAAGGAATCGATACTGGTAAACGACAATTATGGCTTACCCTACGACTTCGGAAACATTATGCATTATCCCGCAGTTGGGTGAGAAACAAACCCTTTTCACAAAACCCTTAGCACAGTCAAGGTACTGCGAAAAGGCCTGTTTTCAGTGCGAGCAAGAATGGTGCTCCTGTCATAATACCTAGCGACACCAAATACATCATGACTCTAGGATCGCCCTTAATCTCATTCTACGAACTGCTGATGATCAATAAGCATTACCAATGTGGTGAGTTGACCGGCTATGAACCTGAGATTCTGTGGTGGATGGGGAAGAATAAGTGAATGCCATGCTCAGATAAATGTGCTGGAAGGCCCAATGTGTGCAAGAACGGTGGATTTCCCAATCCTCGAGATTGCTCAAAGTGTGTTTGTCCCAGTGGATATGGAGGCAATTTGTGTGATCAACGAGTGATTTTATTCATTTCTCTTGCCACGTTCAGTTCGATCAGCGAGAAGAGTGATAATTCCAGCCAGCTGGATGCGGTAAGGTTGTTAAAGCGACGAATCAAGTTCAAACTCTAACGGACGTTCTCGGTTATGGCAGCGAAGGCATTCTGCGAGATGACTTCGAATTTTGCAACTACTGGATTGAGGTCTTTTTAATAAATTTTGCCCTAATGTTTGATACTCTATATATAGGAAGCAATTCAAGGCACCAGCTGGATCTAAAATTGAAGTGAAATTCAAGAGTTTCACCCCAGGGTTTTCAACAAAAATTGGTTGCATAAAGGGCGCCGTCGAATTCAAGGCTCACAGCGACCAGCGTCTCACTGGATATAGGTAGCAGCATTCTATGCAAAAGAATAAAACATTTGTCTAAAAATCATCGGTCAGGTTATGCTCCGAGGAAGACGCCGGCGAGGATGGAGTGACCTTCACATCCGCATCCAACCTCATGCCCATCATAACGTTCAACAGAGCCCACAAAATGACCACTGTTCTGGAGTACCGCATAGGTATTTTCTTGAAAACGGTGATATTCCGAGCTGCTAGGGAAATGTTTTTAATATTTTTTCTAAATTACAGCTCCCTCTAGCGGTTTTTCTTCTCAACCTCAGTCTAAACCGGAGCCTCGTCCACAGCCTCCGTCTACCGTTTGCGTGGACTCGTACTTGTAAGGGAACTATGATACTTGAAACGCAATCAACGCTCTTTCCACAAATTGACCCAAGCAAAATACCTGAATCAGTCTTTTTTGCAACAACTCCAATCGCGTCCAACCGCGATCGTTGAGATTATTAAGAGAGTTGGAAACTTTTCTGGCCTTATGTTACTCCTTCTTTTCAACTCGTGCGAACTAATCCATTAACTATTCAGGTGCTCGGCACGTAGGATTCCCGACTACTGTACCAGTCCAGCCTTCTCTGATGGACCGAAACAAGCTCTTTGCCCTAAAGCTTGCGGCTACTGTCGCTGAAATATCAACAGCTGAAATGAATTGTATTTCTTCAAAGCGTTGTGTTTACAAATCCAAACGCACATAATCATAGTAACTCCCAGCTAACCTAATTTTTGGACAACATAGCGTCACATTCCAATTACTCTATGTTCTTTAATGGTTTGGTAGTTACTGAGAGTCATTCATGTTTTGGGTGTTACTGGACTTGGCAATTGCTCGGATGGGCTCTGGAAATAAGGCGAAAAGGGCTTGGAGTAAAGGGCTAACGTAGTTATGAGTGGTTGTCTCATATATTTTTGAACTGATAAATGTTCCTTTAGGCAGTTGGAGCCCAAACTCTGCTGAGGAGCGGTCTCGACTAGCATAAACAATTCGCTGCATAAGCGTGTGCCGTAGAATCGCTAATCTAAAATCAGCGAGGGGACTATAGTATGATCAACTCACACTGAGTAGCCCCAGAACCCTTCTAGACGAAGTGCGAATGTTCATCGCAGTATCAGGCATAATTTCCGACCATTTCCGCTTTTATTACTGTTCTTTTTTGGGTAAGAAAAAATCACGTGGTCAATGTTCTGTCATCGAGCATACTGATCAGAGAACAGTGAGCTTAGACTGGAAAAAGAACTATATACAAAAAATTAACAAAAAAGGAACTTGCTGGGAAGGAGAAGCAGAAATCTGAAAATTCTGAAAAAAGGCCACAGCAAAAATTCTTCTGTCACAACAAAGAGCCAATATTGGAGTTGAAGGGCGAAGTGAGGCTCCAACTCTTCATACACATACTTTTGGCCCGCTTTTCCCAATCACTTTGTCATCTCAGCTCCAACCGGGGGCCAATTATTCTTGTGAGCAGATAATCTTGAATTTAAGAATTATAGTGGACACCGCCCATGAGGCAAGACAGGAAGGTCGCCTAGCAGAGTATAATACTGCTCTCAGAAATTGGTCAAAAGGCGCAAGATCAGGCTTACGCGTCTTTTTAGTCTGTTTTGTATAATTCGCTTAGAAGTCACATATGTGCGAAACTAAGGTAATATTCGTGATCCCGGCGTCGAAAACTACCCAACTGAGTAGCCTTTGTTGGGGTTTCGTTTTAAACTATCGTGATTCAACAGGCAGAGGGTACTGTCGACAAAGCGCAATGTTATCAATCCTTGGAGGACGCCTGAGCGCTGTCGATTCCACAACGAATGCCTCAAGCACGGTAGAGACGCCGTCGAACTGCCTCGGGCGGCGAATAAAATAATTTCTAAACAAGGCGGACTGATGAACTATTGGCTATAATTATGATACAAGGACTTTGAAACTTATACACAAAAAAAAGCTTATTTCGTGATGGATTTCGGTAAAATTTTGTGAACAAAGGTTTTTTCGTACTCGGAGTTGAATGGTGACAGTGCCGGTTGATGAAAGTTAGCGTGGACATTGATATCATAGCTTTGAGTGTGTTGCTATAATTATGATACGCACTGTATATCAGGGTAAGGCGTAGCGGTGTGATCGGCCCGTGATAAATGCGGCTCCTCTCCTTCAGCTTTGGATCAGGTGCGGGCCCCTCCCATCGAGGTTGTGAGAGTGGTCTCTTCCAAACAATGCTTCCAAACGATTTTTCAACAAAGACGGACGTTATAAGTCAAGTCAAACCGGCTGTAATCGGCTGAAAGGCTCGGATCGACCCTGGACTCGGTCGACAGCTTTTTTCAATGGCCCTCTTTAAAATGAACGCTACAGCAGCCCGATTTAAAAAAATTTCGACCTTGACTGCTTGGCTTCTGGAAGGGCTAACGAAGTAGTTTACTGACTTGGCGATCTGATAATGCTTGAATAACTGATCTAGAGGCCTTTATCACAAAAATAACACGGTGTGATGAGGCCTGTTTTTGAGGCTCAAATCTAACCGTCACATTTACAGCCGTCACACCGGTCGCAATCGGCTCAAAATGGTCGGATCGACCTAAGCCTCGGTCGACAGCCTTTTCGATGGTCCTCTTCAAAATAATGACTACAGCAGCCCGATCCAGAAATTTCATTAGATCTATAAGATGCGGGTCCAGGTCAGAATCGATCCCAGTAGAACGAAGAAAGCGACATACTCGCCTCCAATTCAGGAAACTTTCAAGACTTTCAAGATAAAACTATCATAGCAGCGTCGCGGCTTCCTGCCATCGACAAATTGACGATACCCAGTCTTCACCTAGCCGCTTCCTTCCCCAGCATATCTGCTGACCAACCTCCCTATTTTGGCTAAGAGGGAGTGTTCACGACAATCCTCAGTTTCGTGATTATCTGCGCAAACGATTACTTGACACCTGTTTAGAGCTAAGATGACAAACTTATTGAGGAATGCACGCTAGAATTATGTATATGAGAAGCTGTAGCCTCACTTGGTTTTTTTTTACTCTAGGAAGAACTCTTTATTGTGTCAACAGAACCTTTAGTGTAGCCTTCTTTCGAATCCTCGGCTTTTCGCTAGTCTTTTTCAGCAAACTTCATTGTTGTTAACTAATACTGTTTTTTGTATATCGTTTAATTTATAGTCTACTCTGATCATTCACTGATCAGTGTGATCGTGGACTGTGCATCAAACTCGTGAAATTCTTTCCATGCTGTCGGAGGTCATTTTAGGGAAAAGTAGTTGGTGCTCATGCCTACCACTGCGATTACCATTGGAGTTTGCTCAGGATGATTCTGGCGCTCTTCGCTGTAGAATGATCATACTAGGGTCCTTTCGTTGATTCTAAACTAGCGACTGGTTCTCAGTAATTACCAAAAGATTAAAAATTAGAGGAATGGAAAGTTGAAGCTGAGAGAGGCGCAGATCGGGACACCTGAACGTCATTATGGTTTCAAATGTTTATTTGAGTTTGTAAAAAAGCAACGCAACGAAGAATCACAATTCATTTCAGCCGTTGATCCTTCAGCGACAGTAGTCGCAAGTTTTTGCGCAAAGAATGCGTTTGGCTTGCTTAGAGAAGGCTGGGTTGGTACAGTAGTCGGGAATCCTACGTGCCGAGCACCTAAATAGGTAATAGATTAGTTCGAATGAGTTGAAAAGTTTGCGAGTCCACAGGACAGAGAGGTTTCATAAATTTTTCCACCATTCGACCGATCGCTGCTGGATGCGGTTGAGGTCGTTCCGAAATACATTGATTCAGGAATTTTGCTTAAGATAATCAGTGGAATAAACTCAGATCGGGTAAAAAGTCTGATAGATCCCTCACAAAGGTGAGTCGTTGCACCCGACAGAAGTAGGCTGTAGACGAGGGTCGAGCCCAGGCTGAGGTTGGCAAGGAGAAGCACCAGAGGGAGCTGTAAATCATTAAATTTTGCCACATTTTTACTATACAGCGCTGGATGTATCCTCTTTTGAAAAATTACCTATGCGGTACTCCAAAACAGTTGTCATTTTGTGGGCCCTGTTGAACGTTACGATGGGCATGAGGTTGGATGCAGATGTGAAGGTAACTCCGTTTTCGCCAGCGTTTTCCTCGGAGCAGAACCTGACCAATGATTTCCGAGGCAGACTTCTCATTCTTCAGCATCGAATGTTCCTACCTGTAGCCAGTGAGACGCTGATCATAGTGAGCTTTGATTTCGATGGCACCTAGTACGCAACCAATTTCTGTTGAGAATCCTGGTGTGAAACTTCTGAGTTTCACTTGAACTTTGGATCCGGCTGGTGCCTTTAAGCGTTTCTGTAGATGGAGTATGAAACATGATCGGGGAAATATATAATAACACCTCAATCCAATAATTGCAGAAGTCGAAGTCCTCTCGCAGGGTACCTTTGCCGCCATAACCGAGAACGTCCGTTAGAGTTTGAACTTCACTCGTTGCTTTAACCCCCTTTCCGCATCCCGCTGGCTGGAATTATCACTTTTTTTGCTGGTCGTACAGAATGTGGCAAAAAATTTATAAAATTACTCGTTGATCACACAAGTTGCCTCCGTATCCGCTGGGACAAACACACTTTGAGCAGTCTCGAGGATGAAGGAATCCACCGTTCTTGCACACATTGGGATTTCCATCACATTTATCTGAGCACGACATTCTATTCGATCGCACGCACCTTCCACAGAATTCAACAAGTGGTCAACTCACCACACTGGTAATGCTTATTGATCATCAGCAGTTCGTAGAACGAGATTATGTACGATCCTAGGGTGGGAGTGTACTTGGTGTCGTCAGGTACTATGATAACGGGAGGTTTCTCATTATTCATCCTCGGGCTAAATATAAAGCCTTAACGTATTATCTCGAGTTACTTAATGTTGTATTTGAAAAAGTCTCTTCCCCACCCCAACGCCGGATAATGTATTATGCTTCCATAGTCATAAGGTATGCCGTAATTGCCATTGACGAGAATTGATTGTTTGACGTAGTCATGGAGCACGTTCTGCTGGAATAACGGAGTTAAGTACTGGCTCATCCATGGAAATGAAATTGAGAGGACATGCCTCAATTTTTTCGAAATTAATTATGACCGCCTCGTCGCGGTCATACCTCGCATGTGTGTGAAACATCCCTATGGCATGGCCCAATTCGTGTGCAGCTAATCCAACCTGGACATCAACATAAGCTCTAACTTTCTCTTGAAAACGGGCGACTTTCCTTATCGTGACGAAATTCTTCTCCGAACATACGGGCAATGGCTGTCGCAGCACGCAACACGATGGTAAACGTCTCGGAGAGAGAGCAATCGTGCTAGGATCACATGGTTCTAGTGCGGTTATCACCGTAATGCATGCTGCAGCAGCGGTTGTCCGAAATTCCTTTTCGATGAAGACAGTATAGGAGAAGTAATCGGTACCATATCGCATGTATCTCCGAGTGAGAGCGGTTGTACACCTCCGTGACGACCAATCGCTGCCCAACAACTCTGCCCCTTGAAAACATTAATTCTGTTAGGCGCTGAAAAAGCCATCTATGATTATGAACATCTCAATTTTAACAATCTCTTTTCCAAACCAGTTCGGCTTTCCACAAAATCTATGCAGGTGTCCTTAGACCTTGTATGTAACAGCGGACTGGAATTTCGCTCAATAAGAATACTTTACCCTTTCCGACTATATACTTTGCGGGATAAAGTTGTCCATTTCTAGAGGTCATTCAAGCAAGCGAATTCACTCAAGTGTAATGGTACTCTATGCGAATGATGGCTAGTGTGGTCATTCCATGATGATGGCCCTGCTGCTTAACGGTGCTTCTCAATTAAAGACGGCATATTGGCTCTGTAATGTAGTGACGGAACCTATGATGAGAGAACCACATCGCCCTGGTAGAGAACCTCTGCGACCCCGGCGTTTCTGTTGATTTCGTCGACACTGTCTCCTTCAGGATTGATTCGCTGCATTTTCTTAGGCAGTAGTTTTTCCGCCTCCTGAATTTTTCTGTCTGAAATTTCTGTGAACGTAGAATGTTTTTTACAGTAACCTCCAGTTTCTTCGCTAGAACAGTTTTTTGTTCAGGAGACAATTTAAGCTTTTGCGCAATCTTATTTCGCAGTTTAGTGAATTTGTCGTGGATTTTCAGCACAGTTGCGCTATTGAAGACCTGGAATGCGTTTTGCATAAGACTTTAAGAATAGTTGGCAGTTAGCCGTTAGCTGCAAGACTACCTTCTTCATCCCGTCCCAGGCACTCTTCAGCTTATTCCTGAGTTTTTCCTTTAGTGTTAGCTTTGTTACTTCGTCCTTCGTGTCCTTCTTGTTTTTCGTTGAGGAGAACAAGCCAGCGCTCACGCAGATCACCAGAAGAAGGGCTAGCAGAGCAATCCTCATACCTTAAGTGAATTTGAATTAAAGTAGAAGGCAGACGTTTTAAAAACGTATTGTAGAGCTGAATGTCCTACCTCGATCCACTCTCCTTTTATGCGTTGCACTCGCGCTTCTGACTTTACCAATTCGCGCACTGTTTATAAAACACCCGGTGTTACAATATAGAGTCCTTGTTATCCTCCCTTCTTACCGCTCACATCATCACCAAGTTCCGCCCACCCCTTACGCCTATTGACAAAGTCTTCATCAAAGTGAGAATTTGCCTAATATGGCTGGCCTTTATATGAGAAAAAAAGGCCCATATTGAGCAACACAGAGGCTTCTCAGATGTCTTTGTAATACACTGACATGAAAGAAACAGTCGTTACGATTCCCAAACGTAAACGAAATGTCTCCCTGTGGCGACGTACTATTTGGAAGCTCATTACATGATCAACTTATTATACTAATAACATCAAGCTGAATGTTTGTAGGTACTACACTTTGACAATTCTACTGTGTTTCACAGATGACTTACTTCATGACAATTTTTAACAGGGTCGAGCTGCAGTTGCCTCACCAGGTTAATTGTGGAGGGTCGTCAGAGTTGCAGAAAATGGAATTTTGCGGTGAGGGTAGCAAATATTTCAAACTGAAAACAGAAAATGGTAAGGATCATAAACATTGAACTTAACATGTCACTACAACATTTAGAAGTACTTAACTACCTAATTGAATGGATTCCGCCTGACGCGGTAAGTCCGCAACATTGCCGAGGTTTGCCGTCCCATTGGTCAGCCCTGTCTATACGTCACTGTCCTTAGCCACAATTTGAGCAAGATCCACTCATCGGTCGCTATTTCATCTCCTGCAAAATAACACATCGCGCCCGAGTTGCCCTTCACAGACGATTGATTTAGGTCCTCCTCCACCGCACTCGTTCAGAACATTCGACTTTGCCATTTCCGCGCAAGACTCTGAAGCATAAAGCGAGCGAGTTGAACAGGACGATCTGGCGGCCTTCTTAGAATATGCCAAAACAGTGGAAGTCGACTTTGCGTAGACGGTTGAGACGGCGTCGGGGGATGCTAGCTCCTCCCTCGTGTCAACCACAGTATTTTTATAAATTAACGAGCGTGAAAAATCTGATTGAAAAAGTAGCAGATTTTTCCAGAGTGCCAGAATTGCGGCCCACGATTGGCGCTTCTTATCCCATACATGAACAATAGCATGCATGCCACAGAGGTAACGTAACCTGATGTTCTTTCCTGTCTCGTGTTTCACGCCTTTGGGAGCCGTCTGTTCCTAGGGTTTAACTGTGCCCCCATGATAAAACTTCATAGTCTATCAAAGGCACAGTCAAGGCTCATGGGTGAAATCTGACATTTCCACACAATCGTAAAGCCACCCACCCTATACAACGCCTGCCAACTGCGAGCTCTCAATTCCTCCGAATAAGAGAGACATTGGGAGAAGCCACTCTGGGGCGACCACATCAGGAACCCACTTCGGCACGCTCCTTCTACGATCTTGTGAGCTCAACAGTGACGAGATGAGAGATGGTTTAAGATCAACATCCTTTTCATCCATTCATTCTCAGCCTTTCTCTAAATTAGGGTCCGCTCGCATACATCGGATGCAAATGACCGATGTTGCAAGCCTCGGGCAACCCGTCCATTATGCTTTCGCCATTCGATTTTTGAGGGGCCATAGCTCCGTTCCCAGGGGTCTTGTACGATTTCAGAGACAGAATTCAAATCAGTGTGAGACAGTGTGAGACTGTTTTTAGGACAGGCAGGAATCCAGAAAAACGATTCTGAGGTTGAACTGTGCCTTGAAAGGCAGCAGACACGCTCGAAAAAGTTGTTGAGAAAACTACGTTTCCGTTTCTTAAATGCACAGTACACCCTCAGACATGAACTTGGCGATTTTTATTTCATTGTGTAGTACACCCCTCCTGTATAAAACGTGCCAAGTGCGAGATCTCAATTCCTCCAAATAAGCGAGATATAAATGACCACCACAGGCCCGACCTCCTTCGCTCACCATTACGCGCCACACCCCCTACCAGAATTCCGAACTCAATAGCGGCTAGATGGATAGATGAATTTCGACCACGTCGTGTTCTTCAGTCTATTGCCGGACTGTCTCCTTATCCTGGCTCGCTCGCGCAACGATTGCGATTGAAGAGAAATACACGCTCGAGACAACCGTCCACCAAATTTTCACCCTCAAAATATAGGCATCTTGAAGGAGCTATAACTCTGTTTATAGGAGTTTTCGAAAGATTTAAGAGATACCACTGTGATCAGCATGTGACCCTCTCCAAGATCTGCATAGAAACTCAAAAATATTTTTCTGGGTGTTCTGTGCCTATATGCCTAAAGGTGTGGTATACGGTGCGTTCAGAAATGATAGACTCACCCTTGAAAATCAAGGTTTTCGAAACGCTCTACAGTTTGGCGATCCATATTATTTACCATTGAATTTAGCAGTGCAAAAAACCTGTGCTTACTCAATCTTTCGAATACTCCACGATTTTGAACAATTTCAAGGTGAATTTTCATTTTTTCACCGCTCAGAAATGATAGGCTCACCCTGCGAAAACAAATATTTATTAAACAAAACGTGACAAACAACAAAATCTAGTGTGATATAGGTCCACACCATTAGTAATGATCTCAAAAACTCTCTTAGGCATACAAAGGATCAAATTTGATATGACATTCTTATCAAGGTTGGTCCAGGCTTCGAGAACAGCAGCTTTAAGCTCATCTACAGTGCCATACTGCTTGTTGTTCGCGTGAACCTGCAGCACAATTATGCCCCAGATATTATCTATGGGGTTGCTATCAGGGCTGCACGCAGGCCATTCCTTCACATGAATTCGTTGCTGTTCCAACCAGGATTTTGTAGACCTCGACACATGTATTGCAGCGTTATCCTGCTGGAAAGTGAAGCGCTGACGTCGTATTCCAGAAAAGAACGGCAATAGATGTTTCCTCAGAGTTTCCTGGTATACCTTCGAGTTCATCCGATAGGAAGTGAAGGCCATCCCCAAAACACCTTCGCTGCAAAATGCTCCCCAACACATCAGCGAGCCACCACCAAAAAAAAAACGATCAATGGATCCTTGCGGAGATCCCTCCACTAGTACCGCGCTCTATCAGGACCATCAAGATTAAACTTTTTCTCGTCGGAGAAAATAACCTGAACAAATTTGAGCTAATATCCTTAGTTTTCTTCGCTTATGGAAGATGGCCTTACCTTTGTCCAGTCGGTTGCCATGTTCTTTCTTGCAAATTCCAGGCGAGCTTCTTTATAGTTGGCGGACATTGACGGGGCCTTCTTCTTAACTTGGCGGACGATGTTTTCATTGCCGTTCAAGGTGTTCCAGACAGTTGTTTTCGAAACATCAAGCGATAATTCAGACCTGATTTGATTCAGCGACGGCGTGCTGTTGGAACATAGGCGACTGATCCTTCGGGCATCCTGACTGGCGACCTTCTTAGGGCGTCCGGTAGACTTCGCCTTCCCATAAGAAGCCGGATTTCTAAGAAACTGCTCAACAGTGTTGCGAAAGTCCGATTTGGGCCGTTATTCTTCGCTGGCTCAGCCTAACAGAGGCCAGGGCACAAATCTGGGCTTGTTCAGAAGTAGTAAGAGCAGAACCCGTTCCATACCCACGATAATGATATGTAATGGACTTGTAACGGGAAATTTGTCAGAGTAGGAAATTGGAATTTTTACAGGATGAGCCTATCATTTTTGTACGGAGAAAAATCCGAAATTTTATCTTAAAATTGTTCAAAATCGTGGAGTATTCATAAGATTGAGATATTGGGTACAAGCCGGTACAGCGGTTCCTTGACTTCGGATAGCGCAGTCGAGTACCGTTCATGCCTCCATTTCCTACAAAAAGTGATATTCGGAGAGAAAACGGAAGAACTAAGATTCCGAACTCTTGCAAAGAGAAGATTCTCGACCCTCTTTCTCGCCTCTATCCTATGACATTAGCCCCGAAGCTCGTGGTGATTGGTGAATCGCGAGAAATAGAGCACAGATTCCTGCTCATCAAAAGATCAAAAGCAGGGCCCCCTCATATTTAGTACTATGTATGTAGTACCTAGAAAAATGTTCAATTAAACCTATCAGAATCAATTTTGAATGGCAGACCTTCCATCCTCTGACGGCTAATGCCTAAACATCAGTAGCATGACATTGAAGCAGAACGTACCGTTCACTTTAAAGAGGGCCATTGAAAAAGCTGTCGACCGAGTCCAGGGTCGATCCGAGCCTTTCAGCCGATTACAGCCGGTTTGACTTGGACTTATAACGTCCGTCTTTGTTGAAAATCGTTTGGAAGCATTGTTTGGAAGAGACCACTCAAATGAATTCACACAAAGGGAGAAAGTCACAACCTCGATGGGAGGGGCCCGCACCTGATCCAAAGCTGAAGGAGGGGAGCCGCATTTATCACGGGCCGATCACACCGCTACGCCTTACCCTGATATACAGTGCGTATCATAATTATAGCAACACACTCAAAGCTATGATATCAATGTCCACGCTAACTTTCATCAACCGGCACTGTCACCATTCAACTCCGAGTACGAAAAAACCTTTGTTCACAAAATTTTACCGAAATCCATCACGAAATAAGCTTTTTTTTTTGTGTATAAGTTTTAAAGTCCTTGTATCATAATTATAGCCAATAGTTCATCAGTCCGCCTTGTTTAGAAATTATTTTATTCGCCGCCCGAGGCAGTTCGACGGCGTCTCTACCGTGCTTGAGGCATTCGTTGTGGAATCGACAGCGCTCAGGCGTCCTCCAAGGATTGATAACATCGCGCTTTGTCGACAGTACTCTCTGCCTGTTGAATCACGATAGTTTAAAACGAAACCCCAACAAAGGCTACTCAGTTGGGTAGTTTTCGACGCCGGGATCACGAATATTACCTTAGTTTCGCACATATGTGACTTTTAAGCGAATTATACAAAACAGACTAAAAAGACGCGTAAACCTGATCTTGCGCCTTTTGACCAATTTCTGAGAGCAGTATTATACTCTGCTAGGCGACCTTCCTGTCTTGCCTCATGGGCGGTGTCCACGATAATTCTTAAATTCAAGATTATCTGCTCACAAGAATACTTGGCCCCCGGTTGGAGCTGAGATGACAAAGTGATTGGGAAAAGCGGGCCAAAAGTATGTGTATGAAGAGTTGGAGCCTCACTTCGCCCTTCAACTCCAATATGGGCTCTTTGTTGTGACAGAAGAATTTTTGCTGTGGCCTTTTCTCAGAATTTTCAGATTTCTGCTTCTCCTTCCCAGCAAGTTCCTTTTTTGTTAACTTTTTGTATATAGTTCTTTTTCCAGTCTAAGCTCACTGTTCTCTGATCAGTATGCTCGATGACAGAACATTGACCACGTGATTTTTTCTTACCCAAAAAAGAACAGTAATAAGAGCGAAAATGGTCGGAAATTATGCCTGATACTGCGATGAACATTCGCACTTCGTCTAGAAGGGTTCTGGGGCTACTCAGTGTGAGTTGATCATACTATAGTCCCCTCGCTGATTTTAGATTAGCGATTCTACGGCGCACGCTTATGCAGCGAATTGTTTATGCTAGTCGAGACCGCTCCTCAGCAGAGTTTGGGCTCCAACTGCCTAAAGGAACACTTATCAGTTCAAAAAATATATGAGACAACCACTCATAACTACGTTAGCCCTTTACTCCAAGCCCTTTTCGCCTTATTTCCAGAGCCCATCCGAGCAATTGCCAAGTCCAGTAACACCCACAACATGAATGACTCTCAGTAACTACCAAACCATTAAAGAACATAGAGTAATTGGAAGTAGACGCTATGTTGTCCAAAAATTAGGTTAGCTGGGAGTTACTATGATTATGTTCGTTTGGATTTGTAAACACAACGCTTTGAAGAAATACAATTCATTTCAGCTGTTGATATTTCAGCGACAGTAGCCGCAAGCTTTAGGGCAAAGAGCTTGTTTCGGTCCATCAGAGAAGGCTGGATTGGTACAGTAGTCGGGAATCCTACGTGCCGAGCACCTGAATAGTTAATGGATTAGTTCGCACGAGTTGAAAAGAAGGAGTAACATAAGGCCAGAAAAGTTTCCAACTCTCTTAATAATCTCAACGATCGCGGTTGGACGCGATTGGAGTTGTTGCAAAAAGACTGATTCAGGTATTTTGCTTGGGTCAATTTGTGGAAAGACCGTTGGGTGGGTTTCAAGTATCATAGTGGCCTTACAGGTGCGAGTCCTCGCAGACGGTAGAAGAAGGCTGTAGACGCGGCTCCGGTTTAGGCTGAGGTTGAGAAGAAAAACCGCTAGAGGGAGCTGTAATTTAGAAAAAATATTAAAAACATTTCCTAGCAGCTCGGAATATCACCGTTTTCAAGAAAATACCTATGCGATACTCCAGAACAGTGGCCATTTTGTGAGCCCTGTTGAACGTTATGATGGGCATGAGGTTGGATGCGGATGTTAAAGTAACTCCGTCTTCGCCAGCGTCTTCCTCGGAGCATAACCTGACCGATGATTTTTAGACAAATGTTTTATTCTTTTGCATAGAATGCTGCTACCTATATCCAGTGAGACGCTGGTCGCTGTGAGCCTTGAATTCGACGGCGCCCTTTATGCAACCAATTTTTGTTGAAAACCCTGGGGTGAAACTCTTGAATTTCACTTCAATTTTAGATCCAGCTGGTGCCTTGAATTGCTTCCTATATATAGAGTATCAAACATTAGGCAAAATTTATTAAAAAGACCTCAATCCAGTAGTTGCAAAATTCGAAGTCATCTCGCAGAATGCCTTCGCTGCCATAACCGAGAACGTCCGTTAGAGTTTGAACTTGATTCGTCGCTTTAACAACCTTACCGCATCCAGCTGGCTGGAATTATCACTCTTCTCGCTGATCGAACTGAACGTGGCAAGAGAAATGAATAAAATCACTCGTTGATCACACAAATTGCCTCCATATCCACTGGGACAAACACACTTTGAGCAATCTCGAGGATTGGGAAATCCACCGTTCTTGCACACATTGGGCCTCCCAGCACATTTATCTGAGCATGGCATTCACTTATTCTTCCCCATCCACCACAGAATCTCAGGTTCATAGCCGGTCAACTCACCACATTGGTAATGCTTATTGATCATCAGCAGTTCGTAGAATGAGATTAAGGGCGATCCTAGAGTCATGATGTATTTGGTGTCGCTAGGTATTATGACAGGAGCACCATTCTTGCTCGCACTGAAAACAGGCCTTTTCGCAGTACCTTGACTGTGCTAAGGGTTTTGTGAAAAGGGGTTTGTTTCTCACCCAACTGCGGGATAATGCATAATGTTTCCGAAGTCGTAAGGTAAGCCATAGTTGTCGTTTACCAGTATCGATTCCTTGTTGTATTGGCTAATCCAATTCTCCTGCAATAACTAAGCTTCTTATAGGAACATTGAAGGAGTAGCATAATAGAAGACATGCTTCAATGTTATTGAAATCAATTAGAACGGCTCGGTCTCGATCGTATCTCGCATGCGTATGAATCATTCCTATGGCATGGCCCAATTCGTGTGCAGCGGTTCCGACCTGGAAATCACATGAGAATTCTAAACTTTCTTTATAAACCAGAATTTGAGTAGTGTGCAGTACATCTTCACATCCAGATCCAAGCGAGAGCGGTTGTTCTCCACCCTCACGGCCAACAGCTGAATAGCAACCCGGTCCCATGAAAACGTTGATCCTATTGGGCTCTGTAGAAATGCCGCGCTTGATATCAAATTCTCGATTTTTCTAAACGTTTTTTTCTACCATATCGGTTTTCAACAAAGTCGATGCATGTGTCCTTAGACCATAAGGCTGCTCCTTTTCTGAAGGCGCTCTTCACAGCCAAGGCTGGAAATTCAACAGGATTTTCTCAACCACAACTGACCAGGCGCCTACCAACTAACTTGCGTTTGCATCGAAGAAGTACGCAATAACTCTTTCCCGCCAAATATTGTATGGATAGTATCTGTCGCGCATTGCCCGACGTTTCTCGCGGTTGGTTTCATCGTACTGATATCCGCGATAATTTCATCAGCCTGCTCACTGAAAAACTTACTTTTTAAAAAGATACATGCATTTCTACGTTAACAGCTGATTTCCTTCCCCTTATTTCATGTTTAAAAGGGATATTTCCTCTGGGAGACGCATTTTGTGCCTTTTAACGATTGGCTCGTTGGGGCCAGCTGTTTTCGCTATTCCGATCTAGTTGGAGCGGAACCTCTATCAAAAATCTGGCAAGTTTCAAACGCTGCCGCTACGCTCAGCTCTTTGGCCGGGATCATACTTTCGGCGACGAGCGACGCGACCCAATGTTTACCATCAATATCGACCGAAAAGCAATATGGCTAGTTCGCACTGTCGCTGTCGCTGGTCGCGGTGAGTATGATTCCGGCCTTTAACACCTTGAGTCAGAATTCTAGGTTAGCTCCAGCCAGATCGCTATTTTTTAGATGGTCTCTTCAGAAGGTGCACGTCTTATACTACTCAATTAATCTAATTGAAATAAATTGTAGAAGGGAAGGTCATGTACTTCCTTTCAGGTATATCATTAAGCTTTCAAGAACCATCTGTGCTGACAATGCCGCCATAAGTTTTACACTCTGTTTATCTTGAATTGCACAAAACGGTTCGCCAATCGTCCTCTAATTGGCCCGCTAGTACCGTAGTGTACGTCCACGACGCGTTCTCGGCAGACCCGGGTGGCAGGGTGGGTGGCCGAGTGACGGCATTGACAAACCGATTGCTCTGCACACCGGGTGCACATCCGGGTCTGCCAAGAACGCGTCGTGGACGTACGCTACGGTACTAGCGGGCCAATTAGAGGACTATTGGCGGACCGTGATTTGTGCAATTCAAGATAAATAGAGTATACCACTGCTTTTGTGTTCGTAACCGCTGCTCCCACTATTAGTGAACCATCATATCGCCTTACTGTCTCTATTTGATTGATACGGGAGCCCTCCTCTTCATACCGGACTAATGCGCTTTTAACTGAGGGATGATCATAGCGCAAATCGGTGGTTTCAAAAACTGATCTGTTGAGAGTTGTGGTTTAAACGAAGAGAAGAGATCGAAGTAGGCTGAATTTTCTGTATGGTTTGGGTGCGCTGAAGTGGAGTGAAAAGTTTGTTTTTGGTTTTTTAGAAGATTTCGGAAGGCTAGTATAGGCAGATATTACTTTTCTTACCGTATCTTATATTGATCCTGTGTAAAACTGATAACGGACCTTGTATTCGGGTTAAGCGCCCAAACTACCCCGTAGGCAAATTTATAGCGGAATAGGTGCCATTTCCGAAATCTCAAAATAGCATTTTTGACAATTCTATCTACCCAAGCACATTAGGAAACTCGCCGAATAAAAACTGTATCTTTTGATCTCTCCCACAACATCGAACAGACCCTTTTGCGAAACTCCGGTCAGCGCTCGGATCACTCCCCAGTTACAGTTTTTCTAGCCGAATAAGCAATGGATTCCGTTTTCGATTTAGTCTGACGCATGGACCAGGCGGCTAGCCGTGCGGGGTTGGCGGCCTCACTAGAAAATGGGGTTTCAATTCGCGCGGGGTGATCTACCGTCGCAGCCCCGTCCGTTCATCAGACTAAAACTATTAGGCGAACCCTACAGTACATACTTCGAGAAATAGACTTCGACTTATCTGAAAGAACTAAGGAGAACATGAGCGGCTTTGATGGAGAAAACTTCTGCGAGATATAACATCGGCATGGATCTTGAAGAGACATTGCGTTTCTAATTGGAGGTCTGCGCAAACTCGGTGCACCTATGTCATAGCATTTGGCACCAATTTTGCGCCAACGATCAACAGTGAACGCGAAGACTCTTCAGGATTCATGCCGACGTTAATCAGCTGCTGATCAGCAAACATTTTACCCTCACATCTTTAAACATCACTAGCCATCAAAAACCTTTTCCTGGTTGGGGTGTCAGAAACAACGAAGTGTTTCGAGTGCCACGGTACGAAACTCGAATGATGGTTGGTGTGCTCGAATCAAGATGATGCCCGTGTTCTATACAATTCTGTTCTATCAGAAATTAATGAAGTTACCGCAGTCATATAACGGAACCTACGTTGAAAGGACCATATCGCCTTGGTAGAGAAGCTCAGCGACTCCGCTGTTTCTATTGATTTCTTCCACACCGTCTCCTTCAGGATTTATTTGCACCGTTTTTTTGGGCCACAATTTTTTCACGTCCTGAAAAACTTTCGTCTGGAATTCCTGTTCAGTTAACGGAAGCTGAGCTAACCTCTAGCTTCTTCTTCAAAGCAGCTTTTTGTTCGGGAGACAACGTAAGCTTCTGGGCAATCTTCTTTTTCAGCTTATCAAATTTCTCGTGAATTTTTAACAAAATTGTACTGTTGAAGCCCTGAAATGTGTTTTGTGTTAGGCTGTGAGATTAGCTGACAGTTGAATGTTGGCTTTAAGACTACCTTCTTCATGCTGCTCCAGGCATTCTTGAGCTTATCCTTCATTTTTTCCCTGAGACTCAGCTTTGTTCCTGCGTTTTTGGTGCCGCCTTCCTCTTTGGATGAGGAGAATAAGCCAGCGCTTACGCAGACGATCAGAAAAAGGACTAACAGTGCAACCCTCATTCCTAAACTTGATGATTATTGGAGTAATAGGCAGAAAATTGGACAACGTATAGAAGAGCTGAATGTCCTGCTTCGTCACCCCCTCCCTTTTATGCTGTGCTCTTGCTCTTCAGACACTATCGACTACGCACAGTGTTTGCGTGAGTCCCGGTGTTACAACATGGAATCGAAGTTTTTCTTCTCATTATTCAGATTCCATCACTGCCGTCTGCTGCGCCCACATATACTGATAGAAGCTGTGCCATAAACGAGAATTCGCTCAGAAAAATGTATATGAACTTGAGATGAAGAAAAAAGTACATATCCAGAAAACTAGAGCATCCTTCCGAGTCTTCCTCATGACTTCGGTGCAGTGGGTTTCACATACCCAGGCATGATCTATTACAGGACGGTGTCTTTCCAGTGGGATTTGTGTGCTAATTTTACTACCTACTGTTGAGGGTTGTCTGAACCCTGACTCTGTTATAACAACTGTTATTATATTAGTAATCAGAAAATATAATTTATGTTTCATAGTCTAGCCAGGGTCAGGCAGACCACTGTCCAGTACGTCGACGAAGCTTCGTCTCCCACTTGAAGATCACAATTTTTGAAAAATGTACAAAATTTTCACATCCTCCCAGGTTTTGGAGAACTTTCAACAGTTCATGCGGTCAATTTTCAAAAGCAGTATTTCTTCAAACCCTAAGTTTTGTAAAAAGGTTACTGCATTCCCTACCCGACTGCTTAAACTTGGGGGGTGTAGTTTTGCCTTTCTCTTCGCTATAGAGCGACAACGTCTGTATTGAGAAAGAAGTAAATACGATTGTGTGAAAGATTCATTCATTCATTCATTCATCTATTTAGGGTACGCTTGTGAGGAACAAAATCGGAACAAGAAACAAAACTCAAGAGACCGATGTGGTTAGTCTCATAGAAAAGGGGGGGGGGGGGAGTGGAGAACTCCGGTCGGAAATGCAGTGGCCGGCCAACACTGCAAGCTCAAGCAGAGGTGATTTGAGAGTTCCGGATACCATCATAGTTGGTCCGCCGTCGTTCTTGAGATCCACCGCTAGTGGTCATCAATAATGATTACGAACGAGAAAAGCTCTAGATGTTAGTAAGAGAACAAAAAGACAATTTAGCAACTAGCTTTAGTAACACCAATACGGTGACTCATATCATGTGGGATCAAATCAGCAGAGCGTCTCTTGTGGAAGGCTACGAAACACCATCTAGGACATTTTTTGGAAATAGTCGACTAAATATGCCTGGAAAGAAGAAGATCGCTTCCAACCCTCCCCCTTTCAAAATTGCTCCATTGTCGAATAGTTTTCGCTAAGAAAGGGCTGCTTATGCCGCTGTTTTGACGATTCCTGATCTATCACAAAAGGAGTGTCCTCTAGTAAGGCTCCGTCCATACGTGGCGAGAGCGTGCGAATACGCAAAATCGATGGTCATCGTGGGCACACGATTCGCTTGCCGCTCACAGGCGCTCCTTCTCGCGCGCCCTCGCCCGCTCGCTCTCTCGCGCTTACGCCAGCACCACGATGCAAGAAGCAAGTTTGAAGCTTACTGCTTCATCAATAAAGCAGATGACATCAAGCCTGTAGCAAAACTATTGCCCTTGTTGGCCATAATCCCACCATGAAAGTTGAAAACCGTGGCAAATCATCAGCCGTTGCGCCGACTCGAGCGGCTGATCACCCGATCAAACGTTTTCAATCGAATCAACACGAGGTAGGGGGTGTTTGCCTGTGTTAATTTGCGGGCACGGGCTGCTCCAGCAAAAAGGAGCTTCGAGAGGCGCACAACAGCGGGAACGCCCGCTCTCGCGACGTAGGGACGCTGCCTAATACCTATCATAGGTGGTCTGTCGAACAGGTATTGAAGTTTCAGATCAGATTCTTTAGTCGTCAACTTGTACATGAATACAAAGTCAGCAGCCCTTTTTCGGAAGGCTAGAGTGTGGGCTCCGAGCTTTTTCAAACGTTTTGCGTAGGATGTTCTAGACTGGCCTTTCCCAAGGAAACATTGGTATGTGAAGCTTTTCCGTACCAGCTCAATGCGCTCAACTAGACTCTTCTTGCATGGACACCATAGAGAGCAGCAGTATTTCATTTGAGGCCTCAAAAAGACTGCGAAAAGTTTGAAAAGTAGGCATGTGCTCCTCGATCTGAATGCTCTTAAGAAGAAGTTCGCTTGTTTTTTCGCCTTAACTATTACGTCGTTTGATGAGTTCTTCGAAGCTGAAGTTACTGCTATAAAGGACTACGAGATCTCGAATTTCGTCGGATTTTACCAACTATCGCTTATCAATGTAAAACTGAACATCGGGATGATTCCTCCTAAAACATATCACTGAAGTCTTTCCTGGGTAAATGCCAAGATCCCAGGTTTTTGACCAGTCAGTCACTGCATCAGCTTTTTGCAAGCATTGATAGAATAAATCTTGGAGTCGTCAGGGTAAACGGAGCAAAACGATCCCGTAGGCAGGACACTTGGTAAATCATGGATGTACATCAAAAACATAAATGGGCCAATACACGTGCCCTGAGGAACGCCACTTGTAGTCCGGTAGAGACGTGAACGCGATTTATTTAGTATCATTGACTGGGTTCTGTTTTCGAGAAAAGACACTATCAAAAGTCAACGCATTGGTGTGGTTTCCGTAAGAACACTATGAAATAGCAGATGCCAGCAGAAGTCTACATTTAGCCAGATAAGAAACCTCCAACTATGTTTGCATCGCGACCTCCGTGCGGGTGGAAACCTTGTGTGGGTGCATAAACCTTCACAGGTTTAAAAACATTCCATTCCCAACTAGTATTGCTCAACCAGAAAGGATGCGAGCGCGGGTGGGAGAGGGGGTGTCACCCCGGCGGTGGTTTTGCGGTTTCCTCTGCGCACATAGCTCGGTTATCTTTGGAGCGCGGTATTTTTCGATGGCTCGTGGCAGTGCAATTTGGATTATTGCTCTTGAATGCCTTAAATTGTGGAGTTTGCGGGCGGCCTTTCCGCAGTTTGTAGAGGTTAGGCATAGGATGGAAATAGTACCTTTGGGAACTCAGGTTGCCTTTTAGAAGAAAAACTTGCGATGCTCAATTTCGGCGGAAGGCGCGGTTCTGAAAAACGGTATTGGACAACGGTAAAATAAGTTACAAGCAATTTTTCCGTAATGTTGAGGTAATTGGAGGGGAGTTAGGCACCATTTTGCAGGGAACTTCATGGAGATTCTGAAACCTTTTTCAGAATTTTGAAAATCTGAAATTTTGTGGGGGGACGTACGTTGTCCAATTTTCGAAGGCAAGAACTGAAGCGGTAATAAACCCGATTAATAGATGTAACTCGTTTAAATGTTTGTTTTATGAGCTGAAAATTTGGCTACTGCCTAAAACACGGCTATTACATCGTTAGGTATAGATACCTTTATCAACCGTCTGTTTTGGTGCTATACTACAGTGCGTTCAGAAAGTATAGGGACACCCCCGAAAATCGAGGTTTACAATAAAACTTTGTGTGTGGTAATCAATGCTGTTCATCAATGAATTCAGCATCATGGAAAACCTCTGCTTGATTATTTATATAACAATTGTGAAATTTTGTAAGATTTTATTTCAAATTTCAGATTTTTTCGCCGTTCAGAAAGTATAGAGACACAACACAAAAACAAAAATTATTGAATAAAGAAAGAATTAAACATACAATCTAAAATGAAATAGCTGCACCACCATTAGCAATGATCTCAAAATTCTCTTTGGCATAGAATTGATCAAATTGGCAATGCCGTTTTCATCCAGATTGGCCCACGCTTCGAGGATAGCGACCTTCAGCTCATCTATCGTTCTGTACTGCTTATTGTTGGCATAAACCTGGTGCACAAGTATGCCTCTGATATTCTTTATCGGGTTACAATCTGGACTACACGCGGGCCACTCCCAAACGGATTCGATGACGTAGAAACCAGGTTTTTGTAGACCGATGGGCCGCGATGTCTTGCTGGAAAGTGAAACGCTGACGTCGTGTTCCGGACAAAATGGCAGTCGATGTGTGCGAAGCGTTTCTTGATATTCCTCCGAGTTCATGCGACAAGAAGTGAAGGCCAATTCCAAAACACCTTCGCTACTGAATGCTCCCCAACACATCAGCGAGCCACCGCCGAAATTCCGTGTGCTGAAGATCAATGCCAGTAGGATCGAGCACCATCCGGTCCGTCAAGATTAAATTTCTTCTCGTCGGAAAAAGATGACCTAAAATTTTTTTGCGTCATTTCTCGTTTTTTTCCGGAATTTATGAGACTGCCTTACCTTTGCCCAATCAGTTGCCATGTTCCTCTTCGCAAATTCAAGTCGAGCCTCTTTATGGTTTGCAGATCACGAAGGGGCCTTCTTCATCACTTGTCGGACAATGTTTTTATCGCCATTTATGGTGTTCCAGACTGTCGTTTTCGAAACATTGAGCGATAATTCAGACTTGATCTGGCTCAGCGACAGAGTGCTGTTGGAGCAGAGCCGAATAATTCTCCGCGAATCTTGATTGCTGATCTTCTTCGGCCGTCCAGTACGTTTTGCAGTACCGTAGGAATCTGGATCTGGCAGGAACTGGTTGATACAGTTGACAGATCTTCCGAGCTGGGTAGCGATTCGACGTTGGCTCAACCCGGCAACGCTGAGCTCACGAATTTGAGCTTGTTCAGAAGCAGTTAGAGCAGTATCACGAGCCATTTTAGGAATAAAGATATCACATGTACTCATCTTTACGTAGCAAACTTGCAACGGGAAATTTTGTTTGGATTAAAAAATCTGAATTTTCGAAGGGTGTCCCTATACTTTCTGAACAGCGAAAAATTCTAAAAGTTGAGATAAAATCTTAAAAAATTTCACAATTGTTATATAAATAATCAAACATAGGTTTTCCATGATGCTGAATTCATTGATGAACAGTATTGATCACCAAACACAACGTTTTATTGGAAGCCTCGATTTTCGGGGGTGTCCCTATACTTTCTGAACGCACTGTATTGTTCTCTTCTATCCCTTTCACACACTAGAAAGAAAAGGATAGAAGAGAACAATAGTATAGCACCAAAACAGTACATGTGATAAAGGTCTCTATACCTAACGATGTAATAGCCGTGTTTTAGGCAGCAGCCAAATTTTCAGCTCATAAAACAAACATTTAGACGAGTTACATCTATTAATCGGGTTTATTACCGCATTAGTTCTTACCTTCGAAAATCGGACAAAGTACGTCCCCCCACAAAACTTCAGATTTTCTAAATTCTGAAAAAGGTTACAGAATCTCCATGAAGTTCCCTGCAAAATGGTACCTAACTCGCCTCCAATTACCTCAACATTGCGAAAAAATTGCCTATAACTTATTTTACCGTTGACCAATACCGTTTTTCAGAACCGCGCCTCCCGCCGAAATTGAGCATCGTAGGTTTTTCTTCTCAAAGGCAACCTGAGTTCCCAAAGGTACTACTTCCATCCTATGCCTCCTCTACAAACTGCGGAAAGACCGCTTGCAAACCAGGGGTGTGCGGAAATTCCTGTTTTCTGTTTTCTGGCCGTTTTGGCCTTTCTGTTTTCTGATTTCTGTTTTCTGAAAAACTTGCAAAAATCAGAAAAAAATCAGCAAAAAATTAACGGAAACCAGGTCTGTTGGACAGTGCGGCCTGTTTAGTCGTTTATGTGGTTTCGCTCTTATTTGTGTTTAACTGTGCGATTGCTGCTAAAGGTAGGGTTCACCATAAGGAACGGTTGTTATGGCATCCTCATGAGAAGGTAGCCATGATCATCACAAAAGTGAAAATAGGTGAAAACTCAGAGGAAAACGCTCAGGAACAAAATATGCCTGGTTCTCTCCTTGGCCCCAATTACCTACATTTCTATGTGTGTTTGTTTTGCCGTCTTCCGCCTTGCTGTTACACCCTATTTTATACTTTTGCGAAGCGGCAAATGCCGCGGATTATCAAGAGGAAAATGAGAAATCAAATGCTCGGTAACGGTATCAAACATCTCATTTCTCATTTTTCTACTGATACTGCGCGGGATTTTTAGGTTAGGTAGCTAAACGTAAAAATCAGTAATTATATGAGTCGTGTTAGTTGGGGCGTGCGCTCACCCACCAATTACCTGTTCTAAGCTGTTTTTGCGCGTTTCTCCTGTAACCTTCCATTTTCTCACTTTTGTGATGGTGAAACCTGCATTCTCATAAAGAGAACACAGCAACTGATTTTATCGCGAACCCTGCTCACCTACTCAGTTTTTCGGCACAATAATAGTTGCATACCAGGGCAATGATCGAGTGCAGATTTTCGCTGTCAGCAGCAGGTGCTATTGACAGCGGTATATGATTCCAACAATTGCTGGAGTTGAACCCCTCGATATCAATAACAACTGCTGCTGTTAGCTGCTGCCAACGAGGGATGCAACCTCTACTGTGCTAACATACTGGCCATCTCTGAGAAATGCACCAGATCAATTGCGCCTGCTTTCTGCGTGATAGCCGGAAAATGGTCGGGAAGTAGCTAGTTGCCGCGTAATAGCCTAGAAATGACCGCCAAAAATGTTCGCCGCGAAGTGGACGCCAAATAATGCTCTCCAGGGGATGTACAGTTCAACTCCGCATTGCCGATCAGTCCGCAAAGTGAGCGCTGATTGCCGAAGCGTGCTGCGGCGCGGTTGCGAATATCCTCAGACAGGGATGAGAGATCACCTGTGCACCAAAGGCAAAAACCGCCCGGAGTAACCCTATATCCCTGTCTGAGGATACCGCAGCCGCGCCGCAGCAAGCTTCAGCAATCGGCGTGCACTTTGCGGACTGAACGGCAATGCGGAGTTGAACTGTACACGACGCATTCCTGATGCATGATTTGGATGTCAACACCGCGGTCGGTTCAACTACCCAAGTTTGCGGTTCTTGGACCCAGCCTAGCACCAGAAGGCCCCGCCCAACTGCAGAACGCCAAGGTGGCTGCTCTGCGAGCCGGGAAAGGCCGCGTCGCATGTTGGTGTGCCTGTCACGTCTTGATTATTTCTCGGGTATTTCTCGGCTACCTCTAGGCTATTTCGTTCACGACATGATCTTAGCCGACTATTAATCGAGAAACCATCAAGAAATATTCGAGAAATAGAACATCAAGGACCGCTGTGAAGCCTGTTGGGCTATTTCTCGCCTAAAACTCAGAATGAGTGCCTTCAATGATGATCTACCTGTCATTGACGTGCCATCGCTACTATCAATGTCTTACTAGTTATTTGTGTAGTCTCGTAGATACTGTATTACAGGTATAGCAAAGACGTTCAGAATTACACTCTCTTTCCCCTTGAAAAAAGGTAAACTGCAATAGTTTTTTTTCTGAAAATTTTCTGTTTTCTGATTTCTGTTTTCTGCTTTCTGGCCGTTTTGGCGTTTCTGTTTTCTGATTTCTGTTTTCTGACAAACTCAATTTTCTGTTTTCTGAAAATTTTTAAAAAATTTCCGCACACCCCTGCCGCAAACTCCGCGATTTAAGGCATTCAAGAGCAATAGTCCAAATTGCACTGCCGCGAGCCGTCGAAAAATACCGCGCTCCAAAGATAACCGAGCTATGTGCGCAGAGGAAACCGCAAAACCACCGCCGGTGACACCCCCCCCCCTCCAACCCGCGCTCGCATCCCTTCTGGTTGAGCAATACTAGTTGGGAATCGAATGTTTTTAAGTCTGTGAAGGTTTATGCACCCACACAAGGTTTCCACCCGCACGGAGGTCGCGATGCAAACATAGTTGGAGGTTATCCGACAAAACGTAGACTTCTGCTGGCATCTGCTATTTCATAGTGTTCTTACGGAAACCACCCCAATGCGTCGACTTTTGATAGTGTCTTTTCTGAAAAACAGAACCCAGTCAGTGATACTAAATAAATTGCGTTCACGTCTCTACCGGACTACAAGTGGCGTTCCTCAGGGCACATGTATTGGCCCATTTATGCAGAAAAGCAAGTGAAATCCATCTAGAAAGCATTCAGATCGAGGAGCCCATGCCTACTTTTCAAGCTTTTCGCAGTCTATTTGAGGCCTCAAATGAAATACTGCTGCTCTCTATGGTCTCCATGCAAGAAGAGTCTAGTTGAACGCATTGAGCTGGTACAGAAAAGCTTCACAAACCACTGTTTTCATTGGAAACACCAGTCTAGAACATCCTACGCAAAACGTTTGAAAAAGTTCGAGCCCACACTTTAGCCCTCCGAAAAAGGCTGCTGTCTTTGTATTCATGTACAAGTTGACGACTAAGGAATCTGATCTGAAACTTTATGACCTGTTCGACAGACCACCTATGATAGGTATTAGGCATCGTTCCTACGTCGCGAGAGCGGGCGTTCCCGCTGTTGTGCGCCTCTCGATGCTCCTTTTTGCTGGAGCAGCCCGTGCCCGCAAATTTACACAGGCAAACACCCCCTACCTCGTGTTGATTCGATTGAAAACGTTTGATCGGGTGATCAACCGCTCGAGTCAGCGCAACGGCTGATGATTTGCCACGGTTTTCAACTTTCATGGTGGGATTATGGCCAACAAGGGCAATAGTTTTGCTACAGGTTTGATGTCATCTGCTTTATTGATGAAGCAGTAAGCTTCAAACTTGCTTCTTGCATCGTGGTGCTGGCGTAAGCGCGCGAGAGCGAGCGGGCGAGAGCGCGAGAAGGAGCGCCTGTGAGCGGCAAGCGAATCGTGTGCCCACGATGACCATCGATTTTGCGTATTCGCACGCTCTCGCCACGTATGGACGGAGCCTTACTAGAGGACACTCCTTTCGTGATAGATCAGGAATCGTCAAAACAGCGGCATAAGCAGCCCTTTCTTAGCGAAAACTATTCGACAATGGAACAATTTTGAAAGGGGGGGGGGGTGGAAGCGATCTTCTTCTTTCCAGGCATATTTAGTCGAATTTCCAAAAAATGTCCTAGATGGTGTTTCGTAGCCTTCCACAAGAGGCGCTCAGCTGATTTGATCCCACATGATATGAGCCACCGTATTGGTGTTACTAAAGCTAGTTGCTAAGTTGTCTTTTTGTTCTCTCACTAACATCTAGAGCTTTTCTCGTTCGTAATCATTATTGATGACCACCATCGGTGGATCTCACGAACGACGGCGGACCAACTATGATGGTATCCAGAAATCTCGAATCACCTCTGCTTGAGCATGCAGTCTTGGCCGGCCACTGCATTCCCGACCGGAGTTCTCCACTCCCCCCCCCGGTTTCTATGAGACTAACCACATCGGTCTCTTGATTTTTGTTTCTTGTTCCGATTTTGTTACTCACAAGCGTACCCTAAATAGATAGATGAATGAATGAATGAATCTTTCACACAATCTTATTTACTTCTTTCTCAATACAGACGTTGTCGCTCTATAGCGAAGAGCAAGTCAAAACTACACCCCCCGAGTTTAAGCAGTCGGGTAGGGAATGCAGTAACCTTTTTACAAAACTTAGGGTTTGAAGAAATACTGCTTTTGAAAATTGACCGCACGAACTGTTAAAAGTTCTCGAAAACCTGGGAGGATGTGAAAATTTTGTACATTTTTCAAAACTTGTGATCTTCAAGTGGGAGACGTAGCTTCGTCGAGGTCCCGTACAGTGGTCTGCCTGACCCTGGCTAGACTATGAAACATGAATTATATTTTCTGATTACTAAAATAATAACTGTTGTTGTAACAGATTCAGGGTTCAGACAACCCTCAACATTAGATAGTAAAATTAGCCCACAAATCCCACTTCAAAGACACCGCCCTAAAATAGATCATGCCTAGGTATGTGAAACCCACTGCACCTTCATTTCAAAGAGGGCCATTGAAAAAAGCTGTCGACCGAGTCCAAGGTCGATCCAAGCATTTGAGCCGACTACTGCCGGTTTGACTTGACCTATAACGTCCGTCTTTATTGAAAAATCGTTTGGAAGCATTGTTTGGAAGAGACCACTCAAACCAATTCACACAAAGGGAGAAAGTCACAACCTCGATGGGAGGGGCCCGCACCTGATCCAAAGCTGAAGGAGGGGGAGCCGCATTTATCACGGGCCGATCACACCGCTACGACTTACCCTGATATACAGTGCGTATCATAATTATAGCAACACATTCAAAGCTCTGATATCAATGTCCACGCCAACTTTCATCAACCGACACTGTCACCATTCAACTCCGAGTACGAAAAAACCTTTGTTCACAAAATTTTACCGAAATCCATCACGAAATAAGCTTTTTTTTTGTGTATAAGTTTTAAAGTCCTTGTATCATAATTATAGCCAATAGTTCATCAGTCCGCCTTGTTTAGAAATTATTTTATTCGCCGCCCGAGGCAGTTCGACGGCGTCTCTACCGTGCTTGAGGCATTCGTTGTGGAATCGACAGCGCTCAGGCGTCCTCCAAGGATTGATAACATCGCGCTTTGTCGACAGTACCCTCTGCCTGTTGAATCACGATAGTTTAAAACGAAACCCCAACAAAGGCTACTCAGTTGGGTAGTTTTCGACGCCGGGATCACGAATATTACCTTAGTTTCGCACATATGTGACTTTTAAGCGAATTATACAAAACAGACTAAAAAGACGCGTAAACCTGATCTTGCGCCTTTTGACCAATTTCTGAGAGCAGTATTATACTCTGCTAGGCGACCTTCCTGTCTTGCCTCATGGGCGGTGTCCACGATAATTCTTAAATTCAAGATTATCTGCTCACAAGAGTACTTGGCCCCGGTTGGAGCTGAGATGACAAAGTGATTGGGAAAAGCGGGCCAAAAGTATGTGTATGAAGAGTTGGAGCCTCACTTCGCCCTTCATCTCCAATATGGGCTCTTTGTTGTGACAGAAGAATTTTTGCTGTGGCCTTTTCTCAGAATTTTCAGATTTCTGCTTCTCTTACCCAGCAAGTTCCTTTTTTGTTAACTTTTTGTATATAGTTCTTTTTCCAGTCTAAGCTCACTGTTCTCTGATCAGTATGCTCGATGACAGAACATTGACCACGTGATTTTTTCTTACCCAAAAAAGAACAGTAATAAAAGCGAAAATGGTCGGAAATTATGCCTGCCACTGCGATGAACATTCGCAATTCGTCTAGAAGGGTTCTGGGGCTACTCAGTGTGAGTTGATCATACTATAGTCCCCTCGCTGATTTTAGATTAGCTATTCTACGGCACACGCTTATGCAGCGAATTGTTTATGCTAGTCGAGACCGCTCCTCAGCAGAGTTTGGGCTCCAACTGCCTAAAGGAACATTTATCAGTTCAAAAAATATATGAGACAACCACTCATAACTACGTTAGCCCTTTACTCCAAGCCCTTTTCGCCTTATTTCCAGAGCCCATCCGAGCAATTGCCAAGTCCAGTAACACCCACAACATGAATGACTCTCAGTAACTACCAAACCATTAAAGAACATAGAGTAATTGGAAGGTGACGCTATGTTGTCCAAAAATTAGGTTAGCTGGGAGTTACTATGATTATGTTCGTTTGGATTTGTAAACACAACGCTTTGAAGAAATACAATTCATTTCAGCTGTTGATATTTCAGCGACAGTAGCCGCAAGCTTTAGGGCAAAGAGCTTGTTTCGGTCCATCAGAGAAGGCTGGATTGGTACAGTAGTCGGGAATCCTACGTGCCGAGCACCTGAATAGTTAATGGATTAGTTCGCACGAGTTGAAAAGAAGGAGTAACCAAAGGCCAGAAAAGTTTCCAACTCTCTTAATAATCTCAACGATCGCGGTTGGACGCGATTGGAGTTGTTGCAAAAAAGACTGATTCAGGTATTTTGCTTGGGTCAATTTGTGGAAAGAGCGTTGATTGCGTTTCAAGTATCATAGTTCCCTTACAAGTACGAGTCCACGCAAACGGTAGACGGAGGCTGTGGACGAGGCTCCGGTTTAGACTGAGGTTGAGAAGAAAAACCGCTAGAGGGAGCTGTAATTTAGAAAAAAATATTAAAAACATTTCCCTAGCAGCTCGGAATATCACCGTTTTCAAGAAAATACCTATGCGGTACTCCAGAACAGTGGTCATTTTGTGGGCTCTGTTGAACGTTATGATGGGCATGAGGTTGGATGCGGATGTGAAGGTCACTCCATCCTCGCCGGCGTCTTCCTCGGAGCATAACCTGACCGATGATTTTTAGACAAATGTTTTATTCTTTTGCATAGAATGCTGCTACCTATATCCAGTGAGACGCTGGTCGCTGTGAGCCTTGAATTCGACGGCGCCCTTTATGCAACCAATTTTTGTTGAAAACCCTGGGGTGAAACTCTTGAATTTCACTTCAATTTTAGATCCAGCTGGTGCCTTGAATTGCTTCCTATATATAGAGTATCAAACATTAGGGCAAAATTTATTAAAAAGACCTCAATCCAGTAGTTGCAGAATTCGAAGTCATCTCGCAGAATGCCTTCGCTGCCATAACCGAGAACGTCCGTTAGAGTTTGAACTTGATTCGTCGCTTTAACAACCTTACCGCATCCAGCTGGCTGGAATTATCACTCTTCTCGCTGATCGAACTGAACGTGGCAAGAGAAATGAATAAAATCACTCGTTGATCACACAAATTGCCTCCATATCCACTGGGACAAACACACTTTGAGCAATCTCGAGGATTGGGAAATCCACCGTTCTTGCACACATTGGGCCTCCCAGCACATTTATCTGAGCATGGCATTCACTTATTCTTCCCCATCCACCACAGAATCTCAGGTTCATAGCCGGTCAACTCACCACATTGGTAATGCTTATTGATCATCAGCAGTTCGTAGAATGAGATTAAGGGCGATCCTAGAGTCATGATGTATTTGGTGTCGCTAGGTATTATGACAGGAGCACCATTCTTGCTCGCACTGAAAACAGGCCTTTTCGCAGTACCTTGACTGTGCTAAGGGTTTTGTGAAAAGGGGTTTGTTTCTCACCCAACTGCGGGATAATGCATAATGTTTCCGAAGTCGTAAGGTAAGCCATAGTTGTCGTTTACCAGTATCGATTCCTTGTTGTATTGGCTAATCCAATTCTCCTGCAATAACTAAGCTTCTTATAGGAACATCGAAGGAGTAGCATAATAGAAGACATGCTTCAATGTTATTGAAATCAATTAGAACGGCTCGGTCTCGATCGTATCTCGCATGCGTATGAATCATTCCTATGGCATGGCCCAATTCGTGTGCAGCGGTTCCGACCTGGAAATCACATGAGAATTCTAAACTTTCTTTATAAACCAGAATTTGAGTAGTGTGCAGTACATCTTCACATCCAGATCCAAGCGAGAGCGGTTGTTCTCCACCCTCACGGCCAACAGCTGAATAGCAACCCGGTCCCATGAAAACGTTGATCCTATTGGGCTCTGTAGAAATGCCGCGCTTGATATCAAATTCTCGATTTTTCTAAACGTTTTTTCTACCATATCGGTTTTCAACAAAGTCGATGCATGTGTCCTTAGACCATAAGGCTGCTCCTTTTCTGAAGGCGCTCTTCACAGCCAAGGCTGGAAATTCAACAGGATTTTCTCAACCACAACTGACCAGGCGCCTACCAACTAACTTGCGTTTGCATCGAAGAAGTACGCAATAACTCTTTCCCGCCAAATATTGTATGGATAGTATCTGTCGCGCATTGCCTGACGTTTCTCGCGGTTGGTTTCATCGTACTCGATATCCGCGATAATTTCATCAGCCTGCTCACTGAAAAACTTACTTTTTAAAAAAGATACATGCATTTCTACGTTAACAGCTGATTTCCTTCCCCTTATTTCATGTTTAAAAGGGATATTTCCTCTGGGAGACGCATTTTGTGCCTTTTAACGATTGGCTCGTTGGGGCCAGCTGTTTTCGCTATTCCGATCTAGTTGGAGCGGAACCTCTATCAAAAAATCTGGCAAGTTTCAAACGCTGCCGCTACGCTCAGCTCTTTGGCCGGGATCATACTTTCGGCGACGAGCGACGCGACCCAATGTTTACCATCAATATCGACCGAAAAGCAATATGGCTAGTTCGCACTGTCGCTGTCGCTGGTCGCGGTGAGTATGATTCCGGCCTTTAACACCTTGAGTCAGAATTCTAGGTTAGCTCCAGCCAGATCGCTATTTTTTAGATGGTCTCTTCAGAAGGTGCACGTCTTATACTACTCAATTAATCTAATTGAAATAAATTGTAGAAGGGAAGGTCGTGTACTTGCTTTCAGTTTTATCAATAAGCTTTCAAGAACCATCTGTGCTGACAATGCCGCCATAAGTGTTACCACTGCTTTTGTGTTGGTAATCGCTGCTCCCACTATTAGCGAACCATCATATCGCCTTACTGTCTCTATTTGATTGATACGGGAGCCCTCCTCTTCATACCGGACTATTGCGCTTTTTACTGAGGGTTGATCATAGCGCAAATCGGTGGTTTCGAAAACTGATCTGTTGAGAGTTGTAGTTTAAAGGCAGTGTTCACGATAAGAATCGTTTTTCTGATTTTCTGCCTATCTTGAAGACGGTCTAATGCTGATTATAATGGTGTTTTTGAAATCGTAGAAGACCTTCTGGGAACGGAGTTATGGTCCCTCAAAAGTTGAGCTAAGGTAAGGAAGCATGGTGGACGAGTTGTCCGAGGCTTGTAACTTCCGTCTCTTGCTGCCGATGTATGCCAGCTGACCTGAGTAAAGAGAGAAGTTGGGAATAAAGGGAAGAACGGGGCTATTGTTCGGAAACTATCGCTCATCTCACATTCTCGAGCATTCATTTATTCACGTCAGTGGGCGTGGAAAGTGCATCTGGGGGTGACGAGCTGACGAGTGTCCAGCTTTGGGCCCGTAGGGGACCGTTCCGAGCTCATTTTTCTTAGTTTTTTCAACGTTAGGGTTGAGCTAGGCCCCGCAGCTGCCGATCTTCACCAAAAAAACAGACATGGTTCTTATCGTGGACACTGCCTTTAAACGAAGAGAAGAGATCAAAGTAGGCTGAATTGGGTACTCCAAACTAGAGTGAAAAGTTTGTTTTCGGTTTTTCACAAGATTTCTGAAGGCTAGTATGGAGAAATATTACTTTTCTTACCGTATCTTATATTGATCCTCTGTAAAACTGATTACGGGCCTTGTATTCGAGCTAAGCACCCCAAACTACCCTTTTGACAAATTTAGAGCGGAACTGCTGCCATTTCCGAAATCCTAAAATAGCATTTTTGACAATTTTATCTATCCAAGCACATTAGGGAAACTCCCCGAATAAAAACTGTATCTTTTGATCTCCCCCACAACATCGAACAGCCCCTTTCGCGAAACTCCGGTCAGCGCTCGGATCACTCCCCAGTTACAATTTTTCTAGCCGAATGAGCATGGACCAGGCGGCTGGCCGTGCGGAGTTGGCGGCCTCACTAGAAAATGGGGTTTCAATTCGCGCGGGGTGATCTACCGTCGCAGCCCCGTCCGTTCATCAGACTAAAACTATTAGGCGAACCCTACAGTACATACTTCGAGGAATAGACTTCGACTTTTCTGAAAGAACTGAGGACAACATAAGCGGCTTTGATGGAGAAAACTTCTGCGAGATATAACATCGGCATGGATCCTGAAGAGGCATTGCGTTTCTAATTGGAGGTCTGCGCAAACTCGGTGCACCTATGTTATAGCATTTGGCACCAATTTTGCGCCAACGTTCAACAGTGAACGCGAAGACTCTTCAGGATCCATGCCGACGTTAATCAGCTGCTGATCAGCAAACGTTTTACCCTTAGATTTATATTCATCACTAGCCATCAAAAACCTTTTCTTGGATGGGGTGTCAGAAACAGCGAAATGTTTCGAGTGCCACGGTACGAAACTCAAATGATGGTTGGTGTGCTCGAATCGAGATGATGGCCGTGTTCTACAGCAATTCTGTTCTGTTAGAAATTATTGAAGCTACCGCAGTCATATAACGGAACCTACGTTGAAAGGACCATATCGCCTTGGTACAGAAGCTCAGCGACTCCGCTGTTTCTATTGATTTCTTCCACACCGTCTCCTTCAGGATTCATTTGCACCATTTTTTTGGGCCACAATTTTTTCACGTCCTGAAAAACATTCGTCTGGAGTTCCTGTTCAGTAAACGGAATCTGAACTAACCTCTAGCTTCTTCGCCAAAGCAGCTTTTTGTTCGGGAGACAACGTAAGCTCCTGGGCAATCTTCTTTTTCAGCTTATCAAATTTCTCGTGAATTTTTAACAAAATTGTACTGTTGAAGCCCTGAAATGTGTTTTGTGTTAGGCTGTGAGATTAGCTGACAGTTGAATGTTGGCTTTAAGACTACCTTCTTCATGCTGCTCCAGGCATTCTTGAGCTTATCCTTCATTTTTTCCTTGAGACTCAGCTTTGTCCCTGCGTTTTTGGTGCCGCCTTCCTCTTTGGATGAGGAGAATAAGCCAGCGCTTACGCAGACGATCAGAAAAAGGACTATCAGTGCAACCCTCATTCCTAAACTTGATGATTATTGGAGTCAAAGGCAGAAAATTGGAGAATGTTCAGAAGAGCTGAATGCCCTGCTTCGTCTCCCCCTCCCTTTTATGTTGGCTCTTGCTCTCCAGACTTTATCGACTGCGCACAGTGTTTGCGTGAGTCCCGGTGTTACAACATGGAATCGAAGTTTTTTTTTCTCATCATTCAGATTCCATCACTGCCGTCTACTGCGCCCACATATACTGATAGAAGCTGTGACATGAACGAGAATTTGATCAGAAAAATGTATATGGACTTGAGATGAAAAAAGTACATACCCAGCAAACTAGAGCATCCTTCCGAGTCTCTCTTATGCATTCGGTATTTTCAGCTAACTAAAATCCCTGTCGCAACCTTTGTTATATTCTGGCAGCACCTGTAGGAGTTTCCTTGGCCAACATTTGTAAATGCTAACAGCTCGTAATTTCTATGATGAGGTAGTTTTTGGAGAAAGCACTTCAGTGAATGTAGCAGTTTATTTCATTTTCTTCATTGAAAGTACACCCCATTCAAAAAAGGTAAGAGAATCAAAACCTATATTCCGAAGCAGTATTGCGGTTCAGAAAAATAATATTTGCGAGTGTGAGAGCGATGACTCAATCGGACGAGAATACCTGATTTTTCTATGGTAGCGATTCCAGAATTTCACAGTTCTGTTATAAAATACTTCCACCATGGAGACCTAAACAAACAAGTCTGAGAAAAGAAGCACAGCCTCTGTTTGAGGTACACCTCTGCGCATTTAAAGTACATCCAATGAAGAGGCCTGAAAAAAAATGAAGTACATGTGCTTCTAGAAGAGAAAATGCGGTGTATTCCGAACCTGTCAACAAGCCTCGCTTTAGTTAAGTTGAAATAAGTTTCAAATTAATATTCGGTCAGTGTACCCGATTTCAATTAGTATAAGAGTATACATGCTACACTGAAAACTCCAGACTAGAAATGCATAGGTATAGGCTTTCAGTCAAATTCAAAAAAAAATGAATGGACGGGGCCGCAGCATTAGATTGCCGCTGGGGACCGAAACTGCGTTGACCAGAGGTGTAGAGAGTGCCGCACCGCCGTCGTAAATGATCGCGTCTGATTCTTCCGGCTAGAATTGGTTAAAGGCTATACTAGTGTCAGAGTCAGGCGGGCGTTTTCCACCTAGACAACGGGGACATGAAATTTTGGAAATTTAAATTTTTTTTGGGGTGGGGGTAGGACAGGACGTAGAAATTTCGGTCAAAATTAAAAAAATTAGGGGTGTTTTCAGCCGCGTTTCTCTTTCTGTGAGGAAAACAGGTCTTGGAACGGGGGGTTCGAACGCGATTGTCTCACATGTTGTACTAGCAAGAAAAGGATAGAAGAGAACAATGGTATGGCACCCGAACAGTACATGTGATGAAGGTATATAACGATGTAATAGCCGTGTTTGAGGCAGTAGCCAAATTTTCAGCTCATAAAACAAACATTTAAACGAGTTACATCTATTAACGGGTTTACTACCGCTTCAGTCCTTGCCTTCGAAAATTGGACAACGTAAGTCCTCCCACAAATATTCAGATTTTCAAAGTTCTCGAAAAGGTTTCAGAATTTCCATGAAGTTCCCTGCAAAATAGTATACTCTGTTTATCTTTAATTGCACAAAAAACGATCCGCCAATAGTCCTCTAATGGGCCGGCTAGTACCGTAGTTTACGTCAACTACGCGTTCTCGGCAGACCCGGGTGCGCACAGTGGCAGGGTGGGTGGCCGAGTGACGGCATTGATGAATCGATCGCTCAGCACACCCCGGTGCACACCCGGGTCTGCCGAGAACGCGTCGTGGACGTAAACTACGGTACTAGCCGGCCCATTAGAGGACTATTGGCGGACCGTTTTTTGTGCAATTTAAGATAAACAGAGTATACCTAACTCCCCTCCAATTACCTCAACATTACGGAAAAATTGCTTGTAACTTATTTTACCGTTGTCCAATACCGTTTTTCAGAACCGCGCCTTCCGCCGAAATTGAGCATCGTAAGTTTTTCTTCTAAAAGGCAACCTGAGTTCCCAAAGGTACTATTTCCATCCTATGCCTAACCTCTACAAACTGCGGAAAGGCCGCCCGCAAACTCCACAATTTAAGGCATTCAAGAGCAATAATCCAAATTGCACTGCCACGAGCCGTCGAAAAATACCGCGCTCCAAAGATAACCGAGCTATGTGCGCAGAGGAAACCGCAAAACCACCGCCGGGGTGACACCCCCTCTCCCACCCGCGCTCGCATCCTTTCTGGTTGAGCAATACTAGTTGGGAATGGAATGTTTTTAAACCTGTGAAGGTTTATGCACCCACACAAGGTTTCCACCCGCACGGAGGTCGCGATGCAAACATAGTTGGAGGTTTCTTATCTGGCAAAATGTAGACTTCTGCTGGCATCTGCTATTTCATAGTGTTCTTACGGAAACCACACCAATGCGTTAACTTTTGATAGTGTCTTTTCTCGAAAACAGAACCCAGTCAATGATACTAAATAAATCGCGGTCACGTCTCTACCGGACTACAAGTGGCGTTCCTCAGGGCACGTGTATTGGCCCATTTATGTTTTTGATGTAGATCCATGATTTACCAAGTGTCCTGCCTACGGGATCGTTTTGCTCCGTTTACCCTGACGACTCCAAGATTTATTCTATCAATGCCTGCGAAAAGCTGATGCAGTGACTGACTGGTCAAAAACCTGGGATCTTGACATTTACCCAGGAAAGACTTCAGTGATATGTTTTAGGAAGAACCATCCCGATGTTCAGTTTTACATTGATAAGCGACAGTTGGTAAAATCCGACGAAATTCGAGATCTCGTAGTCCTTTATAGCAGTAACTTCAGTTTCGAAGAACTCATCAAACGACGTAATAGTTAAGGCGAAAAAACAAGCGAACTTCTTCTTGAGAGCATTCAGATCGAGGAGCCCATGCCTACTTTTCAAGCTTTTCGCAGTCTATTTGAGGCCTCGAATGAAATACTGCTGCTCTCTATGGTCTCCATGCAAGAAGAGTCTAGTTGAACGCATTGAGCTGGTACAGAGAAGCTTCACATACTACTGTTTTCATAGGAAAGGCCAGTCTAGAACATCCTACGCAAAACGTTTGAAAAAGCTCGGAGCCCACACTCTAGCCTTCCGAAAAAGGGCTGCTGACTTTGTATTCATGTACAAGTTGACGACTAAAGAATCTGATCTAAAACTTTAATACCTGTTCGACAGACCACCTATGATAGGTATTAGGCAGCGTCCCTACGTCGCGAGAGCGGGCGTTAACGCTGTTGTGCGCCTCTCGAAGCTCCTTTTTGCTGGAGCAGCCCTTGCCCGCAAATTAACACAGGCAAACACCCCCTACCTCGTGTTGATCCGATTGAAAAAGTTTGATCGGGTGATCAACCGCTCGAGTCGACGCAACGGCTGATGATTTGCCACGGTTTTCAACTTTCATGGTGGGATTATGGCCAACAAGGGCAATAGTTTTGCTACAGGTTTGATGTCATCTGCTTTATTGATGAAGCAGTAAGCTTCAAACTTGCTTCTTGCATCGTGGTGCTGGCGTAAGCGCGAGAGAGCGAGCGGGCGAGGGCGCGCGAGAAGGAGCGCCTGTGAGCGGCAAGCGAATCGTGTGCCCACGATGACCATCGATTTTGCGTATTCGCACGCTCTCGCCACGCATGGACGGAGCCTTACTAGAGGACACTCCTTTTGTGATAGATCAGGAATCGTCAAAACAGCGGCATAAGCAGCCCTTTCTTAGCGAAAAACTATTCGACAATGGAGCAATTTTGAAAGGGGGGATGAAAGCGATCTTCTTCTTTCCAGGCATATTTAGTCGACTATTTCCAAAAAATGTTTTAGATGGTGTTTCGTAGTCTTCCACAAGAGACGCTCAGCTGATTTGATCCCACGTGATATGAGCCACCGTATTGGTGTTACTAAAGCTAGTTGCTAAATTGTCTTTTTGCTATCTTACTAACATCTAGAGCTTTTCTCGTTCGTAATCATTATTGATGACCACCATCGGTGGATCTCACGAACGAAGGCGGACCAACTATGATGGTATCCGGAACTCTCGAATCACCTCTGCTTGAGCTTGCAGTGTTGGCCGGCCACTGCATTTCCGACCGGAGTTCTCCACTCCCCCCCCCCACCCCGGTTTCTATGAGACTAACCACATCGGTCTCTCGAGTTTTGTTTCTTGTTCGATTTTGTTCCTCACAAGCGTACCCGAAATAGATGAATGAATGAATGAATCTGTCACACAATCTTATTTACTTCTTTCTCAATACAGACGTTGTCGCTCTATAGCGAAGCAAGTCAAAACTACACTCCCGAGTTTAAGCAGTCGGGTAGGGAATGCAGTAACCTTTTTCAAAACTTAGGGTTTGAAGAAATACTGCTTTTGAAAATTGACCGCACGAACTGTTAAAAGTTCTCCGAAACCTGGGAGGATGTGAAAATTTTGTACATTTTTCAAAAATTGTGATCTTCAAGTGGGAGACGAAGCTTCGTCGACGTACTGGACAGTGGTCTGCCTGACCCTGGCTAGACTATGAAACATGAATTATATTTTCTGATTACTAATATAATAACAGTTGTTATAACAGAGTCAGGGTTCAGACAACCCTCAACAGTAGGTAGTAAAATTAGCACACAAATCCCACTGGAAAGACACCGCCCTGTAATAGATCATGCCTGGGTATGTGAAACCCACTGCACCGAAGTCATGAGGAAGACTCGGAAGGATGCTCTAGTTTGCTGGTTATGTACTTTTTTCTTCATCTCAGGTTCATATACATTTTTTTGAGCGAATTCTCGTTTATGGCACAGCTTCTATCAGTATATGTGGGCGCAGCAGACGGCAGTGATGGAATCTGAATAATGAGAAGAAAAACTTCGATTCCATGTTGTAACACCGGGACTCACGCAAACACTGTGCGCAGTCGATAAAGTCTGGAGAGCAAGAGCCAGCATAAAAGGGAGGGGGTGACGAAGCAGGACATTCAGCTCTTCTATACGTTGTCCGATTTTCTGCCTATTACTTCAATAATCATCAAGTTTAGGAATGAGGGTTGCACTGTTAGTCCTTTTTCTGATCGTCTGCGTAAGCGCTGGCTTATTCTCCTCATCCAAAGAGGAAGGCGGCACCAAAAACGCAGGAACAAAGCTGAGTCTCAAGGAAAAAATGAAGGATAAGCTCAAGAATGCCTGGAGCAGCATGAAGAAGGTAGTCTTAAAGCCAACATTCAACTGTCAGCTAATCTCACAGCCTAACACAAAACACATTTCAGGGCTTCAACAGTACAATTTTGTTAAAAATTCACGAGAAATTTGATAAGCTGAAAAAGAAGATTGCCCAGAAGCTTACGTTGTCTCCCGAACAGAAAGCTGCTTTGGCGAAGAAGCTAGAGGTTATCACGTGGTCAATGTTTTGTCATCGACCATACTGATCAGAGAACAGTGAGCTTAGACTGGAAAAAGAACTATATACAAAAAGTTAACAAAAAAGGAACTTGCTGGGTAAGAGAAGCAGAAATCTGAAAATTCTGAGAAAAGGCCACAGCAAAAATTCTTCTGTCACAACAAAGAGCCCATATTGGAGTTGAAGGGCGAAGTGAGGCTCCAACTCTTCATACACATACTTTTGGCCCGCTTTTTCCCAATCACTTTGTCATCTCAGCTCCAACCGGGGGCCAAGTATTCTTGTGAGCAGATAATCTTGAATTTAAGAATTATCGTGGACACCGCCCATGAGGCAAGACAGGAAGGTCGCCTAGCAGAGTATAATACTGCTCTCAGAAATTGGTCAAAGGCGCAAGATCAGGTTTACGCGTCTTTTTAGTCTGTTTTGTATAATTCGCTTAAAAGTCACATATGTGCGAAACTAAGGTAATATTCGTGATCCCGGCGTCGAAAACTACCCAACTGAGTAGCCTTTGTTGGGGTTTCGTTTTAAACTATCGTGATTCAACAGGCAGAGGGTACTGTCGACAAAGCGCGATGTTATCAATCCTTGGAGGACGCCTGAGCGCTGTCGATTCCACAACGAATGCCTCAAGCACGGTAGAGACGCCGTCGAACTGCCTCGGGCGGCGAATAAAATAATTTCTAAACAAGGCGGACTGATGAACTATTGGCTATAATTATGATACAAGGACTTTAAAACTTATACACAAAAAAAAGCTTATTTCGTGATGGATTTCGGTAAAATTTTGTGAACAAAGGTTTTTTTGGTACTCGGAGTTGAATGGTGACAGTGTCGGTTGATGAAAGTTAGCGTGGACATGGATATCAGAGCTTTGAATGTGTTGCTATAATTATGATACACACTGTATATCAGGGTAAGTCGTAGCGGTGTGATCGGCCCGTGATAAATGCGGCTCCCCCTCCTTCAGCTTTGGATCAGGTGCGGGCCCCTCCCATCGAGGTTGTGACTTTCTCCCTTTGTGTGAATTGGTTTGAGTGGTCTCTTCCAAACAATGCTTCCAAACGATTTTTCAATAAAGACGGACGTTATAGGTCAAGTCAAACCGGCAGTAGTCGGCTCAAATGCTTGGATCGACCTTGGACTCGGTCGACAGCTTTTTTCAATGGCCCTCTTTGAAATGAAGGTGCAGTGGGTTTCACATACCTAGGCATGATCTATTTTAGGGCGGTGTCTTTGAAGTGGGATTTGTGGGCTAATTTTACTATCTAATGTTGAGGGTTGTCTGAACCCTGAATCTGTTACAACAACAGTTATTATTTTAGTAATCAGAAAATATAATTCATGTTTCATAGTCTAGCCAGGGTCAGGCAGACCACTGTACGGGACCTCGACGAAGCTACGTCTCCCACTTGAAGATCACAAGTTTTGAAAAATGTACAAAATTTTCACATCCTCCCAGGTTTTCGAGAACTTTTAACAGTTCGTGCGGTCAATTTTCAAAAGCAGTATTTCTTCAAACCCTAAGTTTTGTAAAAAGGTTACTGCATTCCCTACCCGACTGCTTAAACTCGGGGGGGGGTGTAGTTTTGACTTGCTCTTCGCTATAGAGCGACAACGTCTGTATTGAGAAAGAAGTAAATAAGATTGTGTGAAAGATTCATTCATTCATTCATCTATCTATTTAGGGTACGCTTGTGAGTAACAAAATCGGAACAAGAAACAAAACTCAAGAGACCGATGTGGTTAGTCTCATAGAAACCGGGGGGGGGGGAGTGGAGAACTCCGGTCGGGAATGCAGTGGCCGGCCAAGACTGCATGCTCAAGCAGAGGTGATTCGAGATTTCTGGATACCATCATAGTTGGTCCGCCGTCGTTCGTGAGATCCACCGATGGTGGTCATCAATAATGATTACGAACGAGAAAAGCTCTAGATGTTAGTGAGAGAACAAAAAGACAACTTAGCAACTAGCTTTAGTAACACCAATACGGTGGCTCATATCATGTGGGTTCCAATCAGCTGAGCGCCTCTTGTGGAAGGCTACGAAACACCATCTAGGACATTTTTGGAAATTCGACTAAATATGCCTGGAAAGAAGAAGATCGCTTCCACCCCCTTCAAAATTGTTCCATTGTCGAATAGTTTTCGCTAAGAAAGGGCTGCTTATGCCGCTGTTTTGACGATTCCTGATCTATCACGAAAGGAGTGTCCTCTAGTAAGGCTCCGTCCATACGTGGCGAGAGCGTGCGAATACGCAAAATCGATGGTCATCGTGGGCACACGATTCGCTTGCCGCTCACAGGCGCTCCTTCTCGCGCTCTCGCCCGCTCGCTCTCGCGCGCTTACGCCAGCACCACGAAGCAAGAAGCAAGTTTAAAGCTTATTGCTTCATCAACAAAACAGATGACATCAAACCTGTAGCAAAACTATTGCCCTTGTTGGCCATAATCCCACCATGAAAGTTGAAAACCGTGGCAAATCATCAGCCGTTGCGCTGACTCGAGCGGTTGATCACCCGATCAAACGTTTTCAATCGAATCAACACGAGGTAGGGGGTGTTTGCCTGTGTAAATTTGCGGGCACGGGCTGCTCCAGCAAAAAGGAGCATCGAGAGGCGCACAACAGCGGGAACGCCCGCTCTCGCGACGTAGGAACGATGCCTAATACCTATCATAGGTGGTCTGTCGAACAGGTCATAAAGTTTCAGATCAGATTCCTTAGTCGTCAACTTGTACATGAATACAAAGTCAGCAGCCTTTTTTCGGAGGGCTAGAGTGTGGGCTCCGAACTTTTTCAAACGTTTTGCGTAGGATGTTCTAGACTGGCGTTTCCTATGAAAACAGTGGTTTGTGAAGCTTTTCTGTACCAGCTCAATGCGTTCAACTAGACTCTTCTTGCATGGAGACCATAGAGAGCAGCAGTATTTCATTTGAGGCCTCAAATAGACTGCGAAAAGCTTGAAAAGTAGGCATGGGCTCCTCGATCTGAATGCTCTCAAGATGGAGTTCGCTTGTTTTTTGCATAAATGGGCCAATACATGTGCCCTGAGGAACGCCACTTGTAGTCCGGTAGAGACGTGAACGCAATTTATTTAGTATCACTGACTGGGTTCTGTTTTTCAGAAAAGACACTATCAAAAGTCGACGCATTGGGGTGGTTTCCGTAAGAACACTATGAAATAGCAGATGCCAGCAGAAGTCTACATTTTGTCGGATAACCTCCAACTATGTTTGCATCGCGACCTCCGTGCGGGTGGAAACCTTGTGTGGGTGCATAAACCTTCACAGACTTAAAAACATTCGATTCCCAACTAGTATTGCTCAACCAGAAGGGATGCGAGCGCGGGTTGGAGGGGGGGGGTGTCACCGGCGGTGGTTTTGCGGTTTCCTCTGCGCACATAGCTCGGTTATCTTTGGAGCGCGGTATTTTTCGACGGCTCGCGGCAGTGCAATTTGGACTATTGCTCTTGAATGCCTTAAATCGCGGAGTTTGCGGCAGGGGTGTGCGGAAATTTTTTAAAAATTTTCAGAAAACAGAAAATTGAGTTTGTCAGAAAACAGAAATCAGAAAACAGAAACGCCAAAACGGCCAGAAAGCAGAAAACAGAAATCAGAAAACAGAAAATTTTCAGAAAAAAAAACTATTGCAGTTTACCTTTTTTTCAAGGGGAAAGAGAGTGTAATTCTGAACGTCTTTGCTATACCTGTAATACAGTATCTACGAGACTACACAAATAACTAGTAAGACATTGATAGTAGCGATGGCACGTCAATGACAGGTAGATCATCATTGAAGGCACTCATTCTGAGTTTTAGGCGAGAAATAGCCCAACAGGCTTCACAGCGGTCCTTGATGTTCTATTTCTCGAATATTTCTTGATGGTTTCTCGATTAATAGTCGGCTAAGATCATGTCGTGAACGAAATAGCCTAGAGGTAGCCGAGAAATACCTGAGAAATAATCAAGACGTGACAGGCACACCAACATGCGACGCGGCCTTTCCCGGCTCGCAGAGCAGCCACCTTGGCGTTCTGCAGTTGGGCGGGGCCTTCTGGTGCTAGGCTGGGTCCAAGAACCGCAAACTTGGGTAGTTGAACCGACCGCGGTGTTGACATCCAAATCATGCATCAGGAATGCGTCGTGTACAGTTCAACTCCGCATTGCCGTTCAGTCCGCAAAGTGCACGCCGATTGCTGAAGCTTGCTGCGGCGCGGCTGCGAGTATCCTCAGACAGGGATATAGGGTTACTCGGGCGGTTTTTGCCTTTGGTGCACAGGTGATCTCTCATCCCTGTCTGAGGATATTCGCAACCGCGCCGCAGCACGCTTCGGCAATCAGCGCTCACTTTGCGGACTGATCGGCAATGCGGAGTTGAACTGTACATCCCCTGGAGAGCATTATTTGGCGTCCACTTCGCGGCGAACATTTTTGGCGGTCATTTCTAGGCTATTACGCGGCAACTAGCTACTTCCCGACCATTTTCCGGCTATCACGCAGAAAGCAGGCGCAATTGATCTGGTGCATTTCTCAGAGATGGCCAGTATGTTAGCACAGTAGAGGTTGCATCCCTCGTTGGCAGCAGCTAACAGCAGCAGTTGTTATTGATATCGAGGGGTTCAACTCCAGCAATTGTTGGAATCATATACCGCTGTCAATAGCACCTGCTGCTGACAGCGAAAATCTGCACTCGATCATTGCCCTGGTATGCAACTATTATTGTGCCGAAAAACTGAGTAGGTGAGCAGGGTTCGCGATAAAATCAGTTGCTGTGTTCTCTTTATGAGAATGCAGGTTTCACCATCACAAAAGTGAGAAAATGGAAGGTTACAGGAGAAACGCGCAAAAACAGCTTAGAACAGGTAATTGGTGGGTGAGCGCACGCCCCAACTAACACGACTCATATAATTACTGATTTTTTACGTTTAGCTACCTAACCTAAAAATCCCGCGCAGTATCAGTAGAAAAATGAGAAATGAGATGTTTGATACCGTTACCGAGCATTTGATTTCTCATTTTCCTCTTGATAATCCGCGGCATTTGCCGCTTCGCAAAAGTATAAAATAGGGTGTAACAGCAAGGCGGAAGACGGCAAAACAAACATACATAGAAATTTAGTTAATTGTGGGCAAGGTGATAACCAGCAATATTTTGTTCCTGAGCGTTTTCCTCTGAGTTTTCACCTATTTTCACTTTTGTGATGATCATGGCTACCTTCTCATGAGGATGCCATAACAACCGTTCCTTATGGTGAACCCTACCTTTAGCAGCAATCGCACAGTTAAACACAAATAAGAGCGAAACCACATAAACGACTAAACAGGCCGCACTGTCCAACAGACCTGGTTTTCGTTAATTTTTTGCTGATTTTTTTCTGATTTTTGCAAGTTTTTCAGAAAACAGAAATCAGAAAACAGAAAGGCCAAAACGGCCAGAAAACAGAAAACAGGAATTTCCGCACACCCCTGGTTTGCAAGCGGTCTTTCCGCAGTTTGTAGAGGAGGCATAGGATGGAAGTAGTACCTTTGGGAACTCAGGTTGCCTTTGAGAAGAAAAACCTACGATGCTCAATTTCGGCGGGAGGCGCGGTTCTGAAAAACGGTATTGGTCAACGGTAAAATAAGTTATAGGCAATTTTTTCGTAATGTTGAGGTAATTGGAGGCGAGTTAGGTACCATTTTGCAGGGAACTTCATGGAGATTCTGTAACCTTTTTCAGAATTTAGAAAATCTGAAATTTTGTGGGGGGACGTACTTTGTCCGATTTTCGAAGGTAAGAACTAATGCGGTAATAAACCCGATTAATAGATGTAACTCGTCTAAATGTTTGTTTTATGAGCTGAAAATTTGGCTGCTGCCTAAAACACGGCTATTACATCGTTAGGTATAGAGACCTTTATCACATGTACTGTTTTGGTGCTATACTATTGTTCTCTTCTATCCTTTTCTTTCTAGTGTGTGAAAGGGATAGAAGAGAACAATACAGTGCGTTCAGAAAGTATAGGGACACCCCCGAAAATCGAGGCTTCCAATAAAACGTTGTGTTTGGTGATCAATACTGTTCATCAATGAATTCAGCATCATGGAAAACCTATGTTTGATTATTTATATAACAATTGTGAAATTTTTTAAGATTTTATCTCAACTTTTAGAATTTTTCGCTGTTCAGAAAGTATAGGGACACCCTTCGAAAATTCAAATTTTTTAATCCAAACAAAATTTCCCGTTGCAAGTTTGCTACGTAAAGATGAGTACATGTGATATCTTTATTCCTAAAATGGCTCGTGATACTGCTCTAACTGCTTCTGAACAAGCTCAAATTCGTGAGCTCAGCGTTGCCGGGTTGAGCCAACGTCGAATCGCTACCCAGCTCGGAAGATCTGTCAACTGTATCAACCAGTTCCTGCCAGATCCAGATTCCTACGGTACTGCAAAACGTACTGGACGGCCGAAGAAGATCAGCAATCAAGATTCGCGGAGAATTATTCGGCTCTGCTCCAACAGCACTCTGTCGCTGAGCCAGATCAAGTCTGAATTATCGCTCAATGTTTCGAAAACGACAGTCTGGAACACCATAAATGGCGATAAAAACATTGTCCGACAAGTGATGAAGAAGGCCCCTTCGTGATCTGCAAACCATAAAGAGGCTCGACTTGAATTTGCGAAGAGGAACATGGCAACTGATTGGGCAAAGGTAAGGCAGTCTCATAAATTCCGGAAAAAAACGAGAAATGACGCAAAAAAATTTTAGGTCATCTTTTCCGACGAGAAGAAATTTAATCTTGACGGACCGGATGGTGCTCGATCCTACTGGCATTGATCTTCAGCACACGGAATTTCGGCGGTGGCTCGCTGATGTGTTGGGGAGCATTCAGTAGCGAAGGTGTTTTGGAATTGGCCTTCACTTCTTGTCGCATGAACTCGGAGGAATATCAAGAAACGCTTCGCACACATCGACTGCCATTTTGTCCGGAACACGACGTCAGCGTTTCACTTTCCAGCAAGACATCGCGGCCCATCGGTCTACAAAAACCTGGTTTCTACGTCATCGAATCCGTTTGGGAGTGGCCCGCGTGTAGTCCAGATTGTAACCCGATAAAGAATATCAGAGGCATACTTGTGCGCCAGGTTTATGCCAACAATAAGCAGTACAGAACGATAGATGAGCTGAAGGTCGCTATCCTCGAAGCGTGGGCCAATCTGGATGAAAACGGCATTGCCAATTCGATCAATTCTATGCCAAAGAGAATTTTGAGATCTTTGCTAATGGTGGTGTAGCTATTTCATTTTAGATTGTATGTTTAATTCTTTCTTTATTCAATAATTTTTGTTTTTGTGTTGTGTCTCTATACTTTCTGAACGGCGAAAAAATCTGAAATTTGAAATAAAATCTTACAAAATTTCACAATTGTTATATAAATAATCAAGCAGAGGTTTCCCATGATGCTGAATTCATTGATGAACAGCATTGATTACCACACACAAAGTTTTATTGTAAACCTCGATTTTCGGGGGTGTCCCTATACTTTCTGAACGCACTGTAGTATAGCACCAAAACAGTACATGTGATAAAGGTATCTATACCTAACGATGTAATAGCCGTGTTTTAGGTAGTAGCCAAATTTTCAGCTCATAAAACAAACATTTAAACGAGTTACATCTATTAATCGGGTTTATTACCGCTTCAGTTCTTGCCTTCGAAAATTGGATAACGTACGTCCCCCCACAACATTTCAGATTTTCAAAGTTCTGGAAAAGGTTTCAGAATCTCCATGAAGTTCCCTGCAAAATGGTACCCAACTCCCCTCCAATTACCTCAACATTACGAAAAAATTGCCTATAACTTATTTTACCGTTGTCCAATACCGTTTTTCAGAACCGCGCCTTCCGCCGCAATTGAGCATCGTAGGTTTTTCTTCTAGAAGGCAACCTGAGTTCCCAAAGGTACTATTTCCATCCTATGCCTAACCTCTACAAACTGCGGAAAGACCGCCCGCAAACTCCGCAATTCAAGGCATTCAAAAACAATATTCCAAACTGCACTGCCCCGAGCCGTCGAAAGATACCGCGCTCCAAAGATAACCGAGCTATGTGCGCAGAGGAAACCGCGAAACCACCGCCGGTGACACCCCCTCTCCCACCCGCGCTCGCATCCCTTCTGGTTGAGCAATACTAGTTGGGAATCGAATGTTTCTGAACCTGTGAAGGTTTATGCACCCACAAAAGGTTTCCACCCGCACGGAGGTCGCGATGCAAACATAGTTGGAGGTTTCTTATCCGACAAAATGTAGACATCTGATTGCACCTGCTATTTCATAGTGAACTTACGGATACCACCCCAATGCATCGACTTTTGATAGTGTCTTTTCTCAAAAACAGAAACCAGTCAGTGATACTAAATAAATCGAGTTCACGTCTCTACCGGACTGCAAGTGGCGTTCCTCAGGGCACATGTAGTGGCCCATTTATATTTTTGCCAACTTCATCTTGAGAGCATTCAAATCGAGGAGCCCATACCTACTTTTCAAACTTTTCGCAGTCTATTTGAGGCCTCAAATGGAATACTGCTGCTCTCTATGGTCTCCATGCAAGAAGAGTCTAGTTGAACGCATTGAGTTGGTACACAGAAGCTTCACATACCACTGTTTCCATACGAAAGGCCAGTCTAGAACATCCTACGCAAAACGTTTGAAAAAGCTCGGAGCCCACACTCTAGCCTTCTGGAAAAAGGCTGCTGACTTTCCATTCATGTACAAGTTGACGACTAAGGAATCTGATCTGAAACTTTATGACCTGTTCGACAGACCACCTATGATAGGTATTAGGCAGCGTCCCTACGTCGCGAGAGCGGGCGTTCCCGCTGTTGTGCGCCTCTCGACGCTCCTTTTTGCTGGAGCAGCCCGTGCCTGCAAATTAACACAGGCAAACACCCCCTACCTCGTGTTGATTCGATTGAAAACGTTTGATCGGGTGATCAACCGCTCGAGTCGGTGCAATGGCTGATGATTTGCCACGGTTTTCAACTTTTATGGTGGGATTATGGCCAACAAGGGCAATAGTTTTGCTACAGGTTTGATGTCATCTGCTTTATTGATGAAGCAGTAAGCTTCAAACTTGCTCCTTGCTTCGTGGTGCTGGCGTAAGAGCGCGAGAGCGAGCGGGCGAGGGCGCGCGAGAAGGAGCGCCTGTGAGCGGCAAGCGAATCGTGTGCCCACGATGACCATCGATTTTGCGTATTCGCATGCTCTCGCCACGTATGGACGGAGCCTTACTAGAGGACACTCCTTTCGTGATACATCAGGGATCGTCAAAACAGCGGCATAAGCAGCCCTTTCTTAGCGAAAACTATTCGACAATGGAACAATTTTGAAAGGGGGGGGGGTGGAAGCGATCTTCTTCTTTCCAGGCATATTTAGTCGAATTTCCAAAAAATGTCCTAGATGGTGTTTCGTAGCCTTCCACAAGAGGCGCTCAGCTGATTTGATCCCACATGATATGAGCCACCGTATTGGTGTTACTAAAGCTAGTTGCTAAGTTGTCTTTTTGTTCTCTCACTAACATCTAGAGCTTTTCTCGTTCGTAATCATTATTGATGACCACCATCGGTGGATCTCACGAACGACGGCGGACCAACTATGATGGTATCCAGAAATCTCGAATCACCTCTGCTTGAGCATGCAGTCTTGGCCGGCCACTGCATTCCCGACCGGAGTTCTCCACTCCCCCCCCCGGTTTCTATGAGACTAACCACATCGGTCTCTTGAGTTTTGTTTCTTGTTCCGATTTTGTTCCTCACAAGCGTACCCTAAATAGATGAATGATTGAATGAATCTTTCACACAACCTTATTTACTTCTTTCTCAATACAGACGTTGTCGCTCTATAGCGAAGAGCAAGTCAAAACTACACTCCCCGAGTTTAAGCAGTCGGGTAGGGAATGCAGTAACCTTTTTTCAAAACTTAGGGTTTGAAGAAATACTGCTTTTGAAAATTGACCGCACGAACTGTTAAAAGTTCTCCAAAACCTGGGAGGATGTGAAAATTTTGCACATTTTTCAAAAATTGTGATCTTCAAGTGGGAGACGAAGCTTCGTCGACGTACTGGACAGTGGTCTGCCTGACCCTGGCTAGACTATGAAACATGAATTATATTTTCTGATTACTAATATAATAACAGTTGTTATAACAGAGTCAGGGTTCAGACAACAATCAACAGTAGGTATTAAAATTAGCACACAAATCCCACTGGAAAGACACCGCCCTATAATAGATCATGCCTGGGTATGTGAAACCCACTGCACCGAAGTCATGAGGAAGACTCGGAAGGATGCTCTAGTTTTCTGGATATGTACTTTTTTCTTCATCTCAAGTTCATATACATTTTTCTGAGCGAATTCTCGTTTATGGCACAGCTTCTATCAGTATATGTGGGCGCAGCAGACGGCAGTGATGGAATCTGAATAATGAGAAGAAAAACTTCGATTCCATGTTGTAACACCGGGACTCACGCAAACACTGTGCGTAGTCGATAGTGTCTGAAGAGCAAGAGCACAGCATAAAAGGGAGGGGGTGACGAAGCAGGACATTCAGCTCTTCTATACGTTGTCCAATTTTCTGCCTATTACACCAATAATCATCAAGTTTAGGAATGAGGGTTGCACTGTTAGTTCTTTTTCTGATCGTCTGCGTAAGCGCTGGCTTATTCTCCTCATCCAAAGAGGAAGGCGGCACCAAAAACGCAGGGACAAAGCTGAGTCTCAAGGAAAAAATGAAGGATAAGCTCAAGAATGCCTGGAGCAGCATGAAGAAGGTAGTCTTAAAGCCAACATTCAACTGTCAGCCAATCTCACCGCCTAACACAAAACACATTTCAGGGCTTCAACAGTACAATTTTGTTGAAAATTCACGAGAAATTTGATAAGCTGAAAAAGAAGATTGCCCAGAAGCTTACGTTGTCTCCCGAACAAAAAGCTGCTTTGGCGAAGAAGCTAGAGGTTTGTTCAGGTTCCGTTTACTGAACAGGAATTCCAGACGGAAGTTTTTCAGGACGTGAAAAAATTGTGGCCCAAAAAAACGGTGCAAATAAATCCTGAAGGAGACGGTGTGGAAGAAATCAATAGAAACAGCGGAGTCGCTGAGCTTCTCTACCAAGGCGATATGGTCCTTTCAACGTAGGTTCCGTTATATGACTGCGGTAACTTCATTAATTTCTACTAGAACAGAACTGTATAGAACACGGCCATCATCTCGATTGGAGCACACCAACCATCATTCGAGTTTCGTACCGTGGCACTCGAAACATTTAGTTGTTTCTGACACCCCATCCAGGAAAAGGTTTTTGATGGCTAGTGATGTTTAAAAATGTGAGGGTTAAATGTTTGCTGATCAGCAGCTGATTAACGTCGGCATGGATCCTGAAGAGTCTTCGCGTTCACTGTTGATCGTTGGCGCAAACTTGGTGCCAAATGCTATGACATAGGTGCACCGAGTTTGCGCAGAACTCCAATTAGAAACGCAATGTCTCTTCAAAATCCATGCCGATGTTATATCTCGCAGAAGTTTTCTCCATCAAAGCCGCTTATGTTCTCCTCAGTTCTTTCAGAAAAGTCGAAGTCTATTCCTCGAAGTATGTACTGTAGGGTTCGCCTAATAGTTTTAGTCTGATGAACGGACGGGGCTGCGACGGTAGATCACCCCGCGCGAATTTAAACCCCATTCTCTAGTGAGGCCGCCAACCCCGCACGGCCAGCCGCCTGGTCAATGCGTCAGACTAAATCGAAAACGTAATCCATTGCTTATTCGGCTAGAAAAGCTGTAACTGGGGAGTGATCCGAGCGCTGACCGGAGTTTCGCAAAAGGGTCTGTTCGATGTTGTGGGAGAGATCAAAAGATACAGTTTTTATTCGGCGAGTTTCCCTAATGTGCTTGGGTAGATGAAATTGTCAAGAATGCTATTTTGGGATTTCGGAAATGGCAGCTATTCCGCTATAAATTTGCCTACGGGGTAGTTTGGGCGCTTAACACGAATACAAGGTCCGTTATCAGTTTTACACAGGATCAATATAAGATACGGTAAGAAAAGGAATATCTGCCTATATTAGCCTTCCGAAATCTTCTGAAAAACCAAAAACAAACTTTTTACTCCAGTTCAGCGCACCCAAACCATTCAGAAAATTCAGCCTACTTCGATGTCTTCTCTTCGTTTAAACCACAACTCTCAACAGATCAGTTTTTGAAATAACCGATTTGCGCTACGATCATCCCTCAGTAAAAAGCGCATTAGTCCGGCATGAAGAGGAGGGCTCCCGTATAAATCAAATAGAGACAGTAAGGCGATATGATGGTTCACTAATAGTGGGAGCAGCGGTTACCAACACAAAAGCAGTGGTATACTCTATTTATCTTGAATTGCACAAAACACGGTCCTCCAATAGTCCTCTAGTTGGCCCGCTAGTACCGTAGCGTACGTCCATGACGCGTTCTCGCCAGACCCGGATGTGCACCCGGTGTGCAGAGCAATCGGTTTGTCAATGCCGTCACTCGGCCACCCACCCTACCACCCGGATCTGCCGAGAGCGCGTCGTGGACGTATAGTTTCCGTTTTCATGTTAGTCTGACGCATGGACCAGGCGGCTGGTCGTGCGGGTTGGCGGCCTCAATGGAGAATGGGGTTTCGATTTGCGCGGGGTGATCTACCGTCGCAGCCCCGTCCATTCATCAGACTAAAATTATTGCGCGAACCCTACACTACGATACTAGCGGGCCAATTAGAGGACGATTGGCGAATCGTTTTGTGCAATTCAAGATAAACAGAGTATAAAACTTATGGCGGCATTGTCAGCACAGACGGTTCTTGAAAGCTTAATGATAAACCTGAAAGGAAGTACATGACCTTCACTTCTACAATTTATTTCGATTAGATTCATTGAGTAGTATAAGACGTGCACCTTCTCAAGAGACCATTTAAAAAAACAACGATCTGGCTGGAGCTATCCTAGAATTTTGACTCAACGTGTTAAAGTGCTGAGCGCAGCGGCAGCCTTTGAAACTTGCCAGATTTTTGATAGAGGTTCCGCTCCAACTAGATCGGAATAGCGAAAACAGCTGGCCCCTACGAGCCAACGGCTAAAAGGCACAAAATGCGTCGCCCAGGGGAAATATCCCTTTTGAACATGAAATAAGGGGAAGGAAATTAGCTGTTACGTAGAAATTCATGTATCCTTTTTTAAAAGTAAATTTTTCAGTGAGCAGGCTGATGAAATTATCGCGGATATCGAGTACGATGAAACCAACCGCGAAAAACGTCAGCCAATGCGCGACAGATACTATCCATACAATATTTGGCGGGAAAGAGTTATTGCGTACTTCTTCGATGCAAACGCAAGTTAGTTGGTAGGCGCCTGGTCAGTTGTGGTTGAGAAAATCCTGTTGAATTTCCAGCCTTGGCTGTGAAGAGCGCCTTCAGAAAAGGAGCAGCCTTATGGTCCAAGGGCACATGCATCGACTTTGTTGAAAACCGATATGGTAGAAAAAATCATTTAGAAAAATCGATAATTTGATATCAAGCGCGGCATTTCTACAGAGCCCAACAGGATCAACGTTTTCATGGGACCGGGTTGCTATTCAGCTGTTGGCCGTGAGGGTGGAGAACAACCGCTCTCGCTTGGATCTGGATGTCAAGATGTACTGCACACTACTCAAATTCTGGTTTATAAAGAAAGTTTAGAATTCTCATGTGATTTCCAGGTCGGAACCGCTGCACACGAATTGGGCCATGCCATAGGAATGATTCATACGCATGCGAGATACGATCGAGACCGAGCCGTTCTCATTGATTTCAATAACATTGAAGCATGTCTTCTATTATGCTACTCCTTCGATGTTCCTATAAGGAGCTTAGTTATTGCAGAAGAATTGGATTAGCCAAAACAACAAAGAATCGATACTGGTAAACGACAACTATGGCTTACCTTACGACTTCGGAAACATTATGCATTATCCCGCAGTTGGGTGAGAAACAAACCCCTTTTCACAAAACCCTCAGCACAGTCAAGGTACTGCGAAAAGGCCTGTTTCCAGTGCGAGCAAGAATGATACTCCTGTCATAATACCTAGCGACACCAAATACATCATGACTCTAGGATCGCCCCTAATCTCATTCTACGAACTGCTGATGATCAATAAGCATTACCAATGTGGTGAGTTGACCGGCTATGAACCTGAGATTCTGTGGTGGATGGGGAAGAATAAGTTAATGCCATGCTCAGATAAATGTGCTGGAAGGCCCAATGTGTGCAAGAACGGTGGATTTCCCAATCCTCGAGATTGCTCAAAGTGTGTTTGTCCCAGTGGATATGGAGGCAATTTGTGTGATCAACGAGTGATTTTATTCATTTCTCTTGCCACGTTCAGTTCGATCAGCGAGAAGAGTGATAATTCCAGCCAGCTGGATGCGGTAAGGTTGTTAAAGCGACGAATCAAGTTCAAACTCTAACGGACGTTCTCGGTTATGGCAGCGAAGGCATTCTGCGAGATGACTTCGAATTTTGCAACTACTGGATTGAGGTCTTTTTATTAAATTTCGCCCTAATGTTTGATTCTCTATCTATAGGAAGCAATTGAAGGCACCAGCTGGATCTAGAATTGAAGTGAAATTCAAGAGTTTCACCCCAGGGTTTTCAACAAAAATTGGTTGCATAAAGGGCGCCGTCGAATTCAAGGCTCACAGCGACCAGCGTCTCACTGGATACAGGTAGCAGCATTCTATGCAACAGAATAAAACATTTGTCTAAAAATCATCGGTCAGGTTATGCTCCGAGGAAGACGCCGGCGAGGATTGAGTGACCTTCACATCCGCATCCAACCTCATGCCCATCATAACGTTCAACAGAGCCCACAAAATGACCGCTGTTCTGGAGTACCGCATAGTTATTTTCTTGAAAACGGTGATATTTAGAGCTCCTAGGAAAATGTTTTCAATATTTTGCTAAATTACAGCTCCCTCTAGCGGTTTTTCTTCTCAACCTCAGTCTAAACCGGAGCCTCGTCCACAGCCTCCGTCTACCGTTTGCGTGGACTCGTACTTGTAAGGGAACTATGATACTTGAGACGCAATCAACGCTCTTTCCACAAATTGACCCAAGCAAAATACCTGAATCAGTCTTTTTTGCAACAACTCCAATCGCGTCCAACCGCGATCGTTGAGATTATTAAGAGAGTTGGAAACCTCTCTGGCCTTATGTAACTCCTTCTTTTCAACTCGTGCGAACTAATCCATTAACTATTCAGGTGCTCGGCACGTAGGATTCCCGACTACTGTACCAACCCAGCCTTCTCTGATGGACCGAAACAAGCCCTTTGCCCAAAAGCTTGCGGCTACTGTCGCTGAAATATCAACGGCTGAAATGAATTGTATTTCTTCAAAGCGTTGTGTTTACAAATCCAAACAAACATGATCATAGTAACTCCCAGCTAACCTAATTTCTGGACAACATAGCGTCACCTTCCAATTACTCTATGTTCTTTAATGGTTTGGTAGTTACTGAGAGTCATTCATGTTGTGGGTGTTACTGGACTTGGCAATTGCTCGGATGGGCTCTGGAAATAAGGCGAAAAGGGCTTGGAGTAAAGGGCTAACGTAGTTATGAGTGGTTGTCTCATATATTTTTTGAACTGATAAATGTTCCTTTAGGCAGTTGGAGCCCAAACTCTGCTGAGGAGCGGTCTCGACTAGCATAAACAATTCGCTGCATAAGCGTGTGCCGTAGAATCGCTAGTCTAAAATCAGCGAGGGGACTATAGTATGATCAACTCACACTGAATAGCCCCAGGACCCTTCTAGACGAAGTGCGAATGTTCATCGCAGTGGCGGGCTTAATTTCCGAGCATTTTCGCTTTTATTACTGTTCTTTTTTGGGTAAGAAAAAATCACGTGGTCAATGTTTTGTCATCGACCATACTGATCAGAGAACAGTGAGCTTAGACTGGAAAATAACTATATACAAAAAATTAACAGAAAAGGATTTTGCTGGGTAGAAGAAGCAGAAATCTGAAAATTCTGAGAAAAGGCCACAGCGAAAATTCTTCTGTCACAACAAAGAGCCCATATTGGAGTTGAAGGGCGGAGTGAGGCTCCAACTCTTCATACACATACTTTTGGCCCGCTTTTCCCAATCACTTTGTCATCTCAGCTCCAACCGGGGGCCAAGTATTCTTGTGAGCAGATAATCTTGAATTTAAGAATTATCGTGGACACCGCCCATGAGGCAAGACAAGAAGGTCGCCTAGCAGAGTATAATACTGCTCTCAGAAATTGGTCAAAAGGCGCAAGATCAGGTTTACGCGTCTTTTTAGTCTGTTTTGTATCATTCGCTTAAAAGTCACCTATGTGCGAAACTAAGGTAATATTCGTGATCCCGGCGTCGAAAACTACGCAACTGAGTAGCCTTTGTTGGGGTTTCGTTTTAAACTATCGTGATTCAACAGGCAGAGGTTACTGTCGGCAAATCGCGATGTTATCAATCCTTAAAGGACGCCTGAGCGCTGTCGGTCCCACAACGAATGCCTCAAGCACGGTAGAGACGCCGTCGAACTGGCTCGGGCGGCGAATAAAATAATTTCTAAACAAGGCGGACCGCTGAACTATTGAAAAGACGTTACAAATTAGTATTTCCGATTAGGAAAAAGAAAAGCGATTGAATACTGGAGGTGTTGCTATACTTATGATACAAGGACTTTAAAAGTTATATACAAAAAAGCTCATTTCTTGATGGATTTTGGTAAAATTTTGTGAACAAAGGTTTTTTCGTACTCGGAGTTGAATGGTGACAGTGCCGGTTGATGAAAGTTAGCGTGGACATTGATATCAGAGCTTTGAGTGTGTTGCTATAATAATGATACGCACTGTATATCAGAGTAAGGCGTAGCGGTGTGACCGGCCCGTGATAAATGCGGCTCCCCTCCTTCAGCTTTGGATCAGGTGCGGGCCCCTCCCATCGAGTTTGTGACTTTTTCCCTTTGTGTGAATTAATTCAAGTGGTGTCTTCCGAAGAATGCTTCCAAACGATTATACAACAAAGACGGACGTTATAGGTCAAGTCAAACTGGCAGTAATCGGCTCAAATGCTCGGATCGACCTTGGACTCGGTCAAAAGCTTTTTTCAATAACCCTCTTCAAAATGAGCGCTACAGCAGCCCGATCCAGAAACCTTTTTTGACCTTTCCAGACGTCAAAGTCCAGTCAGCAGTTTTCCAATTTTCTAAGCACCTCGAATGCCACATTCATCGTCGACTGCTTGGCTTCTGGAAGGGCTAACCAAGTAGTTAACCCACTTGACGATCTGATAAAGCTTGGAAAACTGATCTAGAGGCCTTTATCGCAAAAATTATACGGCGTGATAAGGCCTGTTTCTGGGCTCAAATCTAACCGTCACATTTACAGCCGTCACACCGGTCTTAATCGGCTCAAAATGGTCGGATCGACCTGGGACTCAGTCGACAGCTTTTTCAATGATCCTCTTCAGAATAGTGACTACGGCCCCATCCAGAAAAGTTATTAGATCTATCAGATGAGGGTCCAGGTCAGATTCGATCCCAGTAGAACGAACAAAGCGACATAATTCAGGAAACTGAATTCAGGAAACTGCGTAGAATACAGAACCAACAGAGCAAGGCAAGATACAAAGAGGCTCTTCTCCCACGGCGACAGCCTAGGAAGGGTGAAGACCGTCTTCGACGACACAACTCCCTTCGTCTATGACAAAGTGTTCTGCGTGCAGAATGGGCTCGGATTACTCCTCCAGGACATGAGACGACACCACTACAGCTCTACAGAGCACATCCAAATCTTACTTGTTTCCTAGGCCATGAGAAGGAATACTTGAAGCAAGCCACCGGAGCTGCAATTACATATAGTGCCATAGCTTACACTTCATCAAGAAATGCATTTTATTTTGCCAAAGAATTTCTACTCGTAATTGCAGGATGTAGACAGGAAGAGTTGTTTGTGGAGCTCATCACGAACCAAGAAAACCTTTTAGGCTAGCACTGAAAAATCTTTCCCTCGCAAACCCTACCTAGGAGGGTGGGGCAGCCGAAACCCCGCTGAGACCCCAACTATTAATTATCTCCAGCACTCGCACAGCAATCATGAAACGCGCCGACGCCCCAAACCCTTCCTAACCCCAACCTAACCCGCCGCTCACGTGCATACCGCCCCAGATCTCACCTCTAACAGATGATTACACAGGAAACGGAATAAAATAGGCAGTCTTCTCGCTGATAACTGCATCTCCTGTCAATCGTTCATTAACTATTGTGTAAGTTCAGAATAAGTTCGCACGTGGCATCGTGCATGTCTCACGGAAACACTTAACTTCATTAGATTTCTGGGCACAGCAACTTGGCCACTCCATGAGTCTTTTGACATTTTTTTGCGGATAGTCTAGTCTCTCTTTCTTGTAACGGGTGTGACGGGGCTTCCGTGACGAGCTTTAGGATGCGAGGTTTACATGGATTATTGAAGGAGCATACTATGAAACCAGCAACAAAATTTCGGGAAACACAAGGAATGATCTGCCGTTGTCTGGCAAAAAAAATAACCCAACGAGTCCGACTGCGACCGTCTGATGCTCACCGCAATCTCCCCGGTCGATAATGATGGTTCTCATGCGTACAAGGGCGGGGCCAATGCACCGACTGAGTCCGAATGAGTCTCGCTGCGTCCCAACCGGAATCATCCACACCCCATCTGTCCAATGATGATTCTTAAAAATGGTTTACGAGTTGAAGACAAAGACATGTTGAAAATAAGAAAAATTAGCCACCAAACACGTTCCGATTCACTGCTGATTTGATAATCGTCACTATCAGTTGCGTGTTTCGCAGAGGAACTGGTTGGCGCTGGGGGCGACCGGACTCAGTCGGACTCAGCAGGTTTTTCGACGAAGTCTGACGGGGGCTTGAAGGAGCACTTCCTATTCATAATAGATCACCAACCAGGACTAATAAAAGATCTACCTACACCGCATGTGCGAAAGCAAGAAAATGTCACATAAAGGGTAATAAATGACGCTAGTACATCTACTATTGTGGAACACGTAAAAGCAAGCCTCCACCACTTCGCTGCAATTTTTGGAAATCTTTCAAACAAAAAGAGCCTTTCAGTAGATTTCACACTCAATGAGAAAGGGGGCTTGAGAAAAAAGTGCAGCATCGAGTAAGTTTTCTGCAAACGTTTTGTTGCATTTTTTTTGCTACAAAGAGCGCCCGATCCTCACAACTCACTTCAAAATTGACGGAATGAATGTTCAGAGATTTCATGTACCTGTTAGTGAAACAAATGCATTTGTATGTGAGAAATATTTCTGACTCCGGTGTTTCATCGTAATACTTTTATTTCTTTCCGTGATTCCCTCGGTACGGCAGGAGGGAAATAAATGGCATAATGACGGACCTGGGCATGTGTCCCCCCCCTCTGTGATCGTCGCACCGTACGCCTAAGCCTGTTGTATATTTTGGAAGACCTAGGTATACTACAGTCCGAATAAATGTTGATTAGTTCAGGGAGGTTCAAGTTGGTGGTAGCATTGTGGTTATCCGCATCATGTGGAATTATCGCTACACTACCTTTACAGTATAGGGCTTGCCGGAGTAATTAATACACTCGGTTAGGTTATCTGTAGGGAGTCTGTGGCTCGAATCAGGGATGTGCGTAATAGAAATTTTGTAATTCGATAGTCGTTGGTCGTTCAACCGGCCAGAACCCTCGTTAGTCGTTAGTCGCTAAAGCTTTAAAAGGACAAGGCATTAAATACAAGCACAGTTGAGGCGAAAACGCCCTTATGAATAGAAAAAAAAGGAAGGCACGAAGAGATGTATGTTTTCCAAAACATTCATGGCCGTTAAAGACACAAATGTTAAAGACCTTGTTAGAGAACCTACTTCAAACTGCAAGCCTACGTATAGATAATTTGAAATATGCACGAAAGCCTAATACTCGAGAGTGTGTGTTTATCGAATTTCGTCGTTTCTCGGTAGGAAAAGAAACAAAATGGGAAACCGAAGAAATCTTGAACTCTCTGTTTTTTCCCTGCGCAAAATTTGCCATTCTGCGTTATATGATGTTATTTGACAACACGGAGAATCGCACCGACTTTGCACTATTTATTCTTTGCTCAGCGTCGCGATCCGAGCGCATGAGTGGTTTAGAGCTTCTTTCCATGATGAGAAAAGGTCGAAAGAAAATAGCACCCAAGTTGAATTTTTACCCCTGAGAGGTCTCAGCACCACTTGATGGAAACCTCATATCTCGAATTTATGACTGAAAGTGGAAGGATGGCATCCTTCACAATCCAATCATCGGATACAGTTCCCGTCGTTGAGCAGTTGTGGCTTGTAGACACCGCTCCATATTATCACCTCTGATAGTGTCCTCTGCAAGAATCTCCGCTGGAGCCGGTCAATGCCGGAACCGGTTCAGTGAGCCTACCATAAAGTAGCGAGACCGACACAAAGTCGCATATACGCTGCGCCTAACCTTGGGCAACGTTCGGTTGAGGTTTCAATGAGGGGGTGCCAGAACTGCGAAGTAGTGTCAGTATAAATAATAAATACTGAAGGCTATAGTTATTTTGTACTATTCACCTAGAACAACCAGCAGGCCAATATGTATTAGTCCTGGTGTAAGGTACGGGTTAGAGCGCGATTTGAATGACTATTGGCTTTCTAGCGAATTCTATGATTGCTCACAAAAGTATTTTAATTTTTGTTAGTCATTAGTCGTTAGTCGTAACACCTAAAAACCCGTTAGTCCTTAAATTCGTTAGTGGTTAGTCGTACTTACGCACATCCCTGGCTCGGACTTCTCGGGACTGGCATTTCAGTCGAGACTGGTGTTCGGACCCGGGGGAGAAAAACCACCGATTCGCCACAGATACTGTAACTGCAGTTGCGAAGGGAAGAGCTCGCCTCTCCTTTTTGCGTCTTCCTGACCTCAACCACTGCGTCAGAAAACGCTCTCCACAGCACGCCCTCGAATATTCGTCGTGGCCTCAGCCATCATTCCATTCGATGTATTTTGCCTTTCCTGGTTCGTTTTCTACCACACTGGATGCCCAGGATTTTTCTCGCCAATCATTTTACCGTGAAAGGTCACCAAGGCTGACCCACGTGAACGCTGCCCTCAAAGGCAGCATACACGCTCACAAACGTGGTGGAGATATCAGTATAAATATGCTCGCACGGTCCCTACCATGTCGTCAAAGACATTTGAAGCTCTCAAAACCATCCAGAATTACCATTTTTGACAAAAATGAGCAACCCTCTCTCGCACGCGTCAGATTCAGAACGATGCGAATGCCTCCACTCACCCTCCAACGCGAGGAGTGAGTGTGAAGGCACGTCCAACGTCGCGTTGCGGCGAACTACTCGCTGTGCGGATCAGGGATGTGCGGCAAAAGATTCTGAGAATTCAAACGTCAATGGGCAAGAACTTCCCAGAAATGGCCGGCAAACGGCAATCGGCAAATGGCAAAAAACCTCATCTCTTAGATTGACCCCAGAAGTTATTCACATGTGCCGCTCTACTTTTTTTCCCTTTTTTTCCAAGACTTTTGTCAAGATTCTAATAATTCCAATTCAAGGAAGTAGCTTCATTTCAAGGCATCAGATTAACAAAAACAAGACATGTGGGACCGCAGGGAATTCAAAGAAGTCGCCGCTGCGGCTTCGCGAGGCGAGGCTTGCGGCGGTTCTACAGGTACCGAAGCGGAATTATCACGGAGTCGTATCGGCAATGTCATGCCGCCCCTGCGATAGTTTCGTTGCGACTCCGCGGTAGCGCCGATGTGGCTCCGTTTTAGTGAAGCTGAGGCTCCGCTATTGTGCCGCTGCCGCTCTGCTGTTGGCGGCTGCGCTCTGACAAAAACAGAACCGACTGCGAGTAACTCGTATAAAATGAATCAGAATACAATTGGGTGGGCCCACGAATGAAAATGCACACCTTCGATGCTCACGTCCTCTACCTGATAGGGACAGAGGGTATTCTCGTTATTGCGACCTAGCAGATAAGGGATGTACGTCAAATTTAGGCTATTGAGCCAGCAACAATCTCGTTCTACCACACAACACAGTGAATAGTAGTCTACGCGGGGTAACTGATGCATCCTCGCGGTCACAGTACTGCCGCGGCAATGTCGCGGCGCTGTCGACCCTCAAGACACTACAACAGAATCTCCACGGCACAGTAATAATCATCACGGAGCTGCTGCGGTGCTACCTTGGAATTATAGAGGCACCATGGAGGGTCGCGGCACTTTTCTGGCACTGCCGCGGCATGCTTACTCAGAGTCCCTGCCCACGTGTGACGCACAAATGCTTCTATGTCGCACAGGTGCTTGCTGCTTCTTTTAGCTACACTAGATTCTGTCGAAACCCTGGAACAGAAACTAAAGCACCATCTTGGAATTGTACTATATACTGCACTACATACGACAAGGTACATAAATACTTCCTGTATGCTCATTCATCAGTTTTTGAGTCCTAGCAGATCAAATGATGGCAGCTCACTGCTTCAATGAATATAGAGGGTGAAAGGTGGACTAAGAGCCCGTGAAGCCTATACTCACGACCATGAAGTCACAGTAGACCCATATAAAGCAACACAGCCATTCCTTCTATAGCATACCATAAACGCCGCGACGCAGTGTAATGTGTTCGTTGGCGGCGATTAAGGCAAAGCGCTGTTCATAGAGGCTACCAGGAGGGCTTAGAGGTGGTTAACACTATGCGTATCTAGTGGCTCATAACGTGGCATGCGAGGGCGTAGTTTCAGTAATGTATGGTCTCTTTCCTGAAAATTGTCCAAGAAAAAGCTCGCGTTCAGCTGCAGTGTACCGCGGACTTACCGCAAGTTAACTCGCGTCTTCAAACCCATTTAATACCACCCCAGATGAGTCAAAACCCCGGATAACGGTTAAGCGAACAACGGATAATCGGATTACCCCTAGTGCCTACATGGTCGCTAGCATAGGCGAGGTCTACTTTCAATGTTGTGCCGAGTTTTGCCGGAAAATAACAGAGATTTCGGGCAACGACAAACGGCAAAAAAAGTCCCAAAAATGGCCGGCAAAGGACAAACGGCAAACGGCAATTGCTGCACATCCCTGGTGCGGACTGTGCGAGAGGTTCTGAGCCGAGGGAGATAATTATGCCTTCTGATAATCGTCGAGGCGCGAACCATCACTTATTACATTCCCGCTAATTGATTTTATCCCGAAGTTGCGCACCCGTTTCAAAGCTGGCTGCGGATGATAAGGAATCGATTCCTTTTTTTTTCTCGGTCTAATCGTTTTATAAAAAGTATTTTTGAAAACATAGAAACATTTCGAAAACTCTTATAACCGCAAATTCAAAAAAAAAGCTATTAAAGGCAGCGTCCGCGCAGAAAACCGAATTCGGTCGTTTCTTCTGAATGTTCGAACAAATAGTTAATGGAAGGGCGTATCCATGACATCTCAGGCGATTATCAGCCCCGAGCCGCCTGACAGTTCGTCTCGTTTTTTCCAATCTGCGAGTCGGCTCCTGTTGCTGTCCGGGCCACTGCTGTTGCTTTCCGGGCCACTGCTGTTGTTGTCCGGGCTATTCTGGTTGGCCCGAACAGCAGCAGCAGTAGCCCGGAGATTGGGAGAACGAGCCGAACTGTCAGGAGGCTCCGATTCCAATTCGGTGCGGCTCGGGGCCGAGAATCGCCTGAGATTATAGACACGTGAAACGGCTCCTTGGGTACGGAATGCTCGGTCCATCATCTAATACGAGGAACAGAAGCGCAACGACGACTCAAAGGTAAGGTTCTCGATAAAAACGACTTTTGAGCTCTCTTCATGGGAGTGTAGATTTTGTCATCACGAAAGTAAAAATAAGTGAAAAAACTCGGAAATTCGCTCGAAAAACGCTCAAGATTTATGTATTATAACGGCTAATTACTGGTGTCGGCCGGCCCCCTAATTAACGAGATTTTGATTAATGCCTGCTTATCAGCCTTTTATTTTGCTGTTAAAAAAGTCAGTAGTCTCCAGAGATGCTCAGAAATTACTTTAGAAGCAGATTAAAAGTTGACAAAACAGGTTCTTACGCAAATCTCGACACATGGGGGCGGGAGGACAACAAGCAATAACTTGTTCCTGAGGGTTTTTTCTCCAATTTTTCACGCATTTTCACTTTTGTGATGGCCAGATCTACCATTCCACTGGGAGAGCACAACATCCGATTTTATCGAGAACCCTGCCTTTTAGGCCATTCAACAACAAATAAATTTAAATCAAACCTGTTATAAATAATAATGTGAATGATTGAATAATAATTATATAAAAAAACAAAAATGAATTTGAAGAGATCCTCGCATTCAAACGTATCTATTGAAGGCTCCTTATTCTCAAAGAGCCTCCGACAGTGGAAAGGCAAAAAGAATTAGTCCACATGAAGAGCTAAAAGGAATCGTACGCGCAGAAAACCGTATATTATTTTTTCGTGTTTTTGTGTAGCTTGGCCTCTCTAGTGAACGAAAATGTTGAAGGGACCCATGAAAAACCTTCATTTGTAAAGAAAAGTCAATAGGAACACATTGTAAATACGAATTTGAATTTCGCGCCAAAATCCTTTTTGAAGTTTTCCTGCTTTTGGAGGCCTCGTCACTGTCATTTTCGGAGTTTTTCTGCATGTAGAGTTCGTGCCATCCTTATTTTTCATGTTGTCTTACGGTTGCACCAACATTCTAGGAAAAAGTGCTAGATGACTGGTGAGAAATGGTGGCGGATCTTCACCTTTGACGTCTTCCAACCTCATTGCCCAGCGTTTTTGTCGCGCCAAAGTTTACCAGTGTGGTCTACCGGGCTCAATCAAGAAATTGAGCTTGAAAAATGAAAATTCATTTTCAGCGCGAACGATGCCTTTAAGAAGCTGAGCCACAGCAGACGAAAGTTCTCGATACTTGTGTACATATTACACATAACCAGGACTCTGCGGAACTGTTCCGTTTCCGATTCCGTTTCCGTATTTCCGGTGGTTTTTGGGCTGTTCCGTTCCGCTTCCGTTTCCGACGTTTTGGGGCCGGAAAGGGAAGAAAGTAGTGCTGCAAGAATAATGGTAGTGGATTCATGCAAGGATGTTTGAGTCACAATGAGAGGCCGAGATTCTCTTTCAAACTCCTGTGTTCCGTCGAATATGTATCTGAGCCTGGCTGAGATCCTCGACAAAGTCCGGGGTTCTAAAATTGGCCCCTACCTGTCCTAGAACGATGACACAAGGTAGGCGTCTCATGAGTCTGACCATTTTTTGGGTAATTTTTTTTCAAACAGCCCTTTCTCCAAAATTGAAAGATTTTTCTGGAGCTCTCCGCAGAAGTCCTCTCACTCTTACTCGTTTGCCAACCTCCACAACAGCAATAGGAATCAAGACGCGACTCTTTCAGGAAGGAGTCTGGGCGGAGGCAGGTAGGGGTGGCCACTGGCAGCGTCACTTCGCGTTAGAGGCAGATCACAGTTAGATTCTCCCATACCGTCCAAGGCGCATTCTTTCATTTTTTGCACTTAAAGGCAGTGTTCACGATAAGAATCGTTTTTCTGCTTTTCCGCCTATCTTGCAGACGGTCCCATGCTTATTCCAATGATGTTTTTGGAATCGTACAAGACCTTCTGGGAACAGAGTTATGGTCCCTCAAAAAGTGAGCTCGGGAAGCATGGTGGACGAGTTGTCCAAGGCTTGTAACTTCCGTCTTTTGCAGCCGATGTATGCGAACTGACCTGAGTAAAAAGAGAAGTTGGGAATAAATAGAAGAACGGGGCTATTGATCGGAAACCATCGCTCATCTCACAATCTCGAGCATTCATTTGTTCACGTCGGTGGGCGTGGAAATTGCATCTGGGGTGTGACGAGCTGACGGGTGTCCAACTTTGGGGCCGTAGGGGACCGTTCCGAGCTCATTTTTCTTAGTTTTTTCAACGTTAGGGTTGCGCTAGACCCCGCAGATCTTCACCAAAAAATCAGGCATGGTTTTTATCGTGGACACTGCCTTTAATAGTGTGGCATTGGTAGCCAATTAGAGTTCAGAATAAAATCAAAACAGTCAACGGTGGTAATTTTAAGACTGACTTCTAATCAGCTTTGAACACGCAGTGCGACCACCCGCGTTCAGCTATACCTGGTACAGCCTGGACTCTATCCAGGGAACAGGCTGTACACTGCTTTGAAGGGGCAGCGTTATATACTGAGTAATTTGAAACTTCCTTTTCGGATTTTCCCACAAGCGGGCATTCGAAATCATGTCGTTCCTCATGGTGATTTTATGTACTTTGAATAATTACAGTTTATTGACTGAAACCATAGGTTATCGAGCGAGAGCTGCAAAAAATGAGCAGCGGCGAAATGTGGGAATGAGACAACCCATAGTTTCTTGTCTCTCCCTTTTCCGTTCGATAATTTCCGTTTCCGGCGTTTTTCGGCAACTTTTCTTCCGTTTCTGTTTTCAAAAATCTTGAATAAGATTCCGCATAGCCCTGCACATAACACTAAAAAAGAAAGATGAATGCTCCCGAACTTGTCAGCGAGTATTCCTTCAATATCTGTTTTGTGCGGCCTGTTTGCTATATATCACAACCACGTACCAATAAATCTGTGCAAATTAGCGAAAAATCGGATGAGGTTCTCTGCGTGTACTCGCTTTAAAGGCACAATACACCCTCAGACATGAATTTGGTGATTTTTGTTAGATTGTGTAGCAGACCCCTCCTGTATAAAACGTGCCAAATGCGAGAACTCAATTCCTTCAAATGAGCGAGATATGTACAGGCGACCACCACAGGCTCGTCCCCCTACCAGATTTACGAACTCGATAGCGGTTAATTGGATGGATGAATTCTCAACATTTCGTCGTTCTTCAGTCCATTGCCGGTCTATCTCCTCATCCTGTTTTGCTCTCTTGAGAATGAGGAGAAATACAGGCCTGACACATCTCGTCCACGAAATTTTGGCCCTCAAAATGCAGGCATTTTCAAGGAGCCATATCTATGTTCGTAGGGGGTCTTGGACGACTACAGAGATACCAATGTGATGAGCGAGTGACTCTCTCCAGGATAAGCAGGCAATCTAAAAAATAATTCTCAGAGTGTTCTGTGCTTTTAAAGGCACTCACTGTCCACGATAATATCAGTCTCCGAGTTTCCACCGGGAATCGAGACGTTCAAGCCTTATTTAAAGGCACAGTCCAGCCTCAGAATCGTTCTTCTTTTTTTCTGCCTATCTTCGGAAAGCTTACACGCTAATTCCAATGATGTTTCTGGAATTGTACAAGACCCTCTAAAAACGGAGTTATGGTCCTTCAAAAATTGAGGTACAACAGCATGGTGGACGAGTTGTTTGAGGCTTGTAACTTCTGTCATTTGTTACCTATGTATGCGAGCCGACCTGAACTACGATAGAACTTGAGAATGAAGGGAAGAACGGGGTTATTGATCGGAAAACACAATTCATCTCGCCACTGTTGAGCTCGAAAGGTGGTAAAAGGGGCGTGCCAAAGTGGCTTCCCGATGTGGACGCCCCTGGGTGGCTTCCTCCTATATCTCGCTTATTCGGAGGAAATGAGAGTCCCACTTGACAGGTGCTATATATGGTGAGTCTACTTCACAATAACGTGGAAATCTCAGATTTCGCCCCTGAGCTTGGACTATGCCTTTGAAGGCATCGTACGCGTAGAAAACCGTATATTATTTTTTCATGTTTTTGTGTAGCTTGGCCTATCTAGTGAACGAAAATGTCTAAGGGGCCCATGAAAAACCTTCATTTGTAAAGAAAAGTCAATAGGAACACATTGCAAATATGAATTTGATCTTCGCGCCAAAATGGTTTTTAACCGTTTTCTGCCTTTGGAGGCCTCGTCACTGTCATTTTCGAAGTATTTCGGCATGTGGGGCTTGTGCCGTGACTGTTTTTCGTGTTGTGTGACGGTCGCATCATCATTCTATGAAAAAGTGCTAGATGACTAGTGAGAACTGGTGGCGGATTCTCACCTTTAACCCCTTCCAACTTCATAACCCTACGTTTTTGAGACGCCAAAGTTTCCCAATGTGGTCTACCGGGCTCATTCATGATATTGAGCCTGAAAAAAGAAAATCGGTTTTCAGCGCGAACGATGCCTTTAACCACAAACGTCGAAAAAACGGCTAAGAAAGAGCCCTATACGGCCCTAATTTGAGTGTTCCGCTCACGCAACGCCCACTCCCTCAACAGCTACCCATAAAGTTGTACAGCTCTAAATTTCAGATTGAGAAGGTAATCGGTCACCAATGGGGTAAGTTTAGTTAAAGGCACAGTCCAAGCTCAGCGGCGAAATCTGGGATTTCCACATAATTGTGAAGTAGACCCACCACATATAGCACCTGCCAAGTGCGAGCTCTCAATTCCTCCGAATAAGCGAGATATAGGAGGAAGCCACCCTGGGGCGCCCACTTCGAGAAGCCACTTTGGCACGCCCCTTTTACGATCTTTCGAGCTCCACAGTGGCGAGATAAGCTATTGTTTTTGATCAATTGCCCCGTTCTTCCCTTCATTTTCTACCTCTCTCTTTGCTCAGTTCGGCTCGCATACTTCGGTCGCAAATGAAGGAAGTTACAAGCCTCGGACAACTCGTCCACCAAGCTTTCCTAGCTGATTTTTTGAGGGACCATAACTCCGTTCCCAGAAGGTCTTGTACGCTTCCAGAGACATTGTTCGAATCAGCGTGGGACATTTATTAAGAAAGGCTGGAAAACGTAAAACCGATTTCGAGGTTGGACTGTGCCTTTAAAGGCAGTGTTCACGATAATCTTAAATTTTGAGATTATTCGCTATATTGGTTAAGTGGCCCCCGGGTAGAACTGAAATGACGTTGAAACTGAGAAAAACGCACCAGAAGTGCTTGAAATCCTTAAGTATCACCCCGCCTCTTAAGTATCACAGGAAGTGTTTGTTGCGACAATGAATTGTTTTGTGGACCCGTCTTTTGCAATTCTCTACTATCTATTGCTCCGTTCTTTCCTTAGGGCCCTAACTAGTCCTGTTTTGCCTGAAATATTCTTGCATTTTTCATTAGCTCCATTTTTTACCGGTGACAACCACCGTGAACATGTTCATCCAATCGGACAACTAGTCCATGCTTTGAAATAATGTCACTGAAATACGACGTTTGAATGCGTTTCTCGCCGTTTCTTCGTAATTTTGGTAATACCTGGGGGCCAACGCATTGTTTTATGTGAAAAACTCGGGGACTAAAATCATCGTGAACACTGCCTTTAAGTGGAGGGGACTTTAGCCCACTGAATGTATGCTGTTTCCTTAAGATGGGTTTTCCAGTTATTTACGGATCAGAGGCGGTTGAAAGGAGTGGGCGTTGCGTGAGCGGAACACTCAAGTTGAGGGCCGTATAGTGCTCTTCTATGCTTGCTCCTAGCCGTTTTTTCAACATTACCAGTGAAGCTGGACTTTGGCCTCTCGATTACCGGTAAAAACTCGGAGACTGGTTTTATCGTGGTCAGGCACAATCTTTTATCGGCAATCTTGTAGGCACAATCTTTTAACTTTTATTCTCCATAGGCAATAACAAATCACCCTCGGCATCCCGAACCCTCCTCCATCTCTTCACTATGTGTTCAGCTAGGTGGAAGCTTTCATCGTTCATCTGGCGCGACGGATCTACTAATATAGCAAGGTAAGATCGCGTGTGAGAATCCCTGATGAGGTTGTTGGCCGCTTTCGTAACTCACCTCGCCCGGCTATCGTCTTATCCTGGCCTGCGTTAGAATGGTAAGATATTTAAATTTGCTTTTTGAAAACTGTTGGAACACCGCGCATGAAAGTTGAAAAAATCGCCCTCTATACATGTTTTGCTTCGAAGTGGTCAGATTACATTTACTAGATTGGGATGCCATTCTGTGTAGGATATTTTTAGATGCCTCACAGGGTTTTTCATCAAATTAAAGTCTCATCCTTCTTTCCCTCATGAAGTTTTGAACGCTTTGGGAAATAAATGATCTCTATAAGACATTTTTGACCTGTTGCATGCATAGTTGCATCGCGGCGCGACGAGAACTTATGATGGGCATTGATACCCCGTCGTTCAATAAGTTTCGTCATTTGATAAGAAAACACAATTTTATGATTCAAATACCCTTTAATATTCAGTATAATCTCCCTGAACTTTGGTACACTTGCTCCAACGATCCTCCAATCTGTGGATTCCATGCCTGAAGCGAGAATCCGGAAGGTCTTCAACAGCCGTTATGACCTCTTCATTTGATGAAAAACACTTGCCACGCATAAATTTTTTGAGTTCTGGAAACATGGAAGTCGCTGGGGCCAAATCTGGTGAATATGTTGGATGATCCAACAATTCGAACTTCAATTCATGGATTTTAGCCATTGTCAAAATGCTCTTGTGACACGGTGCATTGTCCTGATGAAAAAGGATTTTTTTCTTCTGTAAATAGGGTCTTTTTTCACATTTTTTTTCCTTTAACTGGTCTAAAAGGTTGCATTAAAATTCAGAGTTAATCGTTTCACCAGTTCGCGAGTAATCCACAAACAAAATCTCGTTCGTATCCCAAAAAAACTGATGCCATAACCTTCTTGGCCGATTTCCGGACACGAACTCGTTTCAAAGCCGAACAACCAGGTTCACACCACTCTTTAGCCTCTTGTTTTGATTCAGGATCATGGTGATAGACCTAAATCTCATCCAAAGTGATGAATCGACGCAGAAAATCCACTTTATCCTTTCTGGAACGCTTCAAATGTTGCTGAGAAAGTCGCATTTGAATGTGTTTTGGATCCATTGTTAGCGAACGCGGCACCCATTGTGCACACAGCTTTCTAAAACCCAAAATTTCACTTGAAACACGGCTCACGCTGCCTAATGAGATCTGTAGAGCCCCTACTAATTCTCTCTCAGGCAATCGACGATCTTGCAAAACCATATTCTGGCTATGATTTCTGGTGTTGATGCGCTTTTTGAACGTCCTTCACGTGGATCGTCTTCAAGGCTTGTACGACCACGTTTAAATTCAGCAACCCATCTTTCTACTGTTCTAATTGTAGGTGAACAATCATTATACACTTTTAACATTCGTTCGTGAATTTCTTTTGGTGCTACACCTTCCAAAAATAAGAATTTTATCACTGTACGATATTCAATTTTTCCATTGCTGTGACACGGCGACACTAAATGGCTTGTAAACAAAGAATGAATTGACAGAGCGAAATGAAACTTCACATACGTTCATATGAAGAGTGTACCATCAACACAAAAAAATTGGGCTACTAGCAACGCCCTCTCTTATCGAACGACAAAACTTATTGAACAACCTGGTAGATCACGGCGATTTTGCGTCGCGCCTTGATGCAACTCAGCTCACACCCTAAGGCTCCGTCCAAAGCAAACGACCAGCGGTAAAGCGTCAAGGCGTCGGAGCATTAGGGTCAGGTGCTCTCTACACATGGAGGGAGGAGCACGGACGAGATTTATCGCTGACGCGACGCGCGCGGCGGAACTTCTGTCTCTATCACTAGAGCGCGTTTACCAAAAGCTCGCGAGATTTCACGCCATTTCATGTTTTGATTGATTCTTACATGACTTCAATCACACTGATAGTGAAGCTATCTGTGATATGTCCTTACAACAATCATAGCCCGCGGGCTAGATAAAAAATACCGGCGATGCTATCATAAATATGTCTGAAAGCATGATTAGTAAGCTATTAAGATGGTTACAACGGCACGAAAACATACAAGATTTATTGAAATGAGCGTGCAGGATAAGATAGTGAGAGGAACATTCAAGTAACATAAAGAAAGGGTCATGTGAGAATCAATCAGAACATGAAATGTCATGAAATCCTGCGAGCTTTTGGCAAATGCGCTCTAGTGATAGGGATAGAATTTCCGCCGCGCGCGTCGCGTCAGCAAGAAATCTCGTACGTGCTCCTCCCTCCGTGTGTAGAGAGACCCTGACCCGAGCATCATGCGCCAGCGCTCAAACGCTGGCGTATGACGCTCGACGGCCGGCGCATTCAACGTGTCCGAGGACGGCTCGTGGTTAACAATGGTATCGATAATATTAGTGACAGCCGTTACGGTCACTATGCCTCCACCCTCAGCGACTGGCCGGCTGCAGTGGTCGCTGGGGAGTCAGATCAATAACAAATACTGAAGATGCAAACCCCAGCGTCACTTGGCGCTAGGTCGCCTGCTATGGACGGAGCCTAAATGATTCAATACTCGAAGGTTTGAATCCCGTTACATGATGTCCTTTTGAGTTACTGAATTTTGCGATTTAGACGTTTCAACTAATTTTTTCGGACATTTTTAGCTATTTTCTACACATGTGATTTTCTATTGCAAGTGTTTGATTTTCCGGACGCTATGACAGACTTTACGAATACCTTGCAATTCTCTTGAGAGAGGGGTCCCGCAAATAAGATTTGGGTGCATAAGGCCCATCATTGTTGAACGATCTTCGTAACGGTCGCTCGGCACGCACACTAACCACGTGGGGGAGAGTTTCTTGCGGAAACACTTTATGTTATGACTTTTTTTCAGTTTGGCTTCATTCATGAAAGTATACGACAGCTGATGCTGCGCAAATATGGTGACGAACTATGGCAGGATGTTTTGTGAGTACCAAATGGACAAATAAATAGGATATGTACTTCTAGACTAGCCGTTAGAGAGATCAATATTGGTGAATAAATAGCATATTTCCCGCAACGTAGAGTAGGTGCTCTATACCAGTGCCCTTGCTTTGATATCTGTTCAAAGCAAGACACGATTTCTAAAAAATTTAGCTTCGTGGCAAAAGTAACGATTTTGCAATGTCATTTATAAAAAAAAGTTTCCGAATTATCTTGAAATATCTAAGAATATGATTTGGGGTAAAATAGCCTGGAGTAATTAAAAAGCTAGGAAATGAAATGAGATAACCAAAAATACGTACGATTTGGGGGTCGAAAATTTCACAAGTTTCTTCGTTAAACTTATCAGAGCGAAATCAAGCACGATATGGAATGCAAGGTCGCGTTCACCTAAGTATGTTGATTCCCTTGTTACAGCTTTCAAAAATGGCCTAATGTTTTGGTTGCACGCTTGATTTCGTTTTGATAAGTTTTACGGAGAAGCTTGTAAAATGATCGACCACCAAATCGTATTTTTGTTTATTTCACTTCATTTCCTGGCTTTTTTATTACTCCAGGCTCTTTTACGCCAAATCATCTTCTTAGATATTTCGAGATATTCTGAAAACTGTTTTTTTGTTTATAAATGGCATTGCCAAATCGTTACTTCTGCCAGGAAGCTGAATTTTCAGAAACTTCACACAATTTTCTCGAAGGTTTCCTCTCTGACTCCAATTTCGCTCCACGATTTCCATCTTGGAAGGATGAGACATCTAATAGACTATATTGTCGTATGAGTACGATTTCTGAAACTTATTACTCACAACCATAAAAATGCTCCTCATCGCCGAACTCTACGCAACAGGTGAAAATCGATATTATTGATTATATATATTCGGTTTTGCATGATGAGAAGAATTTCCCAAACAAGGGACTTAGAGCTATCAACAATCAACATTCATTGCGGCAGTTTGTGTACCGGGCAAGAAAAAAGTCGATATTATTGATTGGTATTAATCGATAATGTTTGATGAGTGAAATTTCCAAACCTAGAGACCCGTACCCATCAACAATCACCACTCCTCGCCGCATTTTGGGCAATGAGCTCGAAAATCGATAATTTTGATTATCGATCGATGACGTGTCATGAGTACGAAATCTGTGAAATTCAGTACTTACCCCCCCCCAACGACCTGTTTTTGTTAGCTGCAGATCCACCCACTATACTTATGTCGAGTCGAGTCATCGAGTCTTGGTATCGACTGAAACAGTCGACATCGAGTCATTCGACTACTCGATTATTCGAAATTTTGAAAAATCGAATTAGTCGAAAACTCGATTATTCGAAATTTTGAAAAATCGACTTAGTCGAGAACTCGATTATTCGAAATTTTGAAAAATCGACTTAGTCGAAAACTCGATTATTCGAAATTTTGAAAAATCGACTTAGTCGAAGACTCGATTATTCGAAATTTTGGAATTTCGAGTTAGTCGAAGACTCGATTATTCGATAGACCCTAATAGTCGAATGAACTCGACAGTCGATTGTTTCCAGTCAAAAAAAATCACCGTCAGGTAAATTACTTCATGTAGTTGACCGAAACTGAGCCACCAGTTTTCGAAGACGTATTTGCGGACCTTGATGGCGGAGATTCCTCCATGAGCTTAGAAGATCTCGAAATAGACGACTATATGTCGTGACTTATTAATGTTAAAGGCAGGGTTCGACATAAAAACTTTTTTTGAGTTCTCTTCATGAGAATGTAGATTTCGTCTTCATAAAAGTAAAAAGCCGGAAATTTGCGGGAGAAAAGCTCAAAAACAAGGTATGACGGCTAATTACCGGTGTCGGCCGGCCCCCTAATTAACAAGATTTTCGTTAATGCTTGTTTCTCCACCTTTTATTTTGCTGTTAAAGTATTCAGTAGTCTCCAGAAGTGCTCAGAAATTACATTGAAAGCGAAATACAATTTAACAAAGCAGGCTTTATAGAAATCTTGTTAAATGGGGGCGGGAGGACACCAAGCCATAACCTAATCCTGAGCCTCTTTTATTCAATTTTTTTATTGTTTTCACTTCTGTGATGCCCAGATCTACCTTCCATGAGGATAGCACATTAACCGATTTTATCGCGAACCCTGCCTTTAAACTCACACCCGCCTATTTCCACGGTTCTAGTCTCCAAGGGAGATTTTCGCTTGCTCACTTATGCTGTGATCCCTCCGAGTTGATTCCTCCCCAATAATGAAATTTGTTCGGTTTTCCTAAGATATGGAATTTTGTCTTTGACATTTACTAACGGACATTAAAAAATAAGTGTTGGTTCCAACAGTCCTACTCTGACAAGGGAACCACTTTTAGTCTGCGTGGTCATTCCATATGAAATGTACTTTTCTAGAACTATTTTGAACGTAGAATCAGAGTGCGCTTCTTGCAGCTGCCTAAAAGCATTCTGGAAAAAGTTATACGCATTTTCGAAAGCTTGGCGACCAGGCACTCATGGAATTTTTTGAGTTGCTCTGAGAAAAAGTTCCGCATTTTGCTCAACACTTGTATGTAGAGGTGGTCTAATTCTTTCAGCACCTTAAGGGCAGTGTTCACGATAAAAATCCAGAAAACGAAGGTTTAGAGTCTGAATTTTCTATCAGTGAAGGAAGAATCAGGAAAAACGCTGCGAAACATCCAAAGATTAGCTCTTCTTCTAGAGAGCCACATATCAACGGTGGATGAGTTGAGCGGGCATGGGCCTGAAGTAGACAGAGTGCACAAATGCGCCCCAATGCTGAAACTCAGCCGCGCTCGCGCTCCAATGCTAATGTGGAAGCGATCCAAACTGTTCCTCGGAAAACTCAACCGCGAGCGAAAGGGCTAGCGCGAGCGGACTTTGAAGCCGTATGGAGCTCTTGCGGGCTCGTTTTCGTTCGTTCTTTCGACCACAGTGCTCCAATGAGACCCTGAACTTTCGATTTCCGGCCAGAAACCGAGGACGAAATTTATCGTGGACACTGCCTTTAAGGTGCTGAACACGAATCTGGGGCCCGTGTGTCAAAATTCTGAGGTATACTGTGGGTTGCGATATGTGCCATGCTATTGAGGAGGGAAAATTCACCTTAATAATTCGAAAACCGATAAATGATTATCAAAGTCGTATTCAGCTCCCCGAATAACCCCCAGGAACAAGTGCTGAGTCGAATCGCCTCCGTTCCGCGGAAGTCTGACTAAATTGCCGTATACACGCCGTAATCTACCGTAATCTGTCAGAAATCGTCAACTGGACCTTAGATTCGTGTGAAACACTCCAAAGCACCCTTCGAAAAACAATATGAGCCACATCTATTGTAGAAATCCGCAAATCTCAACGCGTTTTGGAACGTACAAGAGGTGCTGAACTCTGGCGAAAAACGCCTATAACTTTTTACAGAGTGGCTTTAGGCAACTTCGAAAAGCGCACTTGGATTCTACGTCAAAAACGGTTTCGGGGAAATACACTTCAACCGGAATGGCCAGAGCAACTAATAATAGTTCCCTTGTGAGAACATCTTTCGCGCCGGTACCGCGATCCGCGATTGTGCAGCGCTCGTCTTCCCCTTGTCCCGCGATCCGCCCACGTCCCGCGAAAGTTACCCGATCGACCCACCCGTGGTCATTCCTGTGCACGTACCATGATGCTACCGTGATCATTCCCCCCGGTCCAGCGCTCTCATGCTGTGCAGATTTGTAAAGCGGCGCGAAATAGGACTTAGGCAACTACCTAATAGCTTTGGGTTAATCTGATAGGCAACACTCGTTCGGGTAAAACACCGAGACGGCCTGGGTGATAGGACGCAGTACAATAAGGGGTGAGGCTGACGGAAACGCCGTACGCTCCTGGTTCGAAAAAAAAAGAAAAGTGATTCGAGTAAAACAGTCGAAATAAGGTGTTTCAGAATTTCAATTGTCGAAATTTGCAAAAAATGAGTTAGCCAAAATCTTGATCATTCGACTATTCGAAAAATCGAGTCAATTCGACTACTCGATTATTCGAAATTTTGAAAAATCGAATTAGTCGAAAACTCGATTATTCGAAATTTTAAAAAATCGAGTTAGGCGAAAACTCGATTATTCGAAATTTTAAAAAATCTAGTTAGGCGAAAACTCGATTATTCAAAATTTTGAAAAATCGAGTTAGTCGAAAACTCGATTATTCGAAATTTTTGTCGAGTCGCCGAAGTATACCACCCACACAGCAGACGTAGCATGCCTAGGCAGTTTTCGCGCTCCACGGCTAATTTAATATGTAAACCCGAGATTTCGAGGTACCCTTAAAAGTTAAGGTATCAAGTTCAAATTGGAATAGGAGCGACCTGCATCCATTTTTAGCCTCTTGCAAAAAATGAGCTTCCTAGCTCTACTTTAGGTCTTCCAACAAGATCGTAAACGCCGTCTGAAAAAAAAAGAGATTAACAACAAAAACGAGCGGGCCTTCAGTTTTTTCTCAAATCTTAGGAAACCATTGTAAACCATTTTTGTACACACTTTTCGCGCTCTTTTCAATGCAGTTTAGACCTAATTTCTTCGTTTACTTTAAACCTAGATCTCGCAGAAGTTGCGAGCATGGTCGGTTCAGAACCAAATCTGTTGCGCACCTCGCGCGCACCACAATTACGCCATGAGCAGAGTTTGACATAGGCGGAGGAGTGTTTACTATCGTACTCAGAGCCAAATTCCGGTCCGCATTTGCGGACAACTACTGTTGCATCAGGCAATAGGTTGATAAACATTTGCTCCCAACGCGATTCTTCTTTTTCCCACCACGATTATCATCGTGTTGCGTGAGACATCAGCCGTAGTCCGCTATTGCGGACAAGGATTTGGGCTCCGAGAACGAAAGTATGTTCAGGATTGCTGCTACTTAAAGAACCTGCCATGGAGTCGCAAGAGTTTCAAGCAAACCTATGGCAGGTTTCCGAATTAGAGTGAGCATTCCGTTTCGTTCTTCACCCCCAGCTACACCTCTCAATGAAGTGACCGGAACAGGGGGCAAGAACTGCCCATACACCCTCGTTCTTCTGATAGACTACTTTCCGGCTGGTCCTAAACAAGTCCTAGTAGCTGCCCTGTTGATAGTGGAAAAAAGCTATGAGCCATATCTTGAAATGAGGTCTAAACGGGGAAATTATTGAGCGCTGTATCATCGATTCCTTCAACTACCAAGCCGAGCCAAGTTGGCCGCGTGGTCCGAAACGCGAACTAGCAGCCGGAGGCCCCGGGTTTCATCTCATTGCTCGAATACATTTTGCCACTACGTTTTGAGTCCTACTAGTGTACACGGTATTTCTCATATATTTCTATGACAGTTAATCGACAATAAACGTCAAAGGGATGAACGACGACTAAACTGCGCGGCAAACTCTATGACATACCCCGATTTTCGCGGTTCTGGGTGTGGTGTGGGCCGAGCAGAAAAACTGTACATTTCAATCAACGGAACACCTTCAAAAACTCTCAGATACAATTTTTCATAAGAATACGTCAAATCTTACAAGGCTGGCACCGGAAGGTGTCGAAATTGACCCATGCAAAACTAAGTGACATAGCAGGCGAATCTTGGGAGTTTCCCGAATCTCGTAGATTTTCCGTGAGAAAAATCACGGTTTTATGAAATCTTTTTAACAATAGAGTGTTCCTGATCCTTATCTTCTCAAATGCCACTTGAAACCAGTCTGTCGGAGAGCGAAAGAGCTCAAATTGATTTCATGAGCCATATGGGCCTATGTATTCGATATATGAGTCAACGAATTGGACGAACTCGAGATAGCATTGCTCGGTACCTTAGAGATCCTGTTCTGTACTCGCATAAAGCACGAACTGGATGACCAAGGAAGCTGAACGACCGAGTGGAAAGAGCAATCGTGAGGCTGGCATCGAATTCCATCAGGTCCGCCAGCGAGAGCAAGGGAGCTTTGGACCTGCGCGTCGACAAATCCACAGTCCTGCGATCCATTTATCGGTCCCAGGGCGTGGTCCGCAAACGAATGAGAAAGGCTCCACGTTATACGGAAAACCAAAAGAAATCGCGGCTCCAGTTCGCCCGAATGAACATGCAAACCGATTGGATGAAGGTGGGTCCCTTCTTCAATTCTCATGTGAACGACCTCGAGTGAAAATAACATTTCAGATTGTTTTATCGGACGAAAAAAATCCAACTTAGACGGGCCTGATGGATTCAACTCGTACTGGAGAGATATGCGCAAGGACCCAATAACGTTCTCGAAGAGGAACTTCGGAGGAGGAAGTTTGATGTGTTGGGCAGCATTCAGCTGGTACGGCAAGCTAGACATTTCTTGCAGTATGGACTCTGCAGATTACCAGAGTGTGCCGAAAGATCACCTCCTGCCCTTTTTGACACGCCATCGCCATGTGTTTCAGCAGGACAATGCGTCCATTCATGTAAGCAGGTCGACACTGGATTGGTTTTAGGCCAATCATGTCGATTTACTCGAGTGGTCCGCCAGTTCGCCGGACCTCAACCCGATGGAAAACTTTAGGGGTATACTTGCGCGACGCGTATACGCTCATGGCAAGCAGTACGAGCTCGTAGCTCAACTGAAGGAAGCCGTTATCGTGGAGTGGGTCGCAATTGAAGGTGGCGTCCTCAAGAACTCAGTGAACAGTGTGCCAAACAGATTATTCGACGTTACCCACCGCCAGGGTAACTCCACTGACAATTGAATTTATGTTATTGATTGTTGTTATTATAAACGGATTAGTACAGAGCCTGTGAAAATGAAGTTTTGTTTGTAACCTCTGCTATGTCGTATAGTTTTGCATCGGTCAATTTCGACACATTCCGGTGCCACCTCTCCAAAATTCGACGTATTTTTATGAAAACCTGTACCCAGTACATAGTTTGAGAAGGTGCTGCGTCGGTTGGCACTTGTAGTTTTCTGCTTAATCCACGCGAAATCCAGAACCGCGAAAATTGGGGTATGTCATATGTATAGTTTTGCCGCGCAATGTATTCAGAAGAGCAAAACACCAAACGGAATTTTCGATGAAATTTTTTTTGTCTGACAATTTCGCTATCCTCGAGTTGTTCAAGCGGAAAATTTAGCACGCAAAAGCTGCAATTACGGCTAAATCAACGAAAATCGACATTTCCTCCTCTTGTTGTGAGCATCTACCTTGCAAAACCCCCGTTTCAAACAACGTCACGGCGAAATTCGTTACAGCAGTACTACAGTCCTCTCTGGATGGAAGCGAATGGGCTACGGTAACCCCACAAAACCCCTAGGTGAGGTTCGGGCAAAAAAATCTCGACTTGTGGAGCCCCATGGGGGTATAGCCCAATCCAACTTTTGGGGGTGCAGAAGGCAGTGAAAATTTTTCAGCCTAAGCTTTGTCCATAGGGGTACTCTGGAAGTTTCTTCCGTAAAACAGCTGCGAAACGAATGCTCACCGCGAAATGGCCGAGAAGTAGCCGAGAAATAGTCCACCAGAGCCGCTGCGGAGCATGGTGTGCTATTTCTCGGCTGTTTTTTGGCCGAAACTCTCGGAGTAGTTTGGGTCTTAGAACACAAATCTGGGGCTCATTTGTAAACTATTTCAAGAATGTAACAGGTTTAGCTCAAATAGTATTATACCTAGAGGGCTCTTCTTTTTTTGGTTCATATATTTTCTCTTATTACTCGTGCAGCTGCGATGTGGTTTATATGACTACCCTCTCAAGCGATTCTCGGCCCCGAGCCGCACCGAACAGGGATCGGAGCCGCCTGACAGTTCGGCCCGTTCTCCCAATCTCCGGGCCACTACTATTGCTGTTCGGGCCAACCGAAATAGCCCGGACAGCAACAGCAAAGGCTCGGACAGCAACAGCAGTGGCCCGGACAGCATCAGGAGCCGACTCGCAGATTGGGAACACGAGCCGAACTGTCAGGCGGCTCGGGGTCAATAATCGCCTGAGCTGGAAGCAGTCTATTAGAAAAAATGGCTTCACGGGTACTTCTAGCAACCGGTACAGTCATCCCCTGGCAAAACAAATAAACCGAACTGGTCAGGCTCCCATAACCGATTATTTGAGAATTTCAGCCGCACTGATTTGTAGAGACATGAATTTTTCCATCACAAATACGAAATTATTATTCGGAAAACATAGAGAGTTTTCAGAAGTCGTGCCGGTTTCGAGAACGGCAAGGAGAACATTGTGAATCATTACTATACCGACACCGATACTTATCTCCTGGTGGACAGCGTCGCAGTTCTTACAAGTGTGATTTTTTTTCACTTTTTTCCCATAAATATCAATGAAATGTATAGTCTTTTCATAACGCAGTGTACAAAGGCATGGTCCGCGGGCCATCGTCTACTACTGTAATCAACGGGTGCGCCCGAAGAGGCACTCTGGTGTGGGAGGCGCCTGAGAGCGCAGGGCGCGCGCACGTTCTTGCAGATGAGTCCCTTTCACAACGAAATTCGTTTTTCTTGGATATTCCTGGAATGATTAGCTACCCTCATTCCATTTTGTCTGTACCAGATGGTTACTGCTTCTCCTATTCGTTGCTTTTATCCACGAGAAGGTGTTCACGAAATGGTGCGCGCGCCATGCGCTCTAGGGCCCCGCCCACATCGGAGTGCCTCTTTTCCCTCCCCCGTAATCAACGCGTTCTCGTTCGACCCCGGTATGCGTCGGCGACTCAGTTTGTGATCGATTTGTCACTGCCGCCCCTAAACCACTCACCACGCCACAATGCCGTTTGGCGTTTGCTTACAAGATTTATTTTGGTTTTGGTTGAATTAATAGTGTTAGAGCTTTAATAAAAGTTTAGTTTGGTGTTCAACTTAGTTTTGTGCACCCACTCAACGTTTACAGAAGCCCTATCACATATTCATGGTGAAACTACTATCAAACTAAATCGTGGAGGCCGAGAAGATTGGGGTTGAATCAAAATAAAATTATCAGTTGGACGATAGAGTTGAGTGGTTGAGTGGCGGCGAAGATGAATCGATCGCTCATCGGGTCGCCGATGCATACCGGGGTCGGCCGAGAACGCGTCGATCACAGTAGTAGGCGATGGACCGCGGAACATGCGTTAGCGTACTGCGCTATAAACAGACCATACACATGCCGACCAAATTCAATGAACGCTTTAGAAATGACCCGAGAGCAAGTATGGGAGATGTATGGATCTTTCCTGATCGAGTACACCATGGAAATCGGATGGGATGAACTCGTCCGAAGTATGAGCCCAAATCTCAAGGTATTTCTTTATAAATATGTTTTTCCTCTCACTTTGGGCGTTATTGCCCATCTTAGCCATTTTCTCAAATTGTACCCTCATTGTCAGAAGCAAATGTGTTCATGAAAGAGCAGGAAGGTGATTCAAAGGCAGCATACACGCTCGCAAACGTGGTCGAGATAACATCATAAATAGGCTCGCACGGCCTCTACCATGTCGTCAACGACGTTTGAAGCGCCAAAAACCATACAGGATGACAGTATTTGACAATGTTTGAGCAATCTTGCCTCCCACGCCTGTATTTTCCCACCCGCTCGAGTATGAGAATGAGAAATGAAACTTGAGAAAACATGTGATAAGCTAGAGTTATAGCACTAGCAAATGGGAGTGTACGAGAGAAACAGCTTGATTTACTTGAATATAACATGTCTGCATACGGACTAACTCTCGTCCACTTTCGAGAATGCCGCTCTACTTAGGCTGACTTTTTGAAATGGAGGATTTCATCGGTGAACAAACATGTTATTATCAGGTGAATCAAGCTCTTTCTCTCGTGCCCTCCCATTTTATAGTGCTATCACTCTAACTTATCACATGCTTTCTCGAGTTTCATTTCTGAGTCTCGTACTCAAATGGGTGGGAAAATACAGGCGTAGAAGGCAAGATTGCTCAAATACTGTCATCCTGGATGGTTTTTGGTGCTTCAAACGTCGCTAACGACATGGTAGGGGCCGTGAGCGCCTATTTATGCTGTTATCTCGACCACGTTTGTGAGCGTGTATACTGCCTTTGAAGGTATCGATTTAAAAATGGTTCCGATTTTATGACATAAATCAAAGGTTTGGAGCTAATTGTACTGGGAACTGACGAAAAAACGAACGAAAACTGTGCGCAAATAGAGTAATAACGGTTGTTTTCGTTGTCGGGTGAAAAAGAACGAGTTTTAGGGCGCGCGGCTGAAACAGCGGATATTATCAACAAAACGGTTGAGATGCAGAAGCCGTTATATTCCTACACAGTGTACTGGGACGTTCACCTTGTTGGAAGCATCAAAAACCAGAGAAAACAACAGTATTAGTACTATCAATCTGGACGAGTTTGTATTTTGTGGTGGGGTTGCAGAGATTTTTCGATTTGTATTGCTGAAATTTAGCAGTTTTGCCTCGTTTTTGACGCTTCCAACGGCGTGAGCATTCTACTAGGAGCCATGCGACCTCAGAAATGTAGTTATCTCAACAACTTTTTCGAGCATGTCTGCTGCCTTTAAAGGCAGTGTCCACGATAAAAATCGTTTTCCTGTTTTTCAGCCTATCTTGTAAACGGTTCCATGCTGATTTCAACGATGTCTCTGAAATCGTACATGACCTTCTGGGAGCGGAGTTATGGTCCCTCAAAATTGAGCTAGAGAAGCATGGTGGACGAGTTTTCCAAGGCTTGTAACTTCAGTATTGTGCCGCCGATGTATGCGAGCTGACCTGAGAGGAGAGAGAAGTCGAGAATGAAGGGAATAACGGGGCTATTGCTTGGAAACCATAGCTCATCTCACGATTTTATTCGTTCGCGTGGGTGGGCGGCCAATGCGCTTTTGGGGTTTGCCTTGCGCTCAAAGTGGCAACTTCGGGCTCTTTTGGGGCTCTTTCTGGTTCGTTTTCATGCGTTCTCTTGACGTTAAAGGCAGTGTTCACGATGAATATCGCACTCGAGTTCGACCCAAAAATGGGATTGCTTGGTCGTGAGGTAACTAATAGTGAAGAAACAGCGAAGAAAAACGTTTAGAATAAGTCAAAATGGCGGTTTCAAAATTCAGGGCGTGGACGAGAATCATGGGCCTTGTTGATTTTGGCAAGCGCGCGCTATTCGCGAAATCTGCGCGAATCGATTATGCTAACTGCGGCAGAGTTGCTTGGCAATTTGCCATCGAAACGTGCGCGGCGTAACAAGCTCGTCCGATCGGGGGCGGACCGGGATAGGTAGGCGCACCGGGAGAGCTTTCAAGGTCGTTTGTATTTATTTCTGGCCAGTTTTCGTTGCTTTCTTTGACCCTATCCTCTACAGCGCCTGTCAACTTAGTGTTTCACACCAAGACCTCGAGAACGAGATTTATCGTGAACACTGCCTTTAATGTTACAAAATGTCCCTCCACTACCCATTCCTGAAGGAATTTCTAACACTTTTCTCATAGTGAACACTGCCTTTAAAGAATTGAGATTGGGTCAGCGTACTTTCGAGGGAAGTGTTCGTGGCGGTAAACGCATCTGCAAAACTGACTTGTATTGTTAGTATATTTTAGGCCTTCATAGTAAAACCGCGCAGTATCCAAGCCCGGGCTGCAGGTTCTAAGAGGTTACAAGCTTGAAACGGTCGTTTCTTGTACTTTTTCTACCATCCAAAGTAATCTTTCGAGAACCTGAAAACAGACCTCATAATCGTGTTTGGCGCCCAAATTAGCCCCCTGGACTAAGTATGACTGAGAGCACATTCTTCGAACTTTGTACACAGTTATGGCGTTTTGGACTTGTACGAATGGTTTGTTGATCGTTTCTTTAGCAATTTGGGGGCCCTAAAAGCGTTTGAATTTTTTTTCCAATTTCGACTCAAAACTTCCCCATAGGAGTTATTTGGGTGCTCATCACGAATGTGAAGTATAGTTCACGGCAACGGAAAAAGGCTGTGGTGCGGTTGCGGGCTCGTCGTAACATACGGTAGTTTGCTAGTGGTACCACTCATTTTTCCGAAACAGCTGTGATGGGTCGGTGAGTCTGTGTTTTGACCGATACGACTACATCTGTGGAAGCAATGAAAACAGGTGAAAATGTTAGAGTGGAAACAAAAAATCACCGACCAGCCTCAGTTGTTTGCAAAAAAAATGAGTGATAACCTAATCAGACTTCTGGATGTTAAGAAGACTCCGCAACCGCATCTCGTCTTCCTTCACTTGATGTAGACTATGTAGAACGTGTCCGAATGAAAATGGCTGCTCTTGCGGCCGACATGCTTGGCAGGAGGCCGTCGCATTCGCCGCTCTCGGACGACCATGCGAAACGTCCCCCCAGCCTTCGACTACGAGCCTGGGCGACACCGGCTGGCAGCAAACACTGTGCCGATCAAGCAGCTCTGCAGAAGGGGCAGGGGGGATGGTCACCGTTGGAATCCAACATTCGTCCGAGAGCTGCACATGCGACGGCCGCCTGCCAAGCACGCCGGCCACTCGGGCCACCAGTCTCATTCGTACACACTTTATCTGTCGATTTTTCAAGGTTTTCGACTAAATTTGTTCAAACCCACCCATCAGTGGAAAATTTGAGGGCAAAACGCGACTTCTCCGGAAATATATCAAATGTTTCTCTAGGCGTTATTCGGAGTGCTGAACACGATTGTGAAGTCAATTTATCCACTTTCGATAGCTCACTGTAGATTACGATTTCTTCGCTATTCGATAGCACAGGACCAAACAACCCCATTTTTAAGTTTATCTCGAATATGATATTTGTCGTGGACCTTTAAAGGCGTGGCGAGATTAATCACACTATGCTGGCAGATGCTGGAGAAGATAAAACGAGCTAGAAATCGACAAAAACTTCAGCTAAATGAACGCCTGCCCTTACCCCGCTCCACACCCTTCTGACGAGCTTGTGGCACCGCGGACGTTTCGACGGCAAATCGCCAAGATACTCCGCCACGTCGCGCCTGTTCGATTCGCACAGATTTCGCCATTAGCTCGCGCTTGCAGAAACTAGCAGGGCGCGTGAACTCGTCCGCGCCCTGAACGATAGAAACCTCTATTTTGCCTATTCTGAGCGTTTTTCTTCGTTGTTTCTCCACTATTCGCTAGTAGCTCACGACCGAGCAACCCCATTTTGGGTCGAACTCGAATATGATTTTCATCGTGGAGACCGCCTTTCAAGCTTCCGTTGTTAGCTCGAAAGCGTTCGCTGTAACTGCGCGAACTCCGGCTGTCTGTCTGGATCAAGTTACTGTTTGTCCGCTAGATCCGCTGTTAGTTGGGAAACAGACGCCATTGATCCACGAGCTGCCGCGGTAGTCTAGGAAATAGGAATGTTGATCCTCCGAGAGCTCTCGAGGTTGTCCGAAAACATATTTTGTTAGCAGATTTTAGGCCCCCGTCATAATCGGCCGACCAGCTGCAGCCGAACCCTGTCGATACGTATACAATGCATTGGTTTTCAGGTGGAAAAATCCCCCCGATGAGTCCGCAGTGCACCCTCTCGCTGCGTCCTGTCCCGTCCTAGTCCGCCCCGGTCGATACGTAAGCAATACATTGCTCATTGAGGTGGGAAATCCCCCGGTTGCGGCCGGACGGCGCCGTCCGCAGTGTGCTCGAGTGCGCTCGCCTAATCGATTTGCACTCAGCTGACATACTAGGGACGGCGCTGGATCACAAGGGACGGGAGAGGACGGCTCTGGATTACTCGGAGCGGGAGAGGACGGCACAGTCCGGCTTTCGGCCAACTATGACGGGGGCCTTAGACAAAGCTCAGCCTCAGAGCTCCGAGTTTTAGTTCTCAGGCTTGCTGGTTGAACAGTAGGCAGTGACTGTTCGTCCGCCAGCCTTTGGGCTCCCGTCATAGTCAGCCCAGTCGGTAAGTATCCACATTGTGCGAGTTGGGCGTAAAAAGTTCACCCACTGTTACCAGACTGAGCACGCCTGTTTTGTCGTTCACCGTCCCGGTCATTACGCATGTAATGCATGCAAAATTCCCCGATGTGGGCAGACTTAGCCCGCCACGTCTGTCCTGATCCAGCTGTAGCCGTCCCGGCCATTACAGTTGACCGCAGTATTAAAAGGACATGGTGCGGTTGCGGACTCGCACTAGAACTACGGTAGATTCTGGCACTTTGCCAGATTTCGTCATCGATCGGCGCCAACCGTCGTCTCTCTGCTCACGAGATTACAAGCTGTGGCGCCGATCGATGACGAAATCTGGCAAAGTGCCAGATTCTACCGTAGTTTTACTGCGAGTCCGCAACCGCACCATGTCCTTTTAACTTTTAACATACATACGCTATGCATTGCTCACTGCGGTGAAGACTCTCTTCGTTGTGGCCGGACTGAGCTAATGGCCGTGCGCTCTGCATCATCGATTTGCATGCAGCCTAGACACTATACTTGGGCACTTCCGGAATTATTCGAATAATTTTGAAATAACCGATAGTTTCAGTTTTGTGAAAAGATATAATTCTGCCTTCTCATGAAATGAGGGAGCCTTTTTCCCTCAAGTAATGCTTGGAAACAGAAACAGTTCGAATATATTCTTGTATTGAGGTGAAAATCCAAATTATTCGAAATATTCAAATTTTCGGTGTTCCCAAGTATACTAGACACTATGGGCGACGCAAGACGGCTCAAAGAGGACGGCTCAGTTCGGTTTTCGCTCTGGTCTAGAAATAGTTCGTAGATTCCTTATTATCAGAGTTCTGCGGCGATCACTCCGAAAGCACTCGCGCTTCCTCTGATAGCACTCTTTGTGAGTCCAAGTACAGCAACAGTCGTATACGCAAGCTCCCGCAATTAGTCCGGAAGCACCCGCTGTTGCTCACGATCCAGTTGCGCGTAGTCTTATATCTCCAGCAGCTGGAACGCAAGCCTCCAGCAGTTCCAAATCGTTCTGCGAGCTTTGGCCGAGAAATAGCCGAGAAACAGCCCACGAGGAGCCGCTGCGGAGCCTGGTGGGCTATTTTGCGGCTATTTCTCGGCTAGAACTTTTAGCAGACGTGCGCGATTAACTAAAATAGGTGCCACCTTCACACGTTCAATTCTAGGGATTTCTCGACAATCTTGACTCACTGCACTATTTCATCGATCATGTGGTTTACAAAGCCAACCTTCGCGGACCATCATTTCGTTGTGAGGAGAATCCCGACGGGACCATCACTCTGCACTATTTCACCGGTCGTCCAGGGCTCTATCCAATCGTTAGAGGCAAGTGATTCTTACTCTGATGTTTTCATCAGAATGCGCGCTACAACGCGGATTTCAATAACAATAGGTGTTCTACGCGAAGTGGCGCGTCGCGTATTCAACATCGACATTAACCTGAATGTGACCGGACGCACACAGCGCAGTGTTCAGATGGTGTCAGGCGAGAGAATCGAGGAGCACGTCATCTTTCTGATCAAGGTTATTGATTCATAACTCCTACATATATGACCAATCCATCAAATTCGCCAGCTGATAATCGTTTCAGACCGTCGATCAAAGTAATAGCTGCCCTAGTGAGGGATCAACAGCCGGCATAATTCCCGGTATAGGTTGGTTTCTGAGAAATTTCCCGCATTACGCAAACTACCCATCGATCAATATTGCCGTTTAGACTTTTCCGAGCAGACGCTGCGAATGAACGCCATGGAATTCTGCACAGCTCTTCCATACCATGTGATTTTTGATGAGCATTGTCGACTACTACAGCACGGAAAGGAACTCGCGTAAGTATGCCCCGTCACACCGCGGTAAGGCCCAGCGGCGCTCACAAGGCAACGTCGCGGCGTAAAGGCGGGGCTAACGCGGCATTGAAAATTGACAGGTGTGAACAGATACGCCGTCGCAGGCCCCGCGTCAGGAAAAATATTGGAAGCAAGAAAATATAAAAGAGTTAAAATAACTAAACTTTTTAGGAATCACGTGCCTAAAGAGCTGTTGGCCGTCGGAACACCTATAATGCGCATATTCGAGGTGAACAGGTGAGTTTTCAACAAATCGTACAGAAAATCGTTGCAAAGCCTTTGCCTCGGTACTGCCGCGAATGTGCCGCTTTAGAGTCAGTAATCACTGGCCCGGTAGTATCACGCAGCCAACGCAGAGCTTTGCCCCGGAATCGCAGTGAGAGTCCCTCTTAGAAGCCTGTAGAACCCGAACCGAAACCTGCATACAGCCTCCACGGCGCGTTTCCTTGGTATCGTTCCGAAACTTGTAACCTATAAAACAGAACATTCGCAACATGTAAAGTACATAGGGCATCTGATGACGTCATCAGGATGTCATGTAAAGTACATAGGGCATCTGATGACGTCATCAGGATGTCATGTAAAGTACATAGGGCATCTGATGACGTCATCAGGATGTCATGTAAAGTACATAGGGCATCTGATGACGTCATCAGGATGTCATGTAAAGTACATAGGGCATCTGATGACGTCATCAGGATGTCATGTAAAGTACATAGGGCATCTGATGACGTCATCAGGATGTCATGTAAAGTACATAGGGCATCTGATGACGTCATCAGGATGTTATGTAAAGTACATAGGGCATCTGATGACGTCATCAGGATGTCATGTAAAGTACATAGGGCATCTGATGACGTCATCAGGATGTCATGTAAAGTACATAGGGCATCTGATGACGTCATCAGGATGTCATGTAAAGTACATAGGGCATCTGATGACGTCATCAGGATGTCATGTAAAGTACATAGTGCATCTGATGACGTCATCAGGATGTCATGTAAAGTTCATAGGGCATCTGATGACGTCATCAGGATGTCATGTAAAGTACATAGTGCATCTGATGACGTCATCAGGATGTCATGTAAAGTACATAGGGCATCTGATGACGTCATCAGGATGTCATGTAAAGTACATAGGGCATCTGATGACGTCATCAGGATGTCATGTAAAGTACATAGGGCATCTGATGACGTCATCAGGATGTCATGTAAAGTACATAGGGCATCTGATGACGTCATCAGGATGTCATGTAAAGTACATAGGGCATCTGATGACGTCATCAGGATGTCATGTAAAGTACATAGGGCATCTGATGACGTCATCAGGATGTCATGTAAAGTACATAGGGCATCTGATGACGTCATCAGGATGTCATGTAAAGTACATAGGGCATCTGATGACGTCATCAGGATGTCATGTAAAGTACATAGTGCATCTGATGACGTCATCAGGATGTTATGTAAAGTACATAGGGCATCTGATGACGTCATCAGGATGTCATGTAAAGTACATAGGGCATCTGATGACGTCATCAGGATGTCATGTAAAGTACATAGTGCATCTGATGACGTCATCAGGATGTCATGTAAAGTACATAGGGCATCTGATGACGTCATCAGGATGTCATGTAAAGTACATAGGGCATCTGATGACGTCATCAGGATGTCATGTAAAGTACATAGGGCATCTGATGACGTCATCAGGATGTCATGTAAAGTACATAGGGCATCTGATGACGTCATCAGGATGTCATGTAAAGTACATAGGGCATCTGATGACGTCATCAGGATGTCATGTAAAGTACATAGGGCATCTGATGACGTCATCAGGATGTCATGTAAAGTACATAGTGCATCTGATGACGTCATCAGGATGTCATGTAAAGTACATAGGGCATCTGATGACGTCATCAGGATGTCATGTAAAGTACATAGGGCATCTGATGACGTCATCAGGATGTCATGTAAAGTACATAGGGCATCTGATGACGTCATCAGGATGTCATGTAAAGTACATAGGGCATCTGATGACGTCATCAGGATGTCATGTAAAGTACATAGGGCATCTGATGACGTCATCAGGATGTTATGTAAAGTACATAGGGCATCTGATGACGTCATCAGGATGTCATGTAAAGTACATAGTGCATCTGATGACGTCATCAGGATGTCATGTAAAGTACATAGGGCATCTGATGACGTCATCAGGATGTCATGTAAAGTACATAGGGCATCTGATGACGTCATCAGGATGTCATGTAAAGTACATAGTGCATCTGATGACGTCATCAGGATGTCATGTAAAGTACATAGGGCATCTGATGACGTCATCAGGATGTCATGTAAAGTACATAGGGCATCTGATGACGTCATCAGGATGTCATGTAAAGTACATAGGGCATCTGATGACGTCATCAGGATGTCATGTAAAGTACATAGGGCATCTGATGACGTCATCAGGATGTCATGTAAAGTACATAGGGCATCTGATGACGTCATCAGGATGTCATGTAAAGTACATAGGGCATCTGATGACGTCATCAGGATGTCATGTAAAGTACATAGGGCATCTGATGACGTCATCAGGATGTCATGTAAAGTACATAGGGCATCTGATGACGTCATCAGGATGTCATGTAAAGTACATAGGGCATCTGATGACGTCATCAGGATGTCATGTAAAGTACATAGGGCATCTGATGACGTCATCAGGATGTCATGTAAAGTACATAGGGCATCTGATGACGTCATCAGGATGTCATGTAAAGTACATAGGGCATCTGATGACGTCATCAGGATGTCATGTAAAGTACATAAGGCATCTGATGACGTCATCAGGATGTCATGTAAAGTACATAGGGCATCTGATGACGTCATCAGGATGTCATGTAAAGTACATAGTGCATCTGATGACGTCATCAGGATGTCATGTAAAGTACATAGGGCATCTGATGACGTCATCAGGATGTCATGTAAAGTACATAGGGCATCTGATGACGTCATCAGGATGTCATGTAAAGTACATAGGGCATCTGATGACGTCATCAGGATGTCATGTAAAGTACATAGGGCATCTGATGACGTCATCAGGATGTCATGTAAAGTACATAGGGCATCTGATGACGTCATCAGGATGTCATGTAAAAGTACATAGTGCATCTGATGACGTCATCAGGATGTCATGTAAAGTACATAGGACATCTAGTGACGTCATCAGGATGTCATGTAAAGTACATAGGGCATCTGATGACGTCATCAGGATGTCATGTAAAGTACATAGGGCATCTGATGACGTCATCAGGATGTCATGTAAAGTACATAGGGCATCTGATGACGTCATCAGGATGTCATGTAAAGTACATAGGGCATCTGATGACGTCATCAGGATGTCATGTAAAGTACATAGTGCATCTGATGACGTCATCAGGATGTCATGTAAAGTACATAGTGCATCTGATGACGTCATCAGGATGTCATGTAAAGTACATAGGGCATCTGATGACGTCATCAGGATGTCATGTAAAGTACATAGGGCATCTGATGACGTCATCAGGATGTCATGTAAAGTACATAGGGCATCTGATGACGTCATCAGGATGTCATGTAAAGTACATAGTGCATCTGATGACGTCATCAGGATGTTATGTAAAGTACATAGGGCATCTGATGACGTTATCAGGGTGTCATCTAAAGTACATAGGGCATCTGATGACGTCATCAGGATGTCATGTAAAGTACATAGGGCATCTGATGACGTCATCAGGATGTCATGTAAAGTACATAGGGCATCTGATGACGTCATCAGGATGTCATGTAAAGTACATAGGGCATCTGATGACGTCATCAGGATGTTATGTAAAGTACATAGGGCATCTGATGACGTCATCAGGGTGTCATCTAAAGTGCATAGGGCATCTGATGACGTCATCAGGATGTCATCTAAAGTACATAGGGCATCTAATGACGTCATCAGGATGTCATGTAAAGTACATAGGGCATCTGATGACGTCATCAGGATGTTATGTAAAGTACATAGGTCATCTGATGACGTTATCAGGGTGTCATCTAAAGTACATAGGGCATCTGATGACGTCATCAGGATGTCATGTAAAGTACATAGGGCATCTGATGACGTCATCAGGATGTCATGTAAAGTACATAGTGCATCTGATGACGTCATCAGGATGTTATGTAAAGTACATAGGGCATCTGATGACGTTATCAGGGTGTCATCTAAAGTACATAGGGCATCTGATGACGTTATCAGGGTGTCATCTAAAGTACATAGGGCATCTGATGACGTCACCAGGATGTCATGTAAAGTACATAGGGCATCTGATGACGTCATCAGGATGTCATGTAAAGTACATAGTGCATCTGATGACGTCATCAGGATGTTATGTAAAGTACATAGGTCATCTGATGACGTTATCAGGGTGTCATCCAAAGTACATAGGGCATCTGATGACGTTATCAGGGTGTCATCTAAAGTACATAGGGCATCTGATGACGTCATCAGGATGTCATGTAAAGTACATAGGGCATCTGATGACGTCATCAGGGTGTCATGTAAAGTACATAGTGCATCTGATGACGTCATCAGGATGTTATGTAAAGTACATAGGGCATCTGATGACGTTATCAGGGTGTCATCTAAAGTACATAGGGCATCTGATGACGTCATCAGGATGTCATGTAAAGTACATAGTGCATCTGATGACGTCATCAGGATGTTATGTAAAGTACATAGGTCATCTGATGACGTTATCAGGGTGTCATCTAAAGTACATAGGGCATCTGATGACGTTATCAGGGTGTCATCTAAAGTACATAGGGCATCTGATGACGTCACCAGGATGTCATGTAAAGTACATAGGGCATCTGATGACGTCATCAGGATGTCATGTAAAGTACATAGTGCATCTGATGACGTCATCAGGATGTTATGTAAAGTACATAGGGCATCTGATGACGTTATCAGGGTGTCATCTAAAGTACATAGGGCATCTGATGACGTCATCAGGATGTCATGTAAAGTACATAGGGCATCTGATGACGTCATCAGGATGTCATGTAAAGTACATAGTGCATCTGATGACGTCATCAGGATGTTATGTAAAGTACATAGGTCATATGATGACGTTATCAGGGTGTCATCTAAAGTACATAGGGCATCTGATGACGTTATCAGGGTGTCATCTAAAGTACATAGGGCATCTGATGACGTCATCAGGATGTCATGTAAAGTACATAGGGCATCTGATGACGTCATCAGGATGTCATGTAAAGTACATAGTGCATCTGAAGACGTCATCAGGATGTTATGTAAAGTACATAGGGCATCTGATGACGTTATCAGGGTGTCATCTAAAGTACATAGGGCATCTGATGACGTCATCAGGATGTCATGTAAAGTACATAGGGCATCTGATGACGTCATCAGGATGTCATGTAAAGTGCATAGTGCATCTGATGACGTCATCAGGATGTTATGTAAAGTACATAGGTCATCTGATGACGTTATCAGGGTGTCATCTAAAGTACATAGGGCATCTGATGACGTCATCAGGATGTCATGTAAAGTACATAGGGCATCTGATGACGTCATCAGGATGTCATGTAAAGTACATAGTGCATCTGATTACGTCATCAGGATGTTATGTAAAGTACATAGGGCATCTGATGACGTTATCAGGGTGTCATCTAAAGTACATAGGGCATCTGATGACGTCATCAGGATGTCATGTAAAGTACATAGTGCATCTGATGACGTCATCAGGATGTTATGTAAAGTACATAGGTCATATGATGACGTTATCAGGGTGTCATCTAAAGTACATAGGGCATCTGATGACGTTATCAGGGTGTCATCTAAAGTACATAGGGCATCTGATGACGTCATCAGGATGTCATGTAAAGTACATAGGGCATCTGATGACGTCATCAGGATGTCATGTAAAGTACATAGTGCATCTGAAGACGTCATCAGGATGTTATGTAAAGTACATAGGGCATCTGATGACGTTATCAGGGTGTCATCTAAAGTACATAGGGCATCTGATGACGTCATCAGGATGTCATGTAAAGTACATAGGGCATCTGATGACGTCATCAGGATGTCATGTAAAGTGCATAGTGCATCTGATGACGTCATCAGGATGTTATGTAAAGTACATAGGTCATCTGATGACGTTATCAGGGTGTCATCTAAAGTACATAGGGCATCTGATGACGTCATCAGGATGTCATGTAAAGTACATAGGGCATCTGATGACGTCATCAGGATGTCATGTAAAGTACATAGGGCATCTGATGACGTTATCAGGGTGTCATCTAAAGTACATATATCAGATGGTGTTGGGGCTTGGGTAGGCCTTCCGCCTAGGTTCATCAACGCATCCATGCCACTTGGGGTTGAATGATTACCACGGCTGAGCTTGACCTCTTCCAAGTCACCCCTGCTATTTATTTCCCAGTACGAACACAACAACTATTGACTGTGCAGACACCGTAAGCTATACTCTTTATTACAATAAATAACAACAAACACAGGATAACAACTATGGAAGCACGCCCAGTGCTACTTCTGACTAATCTGCAAGCCCTATGCCTAGGTGCGCGACTTTCCGTCCTTGTCGACGGAACCCGTCTGCTAGGTGTGTGCGTGGACCTTCCGTCTCTCACGACGGAACCCGTCTGCTTGGTGTGTATGCGGACTTTCCGTCCCTCACGACGGAACCCGTCTGCTAGAAGTGCATGCGGACTTTCAGTCCCTCACGACGGAACCCGTCTGCCAACTCCTTCAAGAACCTGGGGAGTTTAACCCTTACACTGGCGTAAATAGTAATATGGAATCGCGGGTGGATCCTCAGTTCTTCTGCCACTATCGACGCATCAGACCAGCGATCGACCAGACACCAGAATGCCATACACCAGCCACGAGACACCAGCCAGCCAGACACCAGACAGCCAGACCGCCAGACACCAAACCGCCAGACACCAGCCACCAGAACCGCCAACCACCAGATCAGCCAGACATCAGCACAAGCTGCCGGCACACGCCCGAAGACCAATTCGCTCCGAAATGGCGCCTTATGTACGCTGTGGCGGGGTCTCGCGGGGCCTGCCCCGCCCACTGGCGCGTGAGGGCTTCCCCGCCCACTAGCCAGCGGGGGCTGCCCCGCCTCATTGAATCGCCTCTGGTCGGTGGATTTTTTTTCATAGGGCATCTGATGATTTCATCAGGGTCATCTAAAGTACATAGGGCATCTGATGACGTCAACAGGGTGTCATGCAAAGTACACAGGGCATCTGATGACGTCATCAGGGTGTCACGCAAAGTACATAGGGCATCTGATGACGTCAACAGGGTGTCATGCAAAATACATAGGGCATCTGATGACGCCATCATGACGTCGTGGAAAGTGAGTAGCGCTTCATTTGTAGCGTGCGCAACAAGTTTGTCGCTTACTGATTATTATAGCAATCCATGCTATTTGAAAAATATTGAAGATTTTTTCATAGATATTACTTCGTAATATCAACAAAAAGTGAACAATTCTATCAAAAAGGGGTCTTCCAAGCGAAAGAGGTTTGGTTGGCGTCAGAAACGTTCCAACAAAAAGGGAACAATAGGTAAGTAGATTGAGGAGAGTCTACAAAAAGTGAACAATATTCTCTGAGAGTAATTTTCTTGGTGAACACTTCTTAACAGCGAAAACAAACCGTTGCAGTGTTCTACACGGAAGCACTCTGTGGTTCCAAAAATGGTATTGATTACGCGAGAACCATTTAAACGTAGGTGCATGTAAACCTAACTATTATCATCAGAATAGAAGATGACGTCGCAAACACTTAGACAGACGGTTAGGTCTTGCTCTAAGGAGAAGCAAAACTATAAAATAGAAAGAAAACAGCATTAAGCAAGAGTAATTCCGTAAAATCTCGTTAAACGATTAGAAGTCCTTTTTCCGAAAGACACTTAACTCATCGTTGTAAAATGCCACAACGGTTTGTTTCCGCTGTCAAGAAGTGTTCACCAAGAAAATTACTCTCAGAGAATATTGTTCACTTTTTGTGAGGAGTGCCGGAAGTTCGAAGAAGAAGTGTGTGGCCCATATTGTTGAGGTTACGGTAGTCGGTATGGGCGGTCTATTGAAAAGACGGCAATTTGGAAATTTTAAACTGGTCGAGAATGTTGGATTCGGGGTCTGGTCAAGTTATAAGATATACAAAGAAGAAGAAAATTGTGGGGTGAATTAGACGGGTTTCGAGTGCTAATCCACTGGAAACCTCATTAAAATCACTTGAATCTTTCATATGAAGATACAATTTTTCTGTTTTCAAAGTCATTAGTGAATTTCTTTTCTTTCAGGCCACAAATTCCATTCGACTTTGACAATATTTGCAACTTTATTAACGCCGTTTTCGTATTACAAGTTAAGACTTCACCCACAGACATGAGGAGACAACGAGAGCAAGCAGACAGGTCAGTGAACAGAGACAGGATTTTTCCAGACATTCAGATTGATTGAAAACCCTTAAAAATTTGGTGGGTAATATTCCACTCCTTTCATGTTTCTGCTCACCTCACACTCTGTCGAAGAGTTATTTGAGATGCATATTGTCCTAAGCACTCCAAATGACCTCCCCCGGGTGTTCTGTACAGTTAACTTGCTCTTAGAAAATTCCCACTGGCAATTGTTGAACAGTTTTCAGAGTCAACAGATTCATAGAATAATAACAATATTGATAATTCAAAACATAGCCGAAAGTTGAATAAAACCTCAGACTAACAGTTTAATGGACATCGAAACATTTCAGCAATGATGGTGCGTCCAGTGCGACAACGGCGTTCCACCATGGTCATCATCTGAAACTGAAGGGCCAAATGATGATTCTCTCGGATCGGAAGGTTTGTTGACGATTAGAGTAGTAAGGCTTAAGATGATTATGGTTTTATTGAAATATAATATTAAACTTGTTCCACTAACAAGCGAACCACAATAAGTCATAGTGACCATTCCAAATGAAATGTACTTTTCTAGAACCATTTTTGGACGAAAAGTCCGAATATGCCCATCGCAGCTGTCTAGACCTACTCTGAAAAAAAGTTATGAGCGTTTTTTAAAGCTTCGCGGCAAGGTAAGGGTACCTACCCCCCATGGAATTTTTAGGGTGTTTTTAATTTTTTCTCCGAATTTTGCTAAAAACATGCATTTAGGGGTAATCATTGGTGCTAAACACGAATCTGGGGTTCGCTTGCCCAAATTTCATGGTTTACTGTAGGTTACGGTAGGTAAAATGCCATTTAGGAGGCGAAACCCCAGTATTCCGATAATCGACAAACGAACATCGAATTCGTATTCAGCACCCCAAATAACCCTCACACAGAAACTTTGAGATAAAACTGAGACTGACCATACTACCGCATACCCACCGTAATCTACCGTAAGCTGTCAAAAATAGATAAACAGACATCAGATTTGTGTTCAGCTTTCCAAATAACTCTCAAAACAAAAAGATTTGAGCCACAGCTGTCACCACATTCCGGAAATCGTCACAAGTCGCGATTTGCTATCAAATTCTCCCGCGATGGGAATCTGTGAACGAATACAGTCGAAAACTTCGGAAAATCGATGAATCAACCTCAGATTCGTGATCAGCACCCCAAATAACCCTCCAGAGCGATTTTTTAGTCAAATCTGGAATATTTTTCTGAAACGCTTCGAGAGCCCTCTAATTGGTATAAATTAACCAAAATCCGTACAAGTCCAAAACGCTGTTAGTCTGCGCAAAGCATGGAAAATGTTCCTTTACCCAAACTTTGCTCAGTGTGATAGTTTTGGACGCTGAACACGATTATATGGTCCGTTTCCGAATTTTCGTAAAAATAATGAGCTTTTTAAAGGGTACAATAGATACGAAAATCAGAGAAAAAAAATGCCTATAACTTTTTTCAGAGTGGGCCTAGGCAGCTGCGATGGACATATTCGGACTCTTCGTCCGGAAATGGTTCTAGAGAAGTACATTTCATTCGGAATGGTCACTATGACTTATTGTGGTTCCCTTGTAAGCACCTAATAATTGGATTAAAAACATGCATCCTGCGTTGCATCGATTCATAGTATACATTGGGTCCTAGGCAAAAATTTTCACATAACCGGATTTCGGGCTGATTAGAAAATACCTGTTTAGTTCGATTCGAATTTGGCCTTTGGTCGGAGATTCGGATTTTGGTTCAAATCGAATTTGAGGTTTTTTTTCGGTGATTCTGATTTTGATTCAAATCGAATTTGGTGTTTTTCAGTGATGAGAACATCGGTTCGATTTGGATTTGGTGTTTTTCGATGGTTTGGATTTCGATTCGATTCGAATTCAAGTCCTCGAATGAATAGCGCTCTCGAATACTGTACACAATTCAAAAAATCGAGTACCAGAATACACGAATATTCATCGACGCTATTCCATGTGCACTATAGTGGTTCCGAGCCAGATTTACTGTCTCCTCGTACGCTTGTGCGGAGCGAGGGTGGAGACAGCGAGAAATTGTATGGAGAAGGAGACGCAGCGTACGCACGCGACGAACGGAAATAAATCACACTCGGAAACAGAGGATATATGCCACCATCTGATATTCACTCCACTAATTTTCGATTTAATTGAAAGTTCAAGTATTCAATTTCTACGCATTTATGATTTTTTTAAAGGCAGTGGTCGCGATCAAATATGCTTGTCGTCTTTTTCTCTCTGAACCCTTTTCTGGGTCTCGAGTAGTAGGACCTATAAGAAAAAATCGCGAAAAAAACCACTGTTTTGAGCCGAATTTGAAGCCTGAATCTTCTTGTCTTCTGATGGTGGACGAGCCCACTCCACATCATCGGCATCGATGATCTCCAGTATCAAGAACATCAGCTGGCTTGAAACTGAATTTCATTCAATGAACCTTCGGATTTATATATACATCTAGCCAAAAACCCTGCCTGAAGTGCTTGCTTTCATTGTTCAACTGTTTTTATTTGGTGAATTTTGCATTTATTTCTTCCTTTGAATGTCGACGGTTTTTGACTGCTCGGCATGAGACTGCGGTCTTTTTGGTCGGCTCTGTGCACGTGTGCACGAACTGGCTTCTTTGGGCCCTAGAAACTCTAATTCTAGTCCGTTTTTCACCGCGCTTTGGATCTTCAAGAACTTGCTGTCTCGATTAGTTGATCGATGGGAAATTCAACTTCATTTGATCAAAAATACGATTTTTCGAATACTCAGCCACTTCGAATGGTGATATTCGAGTACTCTAAACATTGCTCGATCGTTTCGGGGTTATATTCAGGAAAAACTTGCCGCCACAGTGCCACGAAAATACCGCAACCCTCGACTGTGCCGCGATAGTACCGCGACGAATCCGCGATCATCACTATGCCGAGACGATTCTGCTGCAGTGACTCGAGCCTCGACACCGCCGCGACGTTGCCGCGATAGAAATAGAATTACCACCTGCTTCATATATCGGGTTTAATTTGTCTATCACAGGAAAGAGGTGCTTGCTAAGCTATTTCAGTCACATGTGCCCAGGGTCAGGCAGACTGTTGTCCAGGACATCGAAGAAGCTACGCCCCCCCTGGAGACCAAAATTTCCGAAAAACGTCCAGAACTTTCACTTTCCTCCAGGTTTTGAAAAAAATTCAACAGTTTTTGTGGTCAAAAATTTCAAATTATTTTTTTTAAAATAGTTACTGCACTCCGTATGCGACTTATCAGCCTTGGGGAGTGTAGTTTTGACATGCTGTTCGCTATAGAGCAACAACATCTGTATTGAGAAATAAGTGATTAAAATAGTGACACAGATCACCTCACGATCTCATCATTGCATAACGATGACGAAAGATGTTGGTAACTGGAAACAGAAATCAAAAAACGCTGGATACGTGTTCCTTGCTTGCCAGTAGGAGTAGCACTATCAAAACTCTAAGCATTTTGATGGAGCTTCTGTAAGATCAATGACTGATAGCACTATCAAATAACAGATACCGGCAGAAGTCTACATTTTGACGGACAAGAAACCTCCAACTAGGTTTGCAACGAGACCTCCGGGTGTGTGGAACTCATGTGTGGGTGCGTAAACCTTCACAGCTTTGAAAAAATTCAATTCCCAACTGGTATTGTTCAACCAAAAGGGGTGCGAGCGCGGGTGGGAGAGGAGGTGTCACCGGCGGTGGTCTTGCGGGCACTGCATTGCGCCGGATGCTGTTTGGCATTGAAGCGCGATATTTTTCGACGGCTCGCCGCAGTGGTACTGTGCTTCCCTGGGCCGAATTCCAGTCCGCAATTGCGTCTCGACACGCTTTGCGGCCGCACGCGCTCGAAACAGTCGAGTTTCCAGCGCTAAGGCATTCTCGATATGGCTTTTTTATACAATTTTTTTTAACTTCTTCTTTTTTCCAGTTTCTAAAACCCACCTAGAGTCAACACATCGGGGGCTGCGGCGCTGCAAACTCTTCCGACTCGAAACGCGCGGCCGCGAAGCGTGTCGAGACACAATTGCGGACCGAAATTTGGCCCAGAGAAGCACAGTAAATCTAACCGTTTGCTCCGGAATGCTCCAAATTGAGGATTGTCCGAGCGCTTATCGTGGCAGTCAGTAGAAGATAGGCCAAGGATGAAAATTTTACTTCAGCATTTCAGGATTGTTTTTTTTTGAGAAAGAAATAGCGTTGTCCATTTTCGGTCCAAGGAGCGGTTCTGGACAACGGTTTTGGACAGCGGTAAAACGTGTTTTAGGCAATTCTCTTCGTGATTTTGAGGTCGCAGGATGGGTAATAGGTATCAGTTTGTGGAGAATTTCATGGAGAATCTAAATTTTTTTTTAGAATTTTTGTGAATATGATTTTTCATGGGGGAACGTACGTTGTCCAAATTTCGAAGTGAAGAAATATAGCGGGAATAGTCTCGATTGGTGAATGTAACTCGTCTAAAAATTTGTTGTATGTGCTGAAAATTTGAATACTGCCTAAATTATGTCTATTACATCGTTATGTAAAGATACTTTTCTCACATGTACTGTTGTGGTGTTGTACAATTGTCCTCTTTGATCTTTTTGTTGCTATAACAATATGTGAGACAACAGCATCGGAACCCCTCTTTCCAAGACCTGTTCTTTTTTCACAGAAAGAGAAACACGACTAAAAACACCCTCAATTTTTCAAAGTTTTAGCCTGAAGTTTTCACGTCCCCGACCCCCCAAACAAACTCTAAATTTTGAAAAGTTTCCTCCCTGCTGTCCAGCTGAGCAACGCTCACCTGCCCCTGCATGTGTCGTAAGTGCATGTTGCTTGAAGACTTCACGCAACATACTACTAACATATAACGTGATTCAGAACTTTTGAGTACTCCGAGTTTCAAATCGCATTCTTTTTCCCCCTGGGGGGATGGGCCGATCCCAGCAGTAGTGCAACGCTGGGCCGACCCGTGACGAGGTGCGAGCAAGCCCGCGACCTCATCCGGTTTCAAAAATCAAATAACCTTAACGAGACTCATTCGAATCTCTATCGAAGGTTAATTCGATAAGAACAGAAACTAAACTTTGATCTTAGCCAAAAGGCCGAGAAGCGATCTGGGTGGTCGGCTGCCTCCAACGGCCACCCACAGCGCTTCGTATTACGCTCGAGTCACCTGATAACTATCTCTCGCCGAGTGAGAGCGACGAGAATTAGAGAAATCATGGCAGACATTTCGTAATCTCGCTAGGTGGGTTGAAGGAGATTCAAAGTGTAAAGCCCCTTTCACAGTCTGCCGGACGACGCCGTCCGGCACGTTAAAAAAGAGCCGCAGTGCGAGGGAAGCTGCGGTGAACAACCGTCAGTTCCGACTGTTCAGTACGAAATGTAAGGCGAAAACAACCCGTTCTAACCCGTCATAACTTGATCCGATGTCGTGTCAATGATTTCACCGCACTGAGACGTCGGTCGGCCGACACCGCAGTGCGGGGTGCTCTGACGCCGCAGTCTTATCTTATAACATGCCGGACGGCTTCGTCCGGCAGACTGTGAAAGACCCTTAAATGCTCCTCAAGGACTTCAGTTTGAAGAGTTTTTCAGTTGAAAAGAGCAGTTTCTAATGACTGGGAGTCGATTTATCCCAGGAAACGTGCTGTATTAATGTTTTCAGTGATTTACCTTACTTTTTTCCATATTTTTAATTTTTCTCATTTTGTTGTCATTTTAGTTAATAGGTTTTCGGTTCGATACGGATTTAGCCTTTTTTGGTAACTCAGATTTCAGTTCGGTTTGTTTTTTTTGCCGGCGAACCGGTTTTTTAATTTTTCAAAAACTAGAGTCGTTCCGACGAATATCCGAGAATACTCGAATCGGATCCATTTTTCTGTGTGTAGTATAGTTGTACAGATTTGAAAAAAAAATTCAACGAATGAAAATCGAAATTTTTTCTGTTCGAAACCTTTTCAAACGAACGAAAATTGAAAAAAAAATTCGTTCGAAAACATTTCGAACGAACGAACAATGAAAAAATTTCGTTCGAAAAAATTTTGAACGAACGAAAATCGAAAAATTTTTGTTCGGAAAAATTTCGAACGAAACTAATCGAAATTTCGATTTTTTTTTCGAAATTTCGTATTTTTTTCAAAATTCGTCAGAAACTTCGAACTTTTTTCGAAAATTGTCGGAAACTTCGAAATTTTTTTTCGAAATTTGTTTGATAAAAATCCGAACGAACGACTTTCGGAAAAATTTCGAAAAACGAAAATTGAAAATTTTACGCTCGAAAAAATTTAGAACGAATGAAATTTGAAAAAAAATCGTTCGACAAAAGTTCGAACGAATGGAATCTGAAAAATTTCGTACGACGAATTCGAACGAACAAAAAAGAACGAAAAAAAATTTCGCAAAATCTTTCGAAAATTTCGTTCGTGTACAACTGTAGTAGGTAGTATACATTGAATACGATTCGGATGTTTTCGGATATCCGTCCGAATGATTCGAAATTTGGCAGTTCTGCATCCGAATCACCGAAAAAAACCGACAAATCCGAACCAAAATACGAATCACCGTAAAAAAACGCCAAATTCGAATCAAACCGAAATCCCAATCAACGACAAAAAATAATGCCGAATCGAACTGGAACCCGATCCACCGGTGAAAACGCCAAATCCGAATCGAATCGAAACCCGAATCGCCGAAAAAAAAGCTTTATCCGATTATCCAAAATTTCTTGCCTCGGATCCAATGTACAGCCTATCTTCCAGAAGGTTAGCCGGGTGGAGCGGCGAGGATGACCGCGCCGCGCGCGGGAATCAGATCACTTGTGAGTTTTCCTAGCCTCGCCTTTTTTTATTTTCTTGCAATTCCTCGTGTAGTATGCAACCCGATAGGCTATAAAACATCAAAAAGAAACTACAAAGTCGTCGGCCAGAGTGCGTGAATCCACTAGTGGTAATCCAATCCAGTCGTGCTTGCTGTCCTGGCTTACTTTTTGGAAGATGGGCTGTATGTAGTATGCAAAGTGGCGAAGTTACCTGAATTCAAGCAAGAGTTGGAGTTAAGGTACGGTCAAAATGTTTTATGGATTAGAGAACTTCAAAATAATCTTGCAAATTTGAACGGTAACAACTTCATTCATTCATTTATTTGTCAATCATGAATGATGAACAGAAACATGAAAGTAATTAATATACATCCAGATTGGCTAAAAAAAAAGAAGCTTAAAGCAAACTAAGCTTCTCGCCCGCGAAAACAGCGCCTCTATTTGAAAGATTTGACGTTTTGATTATAAGCTCCTCGAAAATCAGTGGCCATTCACTTAGAGAAAACATTGTGTAAAGTATGATCTGTAGCAGCCAACATTTTGTGGGGTTCTGAAAGGGATGATTAATTGAGAAAATAAATAGAAACAAATAGAGCAACCGATAATTATTTTTCTGTTGCTCTTCAAGCAGCATGAACGAGAACTTTCGTTGACACTCTCGTTAACATCACTTCAGCCCAAGCAGAGGGTTTGACCAGATTTTGACCATTGAGCAGCTATCTGTAGGATAACTCTACCGAGATCCAGCGCAACTGGTAGGAGACCATTCACGAGCGGATGCGGGGACACCTCTTTGATCTAAATACGAGCTCATGGCACTGACTCGGGGGTGCGTACAGTATAAGCTACAACAGTGGTCAAAAATGGTCATGGCGGATTGAGAACATGAACGACAACCTCATTCATCGCACAGAATCACAGCACTGCTGAAAAGGGCTCTGACATAGACCTGCTTCGAATTTCAACCATTGAAACTGTTGCTGAGGCATCTTTTGGATAATGATAGAATTGAATGTAATGGTTTTGGAAACTTGAAAGCTTCTCGAAGTGAAGAACAACTTCAAATCGGCCTACTGTGCTGAGAATGCATTTTTTTTTATTCCTGAATAATTTTAATCAAAGACTCGAAGAAGGAAAAGTAGTCCGTTCAAAACATTCGTCATCAAAAGTGTCGAAAACTTGATCACACGAGATTTTACAACTACGATTCAATAGAAATCTCGATGAATCGAAATTTTCGACTCATTCGACCACTCCTGTATTCGACATTTTGAGAAGTCGACTTGGTCAAAAACTCGATTACCCGAGAATCCAAACAGTTACCGAAAACTCGGTTCATGAATGTGGGAGACCACCTCGGACAAATGCCTCAGGTTCCGCATGGCTACGCGCTCTCGGACACTTGATGACTCTTCATCGATGGTTTTATCGAGTAAGGTAGTGCTTACGGAGGAGGCCTCAGCGTTGCCCCGGTCGGCGCAACGTATCCCGCACGGGTGCGCCGGCGCCGTTTAGCATGGGGGAAAGCGGCCACTGCAGTTGAGACACCCTGTCCTATACATTCCTCAGATATAGATTTCAGATTAGGATAAATGCTATGTTATAGCACTTTTTCGACCTTATACTAGGCATCTTAGCATTGAAGGAAAAATATAGAGAGTATTTTGACAGAATAACTTGTAAAAGAATCGATGAAATCGCAAAAACAAAACCAAAAAATGTGGCGGTCTATAATTTTAAATTATTATCCTACTACATATAGAACACCTCAAAAAGTCAAAATTTTTCCTAAAATATTTTCAACTTCACTATATGAGTATTTTCTTGATTTTTCTAATTAATTTTCGCATTAGTTGCTCTCTTCACTGATTAGCCCCGGGGTAGCTTGGGATGTGAACTGTCTGAAGATAAGGGCGAAACATTTCATATCGAACAACTTAATAAATTATTAAAATGACGTTTAATAAAACAAAATATAATATAGTAAACGAATTTAGGAAGAAAATAAAAAATAAATTAATAACTGAAAGTTCTATTATTTTGACTTATAAGACGCAAAAATACTTCTTCAATTTTTCAATCTAACGTCGTTTAGTGGGTAGGTTCACCTTTACAGAACTTTCTTTAGTAAATAAGATGTACTTTACTTTTGAAGTTTTTTTACAACTCGTTGTTCAGTACTTCATTTCTTATATTCGATTCATCTTTTTTCAGATCATCAAGATGATCTGAAAAAAACTTTTGCCTTTTACGGGCACCATGTTGAGTAACAATCTGCATTCCTTACATAGAAGCTAGGAAGATCTAGCGAAAAAACTTTCTTTATGGCTTTTCAGTGTACATAGTACAGTGAACGAAGTTTCTGGGCTGGAGCTGACATTAGCTGGAAAAAAGTATAGAATCTTCAGTATAGACTCGCACTTTAAAAATACCTACTGATAACCTAGTTGAGGAAAATTTTCAGTTTATGAATTCATTTAGTTTTATTTATTTTTTTATTTACCTACTTAATTCTTTAATAAATTATTTAATTGTTTATTCACATATTTATTTGTTTATTTATCTATTTATTTATTCACATATTTATTTGTTTTTTATCTATTTATTTATTTAATCATTTATTTATCTATCTGCATATCTATCTATCTATCTCTCTATTTATTTATTTATTTATTCATTTATTTATTTATTTATTTATTTATTTAGTCTGTGCTCCGCTCCAAAAACAGACCAACTATGTTACACAGCTATTATTCATGACTCCAATTGATATCAAAAAAGAGAAAAAAATGAAAAGCCAAAAAAAGGTAATGTATGGTACTCGAAAAAAATTTCAAATCTTCATTTTTCCTTTTGAAATCTACGTTTTATAGTAATGGTTTCCGTGATGCTGGCTTCAGAGACTCTTGAGTAGGCAAGCCATCAGCTTTTTTGAAGTGGAACAAATTGTAAAAGGTTTTATATAAAGACGTTTCACAAATAAAAACATTTAGATTCCAGTCATTGTACACAAATAATCGCTTTTTGCAGAGCCTGATATACATCTGCTCCCCGTATGTGACGTCAATCCAGGAACTCATGCAGTTTGGAATGCGTTTGACCGCGATGCCTCTACATGACGCCACTCGCGATCTGATCCTTCTGAATCAGCAGCGTCTCACGGATGTTGAAGTGAAGTAGGACCAAAACATAGCATAACGTGACATAACGTAACATACCATAACGTAGCATAACATAACATAACATAACATAACATAACATAACATAACATAACATAACATAACATAACATAACATAACATAACATAACATAACATAACATAACATAACATAACATAACATAACATAACATAACATAACATAACATAACATAACATAACATAGCATAACATAACATATAACATAACATAACATAACATAACATAACATAAAATAGCATAACATAACATAACATAACGTAACATAACATAACATAACGTAACATACCATAACGTAGCATAACTTAACATAACATAACATAACAGAACATAACATAACGTAACATAACATAACATAACGTAACATACCATAACGTAGCATAACATAACATAACATAACATAACATGACATAACATAACATAACATAACATAACATAACATAACATAACATAACATAACATAACATAACATAACATAACATAACATAACATAACATAACATAACATAACATAACATAACGTAACATAACATAACGTAACATACCATAACGTAGCATAACATAACATAACATAACATAACATAACATAACATAACATAACATAACATAACATAACATAACATAACATAACATAGCATAACATTCCATAACAAAACATAGCAACATAACATAATATAACATAACATAGCATAACATAACTATAACATAATATAACATAACATAAATATAACATAACATAACATAACATAACATAAATATAACATAACATAACATAACATAACATAACATAACATAACATAAATATAACATAACATAACATAACATAATATAACATAACATAACATAAATATAACATAGCATAACATAAATATAACTATAACATAACATAACATAACATAACATAACATAACATAACATAACATAACATAACATAATATAACATAACATAACATAACTTATAACATAACATAACTATAACATAACATAATATAACATAACTTATAACATAACATAACATAACATAACATAACATAACATAACATAACATAACAGTATATAACATATAACTTAACATAACATAACATAACAGGACATAACATAACGTAACATAACATAACATAACGTAACATACCATAACGTAGCATAACATAACATAACATAACATAACATAACATAGCTTATAACATAACATAACATAACATAACATAAATATAACATAACATAGCATAGCATAAAATAACATAACATAACATAACATAACGTAACGTAACATAACATAACGTAACATACCATAACGTAGCATAACATAACATAACATAACATAACATAGCATAACATAACGTAACATAACATAACATAACGTAACATACCATAACGTAGCATAACATAACAACATAACATAACATAACATAACATAACATAACATAACATAACATAGCATAACATAACATAACATAACGTAACATAACATAACATAACATAACGTAACATACCATAACGTAGCATAACTTAACATAACATAACATGACAGCACATAACATAACATAACATAACATAACATAACATAACATAAGATAACATAACATAACATAGCATAACATAACGTAACGTAAAGTAACATAGCATAACATAACATTACATAACAACACATAACATAGCATAGCATAGCATAACATAACATAAAATCACATTCATATTTAAGTCTTCAACTCGAGGCGAACAATGAACAGCTGAAGACAATGGCAAAGGACCTTGAATCAGAAAAGACCAAAACTGGTGGGGAATTGATTGAAATTGATTTCTGTCTCCTTGGCGATTATTGATCGAGAACTTTCAGACCTCATTCTCAAAGATATGCTGCCAGCGTCAATTGCCCATCAGCTGATGAACGATGAACACATTGAAGCTCGTAGGTTTTCCTGAATAGCGGACTTAGCCACGCTCATCTGGTGGGCGGAGTTACTTGCCAACTCGCAGTCCCGCCCATAGATTCGGACTTCTGTTCCTCATTTATAGGTGAATACGAGCAGGCCACGGTCATGTTTGCGGATGTGCCAAATTTCCAAGCAATACTACCTCACAGCCAGCCCAAGGATATCGTGCAGATGCTCAACAATCTGTTCCATCGATTCGATCGATTAGTCGTCATGCATCAGGTGTAATGCGTTGCGTCTTCGTCACGTGTCCTGCTGATTCGACATCTATCCCTGTTTTTGAAGGTGTTCAAAGTGGAGACCGTTGGTGACAGTTACATGACGGTAGGCGGAATCCCGGAGCAGCTCGCCGAGCACGCAGAGATGATCTGCCATGTGGCAATCGGTAGATGCATATAGATGCTTTCTGTCATTGGGTCGTGTCTAGCTGTGGACAACGCGTACGGTCGCGTCGTGGCAGACTTTGAGTGACTTCCTGGGAAGATCTGCTAACTACTTCACTAGCTAATGAATTACTTCAGGAATGCTCTGGGAAGGACGATGCGTATTGGAACCGATCAGTAAAAAACCGCTCCAAATCCGTATTGGAATCCACTCAGGATCCCTCATCGCTGGAGTAGTCGCTGCCAAAATGCCCAGGTAGATGAAGAAACACCTTTCACCGAGTTCGGTCCAGAAAATTAACGAGGCGCAATCATTGCAGCGGATCGTGCGGCGTTCGCACCACCACCCAACGCGGTTTCAATCGCGCGCGACTATCTATCGCCACAGCCCCGTTCATTCACTAGACTGCATTCTAAGAAAAGGCTTCATAGATACTCATCTTGCTTTGCCAGGTAAATATTCAATATTTTAGGTACTGCCTCTTTGGTGATACCGTAAGCACCGCGTCGTTGATGGAACTGAATGGCGTTCCCGGAAAGATTCACTGCAGCGAGAAGGTCATCCTCAATTTTCTAACGCCTTTCGGGCACCCCTCTTTCGAATCATTGATGACATGTGTCAGTAGGCCACGTCCCTCCCCGTAACTATGAGGGTTTTGGGACTTTAGTCTAGTCCTAGGTGCAATGCGGACTTGGGGCGGATCACAAACTTCTGATTCTCGTTGGTCAACGCTGGCATTGCGATGTTCATTTCTCCTTATGATACGAAATCAGTGTCGAACCTGGATTTTTAGGGGTTATTGAAGGTGGCCTTTATAGATCGGATGAATTTCTACGGTCTTTCATTGGGTTTTGCAAGAAAACCAATTAAATCAATATTTCCAGAGAATCGATAAAATTCTACGGCCTTGATTTCTGTTGATATAAAGTCCCTTTGCAGACCTACAGAACCGCCATGTCTACTGGACGCTTCGAATTTGTGAGCCGAGGGAGGATTCATCTCAAGGGAAAGGTTGATTTCTGAACAAAAAAACAGTTTATCGTTCTTTTCTCTGGAATTCAAGATTTTCGAAACAGTTCGTTTCGCGCATATTATTACAGTCGACAAAGTTTTTTTACTCGCGAGAGATTTTTCTCTTACATTCTGTTACATGCATTCAGGGAGAAGTGGAGACGTATTTCCTTGTACAAAGTCTGAAGAAGAGCGTGTGGGAGATTGTCGACCGAGAACGAGGTAAACGGCCGAAACGCACATAACTAACAGAACTCCAGCATTCAAGCGGATACAGTCTCTTTTTTTTCTAGGAGCGAAGCTCACAAGACCTCAAAACACCGCGTAAAGTCCGTCCGAATGAGACTGTCCGCCCACGCAGTCTGCGTGCGTGTCGAGCTGTCGTCGCGAAGACATTTTTGTTTTTGCAATTTGGTTAGCAGGTTTTATACATAAAAAATAATAAACCAGTCAGCTGTTCGCAGCCGTTGAAAGTTTCGTCTGAGAATAGCCTTCGCGACGCCCGCTCGGCACGCACGCCGACCGCGTGCGCGGGCAGTGTCATTCGCACAGGCTGTAGACATCGCTCCGGTACTGTTTTCGGTTTCCGATTTTCGGCATGGCTCGACTTGACGAATCTTGTTCCGATTACGGAATTCAGATGCTCGAAGTTTGAAATCGCCTTCCGATTTTTAGTTTCCGTAGTTCTGAATCTTCTTTCGAATTTCGTATTCTCAAACTTTTTCTTATTTCGTATATGAGAAATTTCAAATGTTGTTGCTACATTTTATCTGCAAAATTCATCATATAGATATGATTTCCCAAACATGAATCTTGTTTAGATTCCGAAACTTCATTTTCCGGAAAGGGGAACCTTGTCTCGACTTTAGAAGTTTTGAATCTGGTTCCGATCTACAAACGGGTGGCTCTTGTTTCGACTAGCAATTTCTCGGGTGTTCCGACTTCTCAATTCAAATCCGTGAATCCCAAGTTTCGAAGAAAATACTTTGTCCTGATTTCCGAAATTTCGAGACCTATCCGGATTTCTAAAACTTTCAGTCTAGCTTCGATCTCTCAAATTTTTCATCTTGTTCCGATTACTGCATTCCGAAATTTCGGAACCTGGCTCCGGTCCCTTAGTTACGACTTTCTAAAGTTCAATTGATTTTTTGGTTTCCAAGTTACGTTGTCACAATTTTCAATTCTTGTTCCGATTTTCGGTTCACGAATTATTAAACTCGCTCCGATTTTCGAAATTTTAAAAGGCTGATTTTCGAAATCTCAAATCCTGTCTCGATTCCGGGATTCCACTGTCCGGAATTCTTTACTTCCACTCAGCTCATCCTGGCTGCAACAAGCCGCACATGATTTTCTAAGTGAGGCGATTTTTCACCCCGAGCCGCCTTAAAGGCACAGGACACCCAAAAAAAAACACACACGCTGATCACAGTGGTCTCTCTGAAATCGTCCAAGCCCCCTTTGAACAGAGTTATGGATCTTCAAAGATGCCTAGATTTTGAGGGTGAAAAATTGGTGGACGAGTTGTCTCAGGCCTGTATTTCTCGTCATTCGTAATCGTTACGTGAGAGAAAGCCAGTATAAGGAGACAGTCCGGTAATGGACCGAAGAACGACGACTTGATTAGATTCGTTCATCCATCAAGCAGCTATCGAGTCTGTTGAAACCGAAAATCTGTTAGGGGGGCGGGCCTGTGGTGGTGAGCGAAGGGGGTCGGGCCTGTGGTGGTCGCTTATGTCTCGCTTATTTGAAGGAATTGACATTCCGTCTTTGGCACGTGTTATACAGAAGGGGTCTTCAACACAATTACTAAAAAATCTCAAAATTCATATCTGAGGGTGTACTGTGCCTTTAAAGTTGGGCTCGTATTCCAAGCCTGCGGGTCCCATGCTGTTGCTGTCGGGGCTCCTCGAGTTCGCCCAAACAGCAGTGGCCCCTGAGATTGGGAAAGCGAGCCGAACTGTGATGTGGCTCAGACTCCTGACCTGTTCGGCTCGGAGCCAAGAGTCGCTAAGAATCATTGTTTTCCAGATGTGAACAAAAACAGTATTGATGGCTATGAGGAACTCGAGACTGGAATGTGCTTTGCCGAAGAGCAGCAGACGATTGTCCAGCCGATTATTGTTGAAAAATCGAAGACGTGCACGATCACTTGATTACCTTTGTGCAGTACAGGCTTTAGGATTTCTTGTCCAAATCATTATTTGTTGTACAGAATGAATTTAAAAAAATCTGTTGTATCAGTTGTAGCTCTACTGTCGTTTTCGGGGCCTATTTGCGGTCCTCATTTGCAGACTACGGCTGTTGTATCAGGCGATACATGATAATCGTGTAGGGACCTGTTGGTCCCGACACGATTCACCTTTATCCCAGCATGATTAAAGGCAGTGGTCACGATGAAAAACGTTATCGAAAAAAACTACAAAAATCAACTTAGATCAAAAACAGCTGAAAAACTATGAAGGTAGCGCGGTGAAAAACGGTCTACAAATAGAGTTTCTAGGGCCCAAAGAAGCTAGTTCGTGCACACGTGCACAGCGATGACGAAACAGATCGCAGTCTCATGCCGAGCAGTCAAAACTCATCGACATTCAGAGGACGAAATAAATGCAAATTTAACGAATAAAAACAGTTGAATAATGAAAGCATCACTTCAGTCAATGTTTTTGACTAGATGTGCACATAAATCCAAAGCTTCAATGATTGAAATTCAATTTCAAGCCAACTGATGTTCTTGATATAAGAGGTCACCGATGCCGATGATGTGGAGAGAGCTCGTCCACCATCAAAAGACAAGAAAGTTCAGGTTTCAAATTCGGCCCAAAACAGTGGTTTTTTCGCGATTTTTTCTTATAGGTCCTACTACTCGAGACCCAGGAAAGGATTTAGAGAGAAAAAGACGACAAGCATATTTGATCGCGACCACTGCCTTTAACACATGCCGCATGATGAAACAGCCGTCGTCCGCAATTGCGGACTGGAATTTGGCTCCGAGTATGATAGTGGCTGTGCTTATTGACGAAACGGACCGAATGAATGAATACATACGGCTTCCAAATTTTCGAATGAACGTATTCAATTCTCTATTTCGAGTCAATACATGTCGAATAATTTAATTTTTTCTCTCCGCCGAAATAAGCTTTTCCCCCGGCTCTAATCTAGGACCGGAGTTTCTCTTTGACTGAGGGTGGCTCGTTCCTCTGCTGATCCTCGCTGTCCCTCCGTGGTGTTTGTCTTCTTCTGTCTCCCGTTGTATTATATTCGACACCTGAGAACAGTGGTTTCACAAGGGTAGTGCTTAGAATGTTTTACATATCTACAAAAGCGAATTAGGTTGTTAGTATCTCTTGGGCCTCAATACTTAAACTGCGTAGTATCCCGCCGGGTTCCAAGAAGTTGTAAGAAATTTTCAAACAGGGATTTTTTTAGGTGTTTTGGGAATTTCCCTCCGATTTGGCTCAAAACCTGAAAAATAAGGTTAATTAATTAATTAAATCAAGTGTTAGTAATGGTGTTGGAAACGAATCTGGGGTCCGCTTGTCGAAATTCTGAAGTTTGATGTATAGGCTGTGAAAACGCTAAATTCTCGCGCTTTCTACGCGTGCTGGTGCGCAGCGGAGGTCAGAAACAGTGGGAGAGGGCGGACAGACGGTGGCAGCAGCGACGAGCGTGCCACATGCTCTATGAGTGATAAGGATTCCGGTTTTTTTAGAGAAGATAGGTTGCGATAGCTTCAATGCATTTAGAGGGCAATTCCTACTTTAATCTTTAGAACAGGGCTGGGCACACGTCCCGGCATGGCGATTCTGAATATGCACCAGGGCTGGGCACACGTCCCGGCATGGCGATTCTGAATATGCACCTCCCTTAGCTCGGTAATTTTTAGGCACCCCCTTATGGGAAATCGAAGTCGGCTGTTTTCCGAATAGTTGGGCAGCCATGATCTTGACTTCCTGATTTTGATGAACAAGAATTTAAAAAAAGCACTGGATAGAGAATATTCCGAAAATGGCAACAAAAAGGGTAGTGTAATTTCTGAACTTCAAAACAACCCCATGAGGAAAATTTGTTAGTAAGACGGTAAATTATTACAAAAGATAAAAGATTTTTCAATACAAAACAATTGAACAATTACCAACAACAGAACTACTACTATTGCGATAATTAATGTTTCCCGTCGATTGTTTTCATAAACCTATGAAGGAAAAACCAAACCTCTCCAGCCGCTTCGCGGCTGGAGCGATTAGTTAATCTGTGTTTGATTGTTCTGATATGGAAATCAGAACTATTTTGTGTTGTGGAACAATGTTAGGATTCATGTGATTCGTAGGGAGTAGAAAACCCGAGTTTTACCCTCCTAGAATGCCGCTATCCCTTAAAAAATCGGCTTGCCGTGCGATACGGTGTTTGTACGCAGCTACACAGCGCACTCGGGAATGCACGCGCACACAATATTAATAAAAAATGTATTTTATTACAGAACGGAGAGCAGAAAAGGATTGAAACTGAAGGAAATGGAAGATGGTAAAGGTATTCTATTCTGGATGTACCCACTTTAGAAATTTAATGTAAATAAACAAAGTTAGAGCGGGTGTAAATGTTTAGCCGTGATAAGGTTCATTCAAACGAACCTAGTTGATCAAAACTAGCATTAAACTGAGAGCAAAGGACATTGTGAGAAAGAGGAGAATCTGGCAAACATTTTGGCATCAATGGGACCGGTTTTTAATTCTTATACTTAAAGCAGTTATCGTCGATCACTGGTCGAGAGAGCGCCGCGTCGCACACATGTGGCACGCACGCAAGCGAGGAGGTAGTGATGGGATCATTATCTCCTCGCTTGCGTGCGTGCCACTTGTGTTCGACGCGGCGATCTCTCGATCAGTGATGGATCATATGTCCCGATGTTTGTATGTATGTATGTATGTATGTATGTATGTATGTGTGTGTGTGTGTAATTGTGTTTTCCCGTGGATCTCCGGAACGGCTGATCAAAACAGGGATGAAATGGTACCAACATTTGCGTGGGTGGGACACTCATCGATTACCAAAAAATCAGCCTGAACCACCTCTTGCGCGCCTCGGGGCAACCGAGTTTGTCCGTGGGGCGCACTTTTCGCCTTGGGTGATGAAAACTTCTATGAGTCGTCTAGTGCTAGGAAGGCTAAGCTCTAATCAAGGCTAGATGTATTTAATAGTGGTGGATAGGACGCCGTTCAGAACCGCCAGGGTTTGCAGGACGTTATCGATAGTGTGCAGGACCTCAGTGGGAGTGCGCAGGACCCCAGTGGGAGTGTGCAGGACGTCATAGAAAGTGTGCAGGACCCCAGTGGGAGTGAGCAGGACGTAATAGAAAGTGTGCAGGACCCCAGTGGGAGTGAGCAGGACGTCATAGAAAATGTGCAGGACCCCAGTGAGAGTGAGCAGGACGTCATAGAAAGTGTGCAGGACTCCAGTGGGAGTGAGCAGGACGTCATAGAAAGTGTACAGGACCCCAGTGGGAGTGAGCAGGACGTCATAGAAAGTGTGCAGGACCCCAGTGGGAGTGTGCAGGACCCAAATGGGAGTGTGCAGGACCCCAGTGGGAGTGTGCAGGACCCTAGTGGAAGTGAGCAGGACGTCATAGAAAGTGTGCAGGACTCCAGTGGGAGTGAGCAGGACGTCATAGAAAGTGTGCAGGACTCCAGTGGGAGTGAGCAGGACGTCATAGAAAGTGTGCAGGACCCCAGTGGGAGTGAGCAGGACGTCATAGAAAGTGTACAGGACCCCAGTGGGAGTGAGCAGGACGTCATAGAAAGTGTGCAGGACCCCAGTGGGAGTGTGCAGGACCCCAGTGGGAGTGTGCAGGACCCCAGTGGGAGTGAGCAGGACGTCATAGAAAGTGTGCAGGACCCCAGTGAGAGTGAGTAGGACGTCATAGAAAGTGTGCAGGACTCCAGTGGGAGTGAGCAGGACGTCATAGAAAGTGTGCAGGACCCCAGTGGGAGTGAGCAGCACGTCATAGAAAGTGTACAGGACCCCAGTGGGAGTGAGCAGGACGTCATAGAAAGTGTGCAGGACCCCAGTGAGAGTGAGCAGGACGTCATAGAAAGTGTGCAGGACCCCAGTGGGAGTGTGATGGACCCAAATGGGAGTGTGCAGGACCCCAGTGGGAGTGTGCAGGACCCTAGTGGAAGTGTGCAGGACGTCATAGAAAGTGTGCAGGACCCCAGTGGGAGTGAGCAGGACGTCATAGAAAGTGTGCAGGACCCCAGTGAGAGTGAGCAGGACGTCATAGAAAGTGTGCAGGACCCCAGCGAGAGTGAGCAGGACGTCATAGAAAGTGTGCAGGACCCCAGTGGGAGTGTGCAGGACCCAAATGGGAGTGTGCAGGACCCCAGTGGGAGTGAGCAGGACGTCATAGAAAGTGTACAGGACCCCAGTGGGAGTGAGCAGGGCGTTGTAGAAAAAGCGCAGGACCCCAGTGGGAGTGTGCAGGACCCAAATGGAAGTGTGCAGGACGTCATAGAAAGTGTGCAGGACCCCAGTGGGAGTGTGCAAAACCCGAATGGGAGTGTGCAGAACGTCGGAGGAAGTGTGCAGGATCCCAGTGGGAGTGTGCAAGACCCCAATGGAAGTGTGCAGGACACCATAGGAAGTGCGCAGGTCCCCAGTAAGAATACACAGGACGTCATGGAATGGGTGCAATACCACAGCAGGGGTGTACAGGACGTCGTGAAATGTGTTCAGGGCCCAGATGGGATGTGCAGGACGTCATAGAAAGTTCGCAGGGCCGCAGTGGAAGTGTGCAGCACGTCAGCAAGAGAGGAGAAATGAAACAGCGAGTTTTTGTCAATTTTTTCATGGGAAATCTTAGCCTTTGTGTAGCGAAGAAGACAGATATGAAATCATGTATCTTGAGAAGCGTGCAGCGCGTTTTGAGGAGTACGCGAAACTCTGGAGACACTTCCTCGCCATTCTGACAAAAGAAGCAGCAGCTCCACTTCCGCATATTCTCTGTTCGTCACACATTACAACCGCTAAGTCATTTTGATTCACTAACTTCGATAAACCAGTTTTATATATGTTGAACGTCTGAGCTTATCAAAATCTGCTTCACAAAAACGTAAACATCAACGGACATATTTCATTTATCGAGAACAAAGGCATGGTGTTGGTCAACAAGGGAAACCACATCTAAAATGCGAGTGCTTTTTTCTCAACATGACAGGGATGGTAGAGCGAGAATAATAGCTTGCGTACATTACAGAAGGAAGGGGTCGTAAATAAGATGCCGGTAACAACTGACGATCTGCCGCTATCTTCTTATGTTTTGCTTTTTTTTATGCCACGTTTCTTATACATCCAGCTACCGGCAGGGCGTTATACCCCACGCCCTGCTATAAATGTCCGGCAGCCAGTTCTGCTCAGTAGAATCCATACGGACAGCAACTTTGGGATATACGGAGGGCAGTCAACACCGTTTTGTCAGAATAATCTGTCTCAGGAAGCTAGCGGACGTGAAAATTTTTTGAGCGAAAACTTCGCTAGGTCTCGCTAGTGTGATTTAGGGACCTTAAATCTCGTCCCGGTTTTACCCCGAAAACCGGGACAAAACCGGGACGAGTTTTAAGGTCCTTAAATCACATTGAATATCAAATCTATTGCTATCATACTGTTTGCCAGATTCTCCTCTTTCTCGCAATGCTCTTAGTTCTTATGTTTATGGGTGTTTTCAATCAACTAGGTTCATTTGAATGAAACTTATCACGTCCAAAAAATTCACTCCGCTCCAACATAGTTTGTTTACATTAAATTTCTATACTGTATACATTGAAAGAATCCTATTTCTGCCTCCTTCCATTTACTCCAGTTCCAATCATTTTCTCCGCCCCGTTCTGTAATAAAATACTTTTTTAATTAATATTGCGTGCGCGTCCACTCCAGTGCGAGTTGTGTAGCTGCGGACAAACACCAGATCGCACGGCTAGCCTAGTCTATGACTCCGACACTGGCGGCGGTCTCCTACGGGAGAAAACGACGATCGATGTCACCTACAGGAGCTGTTTTGCACTATGGATGACCGAACTTGAGCGAAGCGGTCTCCCACAGGACATCGTGTCGCATCGCTTCGATTGGGTCACCTAAACCACAAAACAGCTCCGGTAGTTGACCGGGACCACACACGTTGAACGGTTGATCAAACCCGCGCTGCCTCCGAAGCGCCTGTGCGTAGGGTGGGGAGACGATTTGGCCGTCGTCGCTTCGCACAGGCGCACCCGTCATTGATTGATTGGGTGCTTTGGAGGATCGAAATCCCTCCTTCATGATAGTTGATGGAGGGTCGCTATTGGGGCTTTATCCCTAATAGTAAGTAATCTTTGCCACTGACAAGTTTGTCAGCGGGAAGCATGAACTTCATGCTTTAAGTTTGAGCAAAAAAAAACTAGGCGGGTTTGGCTTCATTCTTGCACACGTTATTTGAAATTCCCTCCAAAATGAGATTTTGTTCAACTACCGTGCAAGGTTCGGTCTCCTACAGGAGACAGATAGGACTCCTGCATGAGGCAAACAGGAGTCCTATAGCTGATGAGGCTGGGACTCCCAGCCGACTCCCGTAGGAGACCGCCGCCAGTGTCGGAGGAGAGATTGCGGCATTCAAGGTGGATAAAACTCGGGTTTTTATGATCAGGGTACTTCTCAATGAGGAGGACACGGTCATTCGCTTCTTTCATAGTAACTTGCAGTCTTCAATTTTTACAGTTGGCTCTCTTCATAAGTCACATTCTCATGAATAAAAATCTATTGACTAGTTGTGATGCTGACTGTGCTAACGTCGGCATGGATCGTGAAGAGACTTCGCGTTCACTGTTGAAGGTTGGCGCAAACTCGGTGCCAAATGCTATAACATAGGTGCGCCGAGTGTGCGCCAACCTCCAACAGTGAACGCGAAGTCTCTTCACGATCCATGCCGATGTTATCTGTACTGTTAAACTGTCGAAATAAATCCTAGCCTGCTCGGATGAGTACGGGCGCAGTAAGCAGCGGAGCTGCCGGTCATGGCAAAGTATAACAGTGATAAGAAGATTTTGACATGATAAGCCCGATAAGCCTTGCTTCGACCGGCTCAAAATGAGCGACCTAGGCTACACATCAGTTCGCTAATCTTTTTTTGAACTTGAATGATAGTTTTCCTGGGCGCTGTCTTAGTATCTTTGCCTCGAATCGGTAGCCACCCGCGTAATCAATGAACGTTGCATCAAAGAAACATGACACCACATCAATCCTGACTTGCAGATAACAGAGTAGTGTTTAATCCTTCATCGAAACGAACTTTGACAGCAACTGTGAATTACTGCGAACACAACCTGCATCTCTATCAATAATTTGAATTCTTTTCGTGTTCGACTCAAAAAGCGGGGAAGAAGATATGACAAATTAGAAGAATAGCGCGTACTATTTTTTTCCCTGAAATTCGACAGAACTTGCACTTCGTTCTTTTTTTTTGGTGTTCGGTTTAGGCACCCCCCATTGCCCTCTCTGCAACGTCTAGTATGCACCCCCTAAGGTTACCCGGGACGCGTGCCCAGCCCTGATTTAGAAGAGCGACAAATGGGCATTAAATTTGTATTCAGCATCTCAAATAACACCCGCATAGGAATTTTGAGTCCAATCGGAGAGTGGCCAAACTACCGTATACCCACCGTACTATACCGTAAGATGTCCAAAATCAATGAACGTACTTCAGATTCGTGTTAAGCACTCATAGTAACCTCTAGAGAAACATCTTGAGTAATACAGGGCCGGCATGCATGAACGCTTACGAGGGAAGTGAGCCGCTCCGCGTTCCACGTGCGAAGCGTCGAGCCAGAGGTGACCCGAAAAACTTGCCGTCCTCTTGACGTTGGGACGCAACCTCACCCCGCCTATCAGCTGTTTTTCGATGTTATACTAATCTGAAACGGCCTTATTTCTGCGAAATACTGAAGCCAAAGTGGAAATTTATTTTGAGACCAATTAACTATCCAGAAGAAGATTTTGAAAAATAGAGGTTAAGCACGATTGAATTTCAAAGAAAAACTGTTAGGCGGGGGGATTCGCTGTGCGTAGGGAGGTTGCGTCTCAACGTCAAGGGGACGGCAAGTTTTTTGGGTCACCTCTGGCTGGACGCTTGCACGCAGAACACATAGCGGCTCCCTGCCCTCCTCATAAGGGGTCGTTTATACTTCCGCTGCCGAGCGGCGCACCAAAGTGCAACACTATAATATTGATCGTGCCGCGCCGCGTGATCAATAATACAGAAATGCACCCTGCCGTGCCGCTTGGCGGCGGAAGTATAAATGACCCCTAAGCGTTGATGCAAGCCGGCCCAGTAGCGGGCAAAAGTATCGGAACACCACATTCCGTCGGTTTCAATCTTTCCTGCATATTCCTTTGCATCGTGATCGAGAATCTTCCAATCAAGATATGTTGACCAGCATTACACTAGGAGTCTAACGTCTTTTTGAAGTTGATTTTGGTTCAATAAAGTTAACAAGAGAAATATTTATGCAGCATTGCAAGTAATTTGTTGAAATTCATGTATTTCTCAAAGCGTAAACGACGGCAAAGTTGCATTTTTTTCTGAATTTTGAAGAAAAAACATTAAGAACGTTGAAAAATTATGAGTCTTACCCCTTATACAAACGCTATCGATATACCCTCTATTTTGAAGCCAAACTTACCCTGCCCTTTCGAGTGCCTATGCATAGTTATAAATTAACAAGGTGCACACCCACGCCGCTTCGTGGCGTACTTGCAGGCGTGTATTTTGACGCATAAAATGATATTCTCATCGTCAAATGAGAACTTAGTTATTATAGTTCGTCGAAACCCAATCCGATCCCACACACTTTTTCCTGCGTCGGCGCACTCCCAGTTAAGTCCAACACACTTTCTCGGCACTCGTCGCACTCCCAGCTGGGTCCAGCGCACGTTTCCAGGCGTTCGGGGCACTCCCAGTTGAGTCCAACACACTTTTTGGCGCACGGCGCACTCCCAGTTGGGTCCAACACACCTTTTTTGGCGCTCGGCGCACTCCCCGTAGGGTCCAACACACTTTTCTCGGCGCACTTCCATTAGGGTCCAACACACTTTTCCCGGAGCACGGCGCACTCTCAGTTGGGTCCAACACACTTTTCCCGGCGCTCGGCGCTTTCCTAGTTGTTTCCAACTCACTTTTCCCGGCGCTCGGCGCACTCCCAGTTGGGTCCAACACACCTTTTTTGGCGCTCGGCGCACTCCCCGCAGGGTCCAACACACGTTTCTCGGCTCTCGGTGCACTCCCAGTTGGGTCCAACGCAATTTTCTCGGCGCTTGGCGCACTCCCATTTGGGTCCAACACACTTTTCTCGGCGCTCGGCGCACCCCTGGTTGTGTCCAAAAAACTTTTCTCGGCGCTTGTCGCACTACCCGGTTGGGCCGAACACACTTTTCTCGGCGCTCGGCGCACTCCTAGTTGGGTCCAACACACTTTTTCCGGAGCACGGCGCACTCCCAGTTGGGTCCAACACACTTTTCCCGGCGCTCGGCGCTTTCCCAGTTGTTTCCAACTCACTTTTCCCGGCGCTCGGCGACCTCCCAGTTGGGTCCAACACACTTTTACCGGCGCTCGGTTCACTCCCAGTTGGGTCCAACACACTTTTCCCTGCGCTCGGCGCACTCCCATTTGGGTCCAACACACTTTTTTTCAGCGCTCGGCGCACCCCTGGTTGTGTCCAACACACGTTTCCCGGCTCTCGGTGCACTCCCAGTTGGGTCCAACGCAATTTTCTCGGCGCTTGGCGTACTCCTAGTTGGGTCCAACACACTTTTCCCGGTGCTCGGCGCACTCCCAGTTGGGTCCAACACACTTTTACCGGCGCTCGGCGCATTCCCAGTTGGGTCCAACACACGTTTCCCGGCTCTCGGTGCACTCCCAGTTGGGTCCAACACACTTTTCCCGGCGCTCGGCGCACTCCCAGTTGGGTCCAACACACTTTTCCCGGCGCTCGGCGCACTCCCAGTTGGGTCCAACACACTTTTCCGGGCGCTCGGCGCACTCCCAGTTGGGTCCAACACACTTTTCCCGGCGCTCGGCGCACTCCCAGTTGGGTCCAACACACTTTTCCGGGCGCTCGGCGCACTCCCAGTTGGGTCCAACACACTTTCCCGGCGCTCGGCGCACTCCCAGTTGGGTCCAACACACGTTTCCCGGCGCTCGGCGCACTCCCAGTTGGGTCCAACACACTTTTCCCGGCGCTCGGCGCATTCCCAGTTGGGTCCAACACACGTTTCCCGGCTCTCGGTGCACTCCCAGTTGGGTCCAACACACTTTTCCCGGCGCTCGGCGCACTCCCAGTTGGGTCCAACACACTTTCCCGGCGCTCGGCGCATTCCCAGTTGGGTCCAACACACGTTTCCCGGCTCTCGGTGCACTCCCAGTTGGGTCCAACACACTTTCCCGGCGCTCGGCGCACTCCCAGTTGGGTCCAACACACTTTTCCCGGCGCTCGGCGCACTCCCAGTTGGGTCCAACACACTTTTACCGGCGCTCGGCGCATTCCCAGTTGGGTCCAACACACGTTTCCCGGCTCTCGGTGCACTCCCAGTTGGGTCCAACACACTTTTCCCGGCGCTCGGCGCACTCCCAGTTGGGTCCAACACACTTTTCCCGGCGCTCGGCGCACTCCCAGTTGGGTCCAACACACGTTTCCCGGCTCTCGGTGCACTCCCAGTTGGGTCCAACACACTTTTCCCGGCGCTCGGCGCACTCCCAGTTGGGTCCAACACACGTTTCCCGGCTCTCGGTGCACTCCCAGTTGGGTCCAACACACTTTTCCCGGCGCTCGGCGCACTCCCAGTTGGGTCCAACACACGTTTCCCGGCTCTCGGTGCACTCCCAGTTGGGTCCAACACACGTTTCCCGGCTCTCGGTGCACTCCCAGTTGGGTCCAACACACGTTTCCCGGCTCTCGGTGCACTCCCAGTTGGGTCCAACACACTTTTCCCGGCGCACTTCCATTAGGGTCCAACACACTTTTTCCGGAGCACGGCGCACTCCCAGTTGGGTCCAACACACTTTTCCCGGCGCTCGGCGCTTTCCCAGTTGTTTCCAACTCACTTTTCCCGGCGCTCGGCGCACTCCCAGTTGGGTCCAACACACCTTTTTTGGCGCTCGGCGCACTCTCCGTAGGGTCCAACACACGTTTCCCGGCTCTCGGTGCACTCCCAGTTGGGTCCAACGCAATTTTCTCGGCGCTTGGCGCACTCCCATTTGGGTCCAACACACTTTTCTCGGCGCTCGGCGCACCCCTGGTTGTGTCCAAAAAACTTTTCTCGGCCCTCGGCGCACTACCCGGTTGGGCCGAACACACTTTTCTCGGCGCTCGGCGCACTCCTAGTTGGGTCCAACACACTTTTTCCGGAGCACGGCGCACTCCCAGTTGGGTCCAACACACTTTTCCCGGCGCTCGGCGCTTTCCCAGTTGTTTCCAACTCACTTTTCCCGGCGCTCGGCGACCTCCCAGTTGGGTCCAACACACTTTTACCGGCGCTCGGCGCACTCCCAGTTGGGTCCAACACACTTTTCCCGGCGCTCGGCGCACTCCCAGTTGGGTCCAACACACTTTTCCCGGCGCTCGGCGCACCCCTGGTTGTGTCCAACACACGTTTCCCGGCTCTCGGTGCACTCCCAGTTGGGTCCAACGCAATTTTCTCGGCGCTTGGCGCACTCCTAGTTGGGTCCAACACACTTTTTCCGGAGCACGGCGCACTCCCAGTTGGGTCCAACACACTTTTCCCGGCGCTCGGCGCTTTCCCAGTTGTTTCCAACTCACGTTTCCCGGCTCTCGGTGCACTCCCAGTTGGGTCCAACGCAATTTTCTCGGCGCTTGGCGCACTCCCATTTGGGTCCAACACACTTTTCCCGGCGCTCGGCGCACTCCCAGTTGGGTCCAACACACTTTTCCGGGCGCTCGGCGCACTCCCAGTTGGGTCCAACACACTTTTCCCGGCGCTCGGCGCACTCCCAGTTGGGTCCAACACACTTTTCCGGGCGCTCGGCGCACTCCCAGTTGGGTCCAACACACTTTTCCCGGCGCTCGGCGCACTCCCAGTTGGGTCCAACACACTTTTCCCGGCGCTCGGCGCACTCCCAGTTGGGTCCAACACACTTTTACCGGCGCTCGGCGCATTCCCAGTTGGGTCCAACACACGTTTCCCGGCTCTCGGTGCACTCCCAGTTGGGTCCAACACACTTTTCCCGGCGCTCGGCGCACTCCCAGTTGGGTCCAACACACTTTTCCCGGCGCTCGGCGCATTCCCAGTTGGGTCCAACACACGTTTCCCGGCTCTCGGTGCACTCCCAGTTGGGTCCAACACACTTTTCCCGGCGCTCGGCGCACTCCCAGTTGGGTCCAACACACTTTTCCCGGCGCTCGGCGCACTCCCAGTTGGGTCCAACACACTTTTACCGGCGCTCGGCGCATTCCCAGTTGGGTCCAACACACGTTTCCCGGCTCTCGGTGCACTCCCAGTTGGGTCCAACACACTTTTCCCGGCGCTCGGCGCACTCCCAGTTGGGTCCAACACACTTTTCCCGGCGCTCGGCGCACTCCCAGTTGGGTCCAACACACGTTTCCCGGCTCTCGGTGCACTCCCAGTTGGGTCCAACACACTTTTCCCGGCGCTCGGCGCACTCCCAGTTGGGTCCAACACACGTTTCCCGGCTCTCGGTGCACTCCCAGTTGGGTCCAACACACTTTTCCCGGCGCTCGGCGCACTCCCAGTTGGGTCCAACACACGTTTCCCGGCTCTCGGTGCACTCCCAGTTGGGTCCAACACACGTTTCCCGGCTCTCGGTGCACTCCCAGTTGGGTCCAACACACGTTTCCCGGCTCTCGGTGCACTCCCAGTTGGGTCCAACACACTTTTCCCGGCGCTCGGCGCATTCCCAGTTGGGTCCAACACACGTTTCCCGGCTCTCGGTGCACTCCCAGTTGGGTCCAACACACTTTCCCGGCGCTCGGCGCACTCCCAGTTGGGTCCAACACACTTTCCCGGCGCTCGGCGCACTCCCAGTTGGGTCCAACACACTTTACCGGCGCTCGGCGCATTCCCAGTTGGGTCCAACACACGTTTCCCGGCTCTCGGTGCACTCCCAGTTGGGTCCAACACACTTTTCCCGGCGCTCGGCGCACTCCCAGTTGGGTCCAACACACTTTTCCCGGCGCTCGGCGCACTCCCAGTTGGGTCCAACACACGTTTCCCGGCTCTCGGTGCACTCCCAGTTGGGTCCAACACACTTTTCCCGGCGCTCGGCGCACTCCCAGTTGGGTCCAACACACTTTTCCCGGCGCTCGGCGCACTCCCAGTTGGGTCCAACACACGTTTCCCGGCTCTCGGTGCACTCCCAGTTGGGTCCAACACACTTTTCTCGGCGCTCGGCGCACTCCCAGTTGGGTCCAACACACTTATCCCGGCGCTCGGTGCACTCCCAGTTGGGTCCAACACACGTTTCCCGGCTCTCGGCGCACTCCCAGTTGGGTCCAACACACGTTTCCCGGCTCTCGGTGCACTCCCAGTTGGGTGCAACACACTTTTCCCGGCGCTCGGCGCACTCCCAGTTGGGTCCAACACACTTTTCCCGGCGCTCGGCGCACTCCCAGGGGTCCAACACACTTTTCCCGGCGCTCGGCGCACTCCCAGTTGGGTGCAACACACTTTTCCCGGCGCTCGGCGCACTCCCAGTTGGGTCCAACACACTTTTCCCGGCGCTCGGCGCACTCCCAGTTGGGTCCAACACACGTTTCCCGGCTCTCGGTGCACTCCCAGTTGGGTCCAACACACTTTTCCCGGCGCTCGGCGCACTCCCACTTGGGTCCAACACACTTTTCCCGGCGCTCGGCGCATTCCCAGTTGGGTCCAACACACGTTTCCCGGCTCTCGGTGCACTCCCAGTTGGGTCCAACACACTTTTCCCGGCGCTCGGCGCACTCCCAGTTGGGTCCAACACACTTTTCCCGGCGCTCGGCGCACTCCCAGTTGGGTCCAACACACTTTTCCCGGCGCTCGGCGCACTCCCAGTTGGGTGCAACACACTACTGCGGCAGACCTGGCACCAAATCGAAGTGAGTGAAATGAAGACTGCGTTGGCTGTCTCGTTGAATTCACGCCATTCTGCGGTAAATAATCGTTACTTCCGCGGTAAATTCGCGGGAGCTTATTCCCGGTAGTTTCCCGGTTAACTCGCGTCAATTTCGCGGTGTAAAAGCGTAAAATTTGCGTCGTTTTCGCGATATTTTGCAGGTTTTTGGCGGGATTTGCCGTCAAATTGGGGGAAAATACCGGTTCTCGGTATAATCCAGCCCCGATTTCAACCTTTCCCTCTTCCCACCCTTCTTTTCGAGTCCAACCTTTCACCGCACAGGACTGCTCGTGACTGCCGTTTAGCGAGCCGATGTATTATCGATTGCGCCGCCGCACCGCGTCCCCCATTGTGCACGTGTCGGGGCTGTGGCGGCCGCTTTCCTTCTGTGATTCTTGGGGATTTCTTCATTTTTTCGGTTCTAGTGATTGGGTTTCGGTCATTCTTCGTTGCTTCTCATCATGAACAGTGCCCAGGTCTGATCCGCTGCTCAGTTTTGCTCAGAGAAGGGAGTTTTCGAACATAAAGGCCAGAAAAGTGTTTCGAAAGTCTGACTCATCGTTACGCAGGGTGATTGGAATCCTTTCATTCTAGACGTCCTTTTTCGGCTGTTTCGCTTTTGTGTGTTAATTTCATCGCATTAAAGTGCGTATTCCAGGAATGGCTGCGATAATGGACGAGGACGATCTGCTGAATGTTCCGGATGATAGCCAGCCAATATCTGAGGTGTGTTTGTCTTCTGATATATCGTAGAAGTATAAGTTTTCAGGGTTTAATTGCAAAGTTTAGCCTTCCAGCGTCATAGCGTTCACAAAAGACAGGAAACTGCGCGTTTAAAGTTGGCCCGAGGAGATATCCAATAGGGCTGCCGGACGAAGTCCGTTTCCTTTTCTAACCTGAAGTTTTCCAAGAATCAGGTTTTTTCTTCTTCGACGTTACTGGTCTAGAGGAATCGGTGCAAACCTAGTCTGGGGGGGGGGGAACAGAGTTCAAGTGAAAATGAATGCTACCGCATTATGGGGGCATTACTCGGTGCTATGTGGGAAGGGGGGTCACTGTTGTATCTCATTTGGCCACGCCCATTTTTCCGTGCCGCAATGACTCCTGATTTTGGCAGGGAGGGAAACCCCGGGTAGGTGCTCAAATTTAGTGCGGCACAGTAAAATGGGCGTGGCCAAGTCCATCGCGCCATAGTGCCCCCCCCCCTCCTACATAGCACCCATTACTCTGACAATGCGGGACTTGATGCTCCGGCAAGAAAGAGCTTCAGCCTCCGCCTCTTACGTGCGGAGCATACACAAATCGTCATGGACCAGATTTCTGTCGGGTCGAGCCCTTTCGTACTGTTCCTCCATGAATTCGCAAGTGAGAGGACGTGGAGCGACAATAAATTTTACTTCCAACATCCCCCCCCCCGTCGTCTCAGTTGGGGGACGGGAGAGGCGAAACTGGAAAGGCGTTCGACTCGACAGAAATCTGCGGTCGGACCCGTTGTGTTTCTGAGTGTGCCGTAATTTCCATTCTGGGAGTTGTGCCGCCTTAGGCCAGCGAAACCGAGATGGAACTCGGTAGGGGTACCAGGTGCACCCTTGCCTCGTTGAGCTGTGGGCACTCCTCCATGCTTATGTCTTATTTACATAAGATCGATTGCAGCAGACCTGACGAGTGCCCGGATTGTGGTAATGAAGGGCATACGACTGCGCACCTTTTCAACTGCTCGATGAGACCCACATTGTTAACAACAATAGATAATTGGACGAATTCTACGCTCGTGGCTCAGTTCTTCAGTCTATGACAGGACCCTCTCTGTGGCAGAAGAAGCAAGAAAGACTTCATGCTCATGTATTGTGTAGGGGTGGGAGCAAGCCGTGACGCGTCTTATCATGCCAAGATTGCCATGACCGACCGCTCCACTGCTTGCTCCGCCTGGACTCATCCGAGCGAGCTAGGCTTTAGCCGCATCGCGGCTTCATAGAGATGGAATATGAAATATGCGAGAGGGGATGAAGAGTCAATTTTGCGCGTCAGGCTCGCTGTATCAGTGAGTTTGCTGCTAGAGCATGTGGCGGAAGTACAAAATTCAGAACGCAGATTCTATCCACAGTAACCCAATGGTCACGATAAGAGCATTGAAAACAGCTCCATCCATTTATCGTCATGATGAGGCGTAGGTCGGTGGAATGATGTCATGCTCCCTGCAAGCGGAGTTTCACATCGAGTTGCTCTTAGAGTTGGAAGACTTGCAGGCTACGCCCACTGCTGCAAATGGTACCACGTTAGGGCCTTATGCCCTCCGGATGCACCAATATGCTGCTTTCTATCGGAGCTTCACCTACTTCAATTGTTCAATCTCCTGAGCTTCAATGCTGCCCAGCTGCTGCTCTCGAAAACACTCGCCATACGGTGATGAAAAGCTTGATTCCACAAGTATCAGAGTGGATTCCTTCCAGGGAAAATGAGATCGTTCCACCAACCCGTGTTTTATCACGGCTGTAAATGGGACGCAGATGTTTGCGTTCATTCTTATTATGTCCATTGCGTTACGATGGATGAAATCTGCGGTCTAATTTCCATAATTCCGTGAGCAGGTGAAAATGGAGTGGGCAGGCCACGAAAATGAGGCTTATTCGCCGCGCATAATAGGTGGTTTCCCCGTGAAAATGACTTCAAATTATGGCGTTATTGGTGCGATTTCGCCTTGGAATGGGGTTAGAGTTCTTCGAAGGAGGGGGAGGGGTTAATTCGTTGAGAACTAAAGAAGTTTGGCAATCGGCCAGGTTTTTATTTCTTACACCGTGGTGAAGGGACAAAGGCTAGGAACGCGCCCATACAGCCATAGTACCATGATTAGAAACCTGGCTGATTGCGGAAGATTTTCAGTTCCCAACGAAACCCTCACCTACAGTCCGCGCGGATCGCCTTGATGCTTCGCGTTCCCAATTATATGTTGGCGCAAACTTGATGCACACACGCTCTAATACATGTGAAGCGAGTTTGCCCCTAATTGGTGCCTAACCTAGTGCGCCTAAGTTAGCTAGGATACCAAAAGGCGTCCTGGCGCGCTCTCTGAGCAGTATTAGCGCAGTTTAACTCAAATGACGAAAGCGGTCATGCTGCGGGTCTAAAGCTGACCACAAGTTACCGAAAGTCTGTTTTTCTTTCGTCTCGCAAACGTCTTATTTTCTTTCTAGTACGGGTTCCAAAGAGGAAACGCTGCTTCTTCGGGTCTATGACGGCTGACTCAATTAGCATAAAGTAAAGCTGGGCCGAGGACCAGGGCGGGGGGGTCGTTGTCGGGATAGAGCAAGGTTGCCACTCGGCGCAACATGGGGTCGTAAATGTTCTTGAGCAAAAGCAGATTTCCTTCAAACTGGTTGGTAGGCTAAAATAGGTAAGCAGTGTCCTAAAATGATTTGGTGTTTGTGTCATTAGGGCTCGAGATATCTTTCTTCAAATCTCATCTCGGGTGGTAGGATCGTGCAAATTTTAGAATTTTTCTTCTTTAAAATTGATCGATGGGGAGGTCGCAGCTCCGCTGAAAGTGGGCGCAACGGCTTGCTCAACCCTGGTCATTGTGCCGTACTTTGGGGGCAGGTACGACGTCTAGGTAGCCGAAAATTTCGGATTATCGCGACCCCCGCTGGAGGGTCAGGCGGGGTTACAAAGTTCCGCAAAGGGGGAGGTCGCGAAAACTTCGAATTAAAAATGAAAAGTTGGTGAAGAAATATGAATATCCCGAAAAGTTTCGATATTTCCGGTCACCATGTGAAGGATCGTTGCTCAGGTTGTAGACGCCTGAGTCCGACTGCTGAACGAAATTTCGGCGTCTGATGGTTTTAGTAATCAGAAATCGCGCCTCGGGGGGACCGCGAAAAATTCGGATTCAGGAAAACAAGTTGTGGTAGGAGCGGGTGGCTCCGATTTCGAAAAATTACGCAACGCCCGCTTGACCCTGCCCCGATGAGTTTCAAAGTCTTCAAAATGTTGGGAAAGGAAAACATCCTTCTATCTGTTCTTGCAAACTTCCTTCAAATTTGTTATCAGTGCCAAGCGGGGCGTGTCGTAATTTCTCGAAATCGGAGCGACCCCCACCATCAAAAATGTTTTCCAAAATTTTGGCGACCCCCAACAGAGGCGAGATTTCTGGGCACTTCATACTTGCTTATTAAAACTGTTAGACGCCAAAAATTTGTTCAGCAGTCGTGTTCAAACGTCTAAAACCTGAACAATGCTACGATCATTCCATTTGATGATCAAAAATAACGAGAATTTTTAGGATATCGTCACCAAATTTTCATATTTGGTCCGAGGTTTCTGCGATCCCCCTAAAGGCGTCGACATAGTGGCAAAGGTGGGGGCTAGGGAGCAAGAAATGATGAGGGATGGGGAGCACTACGCAGTGCGGTCGCGTGCGCGGGTCAAGCAGGGTTGCGACTTGACGCAATGGGGGTCGTAAGAAAGTGTGAATTTCAGTTAGAGAAAAAACGAAAATTTGGAGAGGGGGCTCGAAAGACGTCCTGAGCAAAAGTAAATCTTCATTAAAATGGTCAGTTGCGTGGAAGGAGTATGCCTTTAAAATTTTTAGGTTAGTCAGTAAATGACGCTAAAAAATTGATATGGGGGGATCGGTAAAAAAGCAGAATTTTTGCAAAATTTCGGTTAACAAGGGGGTCGCGGCTTCGCCTAAGATTGGCGCAGCGGCCTGCTGAACCCCGGTTTCGCGTTCATACTGCGTAGCGCTTCCACCCTTCATCATTGCTCGCTCTCACCTTTGCCGCTATGCTGAGGCCTTAACCTTCATTTTTGGACCAAAATTTTCGCGATTCCCCCCACCCCGTCGCGAAATTTTGCGGCCCCGCTTGGCCCTGTGGGAAAGGAAAACATCTCTTGACCCATTCTCTCAAACTTGGGTCAAATGTGTAGTTGTACAAACGCGTTTTATTGTACAAAAATTATTTTGTACAATAAACTTCCTTGCTGTTGACCTATTAGAAAAAAAAATAAACTTCCTTGCTGTTGACCTATTAGAGGCGCAGCGAAGGCTGACATGATAGGTCAACGGCGACAAAGTGGGCGGTAAACTTGTTCCCAGCAAGAGATCTTTATCGGTACCCATTGTTTTTGTGATTCTCTAAATTCTTGGTTTTAGTCAAAATTCTTGAGATTTCCACTACACACACAGCTTGTATGACCATGTAAGACCCGCATGGCTGTTTCGAATGCGGCGTTTTTTTCTGCATATTTAGTTTCATAAGTGTAAAATTGGCTCATTTAGGACGTGTTTGACGTGGATGAGCTGCTTGGCCCAAGCGAATCCAGCAAGGAAGAGATGTCCGAAAATGTGGACACAGGTGGAACCGCATCAGACTATGCGGGCGAAGTAAGTTAATATGCGCAAAGATGGCGCATCGTGAGACATACTTCCATGTATGCACCCGGCCAGTGGAATGGCTGGCGACAACGGGAGCAGCTCGGCGTCTATGACGCTGAAGAAGCTTGATACAAACTTGGCATGGAGCCCGTTGTGGCTATTCGTCTTTTTCTCAATGGAGCCTTTGACGGCTTTTCTATATTTTCTATCGAAGTCCGTTGACATGCTCCGTTTGTTGACTCATTCCTGTCGATTGGACAGTGTCTTACAGTGTGGTGTTTGATTTCACCGAGTCTTATTGATTTTACTAGTTCATTGATTAGGCTCTCAAGCCTTTGAATGAGGTAGTGTTATACTGCCGAAGTTCATTTGATCTTTGACCAAATCCTGCATCTGAATCGTCCTTTTCTCACTGGCTATCTAGGAATTTGAAAAATTTCGTTGCTTTTTTAAGATTCTTTGTAGTAGTTCACTTCAAATTGCCCTGATCCGTCTTTTTCCATATTTGGAAGCATCGTTGTTCACCATCAGCATGTTTAGTGGTGATTGTGTGATCTCTCTGAGTAAGGCCTGATTGTGACTTCAAGATTAACTTCTGTTCAACACGATATGGACTCAGCAATGTCGACTGAGCTGTTTCCAAAGGTCTCATTTCAAAATTCAAATTTATTACATGTGTCGTGTTTCTGTTTGTTAGATATGTTATTCCACACGTATAGCGTACTTGACTCACCCAGTTAGAGCTTTCACTGTCAACAATCCCTGGACTGTGATCTATTTTTTATAGAAAGAGAATATGGAAGTTCTTCATCTAATGTGCGGTACAGTACTCGCTACAGAACCATTTTAGAGACTTGTTGAGACATGAACATCGGACGCTAGTTTTCAAGTGCCCAAATGAATTTTTCTCATGTTGCATTCCAATTCCTCAGTTTGGGGTTTTGTATATCCTGGTACAGAATTTCCAATGAATGAATGATCCCGAAAAAGTGTTCTCAACTCGATTGAGGTGAACATTTCTGTACCAACGTCGGGATTTTCTGGTTTTCAATGTAGTCGGATCTTGAAACTTTTCGATGATCGAGGACGATTTACAAGAATTCGATGCGGTTTTTTTTACATTCCGAAATGTAGCATATTTCTCGGATATTTTTGTTTTGAAATTTTAGTAGCTTTCCGCATGTGGCCTCCGAATCTCCGATCAGTCGCCCAACTTGGAATGGAGCTTTTCAAAGATTTCGGATTATCGAATAGGTTAAAAAATTTCCTCTTCATTTAGTTACAGCGGGTCTTTAAAAATTTGGCCCAATATTCGACTGATTATTTACATTTTTATACAATACGAGAACCAGAGACAGGCGAAGGTTATGACCATCCTCGGCGAAGCCTCTCCTATTCAGTGACCAAGAATTTGGAAATTTATCCAATTTTTTTTTTCAATTTCCTCAACGGTTTTTTTTTATACTTCAGAATTGAAATTTAAAAACTTTAATCACGAATAAAAAACCGGTTGCAAAGGGTTGATCGAAAAATTGAGTTTTTCGATTTTCTGAGTAAATCGTATTCCCGGGGATACAAATGTTCTTATTTTTTCAAATTAACTAATGCTTGAAAAACAGGATAATGTGCTTATTTGGGCCAAATTCCGGTCCGCAATTGTGTCTCGACACGCTTTGCGGCCGCACGCGCTTGAGTCAGTCGGGTTTCCAGCGCCAGAGCCGACTCGATGTGGCTTTTTCATACAATTTTCTCAGTTTCCAGTTTCCAAAACCCACCTAGAGTCAGCAGATCGGCGGCGCTGGAAGCTCTTCTGACTCGGGAGCGTGCGGCCGCAAAGCGTGTCGAGACGCAATTGCGGACCGAACTTTGGCCCAGATAAGCACAGTACTTAGTTTCGCGATGAATCGAATATACGAAGGAGCTAATGGTTTCAAATCCCAAGTCACATATTCGAAAAGATGAAAATTCAAGCCAACGAATGACTCGAATTTTCGAAAATTGTTCGGTACGGCCCCAAGCAGTGTTGCGACTCGGCGCAACGGGAGTCGTACAAATTTGTGAGCATTTTTGAAAAAAAGGCACGGTTAGGTGGGGTGCGAAATTTGAGAGCAGAAGCAGATTTTCTTCAAATTACTAGGTAAGGTAAAATAGGGTAGTAATAGTCGCCCTCTGCTAGTATGACTGCAGTGGAAGAACATCTGTATAGTTTCACAAAATTTCGGTAAAGAGGGCGGGTCGCAGCTCCGCCGAAAATTGACGCAACGTCCTGCACAAGCCTGGTCCCAAGTTTAATGCATATTTACTTAAGGAACTCTTTTGGGGGATTTTCCCCTCCCCTATGCTATGTGGAAGTGAAAAATGTGTTCTGTAGCGAGTAATGGTCTGTGCTTCCTTTATGTTGCCTCACCTGGAAATCTTTATGATAACTCCCTTGTTGGGAGATCGATTCGTGCCCAAGTCTCAAAGACATGGTGAATACGTGCAAAGTGCTATTTATGATTTTTCTCTATCGTCTGAGCGCGTGCTTTAGCTCATATCGCCTTTAGAAGTTTTGTTCTCCGAGGAAGTATCAATTATATTTCATTACAATATAGAAATTTTTTGGGGATGCTATCGGGTCGTGTGTCTGTGGATTACTTGCCTGAATAAAAAGAAAATTTTTATGGTTTCCATGCAGCAGTTCAAAAGGAAGGGAGGGTCACCAGTAGCAGTGATTATGCGGGGTTTCAAGAGCTTTGGATGAGGGCTTTTCGAAAAGTCCGTGTATGGACTATATGAACATCGACTAGGCGAAGATGAGCAGCATTCATCGATGGAATTCGAAGATCTTCGCGGAGTTGCCGAAATCCCCCTCGACTCAGCTGGAATAGAAGGATTTGGAAACGCTCACTTGGACTCTATCGTCAAATTTACGCAGTATGCGACCTTTATTTGTTATTTCGTCAAGTCCAGTTGGACGGATTAGCGTGTTGCACTTCATGCTCCCAATTTTGGGTTGCTGTTTGATCTCTATAGTAACCCATTTGCCATCTGTCCTAGTTTTATTATTAGTAGATGTCTATTTTGAGCATCTGAACCACTTATACAATGATTGTTTTCCAAAAAAAAGCTATTTTCAGGGTTGGGCAGACCGTGGCGCCAATTTTTCATGGAGCTGTGACCCGCTGTTGACCAAAATTTTTACGACGCTCCCGAGAGGAAAAATTTACGTTGCCTGAGAGGAAAAAGTCTTTTGAGATTGTGAAAGTGAGAGAAAGTCAGGACAATGTTTTTTTTTGCCAGATTACAAGAGAATTCTGCCGGAATGCGGCAGAAATTCGCCAAAACATTTGCTTTTCTTATTTAAGAACAATTGCCCTGTGTAAAAACTGAAAGCTCAATAGAACTACCTCGGAAATTGTAGGCAAGGAAGGTAGTTCGATTTCTACGTTGAATTTAACTGTCACAAAAAACTGACGAACCTAGAAATCCGTGCTTCTCACTTGCGACTGACTACTACTTCCTCATTTCTGCTCACCAAGCGGTTCCGTTTTTCTTCAAAGTTTTTTCGACCCCCCCCCAAATTTCAGCTTTTAAAAAATTCAAAAGTTTTGGGATCCTCTTTGAGCTGAGTCGCAACCCTGCTCAACCCTGGCTATTTTGCCGCAGTTGAAATCGTTTTGGATAAAGGTCTCTCTAGCCATTTATACCCCGTAGGCTTTCATTAGCCTCGTTCTGATTCCACCCTTTATGTTTCCATGTTTTGTTTCATGTTGTTGGTTTTTCTCATCATATTTTTGCCGGAGGTCTGCGAATCCCAAGACTGTTTAGGGTGAATATACTCTGCTAGCGATGCTAGGGTGCCTTTTTGAGGTCTATGGTTGGTATCATTTCGGTCGCTGTTGCCTCTAGGTTCTGACACATTTACTGTGCTTCTCTGGGCCGAATTCCTGTCCGAAATTGCGTTTCGACACGCTTTGCGACCGCGCGCATTCGAGTCGGAAGAGTTTCCAGCGCCGCAGCCGCCGATCTGTGAAAAAGCCATGTCGAGTCGGCTTTGGCGCTGAAAACGACTGACTCGAGCGCGTGCGGGCGCAAAGCGTGCCGAGGCGCAATCGCGGACCGGAATTTGGCCCAGAGAAGCACACTACGGTATGTCGGCCCTCCGTGAAACGTCGACGGGCGCGCGATAACTGCTATGGCGGCCGCCGTTTTCCCGATGCAGGTCCCGCTGCGATCAGTGCTCAGGTTACGACACGAGGTGTGGATCACGTGAAGACTGGTCCGCGCCGCATTTTCCTATCCCCAGGTTGGTGTGAAGTTTTTGTTGGTGATAAATTAGGCGCGGACCAGCTTTCCGGCAACGCGCGGTGAGGACAAGGCTAATTTTAGTCAGACCCGCCCCACTCCAAGAGCAAGATTTTTGCGATTTTCTCAGACCCCTGTCCAGGAAGCGTCTATAGGTCAAATTCTTGGCGATTTTCTCAGACCTCCTTACAGGAGAGTTATTTTATCCGTTCTTTGTTGTAAAATTTGAAATTCTGTGAAAATTCAGCTCTTCTCGGTCAGAATGGTTCACCTATCCTCCAGGCGTGGCTCAGGACGCCGGGGTAGATATCCACACCCGTAGTCTGCCAGAGCTGGATGACATGCCTGTCGCTTATGTTAGCGACGCTGTGTACTGTGCTTATCTGGTCCCAATTCCGGTCCGCAATCGCGTCTCGACACGCTTTGCAGCCGCACGCGCTCTTGTCAGTCGGGTTTCCAGCGCCAAAGCCGATTCGATGTGGCTTTTTCAAACAATTTTCTCTAATTTACCTTAGTTTCCCGTTTCCAAAACCCACCTAGAGTCAGCAGATCGGCGGCTGCGGCGCTGGAAGCTCTTCTGACTCGGGAGCGTGTGACCGCAAAGCGTGTCGAGACGCATTTGCAGACCGGATTTTGGTCCAGAGAAGCACAGTACCATAGACCCGAAGGTTGGGAGAATGCGCTAGGCGTCCACGTCATCAGGCTCAGATCGGCAAATCTTTTTGTTAGGGACCTAAGTAAACTCTTGAAAATCGCAGGAGGAACTCCCCAGATATTCTCATTTCTCACCATTTCCATACTAGAGAGGTCAGGACTGATGAGAATTATGATAGAGGTTCAGGGAAGATTTAACCAATCCGGGAGGTCCCTAACAAGCTATTTGTAAAGCGGTCGTGAGCACGGAAAACCCCACTTTTTTGTGTTTTTCGTCTTTCAATTGGGCCCATCGGGAATCAGGACGACGTTGATTGGTCATCTAATCATTACCGCGAAAGTATTGGAGGTTGATTTTACGGAGTCAATGGAGTCCGGCCCTCGATCAGTCATTTAATACAAGTAGAGAGTTGGCCCAGGAATGACGCATACAATTTCGTGCTGGACACTATTTAACCTGAAAGATCTTGTCATTCGAGCATGCAGGTGCTGTCTAGGGTTTTGACCGATCGCAAGGGGTCGTAAAAATTTTGAAATCTTTTTTTTTTTTTGAAGAAAAGAAGAATTTTTTGACGGAGGGCTCGCAAAATTTTTTGGAAAAAAAGGGTTAATCTCCGAACTACTTGGAAAGCTGTTCTGAGAAGTTTCAATGGAGATTAGTTTCTGAGGCTGAAAAGAACGATGAGGAAGATAGTTCTATTGTTATGTTGAAGTCAACTGTAACAAAATTACGTTTTTTTGAAATACTTCTTTTTTTAGCTGACGATAAGCCACGATTTTGGTCGTGAAGATGTTTTCTTTTTTTTTAGCTGACGATAAGCCACGATTTTGGTCGTGAAGATTTTTCGTCCCAGGGGTTCGTAATAAATTTGAGTAACATGGGGGTCGTAAAATTTTGTTCACCGGGTCGCAACGGCCTGCTCAACCCTGGGGTTGTGTCGGAACTCGTCCGCGGCGTCATTTTCACACCCATTAAAGCTTGCACCAACCCGGGTTTTTTTCCCCTTTCCGAATCAGGAGAGTTCGGGGCCCTAAGAAATTCAGCCTTAACACAAAGTTAGATTTCCAAACTGAGTTTAAACCTGAGTTTCAGAGCTCAAAAAACCGCGGCCTCGGACGAGTTCCGACGTAATCCAACCCTGGTGCTGTTGCAAATGGGAAGGGGGCACCTTCGCATCGCACTTGTCCTTGCCCATATTTCCGCGCCGCAACGGCTCCGAAGTTTACGCTCGCAAGTAGCCTGGTTGGTGGCCATCGTGCATCAACACCCCCGAGGAGGCGGGAGAGACGGTGGAGGAGCAAGGTTCCTTATTGGACGCATCAGGGCTAGCCCCGTGTTGCGTCCAATCAGGAACCTCGCTCCTCCCCCGTTTCTTCTGCCTCCTCATGGGTGTTGATACACGATGGCCTGCACCCAATTCGCCTTCACTAAGTTTTCAACCATCGAGAATTTGACACCACCCGGGGTTTTTTTTCTCTCCTTCTGAAATCAGGAGGGCTAATGTGACTAACAAGGGAATCTTCCACGGATTCACAGGTTTTCAGCGTAATCCTAGGCACCAATGCTCCAAAAATCAAGTTGAATTTGCGCGCGTAAGTTTTTAGAAGCGTTGCGGGGCGCATTGCTAGCGTAGTGTGTTCACTGTTTTTATATGTACGGATTTTCTCTCGACGGGGAAGCGATCATCGGTTCGGTGTATGCCAGAGGAGGCTGTGTTTCTGGGTGTACATCCGTGCAGCGCCCAGTCACAAAAAGTGCCGATCCGACTACCAATTCTGTGTTGTGTATTCTGTAGCTCTCACACTTTACTTCTCGGCATATATGGAGAATACAATACTTTTGAACGGTTCGTTGTGCCTCATATGAGTTTAAGTCTGAAACTAAGCAACATTGTTGCTGAGTTGGTGCGTCCGAATGTGAAAGTCCGCCTAGAAGGTCGGCGTGCGTGCCGAGCGGTCACCGAGTGAGGCGTGTCTGGTCGGGTTTCATCCGGCAGGAAACAGCTGACTGCTGCCGTAACTATCTAATATTTCCTTCTAGCGTTTTCCGGAATTCGGGTTTTGTATTTAAAGTGCTCTGTAAGATGATCTGGTAGCCATCCGGCTTGAGTGGCGGAAATCTTAGGCCAGAATCATACTTCCAGCGACGAGCGACGCGACGCAATGTTTATCATCAGTATCGACCGAAAATCGATGTGCCTAATATGCGCTGTCGCCGTCGTCGATCGCGGGATGATCCCGGCCTTAGCCTTGGTTGCGCTTCCACCTATTGCGACCAAATAATTAAGTTTTTAAAAAATGTTCCTAAAAAGAGCTCATCTTGAATATTGAAAAAAAAGGGATTGAATGAAAGAAATAGTTTTCTGCAGGGTGAAACTCGTCCAGTTATGCCCGACACGGCCGTCGCTTAACACGCACGCAGGCCATATTGGCTGAGAACTCGAGTATTGACTTTCTCAGTATTTTCGATTCCCAGTGTTCTAGTGAGTCCATTTTCTGAATAACAGATTGTTGATCTCAATCCTGTTAATCGATTCGGTTTGTTCACTTTAGGTCATTTTTTTGGATCTGTGGTTATTCAGAGAATACTGATGTGTATAAAGTAGAAATATACTTGAAAGACGTTCTATCTAGTGAACATTTCTATATTAATCGATATTCGTTTTCTAATTCCATCTATGACGTGACCTGTCATCTTCTCAAGTGTTTTGAATGATGTCGGTCAACTGATCGTTCCTTGAAGTGAAATCGGGGCGAACAGAAGATAATTGACTTTTTTTGAGATTTGGACCATCGTGTGTTTGATTTATTTGCCTCTCTTTGCATACAATCGAAGGCAAGGTCAGGCTATAAATTTGGTCGATAGATTTTCTTCTACAGGGATGCGCGGACCTCAGATTGCTCTTGAAACTATGGGAAACTCGTATAATATCACTATTTTTCGGGGTGGCCTTGAACGAATTCCTCTTTTCGGACTCTAGCTATCGAAGAAATCTCGCCCTCGACTCGAAGGAAATGGAGTGTATGTATCAACCATGGGATAGAAGCTCTCCATACACCGAGGGAGGAGTTGCCTTGCCTTTTGCGGCTCTGATTCCTTTCGGGACCACATCGGTCGAATTGATTAGCGTGACGCTTCGATCTGTGAAAACGGGACAACTCCTCGCAGTGTGTGTAGGGAGCCCCTATCTCACCAACCATCCTCTTCAGAATTAGTGGTTCGTCCTAGTGGAGTCTAAAAAATGCAGTAATGCCGAATTTCCTACCAATGACTCAATATATTCAAACTTTCGATGCAGTGTGGGGCGCTGACTAACTTTCTAGTTTCCGCCGATGGTCGTCACTCAGCCGTAG